>CM077217.1:25731625-26331625 GCA_039654625.1 Rhinogobio ventralis | reverse complement strand
CTTTATCTGATGGCGTTGGACAGTTTGTTTGTGTTGGTCCACCAAAATCCAATCAAAATGTAGCAAACCTTTGTCCATTGTTACGGACAGAGAGGGGCCCGGCCATAAACTGGGCCCTGGAATGTGCTGTCCACCTCTTTGTGTTCCGAGTCTACATTCCGTAACATATATTGCATTTCTGTCAATAGATCCTCATAAATATTACACACTGCACCTTTAAATCAAGGAAACATTCAAATAAAGTAATCTGTGTCAATACAAATTGAAACAATCAAATAAAGTTATTTGCGTGAGTGTGTTTTGCTGATTATTGCCTTCATTCACTAAAGTTATTGGTGTTTGTGTTCACGTTTTAATTCATTTATCCTTCACGTCAGATTCAACTGACCAGTGAGTAGCCTAGCCTACATCTTGGATGCGTTTCCTAAAGTTTCGCACCTACAGCACACATTACAGGCACTGATCCACAAACGTGGATATGTTCTTTATGTCTAAAGTATATAGAACAAATAAACCAGTCTTATCAACTCCTTTTTTTATTGTCCTCATAAACTCCTTGATTTAAAATATAATCCATAATAAATCAGAAAAAATGTCATGTTATAATAAAAAGAAGGCCTATTTAATAAAACCAGTTATAATTATTTCCAGTACGTTTTGTCTGTTATTAAAGAACCTTACATTGCGCATCAGGTTCGTTGTGCATGTTATATCAATGAAACATTTAAATAAAGACATTTGTGTCCACGTATATTGCTGATTATTGCCTTTTATTCACTTAAGTTAATGATGTTTGTGGTCACAGTTTTATTCGCGGATCCTTTATGTCGGATACAAATGACCAATATAGAGTAGCCTACATCTTGGACAAGATTCCTAAAAGTTTCGCACATACAGCACACATTATAGACATGCATAAACAAGGATATGTTCTACATGTCTAAAGTAGCCTATATAGAAAGAATAAACTAGTCTTATAAACGTATACATTTCGCTTAACAACTTAAAATATAATCTGCGTGCACAATAAACTACACCCTACAAAAAATGCTGGGTTAAAAAAAAACCAAGTTGTGTTGAAAATGGACAAACCCAGCAATTGGGTTGTTTTAGCCCATCGGTTGGGTTAAATGTTTGACCAACCTGCTGGGTAGTTTCATTAAACCCACCTATTGTTTAAAAATTACTGTATTGCTTGCTTTAAATGAACCCAAAGTATGTTTGAAATTAACATTTATTATGTTTAATAAATGAACATTATTAGTTTAATGAATAATAATTAAACAATAAACATTTATTAAATTGTTTATTAATCAATGTTCACCTTTTGTTTATTATTGTTGCCTCTAGTAATTATTTATGTGATTTTTAATTTCCAACCTATTTTGGGTTCATTTTAAGCCAGCCATATAGTAACTTTTCAACAATAGTTGGGTTAAAAAAAACTGCCCAGCACGTTGGGAAACATTTAACCCAACCACTGGGTTAAAACAACCCAATCGCTGGGTTTGTCCATTTTTTTAGAGTGTACAGTAAAATTTGGACAGAAAAGTTTTTGCAGGTTTTAATAAAATGTTATTTAATAACAGTAGTCATAATAAGCATATTTCCAGTACATGCCTCAGGCTTGCATCATTAACTCACTCAGAATCATTGGTAATCCTCTGCAAACTTCGACAGCCGGTGTTGTGCCGAATTTCGACCCCCTGCCAAATGATTACCTGACTCGCTGAAGTCGCTACCTGATTTCCTAATCCCAACCCCTCCCCCACACCTACTCTTAAACCTACCAATACCAGGGGGGTAATAATCTGGCAGGGGGTCAGAATTCGGCACAACACCAGCTCATTCGGTTCTTTTTAAATTGGACGTGCTACTTCGGATTTTGCGTCTTGTGTCATCAACCCGGAACTAAAGTTCGATTCAGTTCGATTAATGAACAGGTCACTTGCTGAGAACTGTCTCAAAAGAACGATTCGTTCAAGAACCGAACATCACTACCCTGTACTACTGTTGTTGAGTTTGTATTTTATGGCTATGATTATTTCATTTTTCAAGTCAAGTCTGTTTCGTTTGTATCTGTTCATGTTTGGAATAAACTGCACTTGGGTTCACCAAGCCTCGGTGGACTTTTATTACACTGAGATGAATTAACTTTCTAAATTTGGTTTAAAACAAAACAGTATATGAAAACTGGAAAGAAAAGATGTGTACTTTTTGCATCATTTTATGATGGAATTAACTACCCATCCCATTTAAACACTGCATTGAATTTAAAAATATAAAACAAGTGACCTGATTATAAGTTTCATAATGCTTCATGGGAGTGTCCATGAAGCAAAAAAAAAAAGAAAAAAATATTTTTTTTTTTCCTTCAAAAATCTATTTTAAAACACGTTGGGCTCTCAGAAATGTACTTTTTGTATTCATGTTGGTTTCATATGACTTTGAAAAATGTTTACACCATTTTTAAGAAAGGTTTACCTTAAATGACTAAAATAAATTATAAATTATAAACATGGTCATCATATAAGAGATGCATTTATAGAAATATGCAAATGTTTGACAAAAATGTTGGTTCAAAACCAAAGAAAAAAACATGGTCACCCTAAAAGTTAAAGCTCACTGGAAACAAGCAATCGTTGTTTTATTCCGCTGAAGTGGCATTATGTTTATATACAGAATTGTGCCAGGAATGTGGTTCAACTGTCTGCAGTTGCACATTTGTGTATATTTAGCAAATGCTCTGGCTCCTCTACCCATAACTTGTACTGCCTTGGAATTATTTTGATGGCCCATGTCTGGGTAACACCTGTAGGGCAGAGTGCTCCCTACGAAGGATGTTTGTGGATGCAGTCAAGTCTGAGGTTTGCCTTCTGACTCCAGCAAGGCTGGTTATGGAAATAAACACGTGCCTGACCCCCAGGCCTTAGTACTCAGGCACTTGACTCACGGTGCGGTCACTGTTAGACTGTGCAGAAACAAAGCACTCAAGCCCTGCTGGGAGGTAGTTTAGGCAGCTGGTAGGGGAAGAGACTACCAACAGAGTTAAAGTGCCTTCTCAATGGTTGCCACAGACCTTAAATGTACCAGAATGTTCAGGTCCTGATATACTTACGGCAAAGTTATTTTTCGTTCTTCGTTTAGGGGTAAAAAGAAGTTAGAAATACCTTTGCAGTGATATACTGTTAACAAACATCCTGATGTAATGTTTGCACCTGCTCTGCAATTCGGCACTTCAGTCAAGTCATGTCACATTTATTATACATCACTTTATACAATAGACCCTTTTCACAGACTGTGATGACGCGTTTTAACGGTCATCCATATCGTAAATCCAAGTTTTTTGTATTTTCATTTTTTTTATTTTTATGTATGTACATTTATAATACTTTAATACTTTGTATTTTATTACTTTTGCATCAAATTACAAAAAACAAGTTACCTCTGCTGTGAGGGTGTTTCTAATACAGCGTCTATGGGAGTGACAGTAAAATTATCTTTCACACTTTTCACTGCCGTTATCAATCTCACTCTATTTTTTCCCTCTATTTGAAAGCTGTGAAATCACTATTGTGGAGTTTTTATTTTGCTATTTGAGCAAATGGTCACACAAAAAATATATTTAATATATTCTCTCATTCACCGCTATAAAAGTTATAAGTTATGACAACTTCCGCTTCTGAGAAACCCGGAAATGTGAAAAGGGTCTATAGATTGCTTAAAGCAGCAGCTTTACAATATTAAACATTAAAAAACGTTGTCAGTCTCTTTCTTCTAAAAAGCAGCTCTCCAGTGTGTTCATGTTTCACTTCCATCTCACCTTGACGGACTGAACAGAAAAAATTCCAAGCCAAAGAAGGCCACAGAGCCACACCCACCTATTACATCATCACCAGTGCTCGAAGTGGGCCGGTATGCACCGGTACGCAGTACTGGCACTTCTCTATTTTAATCAGTAGCGTACCCTCACTTTTTCTTGCGTACCGGCACTTCTCTGTACTCTGACCACACACAATGAAATCAGTCTATTAATTAATTGTATGCATTGCGCATTCTGACATTTTATAAGCTGTACGAACTGAAGCCCAATCGTTTAATTTTGCATGAGTTCACCAACAAGCTCCAAAAGTGCGATAAGATTAGCCATTCCCATCACGTCACTGATGATAAAATTTGCAACCCAATTGTGACCCTGGAGCACAACACCAGTCCTGCGTCTCACGGGTATATGTGTGGCAATAGCCAACAATACATTGTATGGGTCAAAATTATAAATTTTTCTTTTATGCCAAAAATCATTAGGATATTAAGATCATGTTCCATGAAGATATTTTGTAAATTTCCTACCGTAGATATATTAAAAATGTATTATTAGTAGTAATATGCATTGCTAAAGACTTCATTTGGACAACTTTAAAGGAGATTTTCTCAATATTTAGATTTTTTTTTGCACCCTCAGATTCCAGATTTTCAAATAGTTGTATCTCGGCCAAATATCCTATCCTAACAAACCATACATTAATGGAAAGCTTATTATTTCAGGTCATGTATAAATCTCAATTTCAAAACATTGACCCTTATGACTGGTTTTGTGGTCCAGGGTCACATTTGAATTCTACTGAGTGTAGTAAAACGCTACAGAGAAAGTCGAACATGATCTAAAACTGATGAAAACATCATCCTGCACCAACATTAATTAGAAAGCTTTTTAAATACTCATGAACACCTTTACTTGAATTGATCAAGTTCTATTGACTAACTTGTTGTATAATTTAATAGATAATCTGTTAGGGGAAAAGATTTTTCATTATAGATTTACATTACACCTGTGGCATGTTGTAGCTATAGTTTCTATGTGTATGTTGCTATTTGTTTATAACAAATACTATAGATAAACAATTACAAGAACTATGCTACTTTTTCATAAGACCAAGTGTGTTTAAATCAAGAGCTTTAAAGTCTGGATCTTCTTGAATTATTGACTAAACAAATTTTTTTTCCCAATGTGTAAAATGTGTTCTGCTAATAATGACAGATATTAGAGAACCTGGCTTACAGATGTTCCAAGAGATGGAAGGAAATTAAAATGTTCAGTGTAAGAAAATTGAAAGTAACGTTAGCTTGACTTTTCATGACCCATGATTGTTAACTATTAGCTATTTTATTGCAGTTATGTTATCAACCAACTTTGCATGTGTGGACCATTTTGCAAAAGACAAACAAACAAACAAATAAATGAAAGAAGCATGCCCTGGGACCCTGTTAAACGGTTCACACTTCAACCCCCCTTCAAACCAAAACTATGGCCTTGCAACATGCCCCCATTGATGAGTACCGGCACTTTAATTTGTCCACTTCAAGCACTGATCATCACCATGGACGAATGGTACTTTGAAGGTGTTTACCAGCCGGAGTGAACATTACCGGAAAGTTCGCTTTGTTGAGCTGTTTCAAACTCCTGAAACAAAATTAATTTTGGCCTGAAATCCCAGAGTCTGTTCCAGTGCGTGAAAACACAGAGTCTATTCCAGTGAGTGAAATTCCCGAGTCTGTTCCAGTGAGGGAAATCCCTGAGTCCAGTGAGTGTCATGAGCTCACTCCAGCCTATGAGCTTAGTCACGAGCCCGCTCCAGCCCCAGAGCTCAGTTATGAGCCCGCTCCAGCCCATGAGCTCAGTCACTAGCCCGCTCCAGCCCCAGAGCTCAGTTATGAGCCCGCTCCAGCCCCAGAGCTCAGTTATGAGCCCGCTCCAGCCCATGAGCTCAGTCAGGAGACCATTCCAGAAATTCTATTCCAGCCCCAGTGATTTAAGCTCTAACATCCATAGTTCCCTCATCATGGCCATTGAGACCGCTCCTCCCTGGTCACCTGCTCCCTAATGGTCCTCTCGCCCTGGTTGGATTTTGTTTGGCGTGAGGTCACACCTTCCTGGAGAGGGGGAGGGGGTACTGTCCTGTCTGATCGATTGCTGCTGATCGATTGCTCCCGTCTGCCTTGTTGCAGTGCTTGTGTGTGCTCTGTTCACTTTTGAATCTTTATTTGATATCATTCCCTGTTGTTTAAACTGCTAAATATAACTTACCATCAACATATATTGTCTAATATTGCCTACCACATTAAATCTGACATCGCTAGCTTTTTAATCTAAATCACTATAACGCGTTAGCATTTTCGCTAGCCTGTTAGCTTGCCATCTCTGCACTCGGGTCTCTTGTTTTCTGAGTTCAATAAACAACTGTGGTGAGTTGGATTAGTAAGTAGACTCCATCAAACAACTGTGGTAAGTTGCATTAATCAACAAATACGGTAAGCCATGTCTTCTTCTTCTTTTAATTGTCATCTGCACTACATGTTTCATGTTTAGTATATCTTTCTCTGTTGGCGAACAGGGCTTCACATGTGATAAATGTAAGGAGATAGTCAGACTGACGGAGAAGATTTCAGAATTAGAGACATGCATCCAGACTTTATTTGAGAGTAGTGAGAATGTAACAGCTTTAGACACTGCTTTGGATGCGACTAGCTTAGTGAAATCTGTACATTGTTCGGTTCCGGCTGTAGAGCCCGTGCAGCAGGGCAACTGGGTGACGGTGAGGCGGCATAGTCGCGGATCAAAAAAACACTCTTCCGTTCCGATTAGAACATCAAACAGGTTCTCCCCACTCAGTGACGCACACACTGAGAATCCTGTTGAAAGTGCCCTAGTTATTGGCGATTCTATTGCACGGAACATGAAAATAGGTTTACCGGGAGCCTGACATCAAATTTAAAAGTGCTGGCTAATGCTAATCGTAAATTCTCTAAGATTATTATTCACGTCGGCACTAATGATGTTCGACTTCGCCAGTCGGAGATCACCAAAATTAACATTAAAATTAACATCCCCTCCCCGTTAAAAGGAGTGATGAGATACTTAGCAGACTATCATCACTCAATGGCTGGTTGTCTAAGTGGTGTCCGCAAAATAACATAGGGTTCATAGACAATTGGAAAAGCTTTTGGGGCAGACCTGACCTGTTGAAAAGAGATGGTATCCATCCCTCCTGGGGTGGTGCCGCTCTTCTCTCTAGTAATTTGGCACATAGTCTTAAAGCTAAACCTTGACTAACTAGGGCCCAGGTCAGGAAGCAGATGGACTGGCTTACCCGACCGTCTGCTAGCTGTCTCACGTCACAGAAGTCAGATAAATCCCAGCACATAGAGACTCTTTCACCTAGATATTATCACATAGAGACTGTGTCTGTTCCACGAATTAGTAAATACAAAAAACCACCAAAACTATTCAACGGTAAAAATTTTATTGATGTCCAACAAATAAACAACAGATATAATACAGATGAACAAATGATAAAGCTCGGGCTGCTGAATATTCGATCCCTCAAAAACGCTTATTGTTAATGATATGATTACAGATAATAATCTAGATGTGCTGTGTTTGACAGAAACCTGGCTAAAACCTGACGACTACATTACTTTAAATGAGTCCACCCCACAAGATTATTGTTATAAACACGAGCCACGTCTGAAAGGTAAAGGGGGAGGTGTTGCTGTAATTTATAATAATATCTTCAGTATTACTCAGAAGTCTAGTTTCAAATATAATTATTTTGAAGTTTTGGTGCTTTACGTAACGTTATGTAGTGAAATTGATAAATCCCATTTAACATTTGTGTTGGCTACTGTATACAGGCCACCAGGGCACAATACACACTTTACCAGAGAATTTGCTGATTTTCTATCAGAGTTAGTACTGGCTACAGATAAAGTCCTAATTGTTGGTGATTTTAATATCCATGTAGACAATGAAAAAGACGCATTGGGATTGGAATTTAGAGACATTCTAAACTCTACTGGAGTTAGGCAACACGTATCAGGACCCACTCATCGGCGTAATAATACTTTAGACCTAATATTGTCACATGGAATAAATGTTGAAATTCTGCAGCAGAGCTATGACATCTCAGATCATTACCTAGTATCATGTATACTTAATTTAGCAAAGGCTGCAAAGCCGTCCCCTCGCTTCAAATATGGCAGGACTATCACTGCTAAGACTAAAGATTGCTTTATAAATAAACTTCCTCATCAGTTTCATCTCCTCAGCATCCCAGATAGCCTAGAGGAACTCGATGTTGCAACAGAAACTATTGACTCTCTCTTTTCCAGCACTTTAGACAAAGTTGCTCCTCTGCGCTTAAAGAAGATTAAAGAGAATAGTCCAACGCTGTGGTACAACGAGCACACCCGGGCCCTTAAAACAGCAGCCAGAAAAATGGAGCGCAGCTGGAAGAAAACAAAACTGGAAGTTTTTCGCATTTCGTGGAAAGAGAGCATGATTGCATACAGAAAGGCCGTAACAACTGCTAGATCTGCTTATTTCTCGACTCTCTTAGAAGAAAACAAACACAACCCTAGGTATTTATTCGATACAGTGGCTAAATTAACCAAAAATAAAGCTTCAACTTCTGATGTCTGCCAACAGCACAGCAGTAATGACTTTATGAACTTCTTTATTTGTAAGATTGATAATATTAGGAAAAAAATTATAACCATGCAGCCGTCTACTACAGTATCACATCAGACAGAGCATTGTAGTGTCACTGAGGAAAAATTACATTAATTCCTACTGCTATAGGAGAAGAAGAATTGGCTAAACTCATTAAATCATCAAAATCAACAACATGTATGCTTGACCCTATACCGACTAAACTACTAAAAGAGATGCTTCCAGAGGTCATAGATCCTCTTCTTAATATCATTAATTCATCCTTGACATTAGAATATGTACCGAAAACTTTTAAGTTGGCTATTATTAAACCACTTATTAAAAAAACGCAACTTGATCCTACAGAATTAGTCAATTACAGGCCAATCTCAAATCTACCCTTTCTGTCAAAAATACTAGAAAAGGCAGTGTCCTCACAATTATGCTCCTTTTTAGAAAGAAATGGGGTCAGGATTTAGACCGTATCATAGTACTGAGACTGCTCTCATTAGAGTTACAAATGATTTACTCTTATTATCCGATCGTGGTTGTATCTCTCTGTTAGTGTTACTCGATCTTAGCGCTGCATTCGATACCATCGACCACAACATTCTTTTGAATAGACTCGAAAATTATGTTGGCATTAGTGGAATTGCATTGGCATGGTTTAAATCATACTTATCTGACCGTTATCAGTTTGTAGCAGTAAATGAAGAGATGTCACACCAATCACAAGTTCAATATGGAGTACCTCAGGGCTCAGTGCTAGGACCGTTGCTTTTCACCCTGTACATGCTACCACTGGGAGATATCATTAGGAAGCATGGCGTTAGTTTTCATTGTTATGCTGATGATACTCAGCTCTATATTTCTTCACGCCCTGACAAAACTTACCAATTCACAAGATTAACAGAATGCAAAGCTGATATAAAAAATTGGATGACTAGTAATTTCCTGCAACTTAATTCAGAAAAAAATTAATTATTGGACAAATAAACTCCACATATAGTAACCTAGAATACTGTCTAACACTTGATGGCTGCTCTGTCAAGTCCTCGTCGTCAGTTAGGAACCTGGGTGTGCTCTTTGATACCAATCTCTCATTTAAAAACCATGTTTCTAGCATCTGTAAAACTGCATTCTACCATCTTAAAAATATATCTAAATTACGGCACATGCTTTCAATGCAA
Source organism: Rhinogobio ventralis (assembly GCA_039654625.1). Taxonomy (NCBI): domain Eukaryota; kingdom Metazoa; phylum Chordata; class Actinopteri; order Cypriniformes; family Gobionidae; genus Rhinogobio; species Rhinogobio ventralis. The sequence continues at coordinate 26,321,947 of CM077217.1, read as the reverse complement.
AATTCTGAACAGTTAGTTCCTGCGTTCATGACCTCAAGGCTAGATTATTGTAATGCTCTACTGGGTGGTTGCCCTACTCGCTTAATAAATAAACTGCAGCTGGTCCAAAACGCAGCAGCTCGAATTCTTACTAGAACCAGGAAGTATGACCATATTAGCCCAATTCTGTCAACACTGCACTGGCTCCCTATTAAACATTGCATACATTTTAAAATCTTGCTAATTACTTACAAAGCACTAAATGGTTTAGCTCCCCAGTACTTGAGCGAGCTCTTAACGCATTATACTCCATCACATCTATTGCGGTCTCAAAACTCTGGCCAGTTGATAATACCTAGAATATCAAAATCAACTGCAGGCGGTCGATCCTTTTCCTATTTAGCACCCAAACTCTGGAACAGCCTTCCTAGCATTGTTCGGGAAGCAGACACACTCTGTCAGTTTAAATCTAGACTAAAAACAAATCTCTTTACTATGGCATACACATAAAACATTTTTAATTAATATTTTATTCAAATCAATTAAATGATTGTTAGGCTGCATTAACTAGGTCAGCCGGAACCGGGAACACTTCCCATAACACCTGATGTACTCGTTACATCATAAGAAGAATGGCATCTACGCTAATGTTAGTCTCTGTTTATCCCGAGGTTTACCGCAGTCAGCCGGATCCGGGCCGTATCCAGATCAGATGGTGGACCTGCGCCTGGACATGACCAACGCATCCCTGAAGTGTCTGCAGAGACCGTGTCAATTAGTCTACCCCCTGAAATTGCTCATCGACACAACATCCTCAATGGATCCATCTCCGGCGTGATGACTCCGATATTTCGAATATTCCGATCTAATATTACTTCTGACCTGTAAGGCTGCCAAAAGAATAATTATACACTGTTTGTTAATTGGCCAGAGGAGAACTGGCACCCTGACTGAACCTGGTTTCTCCCAAGGTTTATTTTTCTCCATTAGGACACCTGATGGAGTTTTGGTTCCTTGCCACTGTCGCCTTTGGCTTGCTCAGTTGGGGACACTAAATTTTCAAATAAATATCCAAATAAATTTAATTACTAAACTAAATTAACTATATCAACTACATTACTTGAATATATATGATAATTGAAATGAGCTAGATGACATCACCGTTTTCTCCAGAGCGGCTGTACAGCCGAATCAAATTCTGTTCATTATTTTCCTGTTTAACACTGTGAAGCTGCTTTGAAACAATCTGCATTGTAAAAAGCGCTATATAAATAAAGTTGACTTGACTTGACTTGACTGTCACGATCACCTGTCACCTTAGAAATTCATTTCCCACAATCCTTCCTGGCTCTGTGATTGTTGTCCATCTATTTGGATTCCCTCTCCAATCTCCAGTTTCTCTTGTTCGCTTCATAAACCTGTAAGAGAATGATACATGTCCTTAATCCTTTGAAGACAACAACATTCTGGTACGTGTGTGTGTTTGTGTGTGTCTGTGTGTGTGTAGTGCAACTCACCTGGCCTTGGACGGTTCCTCGTCTTCTCATCAGTTGATATTTGCTGAAATACTCGCCTTGTGCACTAAAGCTTGTAAATAAATTACTTGATTATGTACTTGCCATCTCTCTAAGAGTCTGTTCCCTGACACAAACTAGTTCATTCTCCAATTTAGCTTGAAGTATATCAGGGCCTCAGCCCAGCTCAAAAATGACCCTATTTTATTTTGTAATACCCATATTAACCTTAATACCCTTAATACCCACAAATCATTATTAATATTATTTTTTTACATTTTCATCACAGTGTTCTAGCTTGCATCACACATCTATATGGAGAACTGGAAGATTGTGAGAGAATGCAATGTTTATCATGAATACAGAGTACATTTCTAAGATCTTATTGTTTTAAACAAAATGATTAAAAGATTTTTCCTTTTTTTATATTGTGGACAATCGTGTAATTGACTGCCTGCTTTTCTTGTTGACTTTTTATCTGGAGCAACCTTAGAGTATGTGCTTTCCAAAATGTCACTACTGGATCTGGATTCAAACCTGGAAAGAGTGTGTAAGCAAACCAGATCATAAACCATTAAACAACCTCCAAGAATAAAATAATGAATCTTTCTCAAATCTTTATAAGTGATATAGACAGGACTGCGCCAATCTGCTTACTTTTCAAAACTAAACACAGATGTTGCACCAATCTGTAAGAGAGGAGAGATAATTTACATTTAAGTCTGGACATTTATGATTTCAAATGCAGTGAGGGCTGTTTTTTTCTTTGCATAAAACAGAATGCTTAAGGGGCTAGTAAACCTATTTTACGTCAGTCTTTTATTGCTCTGACGCTTTTTAGAGGTTAGAAAGTTCGCCAGCTATTGTTTGGTGTTTTGTAGAGGATGGGTCACAACAGGCTGTGTGAATGTGTTTTTTCTAACGCTTTACCTGTTACTGCAGTTTCATTATCTGTAAGATTATTTTCTTTGTGTTTATGTATCGAAAGTATGACATTATGCATAAACATTCAGTGGGTTGTGCCTTAAAAAAGCTGTTTAATAGTCATGTTTAGGAGCACATCCACCAGGCACCTCAAGTAATATATGGACGCTATGTGCAACCCTTCAGTTTGTAGTTGTCACAATAAAGTAATAAAGTATCTAGTCATATCTAGTCATTTATGCTCTGGAAACTTAATGGTATTGCATTAAAGGTTCTGCTCATTTTCTCCCATGAAGTGCTCTACCAGATGTAAAGAGTTTCTTGTTTACTGGAAACTTACTTCCATTACTATTCTGAGATTTCAATTCACATAAATGTCATGATGTCATGTATGGCTCTAGTACATTTTGATTACACATATGGATTTGTGCTCTTGTCTCGTATTGTTATTTTTGAGATGATGACTAAATGATCCGACATCTTTTCGGGTCATGTGTGAAACTGAAGAACTATTAAAGACATGTTATGTTGTTTAAATGTTCAATCAGAGCCAGTATCAGTTACTCACGGTGTTCCACAGGGCTCAGTACTGGATCCGCTTTTATTTATTATATATCATTTTACCTCTTGATAATATTTTTCGTACATGCATCCCTTTTTACACATGTGATACACATATCCATAAAACTATTCTTTTTCTTCTTCTTTCTGCTTTTTATGTTGATTGTTTCTTACGAAAAATATACGTTTGAGCCTAAACTCTTAAGTATTGATTCACACTGCAGTTTAGTGATTGACCGCTTTTCTAGTGGCTTCATGGCTGTAACCACAGAATTTTTAAAAATCTACAAGTGCGTAGTTCTTACAAATGTACTTTTTGTATTCATGTTGGTCTTAAATGGTTTGAAAAACTTTAAAAGTTTAAATGAAATGACGCTAAAATGTCGTGGTGTAACCATCAAGTAAAAAGTAACAATATATTTTCATACACCTTGAGTATGTATAATTGAATACATCATAAAGCGTATTCTTAATCTAAATCATAATTTAAAATACAGTGGAAGTAATAATTAGCCTATCATTGGGTTTTGAATTATTTTTCAATTATTTTTATATATATTTTCCATTTTTATTTTAGTTTTGTTTTTTGTCATTTTTATTAGATTCTGTATAATTTTTTATAATTTTTATTTGTATTAATTTTATTTATTTTACTATGTCAAGTTAAAGTTTCCTTGGTACAGTACCTACCTGAAATTTACTACCCTTTTAAATATATTTTATTTTATATCAAGCAACAAAAGTGTGTTTTTATGGTTAGTTTTAGCTAATCAGTTATTTATTATTTAATTAATTAATTGATTAAGCAAAAGAAGCATCATGTCATTGAGCCATATATAATTACTTAACAGTCTGGAAATGTCTATAAAACTTTATATGTAATAGTTATACATAACAGTATGCATAGTAGGGCAAAAATGAAGATTTTTGCATTCACCAACACTGCATTTACCACAATTTTTGTATCCAAAACAGCTGTAGTCTCTGTTTAGCTAAGGTTTTTGGATAACACCACTTCCAGTGTAAAAGCTATGGGAAAATCTTAGAAGGAGAGTGGAAAATACTTCCAAATAGAGCTTGAGTTGGTTTTAGTTTTACCGCAACTCATTATTAGCTTAATCTCAAGTTCAGCCCTAAAAAGCAGTGCCTACCATAACAATGGCCTGACGTGTCTCAGCTAGCCCTAGTATTGAGTTTCCCTGCTCATATTTTGGTACGTGCGGTGCGGTCACATCATGTGAGGCCTCAGTGAAAGAACAGTTCATATTTCCGCTTTTATTAGCTGCTTGATTTGCCACAAATGAGTGTGGAGTGTGCAGTGCTGTTGAACATCTTGTCCATCCGATACAGATGAGATGCTCTTTAAGCCTCATTAACAGTGTGCGTTCATATTTAAAGTCAACGTTCCTGGACTCTTTCATGTCGTTGTCTTCAGTTTTTTCCTCTCCTCTCTGTTTCTCTCTGTCTCTCTCTATTTTTACAACATTAATTCTCCACTACCTCATTGAAGAAAAATGCTGCTTACGTTTATTTCCCACAAAACAATCCAAGGGTGCAGAGTTAGTAAGCAAACCATCAATTACTAAAGTAAAATCACTGTAACGCACAGACTGCTTTATTGTTAGCATAATACAACAGTAAAATAAAAGACACCATTGTTCAATAAACAGCTATTTTGACTCTTATTGGATGAGCCACGTTTGACATGCACATATGTGATCGCACATCACATGAATTTTATATAAAGAACAATATGGGACGTTGCCCGGCAACTGTAAACAACTAAACACTGCTTGCATGTACATCCTATAATAACAAGTTCTCCCTCGTCTTGACATTTTTGGGAAAGATTGAGCGCTGTGTTTTCCCTTCATGTTTCATTGTTGCATATGTAAATAATGTAAAATACTGCTTCAGTCAACAATTAGAGGCGTGAACATCTGTTTGATACCCTTTTGGAAAAGAAGCGCACTTTAGCATACTTTTAAAACGTGTATGTTTTCAGACACTTAAAGTCCCCCTGTAATCAATAATTTTATCCCTTAAAAGTAATCTTCGATCACAAAAATGACATAAAAAAAAAAATTACTGTGAAAAAAAAAAATTGAATGTAACTCTACACCCTTGCTTCATTTAGTATACGTGGATTCATGAATATGCACATTAGCCCCGCCCCCACCCGCTCACAAATACAGTCGACCAACTTACTGAGGTAAACGCTGCACACAAACCATGTTTCCGTTTGCCATCTCAGTCTGACTTCAGTATCAGTCAGTATCCTTAGAAACGCTTTGAACAACTTAGAACGTCAGTGGAGAAAGGCATATAGTTCATCATAACATTGTAATATACATCATATACATAATTCACCCGCTATATTGCTAAATGTACCTGATTTTTCATATCAACAGAAAAATATAGCGGGATAATCGGCTTCTCTTAGGACTCTCTCTCATTGAATAGTTCATTATATGCTAAAGCCCTGCCCACATCAGTTACAGTTAATGATATGCTAAAGCCCCGCCCACATCAGTTACAGTTAATGATATGCTAAAGCCCCGCCCACATCAGTTACAGTTAATGATATGCTAAAGCCCCGCCCACAGCAGTCATAGTTAATGATATGCTAAAGCCCCACCCACAGCAGTCATAGTTAATGATATGCTAAAGCCCCGCCCACATCAGTTACAGTTAATGATATGCTAAAGCCCCACCCACAGCAGTCATAGTTAATGATATGCTAAAGCCCCACCCACAGCAGTCATAGTTAATGATATGCTAAAGCCCCACCCACAGCAGTCATAGTTAATGATATGCTAAAGCCCCGCCCACATCACTTACAGTTAATGATATGCTAAAGCCCCACCCACAGCAGTCATAGTTAATGATATGCTAAAGCCCCACCCACAGCAGTCATAGTTAATGATATGCTAAAGCCCCGGCCACATCAGTTACAGTTAATGATATGCTAAAGCCCCACCCACATCAGTTACAGTTAATGATATGCTAAAGCCCCACCCACAGCAATCATAGTTAATGATATGCTAAAGCCCCGTCCACATCAGTTACAGTTAATGATATGCTAAAGCCCCGCCCCCCTCGTGACGTGATTGGTTAGTTTGTGACGTCAGAATCACCAGCGATTGTCTTTGGTTCACTGCAGTTTTAAAGAGAAAATACTCAGCAATCAGGTGTTGACTTATGAATTTGCACATGGTTTGTCTTAAAGCATATTAAAAACCCCACATAGACACATAAACAACATTAAAAACTTGATTTTCACCACAGGGTGGACTTTAAATGCATGACATTTACAAATAAATTAAAATGTATTATAGTTAAAATGTATATTAAACGGATATTGAACAGAGGGCAGGGTTTCACTTCAGCGCTCCTCCTCTCCATCTCTCGCTCATAGCAGACTAACGGGTGGAGGGGAGTGGTTAAGGATATTCAAACTCAACCCGTTAAACTGCCGTCATCGGAAAGGGAACGCCATTCCAGACCGGAAGTTACTTTTCAGATTTTGATTTAAGATTTAAAGATTACCACGGCAAACTATTTTTTTCTGTGTAACAACTTGCACGGATGAATTGTTCACCCTAAGACCAGTAATGTGTGCTAACAAAGTAAATAATGTCAATTTTGATTTCATGAGGACTTTGATTTGCCTTTTATTTATTTTTTATATTATATTATCTGCAAATACAGTTTTTAACTTGTATAGAAGTGCACATTTAATAAAATTAAGCACATTTTTTTCACTAAGACTAACACGATTTTGACATTTCAGGGCCAATGTTGTATTACTAGCCTACATCGTAGTACGAAACCTTTCAGGAATTGGTGTGCTTGACGTGTCACACACGCTGGATTCATTTTCCAAGTCATAATAATAACAAAAAAGCAGTATGGTTTGAGTGCCAAACTGAATGCCTTTTCTCCTGCCGATGAACCATTGTATGAAAAACACACATTAGTGCAATTTGCCACATCAAAGGGGCCATTCGGCTTCCTAGAGCAGATCTTGGGAGAGCTGGAAAAGAAAGAAACAAGGAAGAGCAGCCTAAAACAAAAACGCCGGATTTAGAAAATAAGTCAAGGGGCTTCCTGGCCCTGTGTGGTCCCCCACCGTCAACCTATGAGCTGTCTGGGGCCCTGGCTTGCAACACACCCTGGGTTTAAAAAGCAGGGGCTGGAGGTTTGGTGGAGACACTCCTTCCCAGCGTCGAGGTGTAGTGAAGTCGCTCCTCTTCTCTGTGGCTCGGCATGTGTTTGGTTTATAGCCGGGCCCCCGGCGTGCTGCTCCTTTTGGCCCACCTCCTCCTGAGCACCAGCTGCAGCGCGGAGCCCGTGGGTAAGGACACAGCGCTCCTATTGTCCGCTTACTTCTAAAATTAGCGCTTGGTGGGCAGACAGGTAACACTGTTGGGCTCGTGGGTGTTTCGCATGTTGGTGTGTGGGTTGAATCTGGATCGTCAGGAGCTGGTGTTTGGTGGTGCTTTGAGAAGCTGAGTGTAGATTTAGAACACTTTGTGGCTGCTTTCCCGTTAGAATGAGGGCGCTCAGGTCTTGTCAGGGCAGGTTTGTCAGGTTTGCGGTGGAGCCTCTTCAGAAGAGTTACAGCCCCAGACCAGCACTATTTCTGAGAAGGAGAGGTTGTTTAAAGCGTCATGTTTGTTCTGGTAGATGAATGGGAGAAAGAGCCTGCGTACTGGAACGATCAGGCCAGGAGGACGCTGCACGCTGCCCTCACACTGCCACTGCGAGCGCACCGCGCCAAAAACACCATCCTCTTCCTTGGTGATGGTGAGTTATGAACCCAACCGCACACAACTGATCAGTCCATGAAACTACTCTTCTTTATTACAATAGTAGCATTTCTAAGCAATTACTAATTATGTCTTTGAGATTTGAAACTTTATTTTCAGGGTTCAGTTCTCACTATGAACTAGTTTCTTATCATCATGTATTTTACTAGGATATTGGCTGTTTATTAGTACTTATAAAGCACATATTAATGCATGAGCATATTCTACATCCCTTAATTCGACCAATACCTAAACTTAACAACTACCTTACTAACTATTAATAAGCAGTAAATTAGGAGTTTATTGAGGCAAAAGTCATAGTTAATAGGGAATATGTGTTCCCCAGTACACCTATATATAAATTGTTGTTGGTGTAACTTAAAAAAGTAAGTTACCTGGTTTCCTTAAAATTTTATTTATAAGTTAATACAACAAAGGATATTGGTTTAATAAATAGAAACTCAAAAATGTATGCTATCTGAATCACATTAATTATCTAAGCTGATTAGACAAAAGATAAAAAGTTTTTTTCATTTATCATTTATATATATACTCTTCCCTTTTGAAAAAGAAGTACACTTTAGCATACTTTTAAAAGAGGTACAGAAATAATATACTTTAAAAGAATATACTATAAGTGCTGAAGTAACTGAAAAAAGTGCAATGAAAATGTATTATTGCTCAAATTCATATTAAATGCAATAAGTTCACTTAAGTGCTGTTTGACCCACTTAAGTTGAGCTTAAGTACATCTTTATATATAATTTCACAATTGTTTTGAAACATAGGGTTACACTTTATTTTAAGGTGACATAGTTACTCAAACAAGTACTGAGTAATATTAATTAACGACATATACTTACTATAGAGTTACGGATAGGGTTTGGTTGAGGGTTAGTTGCATGTAATTATGCATAATTTACTGTTATTACTGTAGTAAGTACATGTAACATATGTAACAAGGACACTGTAAAATAAAGTGTTACGCCAAACTCTAACCTTATAAACATGTAGCTAATTAATGTTACTCAGTACTTACTGAGTACAATGTAACTACGTCACCTTAAAATAAAGTGTTACCCGATTTTTCAAAGTAATTATGAAATTATGGTAACACTTTATTTTTCAGTGCCCTTGTTACATATGCTACATGTAGTTACTACAGTAATAACAGTAAATTATGCATAATTACATGCAACTGACCCTCAACCAAACCCTAACACTAACTGTAACTCTATAGTTAGTACATGTAGTTAGTTAATTAATATTACTCAGTACTTATTTGAGTAAGTACAATGTAAGGGTTACAATTTATTTTAAGGTGTCTTTGTTACACTGTAATTATACATTTAAGTACTGAGTCATTTTAATGAACTACATGTACATAGAGTTACGGTTATTGTTAGGGTTTGGTTTACTTATTACTAAGGTAAGTACATGTAACATATGTAGCAATGACACTGTAAAATAAAGTGTAACCAAATATACTTTTAAGCAGTGTTGGGGAAAGTTACTTTTAAAAGTAATATGTTACAATATGGTTTTACTACCTAAAAAAGTGGCTGTGTTACTTAGTTACTTTTTAATGTAAAATGAATGTGTTACGTTACTTTTGCGTTACCTTTTCTCTCTTGGGCCGGGCTTGCTTGTTTGCTTTTTAATAACAAAAAAAAGTTCTATTTGGTAACACTTTTTAGCATTCACTATCAATAAACTCCTAATTTGCTGCTTTTTAATAGTTAGTAAGGTAGTTTAATTATGTATTGGGTCGGATTAAGGCATTAATATGTGCTTTATAAGTAATAATAAACAGCCAATATCCTAGTAATACGCATGATAATATGCGACTAGTTAATAGTGAGAATTGAACCCTAAACTAAAGTGTTACCATTACAAGTAACTAACCCTAAAACAAACCCTAACTGTAACTCTAACAAGTACATGTAGTTAATTAATATTACTCAGTACTTATTTTAAGGTGTCTTTGTTACAGTGCAATTATACATTTAAGTACTGAGTAATATTAAATAACTACATGTACTTACTATAGGGTTAGGGTAGGATCAGGGTTTGGTTGAATGTTAGTTGCATGTAATTATGCATACTTTACTGTTATTACTATGGTAATATGTAGCAATGACTGTAAAATAAAGTGTAACCCTAAGCAGTGTTGGGAAAAGTTACTTTTTAAAGTAATGTGTTACAATACAGTGTGTTACTTAGTTACTTTTTATGTAAAATGAATGTTACGTTACTTTAGCGTTACTTTTTCTCTCTTGGGTTGGGCTTGCTTATTTGTTTTTCAATAACTAAAAACTTTATTTTTTTGGCAAATGTAAAGTCTAATTCGCACCAAAAGTGAAATGAATAAGCCTCAGGGCTGAAGGAAATGCAAATTCAAACAAACCTTTCAACTTGCATTACTTATTTGAAAAAGTAACTCTGATATTTTGTTGTAAAGTAATGCATTACTATACTAGTTACTTGAAAAAAGTAATCTGATTACATGCCGTGTGGTATGCGTTACTCAACATTGCTTCTAAGATCTGAAACACACTACAAGTGCACATTCACACTTCTTTTCACAAGGGTTCATAACTAAGTATTGTTGCTCTTATCTGTATGACAATTTTTACAGTGCTCTCTACAATACTTGATTCATTGATACATTTCTGTTTTATTTGATAAGTAGCTGTGTAATAAGTGGGATAATGTGCAGTCGGATGTTCCTGATCCACCTGTTGGGGTTTCTTTTGCGATAATGATTGGTTGACTGTATATTACCCCTTACGCACATACCTGTTACTTCTTACCCCGTATTTTACTGTAGAGTTTATGAATGGTTTTGGGCTCAGGGTCAAAGCGTGATATTATACGTGACAGCAGTGTTTATCTGTTCATCTTTCAGGGATGGGTGTGTCTACGGTTTCAGCCGCCCGTATACTGCGAGGTCAGATGGAAGGACAGTCGGGGGAGGAGACCGTTTTGGCCATGGACACATTTCCATATCTCGCCCTGTCAAAGGTCTGAAGCTTCTCATCTCTCACATTGTTTTATCACTAAACTAATCAGTTGAAGAGATCATTAATAACAGTCTTGTTATGCAAGGATAAAGGCATGTTTTGGTTATGCCTGAGATTGCATTTCTCATTGTCCATATTGAGATTCTGGGTTATTGGAAAAAATACAAACACCACATTTAATAGCAAACAAAGTGAAAAATAAATGGAGGAATTTTGATAGTATTGCAACCTGTGCACACATGAGGGAGAGGGAAAGTTGATTCTACTGTAGATGTGGAGTACATATCTATATGGCATGGTTATGGACCTATACAATTATGGACTAAGGGAATTGTTTACCTAGTTATTAACAGCAGTCTGTTTTTAACACATGATTGATATGTCTCCAAACAGACGTATAGTGTTGACAAGCAGGTGGCGGACAGTGCCAGCACAGCTACTGCGTACCACTGCGGTGTGAAGGCTAACGCCAAGACGGTGGGCTTGAGTGCCAAAGCCGTGGCCTATGAGTGCAACACAACTTTTGGCAATGAGGTTTTCTCAGTGTTACATCGCGCCAAAACACAAGGTATTTTCCATCTAGGCTCACTTTCACAATGTTTTTCTGAGGTGTTGTTCTTTAAAGGGATAGTTCACACAAAAATAGTGCACAAGTCATATGGACCGTTTTGTTTTGTGTTTTGTTTTGTTTTGTCTTCTTGTTTCGTTTTATTTCTCTTTGCTTTGCTTCGTTTAGCTTCATTTGTTGTTTTGTTTTATATTGTTTTATTCAGCTGTGCGTCACACCGGTCTCGGATCTCTCACGGCTCTCGCTCGCCCGTCTCGTCACAGTTTCGTTTTTGTTTTGTTTTATATTGTTTTGTTGTTTCACTTTGTTTTGTATTGTATTGTTTTGTTTCGCCTCGTTTAGTTTAATTTTTGTTTTGTTTTGTTTTGTTTTGCTTTTTTGTTTCGTTGCACTTCACTTTGTTTTCGCTTCGCTTCGCTTTGTTTTTTTGTTTTGTTTTGAGTTTTGTTTTGATTTGTTTCGTTGTTCTTAAAGGGATAGTTCACCCAAAAACAGTGCACAAGTCTCCCTTTGTTTTATCTTTGCTTTGCTTTGTTGTTTTGTTTTGTCTTCTTGTTTCGTTTCATTTCGCTTTGCTTTGCTTCGTTTAGCTTAATTTTTTTGTTTTGTTTTATATTGTTTTGTTTTGTTGTTTCACTTTGTTTTGTATTGTTTTGTTTCGCCTCGTTTAGTTTCATTTTTGTTTTGTTTTGTTTCATTTAATTTAGCTTTGTTTCGCTTCGCTTTGTCGTTTTGTTTTGCTATGCTTTGCTTTTTTGTTTTTAGTTTCATTTCGCTTAGTTTTTTGTTCTGTTTACCCTTGTGTTTTGCTTTGTTTTGTTTCGCTTTGCTTCGTTTTGCTTCGTTGTTGTTCTTAAAGGGATAGCTCACCCAAAAATAGTGCACAAGTCTCACTTTGTTTTTGCTTTGTTTTTTGTTTTGTTTTGTTTCGCTTTGTGTTTTGTTTTGCTTCATTTCGCTTCATTTTGTTTTTGTTTCGCTTCATTTCGTTTGAGCTTGATAACCTCAGTACTCGTTCCCTTTCATTTATAAATATAAAGAGTTCTTGAATGGTTCCAGAAAAAAAAGTCATGCCAAGTCAAAAAATGATTTGTATAGCACTTTTCACAACACACAGTGTTTCAAAGCATCTTTACAGAAAACCATGATGTTAATATGTATATCTTATAAGCATACCTTGTGCCTAATCGCAATTAGCAGATTAGAGCTCGTCGATAATATAATTTACATTTTGTGACAATATAAACAATCAAGCAGTTTTTTTGTACATATAGCAAATTTACTTTATATTGTAGTATATTGCCCTACGTGAGTATACTGTATGTATGCGGATAAAGTTGGATATACTATATATTCAACTTTATATAGAGAGCTGTGCAATAATTTAGGTACATATTGCAACTAAATAAACAATCATGCAGTCAAGATGTTCTATATAGCAGTGGTTCTCAAACCTGTCCTGAAGTACTACCAGCCCTGCACAGTTTGTGTGTCTCCCTCATCTATCACACCTGATTCAACTCATGAGCTCATTAGTAGAGACTGCAAGACCTGAAATGGGTGTGTCAGATATAGGAAGACATACAAAATGTGCAGGGCTGGGGGTACTCCAGGACAGGTTTGTGAGCGTATTGTATGGTTGGACATACCATTATACTGTAAAAAGTGATCAGTTGACAAGTGAGCTTTGTGGAATTGTCAAGTTCACATAACTTATTTTTTTCAATTACGCATGACTTTTACGCATGACTTAATAATTTTAAGGCAACGAGTTTCCTCACTTTTTTTAAGTTGTACAGTGTATCACACAGTGGTATATTAAAAGTTGGACATACTGTAGGTTACATTTTGTGAAAATATAATTAATCAAGCAGTTGAGATTTGCTATAAATTACATACCATAACGTGAGTGTACTTTGTGTATCCGGATAAGGTTGGATACTAAACTTATTGTAGTTGCATAAATCTCTACACAGTTGGTTCTAATGTTAGCATGTTGCTAAATCTAATAGTCAACACTCTAATAAGCAAAATAAAATATATTTAGCATGTGCAAAATATGAAATAGTATATTTTAATTAATTAATTTTAATTAATCTTTCCAATTGATTTTTAGGTTCCAAAAAGGGCTTTTCGCAGTGATGCCCTAGAAGAACCATTTTTGGTTTCCCAAAAAAACTTTCAGTGATAACCTTTTGTGTGTGTGTGTGTGTAATAAAGTTTTCATTTTGAACTATAGATGCAAATAAACAACCTTTATTTTTAAAAGTGCAGTGCATTATACGATTGCCTTACTCAACTGTGTGGTTGTGTGTATATCAAGGAAAGTCTGTTGGCATTGTGACCACCACCAGAGTCCAGCACGCTTCACCTGCTGCCGCCTACGCCCACTCCGTCAGCCGCAGCTGGTACAGTGATGCAGACGTGCCCTCCGCCGCCCGCCGGCAGGGCTGCACAGACATCGCCACGCAGCTGGTGACCAACACCGACATTGATGTGAGCCCTAACCTAATGTGTGCCAGAAGTCCATAAATAATAGTTTGTGACACACACACACATACATAATTGCTATTTCAATTTTTGATTCGTTATAGTGAATTGGTTCGTTCAGATGATTCATATAAATGAACTGACTCACAAAAATGATTCACCATTTCGAGAACCTTTATGTACTATATTTTAAATTCTGTATTATAAATAATAAGGGTTTTGTTGCATTTAGTGAACGTTTACCTGTTTAAGTTTGATACTGTTTATCAAACAGCCACCATTTTTTTTGCACCTCTACTTTAAAAGCAGGGTAGGCAATTTTCCGAGAGGCTAGAAAAAGCAAGCTAGCTTTGAAAGCATAAGATCCCACCCTCCCTTCAGAGTGTCTCCAAAGCCACGCTTCCTTCAAAACACATGAATGCACACAGCAGGGAGCAAACAAAAGCATCACGAGAGACAGCGTTAAACTACCTCGTCTCAAAGCACATAACATTACAATAATAGTAATAAGATAAACTTTGAAGTTAGATTGAGAAAGCCGGACCAGAAAATGTGAAAAAGTTTTACGTTTTAGTTTAGTAATTTTAAGTAGGAATTTTTGACTGACAGACAGACTGACAGATAGATAAATGGTTGCTAGGGTGTGGCTTAATAGCTTTACAATGATTCTGAGAGACAGTTTGCCTGAGTAAAATGAGCCCACTCCCATGTCTCTATGACACTGTTCTGCAAAGATATCCTTCTGTTCCTTTTATAATGGCAGTCTATAGGATCAGTTGCTAGGGTGCTCTAAATGGTTGCTAGGGTATGGCTTAATAGCTTCACGACTGAATGGTTGCTTGAGTAAAATGAGCCCGTCCCCTTGTCTCTATGACATTGTGATGCAAAGTCATGTTAAATACAAAATCCCTATGCATTTTACCACAGTAGGAAAACATGTATGCACAATCCCTGTTTCATGGGCCATCCATTCACCATAGTATGTCTATGGGGCAATTTCGGGCACATCTTACACCCCAGGGGTACAACTAACACGTCATTGTGAGGTATGGTCTTACAGGGCCTGCATGCCTCTTCAAACGTGGTAACCCACATGTTTCTATGAAATCCTTGCCCGGAGTTTTAATCGTCATTTTTAGGAAAAGCGTAAGTCGGATCAGTTAAAAAAAAGTATAGCAATACAAGTCAGAACAGTCTGAAGGTCTGAGCCGATTTTGGAGGTTGTAGAGTTAAAGCTTTAGGAGGAGTTAGAGTCAGAAATGTTAGACCCAGAAGAATAATAACTATAAGGGTTATTAGCATTTCAGTAAGTTGGCTCTCTCATGCCAACTTAATAAACATTAAAGAGCACTGACCTGTACCAACTGACTGCTGCAGATGATTTCGGCATTGATAGTATTGCCATTGAAATGCATAAATTCGAGTCACAAACCGCTCTGAGTATAACATCACAGGTTTCCATCTCTTCCAAATTATAGCAGTTATGGCGTGAACGCAGCAAAAGCTGGTTGTAAACTGTAAAAGGCGCCTGCTGTTTGTTTGCGGTGCTCGGTGACTAACGTCTGTGTAACTCTGCATAGCATGAAACACTGATGACGTGTGATGTCTGCACGAGCAGGTGCATGGAGGTATAGAAATACATATATATATATATATATATATATACCGATCAGGCATAACATTATGATAATATGTGTTGGTCCCCCTTTTGCTGACAGAACATTGCCCAAAGCATCACACTGCCTCCGCTGGCTTGCCTTCTTCTCATAGTGCATCCTGGTGCCATGTGATCCCCAGGTAAGAGACGCACCCGGCCATCCACGTGTGGACAGGGGTCAGCATGGGCACCCTGACTGGTCTGCGGCTATGCAGCCCCATACACAACAAACTGAGATGCACTGTGTATTCTGACACCTTTCTATCAGAACCAGCATTAACTTCTTGAGCAATTTGAGCTCCAGTAGCTCGTCTGTTTGATCGGACCACACGGGCCAGCCTTCGCTCCCCACGTGCATCAATGAGCCTTGGCCGCCCATGACCCTGTCTCCGGTTCTCCACTGTTCCTTCCTTGGAGCACTTTTGATAGATCCTGACCACTGCAGACCGGGAACACCCCACAAGAGCTGCAGTTTTGGAGATGCTTTGACCCAGTCGTCTAGCCATTACAATTTGGTCCTTGTCAAACTCTCTTAAATCCTTACGCTTGCCCATTTTTCCTGCTTCTAACACATCAACTTTGAGGACAAAATGTTCACTTGCTGCCTAATATACCCCACCCACTAACAGGAGCCGTGATGAAGAGATAATCAGTGCTATTCACTTCACCTGTCATAATGTTATGCCTGATCGGTGTACATATACAGTATATATACACATACATATAAACAATGGCATCATTTAAGTACCAAATGCACAAGTTAAATAACTAAATATTAACCTTTTTGAGATGAGAGGTTTGTGAGTGTAAAATATGTGTCTCTGTTGCAGGTAATTCTTGGCGGTGGCCGTATGTACATGACACCCAAGGGTACGCCTGATCCAGAATACCCCACTTCATCCTCTCGCAAAGGGGATCGCAAAGACAAAAAGAACCTTATTGACGTTTGGCTAAATGCTCGCAAGGTATCGCCAAGAAATACATTTATTACTGCGCAAATTGTGATTGTAAACTACTGCTCTAATCTTATCTGTTTTGTTTATTAGGGAAGGAACGCCCAGTATGTTTGGAACAGAGAGCAGCTTAATGCAGTGGATGTTAAAACAACAGACTGCCTGATGGGTAATGCCAGTTTTCAAGGATTCTGCACTATCAGTCTGCCACTATGATATTCTCATTCATATTTCTCATTCAGGTCTGTTTGAACCCAAAGATATGAGATTTGAAGTGTTTAGGAATCGTACCCGTGACCCCTCTATTGTGGACATGACAGAGAAAGCCATTCAGATCCTCAGCAAGAATCCTAAAGGGTTTTTTCTCTTTGTGGAAGATGAGTATTTATCATTTGCTGTGGTGTTACTGTCTTTTTAAGATATTCTGCTAATAGTGAAACACATCTCTGTTTGTGTTTTACGAGGCAGAATAGACCATGGACACCATGACGGGGTTGCTAAGCTCGCTCTGACTGAAACCATTATGTTTGACCGGGCAATTCAGAGAGCGTCTGATCTGACCAGCGAATCGGACACTCTCACTGTTGTCACGGCAGATCATTCCCATGTCTTCACATTTGGTGGAAACACCCCCCGAGGGAACCCTATTTTTGGTACACCTTACTTCCTGTCTTTGCTTGCAAATGACAATGTTAAGAAAGGCATACTAACATGACCTTTAGATCCTCCCTATATTTCACTTTCACAACTAAAATTGCAACTTTATCATTACAAATGTGTAATTACAAATATTTATAACCCTCTCTTGCTCCTCGTGTGACGGTCAATAATGACAGATTTCTTTTTTATTTCAATGAAATGAATTCACTATGTTTTAGTTTGATAATATTTTTTATTTAAAGGGGACATCGGATGAAATGTTTACTTTTTTAGTATTTTGGACTGAAAACGAACGCTTCATCTTTTGTGTGATGTACAATAAATATCATAAAACTTATCAGTAAGTCCGCTCCAACGAGCAAAATGACAACATAATTTATAGCTGTAATTAAACTGAATTATACCTGTTATATATTCATGCAGCAGATATTCTGGTACTGACAGTTTTAGAGCGTGAGATTGTTCTGTTTTGTTGCCGGAGCATGACAGGGATTGTAGTGGCTTTGAGCAAGAGCTCTTGAAGCTCCTCCCTCTGTGCCGAGAGCAACAGATCATTTCCATTTAAAGGGACACACACAAAAATGACATGTTTTTGCTCACGACCCAAAAAGCAATTTTAACATGCTATAAAAATTATCTGTGGGGTATTTTGAGATAAAACTTTACATACACACTCTGGGGACATCAGAGACTTATTTTACATCTTGTAAAAGGGGCATCTGATTTTGCACTATTAGGGGATTTTATAGTACTAAATTATTAATGCAGTAGTTATAATCCATTAATTCACTCTTTGAGCATAAACCTACTAAATGTGATGCTTTTGTGTGTGTCCCTTTAAATGCAAATGAGCTGGTGCTCCCGGCACCAAAGGCAGAGCTTCAGGAGCTCATACAACATCAAAACAGAACAATCTCGCACTCTAAAAATGTCAGAAACTGTCAGTACCAGAATATCTGTTGCATGAAGATAGAACAGGTGTAGTTCAGTTTAATTACAGTTATAAATTATGTTGTCATCTTGCTTTTATCAACTATTAGTACAAGCCCGTTGTAGCAGACCCTGTCCGAATGATGGCCAAAACTTTACTAATGAGTTTTATGAACTGGCTGCGTCTTTTCTTTTCAGCTTTTCTGAGCTGGCAGAAAAGTCAGAAACCAACTAAATGCAAAAAAAAAAAAATCTAAAAAAGTGAACACTTCATCCGATGTCCTTTTTAAAGACGACACTTGGCAGGTTATTGCTAAAGTGAAGAGGAAAAAAAAAGGTAACTTAAAAAAAGTTATGGAAGTTGTTTTTTGTTATGAAAAATGCACAAAATTTTATTGAATTTACATTTTACATTCATATTTTATATGATATATATTTATATATATATATATATATACACTCACCTAAAGGATTATTAGGAACACCATACTAATACTGTGTTTGACCCCCTTTCGCCTTCAGAACTGCCTTAATTCTACGTGGCATTGATTCAACAAGGTGCTGAAAGCATTCTTTAGAAATGTTGGCCCATATTGATAGGATAGCATCTTGCAGTTGATGGAGATTTGTGGGATGCACATCCAGGGCACGAAGCTCCCGTTCCACCACATCCCAAAGATGCTCTATTGGGTTTAGATCTGGTGACTGTGGGGGCCATTTTAGTACAGTGAACTCATTGTCATGTTCAAGAAACCAATTTGAAATGATTCGAGCTTTGTGACATGTGTACATGGTGGTCATAAAGGGATGGACATGGTCAGAAACAATGCTCAGGTAGGCCGTGGCATTTAAACAATGCCCAATTGGCACTAAGGGGCCTAAAGTGTGCCAAGAAAACATCCCCCACACCATTACACCACCACCAGCAGCCTGCACAGTGGTAACAAGGCATGATGGATCCATGTTCTCATTCTGTTTACGCCAAATTCTGACTCTACCATCTGAATGTCTCAACAGAAATCCAGACTCATCAGACCAGGCAACATTTTTCCAGTCTTCAACTGTCCAATTTTGGTGAGCTCGTGCAAATTGTAGCCTCTTTTTCCTATTTGTAGTGGAGATGAGTGGTACCCGGTGGGGTCTTCTGCTGTTGTAGCCCATCCGCCTCAAGGTTGTGCGTGTTGTGGCTTCACAAATGCTTCGCTGTATACCTCGGTTGTAACGAGTGGTTATTTCAGTCAAAGTTGCTCTTCTATCAGCTTGAATCAGTCGGCCCATTCTCCTCTGACCTCTAGCATCAACAAGGCATTTTCGCCCACAGGACTGCCGCATACTGGATGTTTTTCCCTTTTCACACCATTCTTTGTAAACTCTAGAAATGGTTGTGCGTGAAAATCCCAGTAACTGAGCAGATTGTGAAATACTCAGACCGGCCCGTCTGGCACCAACAACCATGCCACGCTCAAAATTGCTTAAATCACCTTTCTTTCCCATTCTGACATTCAGTTTGGAGTTCAGGAGATTGTCTTGACCAGGACCACACCCCTAAATGCATTGAAGCAACTGCCATGTGATTGGTTGATTAGATAATTGCATTAATGAGAAATTGAACAGGTGTTTCTAATAATCCTTTAGGTGAGTGTATATATATATATATATATATATTCCAAAACTATGATAAAATCAAAGCCCTAAATCTAAACACGTTGTGTTCCGAATTTGAGCTTAATATCTCAAAAAATGAGCTCTGTTGAACCGAAGGTGCATGCACCTTTTTACTTCATATTTGTCTTTCAGGTCTGTCACCCAAGAAGGCTGAGGATAGTCTTCCATTCACTAGTATCTTGTATGCTAATGGACCAGGATACTTTCATGTGAACGGAACAAGAGGAAACGTTTCAGCAGTGGATTACTGTAAGTGTGTACATAATTTACTTACTACCTACACTCTTAAAAATAATGGTTGTTTATTTGCATCTTTGGTTCCATGAACCTTTAACATCCATGGAATTTTTCCATCCCACAGAAGGTTCTTTATAGAGGAAAAAGGTTCTTAAGATTATTAAAAAGTTCTTCACACTAAGAAAAAAATTTTCTTTTAAGAACCAATCACTGAAAGGTTTGGAAGTTTGTTTCCACAACGGAATAAAAAAACAAAAAAGGTAATTGCAATTCCCAGTTTATATCCCACAATTCAAACTTTAGAATTCGCAATTCCGAGTTTTATATCTAGCAATTCGAACTTTAGAAATTGGCAATTCCGAGTTTAAATCCCGCAATACAAACTTTAGAACTCGCAATTCCGAGTTTATATCCTGCAATTCAAACTTTAGAATTACCAATTCTGAGTTTTATATCTAGCAATTTGGACTTTACAACTCACAATTCCAAGTTTATATCCCACAATTCTAACTTTACAACTCGCAATTCCCAGTTTATATCCTGCAATTCTAACTGTACAACTCACAATTCCCAGTTTATATTCCGCAATTCTAACATTACAACTCAAAATTCTGAGTTTATATCCCACAATTCAAACTTTAGAACTCGCAATTCCAAGTTTAAATCCTGCAATTCAAACTTTAGAATTGCCAATTCCGAGTTTATAACCCACTTCAAACTTTAGAACTCGCAATTCCCAGTTTATATCCCGCAATTCTAACTTTACAACTTGTAATTCCCAGTTTATATCCCCCAATTCGAACTTTAGAACTCGCAATTCCCAGTTTATATCCCGCAATTCTAACTTTACAACTCACAATTCCCAATTTATATCCCACAATTCAAACTTTAGAACTCGCAATTCCCAGTTTATATCCCACAATTCTAACTTTACAACTCGCAATTCCCAATTTATATCCCACAATTCTAACTTTACAACTCGCAATTCCCAGTTTATATCCCACAATTCAAACTTTAGAACTCGCAATTCCCAGTTTATATCCCGCAATTCGAACTTTAGAACTCACAATTCCAAATTTATATCCCGCAATTCAAACTTTAGAACTCGCATTTCCAAGTTTAAATCCTGCAATTCAAACTTTAGAATTCCCAATTCCGAGTTTTATATCTAGCAATTTGGACTTTACAACTCGCAATTCCCAGTTTATATCCCGCAATTCGAACTTTAGAACTCACAATTCCGAGTTTATATCCCGCAATTCTAACTTTGCAACTTGTAATTCCCAGTTTATATCCCACAATTCAAACTTTAGAACTCGCAATTCCCAGTTTATATCCCGCAATTCGAACTTTAGAACTCACAATTCCAAATTTATATCCCGCAATTCAAACTTTAGAACTCGCATTTCCAAGTTTAAATCCTGCAATTCAAACTTTAGAATTCCCAATTCCGAGTTTTATATCTAGCAATTTGGACTTTACAACTCGCAATTCCCAGTTTATATCCCGCAATTCGAACTTTAGAACTCACAATTCCGAGTTTATATCCCGCAATTCAAACTTTAGAACTCGCATTTCCAAGTTTATATCTCGCAATTGGAAGGTGGTACAAGTCGGAGCTCTCAGGAAATTCCCAGTTTACAAGTTGTAATTACAAGTACAAGAACGCTTTTTTTACAAGTTGGAAAGCACCCATAAACTCGCAATTCTGAGAAAAAAAAAGTTCGCAATGAAGTCATCATTACTTTTTTATTCCATGACGGAAAGAAGCTTCCATAGAAAGGTGGTTCTTCTATGGCTGCAAAAACACCTTTTTGGAACCTTTATTTCTAAGAGTGTATATATAAATGTATATATGCTCCTATCATACAGTATCTTATTCTGTTTGTAGTTGATGAAGAGTACATGCAACAAGCTGCCGTTCCTTTAGAATCAGAGACACATGGAGGGGAAGATGTGGCTATCTACGCCAAAGGCCCAATGGCTCACCTCTTCCATGGAGTCAAGGAGCAGAATTACGTGGCTCACGCCATGGCTTACGCAGCATGCCTGGAGCCGTACACTGACTGCCCACCGCATCTTCATGACTCCACTGCCTATAAAAACACTCTTTCAGGGCTTCTTATCTCACTAACCGCCGTGTTTTGGCTTGTCGCAAGATGACAGACTCCACCTCATGAGTGATTGAGGCCCCAGGACTCTTTTGGGCTTTTTGGAGATTTATAACCCAAATAGTTTATATTGAAGTGCAGATGTGCAATGCTGTGTATATAAATGTAAAGTTTTGTTTTTACATGTATTTTATAACCAGATATTTTTTGTATATTTTGCACTGTGATTATAAATTTCAAACATGTGAGACCAATAAACTTTCTAAAAGAGAACAGTCATATTGTCAATGTTATCAATGAAGTAGCAGAAAACAAGACATAATATCGTATGCCATTTTACTTATCTAATAAATGCATTTGATTTAAGCATGTTTAGATATTTGGACTAAAAACAAGACAAAAATAAGCAAAATAAGCATTTTTTTTTGTTGCAAGAGTCCAAGTCTCCAAGAATCATCTGCATAACATAGATACAGTCATGCATTTTTATGTCACATTCATGTCATCAAATTCATATCTTATACATAATTAGTAACTGATAAGTTCATGTTGCAAAAGAGCGCCTGGGAACTATAAGTGACCTCTGGTCTGAGAGAAGAGTATAAAGAGAAGGGCATCAGCGCGTTTGGCAGAGCTGTCAGAGCTGCCGAATCATGGCCACGACGCAGACCCTTCTGATTATTGGGATATTTGTTTTAGCAGGCTTTGATGGATGTTTCTCCGTCTCTCCTGGTAAGTGTATTCCACAGTGCGCAGTTATTCTTTTTCTCTCCAAACTAAGATAATGAAACCATGTTTCTTTTCTGGGACTGATTTGAAGCGGAGGAACAGAACCCAAACTTTTGGTATGTAAAGGCTAAAGACGCTCTTAATGTGTCCCTCTCCATGATGCCCAACATGAACCGTGCTAAAAATCTCATCCTCTTCCTCGGAGATGGTGAGTTACATGTCTTATGTCTTGTTTTTGTATTGTTCTCTACAATCTTGATAGACTGTATCAATTTAGCAGAGATGTACTATTTATTGTAGTGCACCCTGTACAATTTTAGCCACAGATTTTGGGAATTCGTCAAAATTAGCAGTTGTTTGGAATGGAACATAATGACGTTTCTGACAGTGTCTGAATTTCTGCAGCATAAAGGCTGTTTACATCAACAATGATTACTATAAAGATAAACATATCAATAACTAGCGTCCAGGCCAAAGGACAATAATCTTATTATAAGTGCATGCTGCTATTATGTCGTCTGTCACTTTAAATGCTTGGGCTCTTTAAAGTCAGGTGGATTCTGATTGGCTGTCAATGTTTTTATAGTTTATTAGCTGAAAAAAAAAACATACTAAAAACAATTCCAATCAGTGTTGTTATTGTTCACTAAAACTATTAAAAATCACTTGTGGTCATTGAAATAAAGGTAAGTAAAATGAAAAAATAAAATAAAATAAAAATATTAGATCAACTCTTAAAATTACCTGATCTTAAACTGAAATAAAAATAAATTAAAGCTAAATAGAAATATTTGTAAGGAACTGCAACTAATAAAAAAAATATTAGATGAAAAAAATCAAACTTAAAAATTTTAAATGAAATTAATAAAAATATTTTTAAAAAGCTACAACTAATAAATGAAATAAAAAGATAAAATAAAATATTAGATGAAAAAACGTAAAAAATTGGAAATTTTAACTGAAATAAGTTGAAATACTAAAATTAACTTAAACTGAAATAAAAATAAATTAAAGCTATATAGAAATGTTTTAAAGAAACTATGACTAAGAAAAATGACAAAAGCACATAAGAAAATACTAAAACCAAAACTAAAATTAATATGTAATAAAAATAAAAGCTATTTCAAAGTATTAATAAATACAATAATAGTATATAAATAATACTAAAATAACACTGATTCAGACAATATCCTTTCTTCTGTGCCATTATCATTATAGCTGAGGTTTTAACTCTCATAAAAAACGTTATAGTTTTAAAGATGATTCTTGGTGCGAGCAAGCAAAGGTGAAACACTGTTATTACAACGTTATTATATTACACTTGCACAATGACAATTAGCACAAGGCCTTGCTTGGGTTTATGTGCTGTACTTTAAATCTCACGTGTAAATTTCACACTGTTAGTAGTGATCAAAGTCCTAGGATATAGTCTGACATAAAGGATGTCACACAGTCCGCCTCGTTTTTAACGTACATCTCACTGGGCTCACAATCTGACATGCAATAACAATAAAGGACAGAAAAACACAGTT
The DNA here is from genome assembly GCA_039654625.1 of Rhinogobio ventralis. Lineage (NCBI taxonomy): Eukaryota > Metazoa > Chordata > Actinopteri > Cypriniformes > Gobionidae > Rhinogobio > Rhinogobio ventralis. Next base: position 26,297,603 of record CM077217.1, on the reverse strand, counting down.
TGCAACTGGGTTTAGATTAGATAATCAGATCATTTACTGCATTTAGTTTGCGTATTGCCTATTCAAGTAATTTATCAAACTTATGAATATTATATTTTAAAAGGATAATCAATGAATCATACTGTAATGAAGTATGTTGATATGGGAAGAAGGAGGCAGGAACTGGCGAACATTCAAAAGACTTTACTAAATAAACAAACCAAATTAAAGTAACGCAGGCAGCCCCTCATGGACGGCTGCCGCGCACACACATAACAAAACGTAAACAAAACACAACATAAAATCCAAGCCTGGTCCTCCCTCGTCCTTCACTGGTGTCGCTCGTCTATATGCCTCTGAGCTCCCTCATGAGAGGACTCGAGATCGGTGTGCCTCGCAGGTGACGCTCATTCTCAATCACGCACTGTTCTCGCTCGCTCCTCCCACGTCTCTTACTCGCCCACCTCGCCACATACCCCCATCGCCCCTCGCAGGCTGGGGGGTACACCCGAGATGGCGCCTACTCCCCCCTCACGGACGGCTGCCACGCACACACATAACAAAACGTAAACAAAACACAAGATAAAATCCAGGCCTGGTCCTCTCTCGTCCTTCACTGGTGTCGCTCGTCTATATGTCCCTCATGAGAGGACTCGGTGTGCCTCGCAGGTGATGCTCATTCTCAATCACGCACACCTCTCGCTCGCTCCTCCCACATCTCTCGCTCGCCCACCTCGCCACACATACATTAATCCTGCAGTTTAAATCATTCTAAAGAAACACTCTGATAGGATTTTAACAAATAATACATGTGTCTTGTTTAAAGTTGAGCAACCTGTTGTTTTTGCCCTGTGATAAGGCATGGGCATCAGCACTGTAACCGCAGCCAGAATCATGAAGGGACAGATGGATGGGAAGACAGGAGAGGAGAGTGTCCTGGCCATGGACACATTCCCTTATCTCGCTCTCTCCAAGGTGCAAAAAACTCACGCTCTGGATGGAGGAGGTTGATAGAGCTGAATACTCTGTAATAACGCTGCTGTCTGTTTGAGTGTAGACCTATAATGTGGACCAGCAGATGCCTGACAGTGCAGCAACAGCCACTGCATATCTGTGCGGTGTGAAGGCCAACTACGGCACTCTGGGTCTCAGCGCAGCCGCACGCCGCAAAGACTGCAGCTCTGCTAAAGGCAACGAGGTCAAATCAATTCTTCATCAGGCGAAGATGGCAGGTAAGGGCCAGGAAGACCCAACACCAGAGCTGTGTTAACCCATAATGAGCTGATTCCAGACGTAAAATTCTTTTGACATCTGATGTGTTTTTTTTGCATCTAAAGATGACTTCACATCACATACCTTCAACTTTATTTCTCACAATGACATCTATTTCTTTATACACCGGTTAGGCATATCATTATGACAGGTGAAGTGAATAACACTGATTATCTCTTCATCACGGCTCCTGTTAGTGGGTGGGGTATATTAGGCAGCAAGTGAACATTTTGTCCTCAAAGTTGATGTGTTAGAAGCAGGAAAAATGGGCCAAATTGTGATGGCTAGACGACTGGGTCAGAGCATCTCCAAAACTGCAGCTCTTGTGGGGTGTTCCCGGTCTGCAGTGGTCAGGATCTATCAAAAGTGCTCCAAGGAAGGAACAGTGGAGAACCGGAGACAGGGTCATGGGCGGCCAAGGCTCATTGATGCACGTGGGGAGCGAAGGCTGGCCCGTGTGGTCCGATCAAACAGACGAGCTACTGGAGCTCTAATTGCTCAAGAAGTTAATGCTGGTTCTGATAGAAAGGTGTCAGAATACACAGTGCATCTCAGTTTGTTGCATATGGGGCTGCATAGCCGCAGATCAGGGTGCCCATGCTGACCCCTGTCCACCGCCGAAAGCACCAACAGTGGCACGTGAGCATCAGAACTGGACCACAGAGCAATGGAAGAAGGTGGCCTGGTCTGATGAATCATGTTTTCTTTTACATCACGTGGATGGCCAGGTGTGTGTGCGTGGCTTACCTGGGGAACACATGGCACCAGGATGTACTATGGGAAGAAGGCAAGCCGGCAGAGGCAGTGTGATGCTTTGGGCAATGTTCTGCTGGGAAACCTTGGGTCCTGCCATCCATGTGGATGTTACTTTGACACGTACCACCTACCTAAGCATTTCTGCAGACCATGTACACCCTTTCATGGAAACGGTATTCCCTGGTGGCTGTGGCTCTTTCAGCAGGATAATGCTCCTGCCACAAAGCAAAAATGGTTCAGGAATGGTTTGAGGAGCACAACAACGAGTTTGAGGTGTTGACTTGGCCTCCAAATTCCCCAGATGTCAATCCAATCAAGCATCTGTGGGATGTGCTGAACAAACAAGTCCGATCCATGGAGGCCCCACCTCGCAACTTACAGAACTTAAAGGATCTGCTGCTAACATATTGGTGCCAGATACCACAGCACACCTTCAGGGGTCTAGTGGAGTCCATGCCTCGACGGGTCAGGGCTGTTCTGACAGCAAAAGGGGGACCAACATAATATTAGGAAGGTGGACATAATGTTATGCCTGATTGGTGTACCTTAATTGTGATTTTAGTTTTCATAACTGTGACTTTATTTCTCATCATTATGACTTTAAACCTCACAATTTCAACTTTATTTATTAAAATTTTGACTTTATTTCTTGACACAATAGCAATTTTATTTCTTTATATTTCAACTGTTATTTAGTTTTCATAACTGTGACTTTATTTCTCACCATTACGACTTTATATTTCACAATTCCAACTTTGTTCTTCGTCATTGTGACTACCAAAATTGCAACTTCATATCACACAATCTGAACCTTACATCTTGACATTTTAACTTTACTTTTCATCATTTTTAACTTCACAGTATATCTTACAATTGCAGCCTTATGTCTTGTAATTGAGACGTCACATTTCACGATTTGAACTTTATATCTCACAATTTCAAATTTACTTTTTTGTAATTGGTACTTTATTTCTGACAATTAGCCTATCTCTTATAATCTTTCTCACACTATTAAGCAAAGTGTGAAAAGTTGATCCTAAGGTTGTCTACTTGCATGCCTGCTGTTTTTAAAACACCTAGTCACTCAAAAATATTCACAGATAGAAAAAGAGGTAGAACTTCATTTGTCTATGAGCTTACATGGATTTTGATAGCTATAGAAATCAGTGGATAATTCAATCAAATATTATTACTACTTTTGATTGCAGGCAAACATTGAACTAGTGACTCGTTTTCGAACAGTTTGTTAGGACGATGTGTTCACTACTTTCATGTGTCGTTTATGGTTAAATGAGCAGTTAAGGCTGAACTCTTATCTGTGATAAAACACTAAACCTGATGAAGGCTCACTTTATCCACTGGTTTGGTGTTTTCCAGGGAAGTCTGTTGGCATTGTAAGCACGGCACGTGTCCAGCACGCATCACCCGCCGCCAGTTACTCCCACACCCCTGAAAGAGGCTGGTACAGCGATAAAGAGCTGCCCAATGAAGCCATCACAGGGGGATGCAAGGACATCGCCTACCAACTCGTCCATAATACTGATATAAACGTAAGACCAAACCTCGCAGAACAGTGAACTATAGATTAGTTGTTGACTATAGAGCAAACCGTCAATCTGAATGTCTCACTTGTGTTATCCTTCTATGATTTTACTGTAGGTTATTTTAGGTGGTGGCAGACAGTACATGTTTCCCAAGGAAATCGTTGATCCTGAATACGCCTCAGTTACAGGGAGCCGACAAGACAAAACAGATCTCGTTCAAGAGTGGTTGAAAAACAGAAAAGTAAGTCAAAACCCCTCCGAAATACATTCAAAATTAACATTCTGTCATCATTTAGTTCCAGAACTAAATGACACAAAAGGAGATGTTTAGAAGAATGTCCTGGTTGCTCTTTTCCATACAATGGAAGTGAATGAGAAATTTGTACTATTCAATATTCTTGCAAATCTCGCTCCATTTGCAAATCTCACAAGAACCAACAGCATGTCATGATTGATGTGAAACTTGACACAACCAAAGCAGTCTGTAATGTGTGAAGCGATCTATCCATTCCCATTCATTCCAACCGCAGTTTTGGCTTGTTCATATCTTGCCTAAAAGCTCCTTTTGTGCTCTATGGAAGACAGTCAGCCGTACAACAACACGAGGAAGAGTAATTGATGACAGGATTTGTATTTTTGGATGAAGTATTCCTTTAACAACCCCTCCTTTCTTTAGAATTCCAAATATGTGTGGAATAAAAATGAGTTTGATTCTGTCAAAGAGGACAACACTGATTACCTGATGGGTAAGTCCGCCTGTTGATCATACAGTATAAAAATGTATATCAGTGGTCATCAACCTTTTTTATGGAAGCTTGTTTCTGCCACGGAATTAAACAATTTAATTTATCTTGCAATTCTGACTTTTTTTCTTTCAATTCAATTTTTTTCTTCTCAAAATTCAGACTTTTTCCTCACAATTGCAAGTTTATATCTCGCAATTCTACGAAATGATGACTTATATCACACAATTCTGAATTGATGACTCCCAGTTGTGAGTTTATATCATGCAATTCTGAGGAAAAAAGTAATGTAAACTCGCAATTGCGAGAAAATATGTCAGACCTGTGAGATAAAAAGTCGCAATTATACCTTTTTTATTCAGTGGTGGAAACAAGCCTCCATACTTTTTGACTCCAGGTTGTTTTCAACGTGGTTTAATACTGTTGTTTTTCATTGCTGCGGTCAGGGCTTTTTGAGCCAAAGGACACCAGGTACGAGCTGGAACGCAATCCTTCAATGGACCCGTCATTGACAGAGATGGTGGAAAAAGCCATCAAGATTCTTCGCAAAAACTCTAAAGGATTCTACCTCTTTGTGGAAGATAAGACGATATTTCATGTCGTTTCTATTGCGTAACCCTTAAGATGTGTTGAGTGTACTTATTTTTGTGTTTTCTTTCCTGTAAGTGGGAGAATAGATCATGGCCATCATGCAGGAAAGGCCAAGTACGCTTTGACTGAGGCTGTGGAATTTGACAGGGCCATTGCGCGGGCGGCTGAGCTGACAAGTGAACATGACACCTTGTCTGTGGTGACCGCTGACCATTCCCATGTGTTTTCCTTCGGTGGCTACTCCTACAGGGGCAATCCTGTGCTAGGTATGCAAATACGAAATTCATCGATGAGCTGCTGGAAATCTACATTATCTGTATCTCCACAACTTTTGAAATGACTGTGTATAGCTTGAAGGGATAGTTCACCCAAAAAAACAAACAAAAAAGTCATCATTACTCACCCTCTTCTAGTTTTAAACTTGTAAGACTTTGTTCTGTGGAAAACAAAAGCAGATATTTTGGGGAAAAAATGTCTCAGGGGGCTTTTTATACAATGAAAGTCAATGGGCTCCAATGTTTTGTTGTTTTGGACCCCATTGACATTCATTGTATGGACAAACACATTTGAAAAATTCTTCAAAATACCTTAAATTATGTTCTACAGAAGAAGTCATCCAGGTTTGGAACAACATGAATTTCTGAACGAGGCCAGTTATTTCTGCTCAGGTTTCAACATATTTGCCCATAGGAATATTTTTTTTCTCAAAAACAAGAACAAATCTGAGGGCACACTGGTATTAAAAACAACTTATTTGTCTTTTAGGCACTTCCTATTCAAAAGGTGAGGATGGTAAGAGCTTTACTAATGCACTTTACGGAAATGGTCCAGGATACCAGATACTAGCGAATGGAACTCGTCCCGACATGAATGCCACGATCTCAAGTAAGTTTTATGAGTTTAATTGTTTTCCCCTCAAGTGCAGAAGGTTTAAGTGCATGGTAAAAAACTCAGTTTTGACCAATACAGATGCCCCATCTTGTGGTCATTTGTGTTACTGCAAACACATTAAAGGAATAGTTCATCCAAAAATAAAAACTATCCCATGATTTACTCCACCTCAATCCATCCTAGGTGTATATGATCTTCTTTCAGATGAACACAATTGGAGTTTTATTAAAAAATATAATTGCCCTTCCAAGCTTGTGCCGCATAAAAGAAATGAACGCAAACTTGTGCCGCCCTAAACTACATTGTCATGACAACCAAAAGCACTGTCAGCTCAGGTGGCGCGAGAATCAAGAACCGGGAGACAAAACATATAGGAACAGTGACATACTGTTTTAGGCAAATAAAAAAATTAAAAGAGTCCTGTACACACATCGTCATGCAAACCACCAAAAGAACAGAGTCGTCGTGTGTGATCAGTTGGCATTCGCTGTTTGTGATCTTCCTTTGAAGAGGCTGGCAGATCAACCTGCTGCTACATTCCTCTCAGATACGCTAAATGCTTAATCCAGTCGGCGTCACTGTGCATTGTGCATTGTTATATTATATTCCAAAATCATCTCCTTGAGAACTATATTTCTCGACGGTCTGGTGACATCTGCTGTCCTGCCTGAAACGCTATCATTGTTCATTTGTTGTGCCTGCTCCAAAGTGACTTTCTGGCTCATTGAAAAAAACTTTCGACCACTTTTAATCCTGCGGTCAGCTACCCGGTGTAATAATTCATAATTTCTTTGTAGCATTTGTTCCAGCTGGCACAATTTTATTAAGAAATATAAAATAACTATACAGTAGGGGAGAGTGGGGTAAGATGAGCCAGTGGGTAAGTTGACCCACCCCCTTTATCTTGGCAACTGTACACTTTTATTGTCATGTGACCATATATTTTGGAACCACTCATCATTTCTGCCAGACTGTGAAAATGAGAAGCACATGGGAAGAGTGGAAGGCTCCTTTAAAAACTGTTTTTGGCTTGTCAAATGAACATTTTAGCATAACAGATGTAACGGCTGTTGCATCAAAGCAACTTTGTCCAGGTCTAAACTATTTATGATAGATATTGGTGATTTAGTAATGTAGAAAACCATGCAAATCATTTAGCTATATATTAGCCTGAATTGGTAAGCTAGCTAGTTTAATCCAAAATGGCAGCTAATGGGCAAAGTGAGCCAAATGCTGTGGGGTAAACTGAGCCAGCATTTTAACATACCCCAACATAAGGCACTGCAGTTAAGTTAAATCTCTGAAGTATAAACTGGTGTAATTTCAATATAATGTTACACAACTGGTTTAGTTTAGAATTTTCTTTAAAAAAAAAAAATGTGTTTGAGTTTGATAGGAACAATGTACAAGTACAGCAAATCCTTCCCTGATAAGAGCCAGAAGATGATTAATCATGTATATCTCTCCACCTGTAGTCCCTAATGACCTAACATGTTCAATATCGCAGAAAAACTACCATGCCAAAAACCTTTTGACTAAAATGTTTATTAGTTCCAATGACATTCATTCATTCTAATTCAGTTTTGTTTTGATTTGATTTAATTTTACTCAACAAACTCTGTTTTTGGGAAGGTTACAACTTTGGTGTTCAACATATTGTTTCAGAAATGCAAACGATTAAAGATATTGAAATTTCAGCTTCATTTGGTTGGTTTTATGTTATTTAAGTTAGCTTTAAGAAAATAAATATGACTATTTGTAAAAGGAAATTTGATTATTGAAGGTGTTTTTAAAAGAGGTAAATTATCTTTACAATTTCACATAGGTTTGATTCAGATTTAATTAGATGGTCAGTTTACACCCAGATGGTGCAACTTACCCACTGACTTGGATCAACTTACCCCTAACCTGGGGTAAACTGAGCCACAGGAACCCTTTTTTTATAAGAAGCCATATTTTTAGAACCCTTTGTCATAGATGTATTCTGATCATTTATAATGATAGCAAACATCCTGAAATTACTTTAGATACTTTCATTGTACTTCTGCCTTATTTTATCTCATCTTGAGGACCACATAAGTAAAAAATGGCTCATCTTACCCCACTCTCCCCTACTATTATCAGTACCACAGAATTATGACAAACATCAAAGTGTGAGGCTATAGCACGCAGAGGAAATGTATTTAAAATTCCGTATTTTTATTTCGAGTTTTATTTCATTGTTTATTATTTCATTTTTAAATTAATTTATAACACTTTGTTAAAACTGTAGTTTTAAAATAGTAATGTTCAAAGCTATTTTAATTCCTGTGTAAATGCATTTATGCTGCTTCAGAGAAACATTAAACCGGCTGTGTAAAAGCACTTTTTGTGATTTTGTGCTGCTTCAGATTTGGTTTCTGTGGTGCTTTTGCTGTGTAAAGATGCCATAATTCGTAACCGGTGCTTCCGCGTCCATCAATACGTCATGCCATAAATCGATGCGTACGGCCATCTGTCGGAAGCTAGTTATTTTAGTTTATAAAGTTATAAACAGGGCCGACGTTTGCTATAGGCGATCTAGGCGGTTGCCTAGGGCGACAATTGTGTTGGGGGCGCAGGCGCCCTCTAGTGTCGCCCCTTAGGCCTATTTCCCATTAATCATAGAATTAGAACAAGCGAAATAAAACATAATGTTTATTAAACATGATCATCCTAGCCACATGCCTAGGGCAACCAAAGAGCTAGAGCCGGCCCTGGTTATAAATATGGATATTTTTTTTACACAAACCCATCACTTCGCATCATAAGGCCTTTATTAATCCCTGGAGTCGTATGGATTACTTTTATGATGGATGCATGTGCTTTTTTGGCTTCATAATCTCGAGCCCCATTCACTGCCATTATAAAGCTTGGATTAGCCAGGACATTTTTTAATATATCTCTGATTGTGTTCGTCTGAAAGAAGAATGTCATATACACCTAGGATGACTTGAGGGTGAGTAAATCATGGGCTAATTTTCATTTTTGGGTGAACTTTTTAAATTCGCTTATATTGTCTCAAACCTCTCAAAAGAAGTTCCAGGCTGCTCTTTTCCATATGACGAAACTAAATAATAATAATAATAGTTTGTATGAGGAACACACTGAAATGTATGGTGTTATGTTTTCATCTAACTAAACTATCATATAGCTTTAGAAAACTTCGAGTATAGCACATTAGTGGTAATTTTATGGTGCTTTTTGTTAGTTTTGTTAGTATACCTATATAATAATTTGTTGAATAAAATAATAACTGTATATGATAATGAATGAATATTTGACTGTTGTTCCCAGGCAGGGATGATTATCTTCAGCAGGCTGCCGTACCTCTCGATTCAGAAACTCATGGTTCTGAGGATGTTGCCATTTTTGCCAAAGGTCCAATGGCCCACCTCTTCCACGGAGTCCAAGAGCAGAGCTACATACCTCATGCCATGGCGTACGCCGCCTGTATCGAGCCGTACACTGACTGCCTGCAAAGAAACGATGGAGTTTGCACTCAGTTCAGCCTCCTGGTTCTGATGTTGAGCTTGCTGTCCTCACTCACAGCCCTCATATAATGTGACTAAAGGGGGTGGGATGCACTTTATACATCATGATGTATAATGATGTATAATTAATTTATGTTTAAAATAATACCTCAAATATTTACCTTCAAAATGCTGTCTATTGGGAACAGTGATTCACTGGTGTCATCTACAGGTAAAAGAAATCAAGTGGTTTGAAAGATATCAATTGTGCTATTGTTTCATACAAGATGTGTAAATCCTTTAAATGTATTGGGAGATTCAACTATAAACCAATGTGTATCCATTGCATACCAATTCAATGGCAGATAATCTTGTAAGTTCCTACGTGAGATTGAAAATCATTCAAAGAAAGATTCAAACCTCCTTCCACCTTCATCCATCCTCTACTTAATGGCACCTTGTAAAACATAAAAACAATTGAAAATGAATGATATTATGAGTCTTATGAAGCTGAAAAGTACAAGAATTATCAGGTTATTTTTGTACCTGAGAATGAAAATTCATCGTCTACTTAATGCCACTTCCTAATAAGTCTGTCAAATAAAAAGGCATTTTTGACACTGCATCGTTCAGTTCTGTTTAATAACTGACCATCAATGATGAAATGAGTTCAATTCAGTTATAAAGAAGCTCTGGAGAAATAAGTGATCGTCGAACTCAGCTCAGTTCTCAATTTAATATCATTGTTGAATATTTTGTGTCCCCAACTAAGCAAGCCAGCGGTAACAGTGGCAAGAAACCCAAACTCCATCAGGTGACAGAAACTGAGAAAATAAACCTTTGGAGAAACCAGGCTCAGTCTGGGGGCCAGTTCGCCGAACATGGTTCCAGATTCCAGGATGCATCACAAGTCAGATTGTGATTGTGGTTCCATGAAGAAACTTTAACATCCATGGAAACTTTCCATTGGACAAATTATTATAATGCTCTTCAAGAACTGTTGAGGAACCCAAGTTCTTCCATGGCATCACTGCAAAAAAAAAAACTTTACTTTTAAGAGTTTAAAGAAAATAACAGTCATTTATCTTATGAGGAGGTATGTATGCGTCCAACAGGCATGACCATCAAAGTTCATATTCGCAAATAAAATTTCAGGGAAGGATTGTGAAATTTTTGTTATTACAAGGAGGTAAAACACACACACAAATCCACATGTTGTGTTTTCATGCTTTATGTGGACTTTCCATAGTGGTTTTTATACTGTATAAACTGTATATTCTCTCCCCTTACACTAAGCCTACCCCTAAACCTACCCATCACACAAAACTTACTGCATTTATACATTTTCAAAAAACATCACTTAGCTGTTTTCCTCATGGGGATCAAAAAATGTCCCCACAAGGACAAGGATTTCGGATACTGCCATCCTGGTGGGGACATTTTGTCCATAAGGTTTACCAGGACACACACATATACACTTTTAACAAACATTGCAATTTGTAGATCATACTGGGAAAGGACCATCATACAGTACCCTCCTACTCTACTCAACTGATCATTCTACTCAGACATAGCACTCAAATAGTTCTGCTGATGTAAGGAATTATCAAAAGACCATTAATCTGTGGACCTTACACTGTCTGGTCAATCAGTGCATCAGTCATCTCATAAAACCTGTTTTAGCTATCTTCATCTATAGTGAACTGGGCTGTGCTGAGCCAGCCTTTCCTGGTAGGCCCATGTTTAGTTTAGTTGGTGGAGCTGGATGACCAACAAAAGTAATTTTTGAATAAATACAACTCATTACTATAATTTTGGAATTATAATATGAATGTAATTTATTAATATATAAACATATATTGTGCCCCTATATTACATTTTTTAAAAATCTTTTTTTGATTTTAGTCAACTAGCTAACTTAATTTACTGTGTTTATCCAATTGATTTGTCCAATATATTTGAACTGAGAACATGCTTTTTTCGGATGTTACCTTTCAGCTACTTTATAGTGCGTTGTAAAATCCAACAGTTGTTCTTACTAAGACTTTTTAGTTAACTTTACTTAATGTCCAATAATTTGTTGAACTTACTTAAAACAATTTAGTAATCTGAACTATTTGCATGCTATGCCTTTGTTACTCAGAAAACCCAAGTAAACATTACTTGACTGGTTTGAGTACCATTTTGCCAAAGCACAACAAAAAAAAACGGCGGGGCAAAAGATTTTTGAGGCGGGGCAATTCTTAATAGACTTTTCACTCATTTCCTCCACTTCTGCAGTCATCGTTCTCCTTAGTTGCATTCACTCATTTTCCAGTCATCTTGAATGTTATTGACAATACAACAAAACATTTTGGGAGAATGACATAAGTTGACTTCATAAATTCATGTTGCTTTCCTAAAATTTCTCACCATTATGTTTCGTGTTCCCTTTGTCCATGTTTTCTAGGTCTATGAATCCATTGGATTTGTCTAAATTGCACTGGTATGATTACATACTTATGTAATACATGATTTTGTGAGATTACTGTAAAGTTTTATCTTTGTTTGGGGTGAACCAGAGATGTAAACAATTTAGTACGTGTTTTATGGACACACAGCTTTTTTTTGCTAAAAACCAAAAGTAACTTAAATTGGGGTTGTATAACTTTAATCATAAACAACTCTGAATTAGCCTGAACAGAGGCCTGTGTGTGAACCCTCTAAAATGGTCACTCATTTCCATTGAAATAAGGTAATACATATGCATCCTCTATAGATGTTTTTGAGTATAAAGGTGGCATTATACTAAACCCAACAAAACTAAATTCACAATTGTCAGCAATTCAGAAGATGGTGGGAATACTGACATTTGATATTGCTTGCCTCATTGAAATGTTGTTGGCAGCACAGTGTATACCATTTTGCTCAAAATTCATCCTTGACTACTTAAACCACTGCAGACAGCCCAAGCTCTGATCAAATCAGATCGTACAGGATCTTGGAAGATGCACTTGCGCGCAATGTTGCACTGTCTGCCAATATTTGCCGTCGCTGGGCACTACAACTACCTTAAATCTGCATATTTCTACCGCCAAGAAATGTGCCAACTCGAGACCAGACACCCTGATGTACTTGACAAGTTTTCCAGGGGTTTCCATGTGATCCGCTACAGCAACCAGTAATGGGCCGGCCTTAGCTCTGACCTTGTCATCGAGCAGACATTGATGTGATCCTTGAAAAGCAGTGGAGGCTTGACCCAAGGAAGTGGAATGACTGAAGAAATGCGAGCATTGTGGACCATGTCTACACCCATCACATCTAAATATACAACAACGGCATGCAGAAATTCCATTACCTCACCTACACGACCAGCGAGCAGCACTGAGAATCCTCAGAAGGATGAAGAGATCACTGATCTAGAAAAGATCAAGGAAAAGCATTTGCACACCATTCTCTCCAGACCCATTTCTGAGAAACATTGTAACTGGTGTTGTGAATGTGCATGAGATGAGACTATTGGCAATGGGATCATTGATTTGAAAAATTTTTTGGAATATCCTTCAAACGGAAAGACCGGGCAAAAACCCTTGCAGATGACTCCACCATCAAAGTTGCCCAAGACCGAACAATTGATCCTGCTTTGCTGTTCCAACGGTTCCTGATCATGATCAACTGAACAGTTTTCACTGGAAGATGTAATGAGCTATGAGAGCTCATTTCCTGCAGCCCTGTTCAAAGGCAAGGAAATCTTCTGTAAAGCCAAAAAGCCCCAACTAGCGCAGGCAGTCGCTCAGTTCTCAAGCAAGAAATCTAACAAAACTGTCCTGAATTCCATCCCACCAACTGAGCATTATGTCTTTGACGGCGGCTCCCTGGTTCACCGCTTGGCATGGAAAAAGAGTGACAGTTACAGTGCCATTGCACAGTCATATGCAGACTTTCCCATACGCCATTATGGTAAAGCAACAGTCGTTTTTGATGGTTATAGTGAAGGTCCTTCCATCAAAGACAATACGCATCAGAGACATGGTGAAAACACTCACCCCATCGTTAACTTCAATGCAGAGACTGAGTTTGTGGGAAGAAAGGATGATTTCCTTTCCAGATCTTGCAACAAACAAGGACTTATCAATCTTATGACGAGGAGCTGGAGAAGAAGGGCTGCACTGTTATCAATGCATCAGGTGATGCAGACGTGGACATTGTCAAAGCTGCAGTCAAGGCCTCAGAACATCAGCCCACAACCTTGATGGGGAGGATACAGACTTACTCATTCTTCTCCTCTACTATGCTGGGACGAACAATAGAGGCCTCTATTTTCATTCAGACAAGTCCAAAGCTACTAAAGCGTAAAGCTTGGTTTAGGGGTGGGCCTTCATTATTTTAGCAAGTCTGTTGAAAAATGGTTGAAAAACATCCGTTGCAGTTTGAAATTGGCCACTGATTGGTAAACGCCCATTTTGGCTTTGCATGTGCACTTCTCAGTAGTCTAAAGCCGGGCGTACACAGTGCGATTTTTGCTGTCGTACGAGCTCGCAGATGATTTTTTTCACTCGTGTGGAAATCGTTAATGCTCATATGGATGCGGCTCGCAACGTGTGAGAGGAATTACGAGATGAGCCGAGCACGTTACGAGCACCTCACGTCCTCCCGATAATTTTTAGACATGTTTAAAAAGTTCGGGGAGTCGGCCCGATTTTCAACAGTGTATAGGCTGTTCCCTATTGTCAAATCATACACAACCACGTCACATAGGCTAAATCTATGAGTATTATTATGCTATATGTGGCTGCAACCATACAGCATGCGCATACACTGTCACACACACACTCACGCCCACACTTTCTCTCTCTCTGGGTTCTTTTTTTCTTTCTTTTTCCCATCCGAAGCTATAGCTATAGCTGCAACATTGAAAGATCAGCTCTGTGTTTAGCGTGAAAACTCACGTGATTGCCTCCGGCTCGCCATGAATAGTAGTGCCGTGTACCAGCTGCTTTGATGCGATTATCAATTTAACTGACTCGTACCGTGTGCAATATCTCACAACCTCCCGAGTGTCCGAACTCGCACAGTGTACGCCCGCCTTAATTGATGCTTCCTCATTAGAGAGAAAACACAGGTGCATCCTATAAGACTTGAGTGTTGAACCACCTGACATATATTGCATCTACCTTATTATTTCTCTATTCCTTTGTTTTGCGTGCTTGTTATTTGCATTCATTAAAAAGTTATTAAAGTGTTTTAATAAAGCATCCATTTTTCTACATTTTTAAAAATGCATCTTGCTTTAGTAATGTTTATTGGGGGATTCCTGAATAAAGTTCTAACATCATTTAACAGATTTCTTGCAAAATTGTCACACTGCACACAGCCCATCTTCATCAGTGCTTGCAGAGCACATTGCTCCTTTAGTAGGAGTGAAGGCAGATGAAGATGGACAATTAAAAAAGAGAAAAGCACCCTCCTGATAATGCTGACATTGATTATACATTGAGTTGTTGTTGACAGCATAATCATCTGACCTGGGACTTGATCTTGTGCCTTAACTCCTGCTCCCTGATTAATCAGTTAATCATTCATATTTCTGAATCACTATTACATGTGGGGAATGAAACTGAAACACAATCACAAAAAACTACATCTTGTGTTTATTGAGAAAGTGACTGCCATGGCTATTTTGTGATATTTAAAGAGATTAATGTCTACATAAGGTAAATCTGCAGCTTTAAAGGGATAGTTCGCCCCAAAAGGAAAATTGTCATCATTTATTCACCCTCAAGTTGTTCCAAACCTGTATGAATTTCTTTCTTCTGCTGAACACAAAAGAAGATTGAAGAAGAAGAGTGATGAATGTTGGTAACCAGACAGTTGACGGTAGCCATTGACATTATTTCCTTCTATGGAAATCAATAGCTACGGTCAACTGTCTGGTTACCAACAATATTTAAAATATCTTCTTTTGTGTTCAACAGAAGAAAGAACTCCCATTACCCACTGCTTCTTCTCCAGCTGCCTCTGTCAGTCCCATGGCCTGACCAGCGACGTTCACCGGCACGGCGGAGGATTGCAGTGGGTTTCTACTACAGTGTTCGCTATACATGGAAGCTCAATCACAACTCTTCCCCACCGAACACGCCCGAGTGGCGTTTGTCATCTCTCTGCTCTCTGGACGAGCGCTGCAATGGGCACAACCGCTCTGGGAAACGAGCACACCTGTAACAGCCTCCATCACTGCTTTCTTCGCCCACTTCCGGGATGTGTTCGGTTAAAGCACAGCAAACCTCGCTGTACACAATCAACTATACCACATTCGTCAAAAAGATGAAACCGTGAGTATGTATACGCTCTGATTCCGTACCCTAGCGGCCACTAGTGGCTGGAATGAGTCTGTGCTGATCACCACCTTTCGACAAGGTCTAGATCCTCATGTAAAACAACTAATGATTGTGTACGCTGATACCATGGGGTTAAAAGGCCTGATCCAGAAGACCATCCGAGTGGCACAACGCTATGCTGTTTGCACTCTTCAGCAGCCCACTGTGAATCCTCTGCCCGCCGCACCATCTGTCGCCCTTCCAGCACCTGAACCCATGCAGGTGGACTATAACGTTTGACTTGTGCGGAGCGTCAAAGAATGCAACATCATCTCTGTCTTTATTGTGGAGGAGGTGATCACATCATTGCTGCCTGTCCCATCCGACCATCACGCCCAGCGGTGAGTACTATTCAACTTCCAGCTCGTATTGCTTCTCTCACTAGAACTACGGTACATCTCATTCATTCACATGCTTGCATTTCAGCCAAAGCCCTCATCGATTCCGGATCCGCCCCCAAACTCTCCAAAAACTGAATGTTCGTCGCAAACGCTGCCAAGAGGATCTCCGTATCCATACCATCCAGGGAAAACCGCTGGGCCGTGGTCACGTCCGGCATTACTCACACTGACGCTCCGCATTGGATGTCTGCATTCTGAGGACATCACATTCCTGGAGCTGGAAGGTTCCACTGCGGACATCATCCTGGGACGCCCCTGGCTCTCTCAGCACCAACCTACCATCCAGTGGAGCACTGGTGAGATTCTCAAATGGAGTGATAACTGTTTGTTAACCTGTGTATCTCCCATCAAAAAATCCTCGGCGAGTCTCCGTTCCTCCTCTCCCGACTCCGAGGTCCTTCCTCTCCTCTCTACTTCCATAGAAAGTCCTGAAACTGACCATCACGTCGAGATTCCTCCAGAGTACTGGGCGTTCCAGCAAGCAGTTGGTAACGCAGCTACCACCACATCGGCCATGGGACTGCGCCATCGACCTGCTGCCTGAGGCTACCCTACCAAAGGGTAGGATCTACCCACTGTCCATCCTGAAACAGAGCTTCTTCTTCGTGGCCAAGAAGGACGGAGGCTTGAGGCCGTGCATCGATTATCGTCATCTAAACTCCCAGACAGTAAAGTTCAGTTATCCCCTTCCTCTGGTCCCAGCAGCTCTAGAACAGCTGCGAGGAGCTCATATCTTCTCCAAGCTGGACCTGCGGAGTGTGTACAACCTCATTCATGTTCGCCGAAGGGACGAGTGGAAGACTGCCTTCATCACCCCATCAGGCCACTATGAATACCGGGTCATGCCATATGGCCTGTCCAACTCACCTTTGGTATTCCAGAACTACATGAATGAGGTGTTCCGGGAGTTCCTCCATCGCTTCGTGGCCGTTTACATCGATGATATCCTCATCTTCTCCCGGAACCTGGCCGAACACCGCCAACACGTCTCCCAGGTCCTAGAAAAGCTTCGACAACACTACCTGTACCTCAAGCTGGAGAAGTGCGAGTTCCATATCTCCTCCGTGCAGTTCCTAGGATATGTCATCGACCAACACGGCATCCAGATGGACCAGAGGAAGGTGGAAGCCATCAGAGACTGGCCCTTACCGACGACTGTGAAGGAGCTCCAGCGTTTTCTGGGATTCGCCAACTTCTATCGTCGTTTCGTGCTCAACTACAGTCTGCTCAGTGCACCCCTCACTTCACTCCTCAGAGGTCGGCCCAAGTCTCTGTCCTGGATACCAGCTGCCCGAGAAGCGTTCCATCAGCTCCAAGAAGCCTTTCAAACCGCCCCGATCCTCGTGCATCCAAACCCGGATCTCCCTTTCATCGTCGAAGTGGACTCCTCGTCTACAGGAGTCGGGCGGTATTGTCTCAGCAGCAGGGTGATCCTCCACGACTCCATCCATGTGCCTTCTCCAAGAAGCTGTCCCCGGCGGAGCAGAATTATGACATCGGGAACAGAGAGTTGCTAGCCATCAAGCTCACTTTGGAAGAGTGGAGACACTGGCTGGAGGGAGCAAATCACCAGTTCGAGGTCATCATGGATCATCACAACCTCGAGTATCTGCGTGAGGCCAAAAGACTGAATCCCCGTCAAGCCCGTTGGGCCCTGTTCTTTACTCGATTCCATTTCACGGTCTCCTACCGACCCGGTACTAAGAACTGCAAGGCAGACGCCTTATTCTGGCTGTACCAGCCTGCTCCTGAAAGCTCCGATCCGGAACCAGTCCTCCCTCCAGCCATGATTGTGAGTCCCATCCAATGGTCCCTGAACCAACACATCGCTCAAGACAACCGCACTTAACCTGCTCCGCCGGGAGGTCCTGAGGGGCTTCTCTATGTTCCACCGGCCCACTGTCAGCCCCTCATGGACTTGGCTCATACATCTCCGGGCTCTGGACACCCAGGCAGCGTACGAACCCTCTCGCTCCTGCAACAACAATATTGGTGGCCCTCCATGCCTCAGGATGTCTCCCGGTACGTCAAGGGATGCTCAGTTTGTGCCATTGCCAACACTCCTAGGAAGCTCCCCGAAGGTAAACTGGTTCCTCTCCCCATCCCTCGCCGTCCGTGGACCCATCTTGGAATAGACTTCATGACTGACTTACCACCTTCCAACAACTTCACCTGTGTATTCGTCATCGTGGATAGTTTCTCCAAGGCCTGTAAACCGATTCCCCTCAAAGGCCTACCTACTGCATTCGAAGCCGCCAAAGCCCTGTTCCAGAATGTGTTCCATCACTTCGGAATCCCAGAGGATATCGTTTCCGACCGCGGACCGCAGTTCATCTGGGCCCATGTCCATCTCCAGCAGGCAGTCCGGAGACACAAGACTCAAGCTGACACCCGAAGAGGTCCCACTCCACAGTACCAGCCTGGCCAGAAGGTATGGCTCTCGACGCGGGACATCCGTCTCCGGCTGCCCTGCCGAAAGCTGAGTCCCCGGTACATAGGTCCATTCACAATACAGAGGCAGCTCAACGAGGTCACCTATCGTCTCAACCTCCCATCACAGTATCGCATCTCACCATCTTTCCACGTCTCACTGTTGAAACCACACACTAAACCGGTCTTCTCCCTACACAGATACTGGTGACGATGCAGTACCTCTTCCTCCTGACATCCTCAAGGAGGAAACCATCTACCGGGTGCTGGCGATCCTGGACTCTCGACGACGGGGTCCTCGGGTCGAGTACCTTGTGGACTGGGAGGATTACGGCCCAGAGGAACGCTCCTGGGTTCATCGTAACGACATCCTCGACCCCTCACTCCTCACCCAATTCCATGCCGAACATTCGGACCGCCCAGCTCCTCTGGGTCGAGGTAGACCCCGTCGTCACCCCATCCAGGCGTTAGGAGCCGCCCGTGGAGGATCACAATCCCCAGAGTACTGATCACCTACACCTGCACCTCATCATCACAGACACTATAAGAAGCACACTCTCCCTGCACTTCACTGTCTGGTCTCGTTACACGTACCTGGACTCCTTACCTGCTACTCACCAGAGAGCACCATCGACTCCTTCCTACGCTTTCCTCGACTCCAGTTCCTTGTGTTCTCCATCATCCACCTCCATCTAGATACCCAGCTAAGTGACTTTGAAGTGCTAGTTGTCATCATTCCTGCATCCCTTGTTTGCCTGTGTTCATGTCTCTGTTAAATAAACCACACTCGCCTCACCTGTCTCTCTGCCTCTGTCTGTGTCCTGACACTGCCATTATAAAGCTTGGATTAGCCAGGACTTTTTTTTTTATTCGTCTGAAAGAAGAATGTCATATACACCTAGGATGACTTGAGGGTGAGTAAATCATGGGCTTATTTTAATTTTTGGGTGAACTATCCCTTTCAGCATTAATTTCAAAATATATGGTAAAAACTAATCTTTTCAGCAATAGATAAAGGCTTAAAGCAGTTTGGAACTGTTTTTCTTCGCGAAAACTTTGCGTAAGAGCTAATAAAATATTTAAACTCAAGACAATATTTTGTGTCTACATAACACACCGCTGGAATGCGTGATTGACCAATCAGAATCAAGTATTCCACACAGCCGTGTAACAAATAAATTTAATTTTGGGGTGAACTATTCCTTTAAAGAAATTTTAATTGAGAAAACCTAAGCTCTTTTATTCCTCAAGGTAAACTTTTTATTTGAATGCTATGTAGTTTCACAGAAAATGAAGTGAGATTTATGGCCTTAGCTCAGAGGTGTTTATTCTTCTTCATGAAGAGTTTAGCTCCAACACACCTGCCTGGAAGTTTTCATTGATCCTAATGACCTTGATCAGCTGCTTCAGGTGTGTTTAATTAGGGCTGGAGATAAACCTGGTGGGAAAAACCAGACATGCTTTTTTTTTTTTTTTTTTGATATTGAAGTATTAATACAGTTTAGAAAAATAGAATAAATATACACTATTTAACGATACTATAATCATAGTTTAAATATTTTGTGTTGTGTGTTGTATTTTGTTTCAATGATTACATGCTATCTGGGGAGCCTTCACGTGGCAGCCCTGTTTTGACTAATTTTTCAGTACCACACTAATGAATTTATTCTTTATTGGAATCAAAAGAATGGTTATGAACCACAGAAACCACCAACACTAGGAAAACAATATGAGAACGGAGAAATATGCAATTACTTAAGGGAAATTGTACTTATTTTTCACATAAATATGCTTGTAACCAATTGCTTTAATACATAATTGTACTTGTAATCACTTATCTATCATGCAAATATGCTAATTAGAATATTACATGGCCAAAACATGTATCAGGCACCAGTATTCCTGGTCTAGGAGGAATACAAAGGAGTGACGGTCATTTTAAGGACCTGACGGCCACCATTTTGAAAATGGGGCCTTTCTTGGAGTCAAACTTTGGTAAACTTTTAGTATGTTTTTAAGTACATCTGATACTACTGTAAACCACTGAGAAACCTTTTGTTAGAATTTTTTTGGGGTCAAGCCATATTTGCAGCTGACTAACAGTTTTTTTATTTTTATTTTTTTTTTACTTAAGACTGTTACAGTTTTATTTGCTGTATTTTGTCAGTATAACCCCAATAACAACAGCAAATAAAATTGTAACGATCTTAAGTAAAAAAAAAAAAAAAAAAACATTAAGTCTGTGTTAGTGTCACAAACGCCGGTGAAGTTTCCACCAGCGGCCACCGGAGGTCTCACTCTCCGGAGTACTAAGCTCATTCGGACTTCATTTCCCATGCACCCACATTCCGGGACTGATTACCTCAAACCTGTTCCTCATCACACAGACTATTTAAACCCTGGTTGCTCAGTAACTCATTGCGAAGTCTTGTTTGCCTCAGCCACATTTCTGAGTGTTATTTTCCCTGTGTTATCCTTGCCTGTGTTCTGACCCTGCTTTGACTCTCGTTTATGACCCTGTGCTGCCTGCCTCTTGTTTACTGTTTGCCTGGACTCTGATTGTTTGCCGCCTGCCCTGAACTACTGCCTGTTATGACCACGCTCTCTGCCTTGTCTCTGATACTGCTGTTCCCCCTGGTGGTTTGACTTAAGCCTGTTTGTACTTTGAGACTGTTTTATTCTAATAAACTGTATATGGATCCCAACCTGCCTGAGTCCTCGTTACAGTTAGTCAGCTGCAAATATGGCTTGACCCCAAAAAAATCTAACAAAAGGTTTCTCAGTGGTTTACAGTAGTATCAGATGTACTTAAAAACATACTAAAAGTTTACCAAAGTTTGATTAAATTAAATAAAATAGTAAAATAAAGCCAAAAATAGTTAAACAAAGCAATTAATTTATTCATGCCACAATGCATTCTAGGAGTACACTTCCTCCGATCACAGATAGAATTAAATTGACAAAACTTAAATGGTTTAAGTAAGAACAACTTAATGCAATTAAGCTTACTTAATTGAGTGTTAAGTGCATTCAATGCTAGTTGAACTACTAAAAATATGTTCACTTTACTTGAAGAAAATGTGGAAAGCGATTGCACAGTTTTAATCTGTCATTTTCAGCTATGGCGAATTATACTATGTTGAGAATAATAGTATTTAAGATGTTTGCAGAACATAATATAACACTGTCAGTTAAATGGAATTACTCAAGTAATCTTACTATTAAATCTTAAGATAAGCAAATTAAAGTAACTTGATATCTATTACTTAATTTACTTGGGAGGTGTTAGCTTTCTTTACATTTAGGTGATTATTAAATAAATTTCAGTTTTCCCTATGCAAAAATAAGGCAATCGGTTTCCAAACTTTTCAAGTAAAGAAGTAAACTGAACTTGTTAGAATTTACAGTGTAATATTGCTGCTTGTAAATGTGAAATGTCTGCAAAGTTTCAAAGATTCTGAACTGCCTCAATAATTCCAGTCTTACTTCCTGCTCGAACCTACGTAGATTTGTAACAAATTTGCATAATGCCAGCCTATCGTCTTCATTGGCTGCCCGTGAACAATGTTTACTTTGACCCTAAAACACTGTAGTTGTAGCTGAGACTGGAAGAGTTAGGTTTGTGTTTTCGACATGTTGAGAAGACACTGTTTTCTGCGCTGCGAATCCACTTTGCTACACTTCCGAAGGATTAGGACTTGGGGTCAAATTGATATGGAAAAACTGTTACTGTTCACATCACTGTGTATCAAGTGCTGAGGAAGATCCAGTGATGAAATTCAGTTATAGTAATGGTCGTTTTATTTCCAACACGCACTGTAAGCGGTTGACTAAATCACAACAGACTGAGCCAATTGACCAATCAGAGCAGAGTAGACCAATCACAAGAGACTGGGCGATCTGCCCAATCAGTCGCAGAGTAGACCAATCACAACAGACTGAGCCATCTGACCAATCAGTCGCAGAGTAGACCAATCACAACAGACTAAGCCATCTGACCAATCAGTCGCAGAGTAGACCAATCATAACAGACTGAGCCATCTGACCAATCAGTCGCAGAGTAGACCAATCACAACAGACTAAGCCATCTGACCAATCAGTCGCAGAGTAGACCAATCACAACAGACTGAGCCATCTGACCAATCAGAGCAGAGTAGACCAATCACAACAGACTGAGCCATCTGACCAATCAGAGCAGAGTAGACCAATCACAACAGACTGAGCTATCTGACCAATCAGAGCAGAGTAGACCAGTCACAACAGACTGGGCCATCTGACCAATCAGAGCAGAGTAGACCAATCACAACAGACTGAGCCATTTGACCAATCAGAGCAGAGTAGACCAATCACAACAGACTGAGCCATTTGACCAATCAGAGCAGAGTAGACCAATCACAACAGACTGAGCCATCTGACCAATCAGAGCAGAGTAGACCAGTCACAACAGACTGAGCTATTTGACCAATAAGAGCAGAGCAGACCAATCACAACAGACTGAGCCATCTGACCAATCAGTCGCAGAGTAGACCAATCACAACAGACTAAGCCATCTGACCAATCAGAGCAGAGTAGACCAATCACAGCAGACTGAGCTATCTGACCAATCAGAGCAGAGTAGACCAATCACAACAGACTGAGCCATTTGACCAATCAGAGAAGAGTAGACCAATCACAACAGACTGAGCCATTTGACCAATCAGAGCAGAGCAGACCAATCACAACAGACTGAGCCATCTGACCAATCAGTCGCAGTGTAGACCAATCACAACAGACTAAGCCATCTGACCGCTCCAGGACTTCATCTGTGTCTTGTGTGGTATGTCAGCGGGCTCTTTGGTGTGGGTGCGGAGGCACTTTGAAACCCACCATGGAAATATGCTTGTTAGATACAGTTGTAGATCGTGTGGAAAAGCCTCCCACATGGAGCATTCCATTGTACGCCATTCCTAAATGTCGAGGTCGGATGTACTGCTAGGTTTGCTACGGAGCTTAGTATACACAAACTGCACATCCACCCCAAAATTCGCAATCAGAAAAAGATAGAGAGGGGCAGGAAAAAGGGCAGTTCTGCATCACAGCAGACGGCAGATAAAACAAGAGCTCAAATAGCCTTGGTGGTCAGTAGAGAATCCTCCCCGGAAAGGGAGAGTCCTACAAAACATTTTAGACCCCAGACCGCAAGTGATGGTGAGGTCCCGTCAGGGCTTATCGGACGTTTGTCGACCCCTCAAAACAAGGCCAACTTGCCAGAGGGTGGCCTCCTAATTCTCCTTAAGGAGGAAGCCCACAAAATGGTGAGCAAGGCAGAGGGCAATGACATAGATTACATTCACATCCTTGCTGCTTGGTTGGATGGCAGATACCCACACTGTTCGAAGCGGCAATGCAAAGGATGTTACAGGAATGCATCCCTGGAGGGAGAAAAGACCCAACCTGTAGGCATCAGAAAGAGTCACTTAAGCCCCAGAACTGCAGATGGCGCCAACAAAGTACCCAATGTCGCGGATTGCACACCTGCCAGTTTGTGATCAAGGACCCAGCCAGCCTAGCAAAAGAGATTTTGGATGGGGAGAAGGTTAAGCGATTGTCCAATATCTCTAGATATCGCACATTGTACGTTCATTACTAATCTTATGCCAATACAGGCTGAAAAAAGCTGAGCTTTTTTAATTTACTGAAGGCTACAAATGGAAATATTAATTTACAATATGTACACATTCATTATTATTTTATGCCTAATCTGATGAAAACGGCTTTGTTAATATATCTTGTTCATTAATTACATTATGAATCACATAGGCCTATTTTCAGTTCAAAATGGCGAAATTAGACAAAAGTTTGCCTGAATATTTTTTTTATTTGTTTAATATTTCTGACTTAAAGAAACAGCTGTCAAATATGAAATGTTTAGTTTAGCTACTTACATATCTCTCACTTGACGTCGAGTCACGCTGCTAAAATTCGCGCTCAGCCTCAGCAGCTTCTGTGTGAACATAAAGCCTGCCTATACTCTGATTTGATTGGTTTTCTCAAATATTTTGACCTTGACAAACGGTGACAGACCAATGAGGCTCAGATGAACGCACACACCTCTGCTTCTGACATGCGCTCTGCTCGGCACCGCTGCGGATTGAAGTACACGCAGACTAAAAGACGGGACGAAGCCGAAGCCCCCCGCCAGTTTCATAAGTTTTAAAGGTTAATTACATATTTTTAGGGGGGCTGGGCAGAAGCCTCCCTAAAAAGGGCCTAGTGATGCCCATGGTCTGAAGAAAAGTTGTATTGTGCTAATTACTGTACTCTGCACAGGCGTTCGATTCCGTCTCCCATGAGCATATCGTGTCAGTTCTTGGGCGGATTAACGTGGATTCTCATGTGGTAGGTCTGATCCAGCAGATCTACTCAAACAGTATGACACGTGTTGAGACCGGGAGCGTAAGGGTCCAATGTCTCCCCTGCTTTTCAACCTAGCCATGGACCCCCTCATCCATGGCCTCGAACGTTTTGGTAAGGGGTACACTCTGGCGGATCATTCAATAGTGACTATTGCTTTTGTTGATGACCAGAGCGATATGATCGGAGGATCATGGAGCAATATGGCCCATAGCCTGGGCCTCCTAGATGCATTTTGTCAGAGCACTGGCCTTCGCGTCCAACCTAGAAAGTGTCACAGCTTTCTCGTCAGGCCCGTCTTTTTCGGTCAATGACAACGTTCCATGGGTTCTGGGGGGCAAGACCCTGCAGCAATCCCGCATCGCAGATACAATCAAGTATCTGGGTGTCAAATTCAATCCGGGATTGGAAGGCCTGACTTGGCGGTCCCATATTAAATCCCACATTGAAATCTCATATTAAACCCTCTCAGAGGGTGATGCTTCTTAATCAGCTGACCTTAATCCTACCAAGCTGACCACAGTTGGGTCAGCGACAGTGTACACCGTAACCTGGATGGGAAGATCAGGAGGACTTTGAAGAAGTGGCTGCATCTGCCACTGTCCACCTTTGATGGGCTGTTATATAAGTGGAGAGGCTTCGACACAAGAGGAGACACTACTGACTCGCTGATGCAGATGTGTCTAGAACTGTGTTACTGGAGGCTGGAGATCCAAAGGTGGATGGCGCTTCCAACTCAGGGTGTGGGGATATAAAGCTTCCATTGTTCCCCCCAGAATGAATGCTTAGCTGAGGAAACCCGCTGGTCTCTCGGAGTGACAGTATATAGCGGCTCTTCAGTTGCACCAAGAGTTCCACTGTAGGGGCAGGAGCAAGACAGTTGCAGCCTGCCTGCGCTGTTCACATAGGTTGGAATCCAGTTCACACATCCTAGACCTATGTCCAGCTATGCAGATGGCTAAGATTGTCCGGCACATGAAATTGTGCAGTCTCCTCAGGTTAGAGGCTACGGTTCTTGTTTGGGAGGTCCACCGGGAAGGGTCGTTCATGACCCACCAGAGGGCCCTGCAGTGGCTTGACCTGGGCCCGTATGTATAAAACTTCTCAGAAATGCTCTTAAGAACAGTCTTAAGCTTTGACTTAAGTGTCAAAAAATTCTTAGTAAAAAGTAGGACTTGTCTAAGAGTAGGAGACTTAAATGAACAAAAACATAAAGTGGGTTAATGTCAGCAAGTGCGATTGGTACATCTGGTCTCAAGTGTTTTTCAAAGTCATGAAAGGTAGGGTGGTCTTATTTAAGCATCCAGTTCTTCACTACCACTGAGATGGAGTTTAATGGTAGTGGAATTTAAGTATTCTTGGTCTGAATTACTCAAAGGAAATGTAGCAAAAACGTCAGTATAGCTTACATATTTAAATAGATGGTATGCTTTAATAAACATATCATAATAATAATAATGTTCAATCACAATTATGAAGGTATATACACTCACCTAAAGGATTATTAGGAACACCTGTTCAATTTCTCATTAATGCAATCATCTAATCAACCAATCACATGGCAGTTGCTTCAATGCATTTAGGGGTGTGGTCCTGGTCAAGACAATCTCCTGAACTCCAAACTGAATGTCAGAATGGGAAAGAAAGGTGATTTAAGCAATTTTGAGCGTGGCATGGTTGTTGGTGCCAGACGGGCCGGTCTGAGTATTTCACAATCTGCTCAGTTACTGGGATTTTCACGCACAACCATTTCTAGAGTTTACAAAGAATGGTGTGAAAAGGGAAAAACATCCAGTATGCGGCAGTCCTGTGGGCGAAAATGCCTTGTTGATGCTAGAGGTCAGAGGAGAATGGGCCGACTGATTCAAGCTGATAGAAGAGCAACTTTGACTGAAATAACCACTCGTTACAACCGAGGTATGCAGCAAAGCATTTGTGAAGCCACAACACGCACAACCTTGAGGCGGATGTGCATCCCACAAATCTCCATCAACTGCAAGATGCTATCAATATGGGCCAACATTTCTAAAGAATGCTTTCATATTGATAGGATAGCATCTTGCAGTTGTGGGATGCACATCCAGGGCACGAAGCTCCCGTTCCACCACATCCCAAAGATGCTCTATTGGGTTGAGATCTGGTGACTGTGGGGGCCATTTTAGTACAGTGAACTCATTGTCATGTTCAAAAAAACCAATTTGAAATGATTCAAGCTTTGTGACATGGTGCATTATCCTGCTGGAAGTAGCCATCAGAGGATGGGTACATGGTGGTCATAAAGGGATGGACATGGTCAGAAACAATGCTCAGGTAGGCCGTGGCATTTAAACGATGCCCAATTGGCACTAAGGGGCCTAAAGTGTGCCAAGAAAACATCCCCCACACCATTACACCACCACCACCAGCCTGCACAGTGGTAACAAGGCATGATGGATCCATGTTCTCATTCTGTTTATGCCAAATTCTGACTCTACCATCTGAATGTCTCAACAGAAATCGAGACTCATCAGACCAGGCAACATTTTTCCAGTCTTCAACTGTCCAATTTTGGTGAGCTCGTGCAAATTGTAGCCTCTTTTTCCTATTTGTAGTGGAGATGAGTGGTACCCGGTGGGGTCTTCTGCTGTTGTAGCCCATCCGCCTCAAGGTTGTGCGTGTTGTGGCTTCACAAATGCTTTGCTGCATACCTCGGTTGTAACGAGTGGTTATTTCAGTCAAAGTTGCTCTTCCATCAGCTTGAATCAGTCAGCCCATTCTCCTCTGACCTCTAGCATCAACAAGGCATTTTCGCCCACAGGACTGCCGCATACTGGATGTTTTTCCCTTTTCACACCATTCTTTGTAAACTCTAGAAATGGTTGTGCGTGAAAATCCCAGTAACTGAGCAGATTGTGAAATACTCAGACCGGCCCGTCTGGCACCAACAACCATGCCACGTTCAAAATTGCTTAAATCACCTTTCTTTCCCATTCTGACATTCAGTTTGGAGTTCAGGAGATTGTCTTGACCAGGACCACACCCCTAAATGCATTGAAGCAACTGCCATGTGATTGGTTGATTAGATAATTTCATTAATGAGAAATGGAAGAGGTGTTCCTAATAATCCTTTAGGTGAGTGTATATATATATATATATATATATATATATATATATATATATATATATATATATAACCACTGTTTGTTCAGGAATCTTCCAATGTAAGCCACCTATGCAAATCTAAGATTTCTAAGAAGTGACTTGGAACATGCTTAGTCATACAAGAATGGAGATTGTGCATTCCTTGCAACAGTTTGGTGTGTGTGTGTGTGTATGTTTGTGTGTTATGCTGCATGCTGGCTAAGTCACAGTCGATGGTATGTTCAAATTGTAAATTTATAGTTGATTGACTGAAGTGCTTGTGCTTCAGATCTATCTGCTTTGATAATGTTTCTGTTATTAGTGATATGTTGGGAAACCAGGGGGCCTCTGGTTTGCTAACCACCCTAATAACCAGAAAGTTTAAACACTTTGATTTTTAATAGCAGGTCTGTCTCTGCTTGAGAATTTGCATCATCAATTTGTGACTGTAGCCATGCACATGTGTAATACAGTGTTTTCCCATGAGTTATCAGAGGGTTGTGAATAGCGTATGTGTGTCTTTGTTAGAATGTCATCATGGGATTAACTTTACTGTCCCTATATGTGTGAAGCTATGTTCATGTGTAGATGGACAATAGATCTTTAGTGAGGTTACACTTTTGGAATCTAAGCCATCTTTGTCTTCTATGACGTGTAGTGTTCAGCCTGGATAGTCTGGACCTATACCAGGTCGTGATGAAGTGAGAGTGTAGTGATGTGTGCTCAGTGTTCATGTCTGGGAGATGGGTGGAATCTAATCTATAACAATCTGTGTTGCATAATTTAGTTCCAGTGCTACACTGGGAGGCCATGTAGACATACTGTAAGGTGTGAATGACCCCATCAAGTGTCTTCGCACCCATCTCCCACATTTCAGGTTATGTTCTAACAATTCCGCTGTCCTGGCTCTGATGCAGGCGGGGTTAGGCACCTTCCTTCCTCCAAGGAATTTCAGTGGTCAACCTGAGACAGAAACAAATGCAGAGAGAACCACAGTTAATTCTGACGTTATCAACAGCTTCACAGTCAGACGTGGGCTTATTTTAATTGCACCATAATGTCTATTGCAATTTTCATCCCAGATGTCACATGAAACCGAGTTTCATCGGCCAGATCTGAATTGCTGCTGTTGTTTCAGTACAGTGTGTGACACCTAAAGCTGCTCTTGCAGTTGGGCCTTCACAGACTGCTGTGTCATGAGCATTAGAGACCCCAGTTCTGCTGGGGAGATTTTTCTGGATTAATCTGAGCTTTTATCACTCATACTGTCATGAATTCCGATGGGTTGATGCCCATGGCTTTACTTCCAGTTGCTCCCATTACAGTCAGATCTGTGGGCAGAAATTAGTTCACCTGTTTCGGTGTTGTCTGCAATTGTTGTTTTATGGTGTCCTTCACACATTTGATTAGTGCAGATCTCTGTGACCTGTAAAGACTGTGGTACTTCTGCCTAATGTTTAGCATTTCACACCCCCCTTGTAAATTTACTTCCCAGATCAAATTAAATTTTAGATGGTGCACCTCAGTGAAGGATGATTTGGCTTGCTATTACCTGTGCCACACTTCAAGTTGTGTTCTTGTAAAGGCAAAAAATAGAAGCTCAACCCCCTCCCCTTTTGGCACTGGGAAGTGAACCAATGAAATCTAATTCACAGATTGCATTCTCATGTCAATACATTTGAATATGAAAAGGCTTTGGTTCAGGACTGATGCCATGCACATTCACTGTTTCTCCTTTTAGATTTCAAATGCCTATTTGTTTTGTTTAGTCTATTTAAAGACTATATGACGGTACAGTGTCCATTTTAGCTGATTTACAAGATGTGATCGGTTTTGATGTGATTTGTGTTACTATTTGGCTAAACCGCTCCCATGGAACAGGGAAAAAAAGTGTGTGTTCTCTGAGTGGGTGTGCCCATTGGCTCAGCTACAAACCACTCTCAGGAACATTTCTTGACAAAAATATAGTAACAACATCACTATCATTCATCAGTTTATCACCTCTTAATTACTTGTGGTCAAGAGTAATTCTGCTTTGTTGCAGTAAGAGCTGAGGTTTACTTCTGGTCAAACAAAACGTTTTTTCTAACTTTTTACATGTTGCATCACATCACCCTGTTTTTCCCAATTTTGCTTTTCATAAACAAATGCATCGAACTGCCTACAAAAAGAATATCTTGACAATCAAGCTTTTATTATTTTATAAACTCCCTGTCATCATTTAACTCCAATACATTATATTTTCGTTGGAAAGTGTGTGTCTCCTCCTCTGTGCTGCCATCTTGTTACTCCTAACTCGGTTGGGATACCTCTCCAGCTCTCTTAAATAATTTAGGGGCTGAGACCTAGTCTTAACACTTAGGAACCTTTGTGAATCACACTTATTCTTACGTCTAGGAATAAGAGTAAAATTACGTCATTTTTAAAATTTTGACACACTTAAGACAAAAATTTTACTCTGAGCGGCTTTATACATACGGCCCCTGGTTCTCATCCGGGATTCCCTCTCCCTGGTCATTGATGTAACAGTCCAATATGAGGTTGCTCCTGACACTTTTGCTTGCACAGAGAATGAGAAAGTGGACTATTACAGGCCCTACAAAAATGTGATAGCAGGGGAACTGGGTGTGAGGGAGGTACAGATCTTTGGGTTTCCCTTGGGAGAGTTTCCTCGGGAAGGCGAGAGTGAAGTCATTCCCTAAGTTGATGAGGTGTTGATGTTGAAAACAGGTGATCACCTTAATCAGACACAATAAAAAAACATGTGACAAATGATTCAAGTCATGTGACAAAGGAAAGAAAGAAAAAAATTCTAGTTTTCTAAAAGAGTTGATTTTGTTATTAGGGTATTGTGCCTGATGAAGACCTGATGGTCGAAACAGACTTCACGCTTCTTTTTTTCATTATTGTTATTTTGTTGTCCTGCAACCCTTGTTGAATCAATGCCACGTAGAATTAAGGCAGTTCTAAAGGCGAAAGGGGGTCAAACACAGTATTAGTATGGTGTTCCTAATAATCCTTTAGGTGAGTGTATGTGATAATCCATATGTTTTTCTCCAGTGTACAGGAGTTTTTCCCCCACAGTGGATGCTCATATTTCATATTAAAGACATGGCTGTTCTTGATTTTGCATACCTCCTGACAAAAATTAAGAAATTGGCACAGATTTTTATAGTAATAATAATAATAATGTAATATTTTATAATAAATCCTTAGACCTTTCTAATGATTTTTAGTCATAGCCTTCCTGCATGTTAACAGCTACACTAGACTACATTCTCCCACTAAGACCAGACCTAGTATAGAAATTATGATATTTAAGAATAGAGAAATTAAGTTACGAAAAGAGTTACGGAAGAAATAAGGAATGAAAGAAGTAATAGTATGAATAACAATAAAAGAAACACCCATATTGGGAATGAGAGTACTTCTGGAGTAAAATATACCATCCTCAGGTTCCTTTTGTATATGGAAAAAAAAAAACAACAACAAAAAAACTGATAGGCGGATCTGGTACCCAATCTACCGGATGAGTAATAAATATACATAACTATATATTTTATTGAATTACAAAAAGACTGTATTACTGTAATAGCTAACATTATTATTGCAAATTGTTACCACAATTGATGTCTTTTATGTTCTTTTTTTTTCTTATAATATTTGAAACTACTAGTATGGATGTAATTTCTGTTATTGAGTTTTTTCTTTCAGCCAATATATCCAATTGTTGATTTCAGGTACCATCCAAATATAAGGGAATGCTGAAATGACAAAAAAAAAGAACTGGATGAACATGATTTTTATGAACGTTTACCTGCTGATCTCACAAATAAACTAAAACGTGTATTCGTTCTAAGTGCATTTTGAAACGGCGAATTTAGTAAAAAATGATTATGAATTTCTTTTCCAGTTACACCTATTATATACACGCTGCCTAAAGTTCATAAAGGTCTTGATGCTCTTTTGAGTCCTATAGTGAGTGGCATTGGCAGTCTCACTGAGAACATCTCCTCCTATGTGGATTTTTTTATTAAACTGTTTGTATCTACTTTGTCATCTTATGTAAGAGATTCCATCGATTCATTATATGGTGTTGACTTTCCTGTTGATGATGTCCTTCTTACTACTTTTGATGTAAATAAATGACATTTTGGGACTTTTGAGCTCAATAGTTCCTTAAAGATTAATTATTTATAATGAATACTCACATGAGTAATTAAGAGGGGGAATTCGAGTCATTTAATGTAGTGTATTTAAAAATGTATATATTTTTAATATTAAGAATATGCTTTGGACAGCAGAATTAACACGCCACGTCATTGACCCTATAATGCTATTTAAAGTCCTCATGAAATCAAAATTGACATTATTTACTTTGTTAGCACACATTACTGGTCTTAGGGTGAACAATTCATCCGTGCATGTTAATACACAGAAAAAAATAGTTTGCCGTGGTAATCTTTAAATCTTTAATCAAAATCTGAAAAGTAACTTCCGGTCTGGAATGGCGTTCCCTTTCCGATGACGGCAGTTTAACGGGTTGAGTTTGAATATCCTTAACCACTCCCCTCCAACCGTTAGTCTGCTATGAGCGAGAGATGGAGAGGAGGAGCGCTGAAGTGAAACCCTGCCCTCTGTTCAATATCCGTTTCACTGGGACTTCAATGCTAATGCTATTAGTAAATCTCTTAATATAAATTAATATTAGATTATTAATAGTGAAGTTATCGTGGAGTTTTGTTATGGGAATAAATTCCTGCCAAATTTACTGCTGTCACGGATCAAAAAATAATAAGCGTGATTTCAAAATGTAAAGACACGTGTAAAAATAAAAAAACTAATGCAAATATTATTATTATTATAAGTGTGAATCAGGCGCATTTAAAAAAATAACGAGCATGAATCAAAACTTTAAACACATTGAAAATTATATTGCACAAAACGTGTTTTTAAATTTTTTAATATTGTTTTTTTTATTTTTTATTTTGTGATTAGCAAAAAATGTCTACAAAGGTATTTATTTAGCAGCTCTTATTGCAATATCACAATAAGGAACATTATGAGATAAACAATAAATATATGGAAAATACTTAAAAATCAAAAAAATCTATCAATCCTAAAATCAATACCAAATGCCCAATAACATGATTCTTAGTGGCTTCATTATGACGTTTAAATGCAAAAAAACGGACAAATAATTTATAATAAATGCTGCAATATACAAAAAAACCAAAACAAGAATTGTCAACTTTAATGCTGTCTTCATGTGCTATCGGAATGATAGTTAATACTAAATCACTAAATACGGCGCTACCCTGACTAAGGTATATTCATATCCATTATGATATTTGTGAACCATTTATGAGATAATCATTAATAAAACTGATGCTTTACCTCGTTAAAATGCGCACGAGTGTGACTCCTGTCCTGTGCTTGACCTCACCGCCCCAACAAACATGGCGACGGTTACTCGACATCTACAAGCATAGACCGTAAAAGAGCCTACAAGTTGCGTTTCTATAGCAACACTGCAACTCTCGCGATGACACAGAGTGCGAGACTGACTGCGGCGCCCTATTTCCTTTCCTCGCTGTAAATGGGCAAGTGCGTGAGCTCTGGCAGAATTCAACTCATCAACGGTCACAAACTTTACTCGCAAACAGCGTTTAACTTTAATTTCACGGCCGGAAATACACCAGCGGCCATCAAATCAGGTCAGAGCGGTGTTTCTGAGCACCCCCGGTGTGTTTTAGTCGTTTGTTTGAGGCGTAAACAGTGCAAAAAAGGAGTTGTGGGTGGGTTTGACGGTTATGGCAGCACCGCGACCCATTAAAGGGATCCTGAAGAATAAATCCAGTATCAAAGGCCGATCCGAAGAGCCAGTCCAGGACGCTCCAGAACCAGGACCTCCTATAAACTCTGAAGACGACCAGCAGTGAGTAAATGCTCTTTAAAACAGGTTAAATCAGTCAGACAGGGCGTCTATAGTAGTGTTACAGTCACCATGAGACCTGTCAATCAAACTGCTCTGAATGATGTTGACAGTGACCTGAATTAATACACTCAACCAGCCCCACAGGTTCAGTTTAATGGTTTTGTTCCCAGTTGGGGTACTGGGTTAGTAGCACAGGTTGCTAATAGGTTAGCCACTGACCTCTCATGATGTCAAAATAAACAATCCTACTGGAATGAACACAAATCCGTCTTAATAATCAGTTTCGGAAACTGTTATTTAGGTATGTGACATATGTTTCATTTTGATTCAGTGATATGTAGCAAAAGTGTGAAGTGTCATTTAAAAAAAAAAAATCAAGTTATGTGATATTATGTGACATAATACAGTTCATTAAGGCTTCAAATGGTTAGACATTTCTTAAGACCAATTCATATTTTAATATAAATGATTTCATGACTTAAGCATTAACTGAATCTTTTAAATTAATTTAAATTAGTGCTGTCAAATCGATTAATCACAACTAATCGCATACAAAATAAACGTTTACATGATATATGTGTGTGTACTGCGTATAATTATGTATATATGAATACACACACATTAATGTATATATTTAAAGGTGCACTATGTAATTTTTCCGTCCGCTGGAGGTCGCCTATTCGAAACAAAGGCGTAGTTTAATAGACCTTCCACACAACTTCCGTATTTGTGACCGGAAATACGCAATCGTCGTGGTAATCTTCTTCCTCACCGGTCAGGGCAACAGGTAAACAAATGGCGCAAGCAACGAGCAAGAGTGATTGTAGCTTACCGGGCTGTTGTTGTTTTTCCCAAAAGCAGCCATATCTGTCGTTTCATTCCTTCCCTGTTGATGGTGAAGTTTGACGGAAATGGATTCAGGCTATCCGGCGGGATGAAGGACTTTCCTGCTCGTGTCCTACATCCCTGTCAACGCAAAGCGGCATATGACGCACCTCTGTGGGGAAATATAAAACGAATATTTTTTAACTAATATTTAACTTATATTATTTATATTGCCATTATTTACTTATATCTATTTGAATGTTTTACGGGCTGTAGTATTGTTTCACTGACGGAAACACTAAAATAAACGCGCATGCTTAAATGGATGTTTGAGCCTCGTTTATATATATTTTTTTTTTCTAAATGTATGATATTTGATTTAATAATGAGGCTATTTAAAAAAATTAAATATATATGTGTGTGTGTATACTCTAACATGATCAAATTAAGCAAAATTCACTTTTGCAAAATGCCTCCATAAATATTGTGAATATATTTTGTTTTAAAATATATAACCGTATTTTTTATTATATTTAGTTTCATGTCTTAATATTTAGCATTTATTCATATTCATTGCTATGCCGTCTCCTAAAAATTTTGTAAACATTTATTATTATTATTATGATTGTCTTTTAAAATAAAAATATATCTATAATTTTATAAAAAGTGTTATGTTGTATGTTAAAAAATAGAATTGTGCAAACTGCGTGATGTTTAAACTATTTTGAACTGTAGCCAAAGTCCGGACAAACAAGATATCATCTTGTTCAAGGAAGACGTGTCATGTAACGCTGATTCTTTATAGCTACGTGATCTGAGACTTATGTAAATAGGCCAAATCAAATGTAATATTTGGCAAATCTGTTAGCGAGGTTGTGTAGACTCTCTGATCCATTTTCTTTTGCCCGGGTATGTTTTTCTGATGTGTTGACGCTAGGGATGGGCGAGTACTTGAACGTGACAGCGACGATCAACGCGTTTGGTTGAGATTATTAACCAGCTAGCAAAGCGCTGCCATTACTCTGTTCATTCTCTTCAGTTTCAGCTCAAATGCAATGGCCGACATTATCGACTCTGGGTTATTTGAGACGGTTATATTCTTTTTAGATAGGCTCATTGATGATATTAATAACGCAGCAGTGGTATTTTGTTCTCATGTTTTTTAACAGTAGACCTATGTTTTATATAAAGTTGTTTCTCATGGATTCGAAAACGCGCGGTGATGTCTGTAATCACTTTGATCATGAAAAATAAAATTAAGTGCAAGATGTGCAGAGCCAATCTGTCATATCTGGCAAAGCTCTGCAGGGTGGTGTTTATTCACAGTTTCAGCTCAAATACAATGCCCGATATTGGTTATTTCGTTTTTAGATGTTTCTTTTTCAAAAACATTTATGCATCATAATCTAGCAGTTATTTTTTCTAGTCATGTGTTCATGTTTTCATAGACATGTCATGTTTGTATTTGTCAACATAAATTTTCGTAACACTCTTAAAATAGTTTCATATCTCCATGACAGAGACCCCCTGCACAAGCCCCGCCCCTGAGTACTCGAATACTCGTTTTTTTGAGACCTATCGGTGATCGAAATGAGAAATTTACAAAAATTCTCATCCCTAGTTGATGCTTGACAGGAACTCCGGTTCTGCAACGATTACGTATTTCCGTTTTTTGTGTGAAAGGTCTATGATGCCAAGTTTGAGCGCAGAATCTTGGGACATGTGGTCTTCACCTCACAGCCGGTGGAAACGAATCGGGATAGGACTCGGGCAGAAATCATGTTCATGGATGCGATTATTAACATTACTGTAGTATGAAGCAGAGCAGGACCGAGTGTTGTGGGAGCTGAGCAAGGCCGCTGGAGACATTGCACAACACACGCCTCGCGAGCAGCGGGACTTTTATTATGCCACAGTCGCCGGTGCCATTTCCGCTTTTCTGGTCATGAGTATGAGGTAACGCAGCTCTGTTTATCATATTAGATACATTTGAGTGTGTTAAAAATGATGTTCTGACGTTACTCTGTACGTTACTCTGTAAGTGTCGGCTGCTATGACACTTGTTGCACACTGCAGTGAGAGTAAAGCGTTTCTGCTGAATAAAACCAGAAACCGAGGGTAACGCAGATATGACGCAATTGACAGGCGACTCCCTCACACTAGAGGTGTTCACGGGTCCAAAAATTTGTACCCAAAGAGACCCGTAACTGTGCTACATGGAACCGACCCGGACCCGTCTATTATTTGAGAAGTTGGACCCGGACCCGAGCAGAACCGAGAAATCCCATAAATGTACTACCTGGAACTGACGCGCACCCGTCTATTATTTGAAAGCTTGGTCCATGCAGACACAGACCCGACTGGACCCGATCCACGAATTTGTCTTACCTACCCAACTTTTTGTCTTGCCTGTAGTTCGCAGTCTTCTCCCTGTACCTGTCTGTGATACAATCCTCCTTGCCAAGAAAGTTCCATCCATGTTATTCCTCTCTTGCCGAGCATGCTTAACCCACTCCTTATTCCAGCTTCAAAAGTCCACTTGCTGTCACGGTGACGGATGACAATTACAACTTTTGCAGTTTTGCATTTTTTGCATCTCGAGTCAACTCACATAAGATAACTTCAACTGTTTGCCCTTTTAAAATGTAATAACGATTGCTAGTTCAGAGCCATGGCCGCGGACGGTAGCATTCTCTGCATCATCTCTGAGCCGAGTCTGACCAGAAATATAGATATAACAAGACGGTTAATTCATTATATTATTATGAAGTGCTCGCGCTTGAGACTGCACATGCGCATCATAGAAAACATTCATGTGACAGTTCACCTCAGATTTTGTTGCCTTGTTCACCTTATTTCCTGGCTCACACTTTTCTCATTCTAATTGTACAAGTTGCATATTACAAAACACGGACATCGCTGAATGACTCTGATCGGCCGGGTGTCCGATCGACTCGGGTATTACACACAACTTTAAACTGGTCCGGGACCCGAAGTAATAGATTGGGGCCCGACCCGGAACCGGCTGACCATTTAAAATATAGACCTGAACCCGTACGGGTCCCGGGTCGGGCCTCGAGTCCTCCGTGTAGACCTCTACATCACATGTCCCGGTTCCTTGGTTAAAATAGCAATTTTCTCACGATTTACAAATAGTGGGAAACATTTGGGATATTGTAAGTACTCAACTGAACAAAATATATAACACTGGCCTAGTGGTTTTTGGATATTTTACTGAATGTTTTTTTTTTACATATTGCAGCTTTAAGAAATATTTACGTGTGTGTGTGTGTGTATACAACATATATATTTATATTTATATTATATATAAATATTTTATATATAAATAAAAAAAAAATTCTTGAATGCATACATGCATGTGTGTGTATTTATATATACGTAATTATACACAGTACACACACATATATCATGTAAACCTTTATTTTGGATGCGATTTAATCCATTTGACGGCACTAATTTAAATAAACTTATTTCGGATGCGGTTAATTGCAATTAATGGATTTGACGATACTCATTTACATGCATTAAATGTCACACTACAAAAATCTTAATAGTTCTAAAAATGGGCTTATTTTTATGCAAAATATACTTTTTTTGGCTTTGGGGTGAAATGAGATTCTCCAAGATGATTGTTTATTATTATTAATTTAATTAAATATTAAAGGAAGTGTGATTTCTCTTAGATAACATGATCATGGTCTGTTAAGTCAAATCAAAACGTCAACATAAATGTGGGATATCATAAAACACAGCTGTCATTGCAGATTTGTAAAATGAGATGAGTGATTTTTTTATTTTTGGCTGAAGGGCGACGCATGTAAGAATTGATCTCATTCATTTTGACATTCACTCATCCAGAGACGTTCCTAGAAGACATGGATGTCCGTCTCTCCTGGAGGTCAGAGAAGTTGTCTCGTATCAAGGATGAGACCGAAATAACAACGATCCTGTTTCCTTGTTAACTGAGCCATCTGGCTTTTATCTATATTCAGCACACATTGATTTGTTCTTTTAGGTCGACCAAAATTTGAACAGGATTTTTCAGAAACCTCACTAAAGGAGGCACTAAACCTGTTGGTTATGGAGAGGTTGTGTTCGTCAGTATGGCGTCTGTCGACTGTATGTAGGTGTTCTCTTCCTCTCTCGCCAGAAGACATTGTTCATGAATCCAGCTCTCCCACTCTTAGGAAAATAGGACACACTGTAAGAATGGCACTTATTACTGAATCCCCGTCCTGTGAGACTGCAGTGACACTAAATTAGACCCTATTTTAAAAAATGTATCAGTGATGCTTCCTTATTGGCATCTTTGGTTCCATAAAGAATCTTTTAAATCCAAGGAATCTTTGCATTTATAGTGGAAAAAGCTTCTTTGGATCATTCAAATGTTCTTCACACTCTTTGAGGAACCCAAAATGGTTCTTCTATGGCGTCGCTGTTAAAAACCTCTAAATAACGGAAGTATTGTTCTTGTATTATATTAAAAGTAATGTTTGTTTGTTTTATACTTACACTGATCAGGCATAACATTATGACCACTGACAGATGAAGTGAATAACACTGATTATCTCTTACCTGGGGAACACATGGCACCAGGATGCACTATGGGAAGAAGGCAAGCCGGCGGAGGCAGTGTGATGCTTTGGGCAATGTTCTGCTGGGAAACCTTGGGTCCTGCCATCCATGTGGATGTTACTTTGACACGTACCACATACCTAATAGAGCCCGACCGATAAGGGTTTTTGGGAGCCGATGCCGACACCGATATTAGGAAGTAAAAAAATTCTGATACCGATATATCGGCCGATATACTTTGTGTATATTATAGTACAGTACCAGTCAAAAGTTTGGACACACTTTCCCATTGGACTAGTACTGTATATATAATGCAGTATGTACATAATATACATTGTACATAAACACAACAAAACAAACATACAAATGAAAAACTGTTTTTTTTTCAGGTTTTTCATAGGTCTAAACTTTATTTTTAGGTAGGCTACAGAAATAGTAATCAAATGTAAAATATCACTTCATAGTCTTCACTGTATAAATATAGAAGAACCATTATTAAAGTTATTCAGTCAAGAGTAGTGAGTGTTTTTTTTCTCTTTTGTTATCTCGTCTTTTAAGAGAAAACACTACCCTGCCATTGATGATTTCTGTGTTTTCACTGTTATATGGTAGGGGTCGCAATTACGCATCTCCTGAACGAGTACAGAATCTCCAGATCAAAACACAGGAGAAGAAGCAGAAATGCGGGATCTCATATAAGCAGATGCATGTGTAAAATAACGTGATCATCAACATTAAACAGCTTGTTATTGAACTAATGTTATTGAATGAAATGTCGACCCAGGACTGTGAAGCTTTGGGGGTGTTGATGGACTCAATCTGTTACTCCATCTGTGTTTTGATCACCGAACTGAATCCCATCTGTATGTAGGTTAGTCTTGGTTAAAAACACGATTTTCTAAGCCTTTTCCTCAAAATGTAGCTTTTTTTCATGAAACGTACCCACATTCAAGTATTGATAAAAAAGAATGCATGAAGCTAGAATAAAACAGAGGCTCTGTTCTTTCTTTTGATATATTGCATGTTCAGATATTCATACAAGAAGAAGATATTCTGTGGGCCATGAAACTTAGCCGCTGTAAAATTTCATGTTTACGTTCACTTAAGACATAACAGACTATGTTTACAATGATACTCGACAAGACCGGCATTTTGACTTAATTTTGTGTGAATATTCGCGTGCTGCGTGGACATGCTTGGGCGAGCGTTCATATCAGTGGCATATCGGTGGCATGTATGCCAATGCCGATATATCGGCCGATAAAATCAGCAGACCGATAAATCGGTCGGGCTCTACTACCTAAGCATTGTTGCAGACCATGTTCATCCTTTCATGGAAACGGTATTCCCTGGTGGCTGTGGCCCTTTCAGCAGGACAATGCTCCTGCCACAAAGCAAAAATGGTTCAGGAATGGTTTGAGGAGCACAACAACGAGTTTGAGGTGTTGACTTGGCCTCCAAATTCCCCAGATCTCAATCCAATCGAGCATCTGTGGGATGTGCTGAACAAACAAGTCCAATCCATGGAGGCCCCACCTCGCAACTTACAGGACTTAAAGGATCTGCTGCTAACTAGGGGTGTCCACGAATAGTCGAATATTCGATCTGTAATTAAAGGTGCTGTAGGAGATCT
The DNA here is from genome assembly GCA_039654625.1 of Rhinogobio ventralis. Classification (NCBI taxonomy): domain Eukaryota; kingdom Metazoa; phylum Chordata; class Actinopteri; order Cypriniformes; family Gobionidae; genus Rhinogobio; species Rhinogobio ventralis. Next base: position 26,256,644 of record CM077217.1, on the reverse strand, counting down.
GAGTAAATGCTAACTTTAACCTGATAGCACTGAAAGCGTATGATCCCACCCTCCCTGCAAATCCAAATCCGTCCGTCCACGCCTCCTGAAAACCTGAACGCACACAGCCCAGAAGACCAGAGAAAACGTACTACTGCAATACATCATGTGTTATTCACCAGTGAGAGAACTTTATGGTACAGTTAGAACAGTACAACATACCAAACTTAATTTTTAATTTTTTTTTAAACGGTGCAGCAATTGGATGCAGCAAGTTTTCGGTTTGTTTAGCTAGCAAAACTTGTCAGTATGTAATAATATTACTTGCATGCCAGGGGTTCCACGATGAGAGTCAGTTTCGCTCCGATGATGTTTCTATGGAGACAAGGACGTTGTTCGACTTGAGCATACAGGCGGACACAGGCTGGCGGGGTCGTGCTAGGGGGCAGCTACCTGAAGGGTCACACGCAGGGGCTGCAGAGGACAGAGCGGCCGCGTACTGTAGAAGGAGCGTTAGCACTCACACTGGAGGACGCACGTCGTGTTCAGAATCTGCACACTAGACAAATTGCAGATGAGCAGGTAACTGTAGAATGTTGTTTATTAACTTGTTAGAAGGCCACTTGTTGTCAGTTCTGCAGGAAGGTCAGGTTGTTGCTGTTTGTCTGCCATTTTCGCTCTGTCTGCACAGCGTACGTGAACGCGCTGATGACGTACAATGTCTGCGTGAACTGGCTGCAAACACATTGACCGACAGGGAACACATGCTATAGGATCGTTCAGACCGAACGCAAGGATTGAATGAACATTTTATGGTCCTATGCCTTCCACAGATGATATACACTCACCTAAAGGATTATTAGGAACACCATACTAATACTGTGTTTGACCCCCTTTCGCCTTCAGAACTGCCTTAATTCTACGTGGCATTGATTCAACAAGGTGCTGAAAGCATTCTTTAGAAATGTTGGCCCATATTGATAGGATAGCATCTTGCAGTTGATGGAGATTTGTGGGATGCACATCCAGGGCACGAAGCTCCCGTTCCACCACATCCCAAAGATGCTCTATTGGGTTGAGATCTGGTGACTGTGGGGGCCATTTTAGTACAGTGAACTCATTGTCATGTTCAAGAAACCAATTTGAAATGATTCGAGCGCATTATCCTGCTGGAAGTAGCCATCAGAGGATGGGTACATGGTGGTCATAAAGGGATGGATATGGTCAACAATGCTCAGGTAGGCCGTGGCATTTAAACGATGCCCAATTGGCACTAAGGGGCCTAAAGTGTGCCAAGAAAACATCCCCCACACCATTACACCACCACCACCAGCCTGCACAGTGGTAACAAGGCATGATGGATCCATGTTCTCATTCTGTTTACGCCAAATTCTGACTCTACCATCTGAATGTCTCAACAGAAATCGAGACTCATCAGACCAGGCAACATTTTTCCAGTCTTCAACTGTCCAATTTTGCTCGTGCAAATTGTAGCCTCTTTTTCCTATTTGTAGTGGAGATGAGTGGTACCCGGTGGGGTCTTCTGCTGTTGTAGCCCATCTGCCTCAAGGTTGTGCGTGTTGTGGCTTCACAAATGCTTTGCTGCATACCTCGGTTGTAACGAGTGGTTATTTCAGTCAAAGTTGCTCTTCTATCAGCTTGAATCAGTCGGCCCATTCTCCTCTGACCTCTAGCATCAACAAGGCATTTTCGCCCACAGGACTGCCGCATACTGGATGTTTTTCCCTTTTCACACCATTCTTTGTAAACTCTAGAAATGGTTGTGCGTGAAAATCCCAGTAACTGAGCAGATTGTGAAATACTCAGACCGGCCCGTCTGGCACCAACAACCATGCCACGCTCAAAATTGCTTAAATCACCTTTCTTTCCCATTCTGACATTCAGTTTGGAGTTCAGGAGATTGTCTTGACCAGGACCACACCCCTAAATGCATTGAAGCAACTGCCATGTGATTGGTTGATTAGATAATTGCATTAATGAGAAATTGAACAGGTGTTCCTAATAATCCTTTAGGTGAGTGTATATTTATAAAAATACATTTAGACCGCTTAACAGAGTGATTGCTATCAGGATATGAGGAGACTTTCATCCAGCTTAACAAAAAATGTTTCTGCAGAGAATCACCTACAGCACCTTTTAATATTCGAAAAATAAAAATGCTGTTTGAATTTTACTGCGTTGCTTTGCTGTCCGTAAATACAGTGAATCTATGATAAATCCCACTAAAACTTGCAGTTATAACTAAATCCACTGGGTGGCGCTGTGGAGCGTGTTAAGTTGATTGTATTTGATCACATCATGTCGTTGTCTGCCTGCGATGTTTGGAATTAATTAGATGAAAATTGAAAATGATCTTAAAAATCTTACTTTTTACTTTTGAGCTACTTTTGATAAAATTAATGAAACTGAGTTATCATATTCACTGCATTCACGAGTGCAGGTAAGAGCAGCTGTACCCCGGTGAGAGCGAGATCATTTATGTCTCGAGAAATTTTTTTCGATCATATGCTTCCTTTAAGTTTCGTTGAGAGTTTAAGAACATAAAACACAAAGTGCTGTTACTTCTCTTAACACCGTTATCGTTGTGTCTCTGCAGCGTCTGTCAGCGGTGTGTTTTCTCACCCCTAGAATAATATCATCCACATAATATTATTGTTTTTCTCAAAATGAAAATGTGAAACAATATAAACACGATTTTCTGCACGATAACTGTCGTGCTCCGCTTTATCAGCGTTTTTTTTTTTTCGCTCGCGCTGCTTGAGTTTTATAATGTTTTTGTTCTTTTGGCCTATATTTTTTGTTTACACTTATTGTTTAATGTTTTGAACTGAAAGAAACCCTTAAGATATATTGTAAGCTTGTTGTGTACTACATTGCCTAATTGTAAGCTTGTTCAGAAATGGTGACAACTTGAGAAAAAAAAAAAAAACGTCTTTCTCATTTTCTCAAAATAACGTCATTTAAATAAACAAATAATCGTATATATTCAAATACAATATTTTCGGAAAATGCCCATCCATACTGGTAACATCTTGGTGCCAGATACCACAGCACACCTTCAGGGGTCTAGTGGAGTACATGCCTCGACGGGTCAGGGCTGTTTTGGCAACAAAAGGGGGACCAACACAATATTAGGAAGGTGGTCATAATGTTATGCCTGATCGATGTGTATACTTTTAATTCCTGTTCTGTTCTGGGAGTCTAGGGCCCTATGATTTCCGTGATGCTGAAAACACGGACGGAATCGCAGAATCCAGTCATAAAAACAGAATTTACTGTATAACGGAGAATTTTTACGGAATTTGTCAATTTTTTATTTATGAATAAATTAAAAGCAGGTCAGCACACTTAAATCAAATTGTGATCTAGACTAGTGTCTGTGAAATATTAAACAACAAAAAGACTATTTAAATATGAATCCTGCATGTTGTGCGTGTCTCAGTGTGAACGAACGGTTTGATTTCACGCACACACACACACACACACTCTCACTCACACACACACACACACTCTCACTCACTCACTGAAGCTTGCGTGACGCTCGCTGTGTTTCCAGCCTGTGCCGTCTCACAATATGAACACATGAACTTCATCTCCAGAGCCGCTCTGAGAGTCACTTCATCAGCATTTTATCATCATATCATAAACACACACAGAAACTCAAAGCTCCTCACGGCAACCCGTCAAATAACAGTTCGGTTTAACCTGAAGAACTTCACAGAAATATTACTGTTGTACAGTAAAATGTACAGTTTCTATTCTACTGTAGAAATACAGTAGAATAGAAACAACTTCTGTTATTTAATAAAGCAGCAACAGGGCTCAAGCAGGTAGAACCAACCAAACATGTTTTCAGAACGAAAAAATGGCCAACAAGCACCAGCACATTTAATCTGATGATGAAATAAGTTTACAGTAGTATGCTGTGTGTATATATTTGGCAACAACAATTAATGCAATGTGGTCTTTCAGGGCTTAAGAAGCCATTGGCTCCTATAAGGGAAAAAGGTTAGGTGGCATTTTTTTTTTTTCAAGTGCCAAAAAAGAATAAACACGTTTCAATTTTTCACATGCAAATGATATGGGCGGTGTTGAATTTCATTTTTTAGCTCCTTCCATTCTTTCTCATGAAGACAATGGTTTAAGTAAAAGTATAAGGATTATGATATAGTGCATATATTTAGCAAAATGCCCCTTTCTATAAATTTGACGTTATGTGACATGATTGTTCTTAAGCTGTTTTATACAAGCTCTTTCCAAGGTGGAAATGCTGATTGAGCATCTGTCAGGCCACATTAAAGAGCGCAAAAAAGTTTAAAGTTTGCTAATTGTTTACTAAAAATTAACAAACAAGTTTCATAATCACAGGACGATTTGTACTTAACCGTCACCTTTTATATGTCACTTTTAGACATATTAAAGGTGACAGTTAAGTACAAATCGTCCTGTGATTATGGTTGGCTGCGCTACAAATACAGGGCTTGCAAAATGTTTAAATCGCTGGTAGCCCTTCGGGCAGGCACTCTTCAGATTTTGGTAGTCTGAAATTAATTTAACTAGCCCCAATGTAGAAAACTGAATAGGAGTCGAAACATCAATCAACCTTTTTCAAAATCACAAATATCAACAATGGTATATAAAATATTCAATCATCAGTACAAATCGATTTTGTTCTACATTTGCTTCTACCTGAACTAAAAGTTCAATGAATTTCTGTCTTGACCTGTCTTCTGCCTGTGTAGAACTGAAACGCCAACTTAAATCTATGCGCCTCTTAACATTTACACACACACACACACACACACACACACACACACAGTGACTTTTGCAGTTTTCTCCACTGTAGGCTTATATGGGCTTATTAATTTATCATCATATACATAGATTGCTTCACAGCCGTTACACATCACATAGGCTACCCAACACTTCGTCCTGTTAAACTAACTATCAGAATAATTTCTAAGTTAGTGTATTTTAAGTAAAACTGTCAAGTTATTAAGCAATATAATGTAGTGTTTTTCCTTTGTGTTTTATATACTGTCCACTAGGAGGCGCTTATATGTTTTCCCTGAAGAGACGCTGGTTTTGAAAACGAAAGTAAAGTGGCGCACGTTCGTTGCGTTTTACCGTGAAATTAGAGTTTCGTGTCTTTAACAAAATCAACACATTAATGATTTATCTCTCATCCACCCGCAATTAATTACAATGTTATATTTTATTATTTAGTCCGCCTGACCAGCGGCTATACCTGCGGATCGCTCATCACGAACACACGCAAACACACACATACATCGGTGGACAAATCAGCATGATCACAAACATCCATGATCTTATTTTTCCTTCAGATAACAAGTCGAGAGTCAACAACGCAAAGCCATAATGGAAATGTATTCACTATTTAAAAAACCCGTCGGGCAGGCCGTGATACGTTTTGGTTGCCCGGCTGGAAGATACCATAGCCCCGGGACGTCGGGCTAGAGATTTTGCAAGCCCTGCGTTCAGGCAGTAACAGAAAACAGAAAAGATTAAAATATATTGAGAATAAGATTCCATATCAGTATCAATTAAAAACGAATTCGTTGGCATCCACACAGCTGTCTATCTGTTGGGGTTATCCACGTTGTGTGCACGAAATAGACCCTTGCCTTCCTGCACTTTTAAAGTACTTGAATGTTCGTTCATTGACACGTCTCCGTCGTTTCTGTCTCTCTCATGCTGGCACAGCCGTCAGCGTTGCTGCTCGATAGAGATGAGGGCTTTGATTAAAAGCCTGATATTTTCCGTTTTGACATCCGTTTCTGACGTGTTTTTTGGCACTCAGTGAGGTTTTTTCCACTGTAACTTTGCTGCGTGTCGTCTCATTTTATTACGTCAACGCAACAAAAGATGTGATGGGCTACTCATCACAGAACATGCAGGTAAAAAGGCACGCAATTTTTAATCATGTAAATTTACACTCACCCAAAGGATTATTAGGAACACCTGTTCAATTTCTCATTAATGCAATTATCTAATCAACCAATCACATGGCAGTTGCTTCAATGCATTTAGGGGTGTGGTCCTGGTCAAGACAATCTCCTGAACTCCAAACTGAATGTCAGAATGGGAAAGAAAGGTGATTTAAGCAATTTTGAGCGTGGCATGGTTGTTGGTGCCAGACGGGCCGGTCTGAGTATTTCACAATCTGCTCAGTTACTGGGATTTTCACGCACAACCATTTCTAGAGTTTACAAAGAATGGTGTGAAAAGGGAAAAACATCCAGTATGCGGCAGTCCTGTGGGCCAAAATGCCTTGTTGATACTAGAGGTCAGAGGAGAATGGGCCGACTGATTCAAGCTGATAGAAGAGCAACTTTGACTGAAATAACCACTCGTTACAACCGAGGTATGCAGCGAAGCATTTGTGAAGCCACAACACGCACAACCTTGAGGCGGATGGGCTACAACAGCAGAAGACCCCACCGGGTACCACTCATCTCCACTACAAATAGGAAAAGAGGCTGCAATTTGCACGAGCTCACCAAAATTGGACAGTTAAAGACTGGAAAAATGTTGCCTGGTCTGATGAGTCTCGATTTCTGTTGAGACATTCAGATGGTAGAGTCAGAATTTGGCGTAAACAGAATGAGAACATGGATCCATCATGCCTTGTTACCACTGTGCAGGCTGGTGGTGGTGGTGTAATGGTGTGGGGGATGTTTTCTTGGCACACTTTAGGCCCCTTAGTGCCAATTGGGCATCGTTTAAATGCCACGGCCTACCTGAGCATTGTTTCTGACCATGTCCATCCCTTTATGACCACCATGTACCCATCCTCTGATGGCTACTTCCAGCAGGATAATGCACCATGTCACAAAGCTCGAATCATTTCAAATTGGTTTCTTGAACATGACAATGAGTTCACTGTACTAAAATGGCCCCCACAGTCACCAGATCTCAACCCAATAGAGCATCTTTGGGATGTGGTGGAACGGGAGCTTCGTGCCCTGGATGTGCATCCCACAAATCTCCATCAACTGCAAGATGCTATCCTATCAATATGGGCCAACATTTCTAAAGAATGCTTTCAGCACCTTGTTGAATCAATGCCACATAGAATTAAGGCAGTTCTGAAGGCGAAAGGGGGTCAAACACAGTATTAGTATGGTGTTCCTAATAATCCTTTAGGTGAGTGTATATGGTCACCAATGGCGATCTCAGCAAAAATATCACTCGCAAATTAATATTTTTGGTCGCAAATGCGACCGTTTTAGTCACAGTCTGGAGCCCTGTCTTTGAATGTTTCACTTAAATAATGACCTAAAAATACTACAGTAGACAAAGTCTTAGTACCACTACTCAATTTACATGTGACATTGATGTTTTTGTCATCCTTTCTTCCTACAAAATTAAAATAATGGCTGTATTTCCAGCCGTTATATGATGTGGGCTTCTCCATCTTCCGACAAAGCTAGCTTGCTGTTGTGTGCACGACAACGATTATGAAAATTGATAGTGATGATTGGATTTTTGAATTTGAAATCATTAGTGATTGTGGCAAAAAAGTAACTGGTAAACTAGTAACTACTAAAAAAGTAGCCTTTTTTTGGATGGTAACTGTAATATTACTTACTTTTTATTAGTTTTTAGTTACACTATAGTTACCAGGGAAAGTAATATTATTACTGTAATGCATTACTAGTAACTAGTTACTGTCCAATACTGTTCATTTGAGGAAAAAACGTTGAAGAATCGTCATATCATAAATGCACAGAAACCCGTCAAAATAACAGTTTGGTTTAACTTGAAGAACTTCACATGTAATAATAATAATACTAACACTAATAATAACACAACAATAATAGTTATTGAAACTTTAAGGAATAATCACAATAGTTCTTCCATGTTTTAATTTGAACAGAAAGCTCTGTTGTGCAGCACTTTGCTTGACATGGTGTAATTTCATATGATTAAAAGATACATTTAATTGTTAATGTTTTATGACTTCATTTGATTGCCAGTACAATTAAAATACAGAATTTCTGAAAAAAAAAAATCATAGAAATGATTGGTAAAAATGATTAAGTCATTGGTTTTTGAAATTGAATTAAACCATTAAAATGGAATCCAGAAAACTTAAAACAGAAAACACAGAATTTGGTAAAAAATAAAATGGGATTTGAGGGAAAAAACGTGTTTCATAGGGCCCTAAACATATATATGTATTTTAAAAGTATTATTAATAAATTGTTAAATTGTATAAGTTTCATGATTTCAATGAATTAGACATGCCTTTTGATTACTAAAATGTAATCTAACCATTAAAAAGGGAATCCAAAAAAATGTAAACGGGAAACACTGAATTTGGAAAAAAATCTAACTGATTTCATAGGGCTCTGAGAGTCAGATTCATGGGATTTGTTGTGGAGTGAGAGGAACTAAAGTACATGTTTATAGTGTTTATAATGTTTGGAAACATTTCATTTTTACATTTCTAAATGTAATGATAAAATGTGACGTATTCATCAATACAACTTGGTAAATTATTATTTTTAAAACTATTAACTATTTCATTTTGAAATCTTAGGTGACTGATTTCTAAGAAGTATTTGATTGAGATGTATGGTTGGTGTGTGTAATAAACTAGAGTTTTACTCGTGTAGCTCCACTAGTGTGTGGGTGGTTGCCAGGGCATTTGATGAGGTGTTCTGAGTGTCTTCTGGTGTGTTATGTGGTTGCTAGGCATTTGCTTACTGGATAACCCCCAAGTCTGATATTTTGGTCTGTAGATATGGCACGGGTCCCTCCTTCATTGTAAGTCTATGGTATTTATTTATGTGTTGTTTATCATTCAACAGGCAAAAATATGAAGTAAAAAAGTAGTAACAGCAGCCATCTTCTCAACAATTAGCATGATTTGAATAATGATCCTAATTTTTAGTTTGTATGATTGCCTTATTTCATGTAATCAGAATCACTGGATCACAATACCAGCTTAGTTTTTGTGTCATTTATTGGTGAAAAAACTTTGGATTAATTAATAATCAAATAAACAAGCACAAAAATATAAATTTTCAAATAATCCTTTTTATTATGCCTAAAAAAAGTGTCTATATTAAGATACATAGGGCTATGAAGAAGTGCAAGGGCTTAAATTCACAATGGAAAGGAATTGCCAAAAGTTTCATGCTGACTTTAATGACCGTTATGATATGCAGCAACCATAAGTGGCATAAAAATTAATGTGACAGTTTTCTGTATTGATTATTTACCATTTATAATAATATTATTTTTATTGTAATTTGTCCAAAAACTATATTTATATATATATATATATATATATATATATATATATATATATATATATATATATATATATATATATATATATATATATATATATATATATATATATATATATCTCACATATTTTAGCTGCTGAATCAGGTTAATTTTCTTAACTTTTTGCTTATTCCAAATTATATATTTTATAATGGATTTATGTTTGAGCACGATGAAGTCATTAGCCCTATTTGGATGGTAATTGTCTCTTGTGGGGTGGTAAGGTATTTTCATCATTGATAGGGGCAAGTCAGTGATTTTATCGCCGCCTGAATCCAGAATGTCAGTGTTTTTCTTACACCACCCGTGTAAAAATATTTTTTGACAAACACCAAGGTTGTGTGGTAATTTAACTGCTGTCTGAATCCACATCTCTTGAGTTTTCAAGAATATATCACTTCAAAATTCACTGTTTAAATCCTTTTTGACCTCTGCGGAGCACCGTACGGTTGTGCTTCGCTGTAATTTGGATGCATTTTAAAGATCTAGACTTTTACGTGAGAAACAATTACCATCCCAATAGGGCTATAGATGAAGTGATTATCAGCCAATTCTGATAAGCCACCGACACCATCAGTGTGGTGCGGTTCAAATGAGTAACGCTGTTTCGTTCCGCTTTTGGTGCATAAACATTATATTGAGCATTTATTGAACTTTTATTATAATTGTATAGAGGAAAATTATATTGTGATAATTATCGTTATGGGTTTATCGCCCAGCCCTAAGTGAACTTTAAGGACACAACTGAATATATTGCACCATTATCCTGTATGAATAAGAGGGCATGATTTATCGCAACACTGTTTTGTTTCTTACACACCTGCAGTAGACCCCCAACTTTTAGTTCTATTAAGGGATATCCTGTGCCAGCTTGTTTTCCAGGACTTTTTTCCCATGAAGAGAAAACATTGTTTGAATTATAAGGTTTCGCAGCATTCGGGTCTCCTGACCGCAGACGAGTTCCTTGTATTGTGCTCGTTCTCTTAATAAGTCACTTCAGAACGCTGCTCATGTACTGTTTCTGTAACCCATGGTCCGTGATAATCTCTTGATTATTCTGCAAGGGAACATGAACAACTATTCTGAAGAGATTAGCATTACTCGATTGGTCCTCGGTCCAGCTTTAGTCTGATGCATCACAGACCGGTGTGCATTAGGGAAATCTTGCACTGATTGTGTCCTCCCTAAAAGAGACCTAAAAATAATCCTGTCAAAACAACAGTACCTTAGCTTGTGCTTTGGTGTTTTGAAATGCTGTTGTTAAAAAGCGTCATGTTTTAAATCCTGCACTGAGCCGATTTCCACACTTGCTTTGTAACATAGCACCTCGTCCAAGCGGCGGTTGTGTAACTGTTCTTCTTCCATGTGGATTGGCAAATTTGACTGCTACTGCAGATGCATTAGTGCTCCAGTCTACTGCCTTCATGTCACTCAATGCACTTGCAGGATTTTCATCCAACCGAAAGAACGGATTAGGACTACGTTGACCATTGCTTTAGTCACAGTTTTGTAGCATGTCAGAGTTTAAAATGCTTGAAGGCCAATAAAATGCTTTGTGTAGTGAAGTGGCTCTGTCATTGCGTGGAGTGGGTGTTGATTGCAGCTGCTAAGGCCATAATCGAGTGATTGAGGTCATACTTTAGCTTTGCTGTAACATTATGGGCCCTATTTTAAAGTCCCTGTAAAGTCAAAATTAAACATTTTCTGAGTTTGTCTCACCACAGACAAATGTATTAACCACCCAGCCATATTTGAATCCTAAAAAAATCTGCCAAGTAAATAAAATAGCTTATCAAAATCTTGAAAAAATAAGCAGCATTCTCTGCTCTCAAACGTTGGGGGCGTGTCCGCTGTCTGCTCTGAAACCACGGCCACTCACGGGAAAGCTGCAGTAAGCACACAAGACAACACTCACGTACAGCTCACGACGGCACCAGATGTTGGTGGGATGGGAGGATGAAGGCTGGGGTGGGAGATAATGAGTCGGCCCCATCCTGCAGTGGATTATCAGTGAATGCCAGTTGTCTCCAATGAAAGTTTGTAAAACCATCCGGTGTAAAGTCACTGCAGAGGCAGGTGTTGGTGGTGATCCTCAGCTCTCCACAAGGTAGCCGTTCACAAAATTAATCCACCTCTTCTTGATATCGTTTTTGTTTTGTAAGCCGTTTTGTTGTAGGCTGTAGTAACTAACGGTACTGACAGTAACTCGCGATCGAACTGATGCGAATGTGCTCTAGTTATGATAGTGTTAGGGGAGGAGCCAGGCTCAGTGGCTCCAGTGCGTCAGCGACAGTTATGATAGTGTTAGGGGAGGGGCAAGGCTCAGTGGCTCCAGTTCGTCAGCGACAGTTATGATAGTGTTAGGGGAGGGGCAAGGCTCAGTGGCACCAGTGCGTCAGCGACAGTTATGATAGTGTTAGGGGAGGGGCAAGGCTCAGTGGCTCCAGTGCGACAGCGACAGTTATGATAGTGTTAGGGGAGGAGCCAGGCTCAGTGGCACCAGTGCGACAGCGACAGTTATGATAGTGTTAGGGGAGGGGCAAGGCTCAGTGGCTCCAGTGCGTCAGCGACAGTTATGATAGTGTTAGGGGAGGAGCCAGGCTCAGTGGCTCCAGTGCGTCAGCGACAGTTATGATAGTGTTAGGGGAGAGGCAAGGCTCAGTGGCACCAGTGCGTCAGCGACAGTTATGATAGTGTTAGGGGAGGGGCAAGGCTCAGTGGCTCCAGTGCGACAGTTATGATAGTGTTAGGGGAGGAGCCAGGCTCAGTGGCACCAGTGCGTCAGCGACAGTTATGATAGTGTTAGGGGAGGAGCCAGGCTCAGTGGCACCAGTGCGTCAGCGACAGTTATGAGTGTTAGGGGAGGAGCCAGGCTCAGTGGCACCAGTGCGTCAGCGACAGTTATGAGTGTTAGGGGAGGGGCAAGGCTCAGTGGCTCCAGTGCGTCAGCGACAGTTATGATAGTGTTAGGGGAGGGGCAAGGCTCAGTGGCTCCAGTGCGTCAGCGACAGTTATGATAGTGTTAGGGGAGGGGCAAGGCTCAGTGGCTCCAGTGCGACAGCGACAGTTATGATAGTGTTAGGGGAGGGGCAAGGCTCAGTGGCTCCAGTGCGTCAGCGACAGTTATGATAGTGTTAGGGGAGGGGCAAGGCTCAGTGGCTCCAGTGCGTCATCGAGCCACCGTTTTAGCCCCGCCCAAAAAATCCTGAACACAGCAATGGTGAAAAACTGTTTAACGGTCTAACTTCACAATTCAGTATTACACAGTTCACAGTCTTTGTAACGTGTTTCAGCAATACATTTCTAACATTTATAATGTGTTTAGAAACAAATCTCAGAATTGCCTTTACAGGGACTTCAATGATCTGAGCGCATGGTCTGAAGCGCATGGCACAGGTGCACTTCGGGTATGTCCGAATCCACTTTTGCTAGTTTAACGATGGGAAAAATGGTTGGCGCGCCTGGTGCATGGTCTAAAAGGGTTGTCACTCGTCTCTTAATGAGTCATGGATGTGTTTTGGGCGCAACGTGCAATAAACCAATCAGAGTCTCATCTCCCATTCCCTTTAACAGCCAGTTGTGCTCGCGCCATGGTGGATTCACTATTTACATGCGAGCGGAAAGACTGAATGCTTCTCCAGAGAGGAATCCTTTATTTTTAATATTTAAAAATGTGTGTGTGCTGCTGCTGTGTGTAATAAGCAAAGTGTACGTGCGTTATGCACCGCCTATAGGCTCATATTACTAACACACCCTTTAAATAACACACAAAATACCTTTAGAGCAGGTTTGTGTTGGTCAATGGCGGAGTCGTTTTCAGTTCCTCAAAATAGCAACGCTCCAACAATGCTCCTGAACACACCTGGTTTTCAGACCAGACGCCCATGGGTGAACAGATGCGCCAGGGCATTTGCTATTTAAACAACGCGGTGCTGGACGTGAAAATGAGAACTGTGCCGGGCTGAAACTAGCAAAAAACACTTGCGTCGTGCCTGGCGCCGCATTGCGCCGGGTGTATGATAGGGCCCTTAGACTTATTGTTGGTTCATATGGCCAAATACAAAGTTTAATCTCAAGTAAATTACTATTGTTTTGCATTAATATGTGTGGTAACTAATAATATTTAATGTATTTCTTGGAAATGCACATTTGACACGGAGCTTGAGTTGAGATGCAGATTTTTATTTTTTTGGTCAACACATTAAAAATAACATTTAAATTGGACAATATTTAGAGCTTTGAACTGCTGGAAAAAGTGTGAAGCAGCTGAAAGTCATTGAAAAGTGCTTTAGTTTCATTCTCAAAAGGTTGTACAAACCTTGAAATGCAGGGCTGGCCTTCACCAATTTGCTGCCCTAGGCAAGATTTTACCAGGTGCCCCTTACATCACAGCCAGTTCACCACTGATCATTGTGTTCATACACTCATACACAGAAACGGCATAAATACTGGAGTATACACTCACCTAAAGGATTATTAGGAACACCATACTAATACTGTGTTTGACCCCCTTTCGCCTTCAGAACTGCCTTAATTCTACGTGGCATTGATTCAACAAGGTGCTGAAAGCATTCTTTAGAAATGTTGGCCCATATTGATAGGATAGCATCTTGCAGTTGATGGAGATTTGTGGGATGCACATCCGGGCACGAAGCTCCCGTTCCACCACATCCCAAAGATGCTCTATTGGGTTTAGATCTGGTGACTGTGGGGGCCATTTTAGTACAGTGAACTCATTGTCATGTTCAAGAAACCAATTTGAAATGATTCGAGCTTTGTGACATGGTGCATTATCCTGCTGGAAGTAGCCATCAGAGGATGGGTACATGGTGGTCATAAAGGGATGGACATGGTCAGAAACAATGCTCAGGTAGGCCGTGGCATTTAAACGATGCCCAATTGGCACTAAGGGGCCTAAAGTGTGCCAAGAAAACATCCCCCACACCATTACACCACCACCACCAGCCTGCACAGTGGTAACAAGGCATGATGGATCCATGTTCTCATTCTGTTTACGCCAAATTCTGACTCTACCATCTGAATGTCTCAACAGAAATCGAGACTCATCAGACCAGGCAACATTTTTCCAGTCTTCAACTGTCCAATTTTGGTGAGCTTGTGCAAATTGTAGCCTCTTTTTCCTATTTGTAGTGGAGATGAGTGGTACCCGGTGGGGTCTTCTGCTGTTGTAGCCCATCCGCCTCAAGGTTGTGCGTGTTGTGGCTTCACAAATGCTTTGCTGCATACCTCGGTTGTAACAAGTGGTTATTTCAGTCAAAGTTGCTCTTCTATCAGCTTGAATCAGTCGGCCCATTCTCCTCTGACCTCTAGCATCAACAAGGCATTTTCGCCCACAGGACTGCCGCATACTGGATGTTTTTCCCTTTTCACACCATTCTTTGTAAACTCTAGAAATGGTTGTGCGTGAAAATCCCAGTAACTGAGCAGATTGTGAAATACTCAGAGCGGCCCGTCTGGCACCAACAACCATGCCACGCTCAAAATTGCTTAAATCACCTTTCTTTCCCATTCTGACATTCAGTTTGGAGTTCAGGAGATTGTCTTGACCAGGACCACACCCCTAAATGCATTGAAGCAACTGCCATGTGATTGGTTGATTAGATAATTGCATTAATGAGAAATTGAACAGGTGTTCCTAATAATTCTTTAGGTGAGTGTATTTGAGTTCTTCAATCCTTCTCTGTTATTTTCATAATAATAAAGTATATTTATAATGCAATGCTAATTTTGCTCGGTTTTAGTTAACAGTAACAACACTGGTATGCCATTTATAATGTGGTTAAAATGTGAAAGAGTTGTATTGATTTATTCTCAAAGTCAACATGAAATCAAAATCGATTCGATTTACTCTTAATTCTAATTCCTGGTCATATGGAAATGATCATTATAAATTTACAAAATACCAAAAACATTTTTTTTTATTTCAACCCAAATCAAATTATTACCCTCCTTTTTCAACCCTTTTATCTCATTTCTGTATTCTGTATTTCACACATAATTACGTCAAATACATTGTCCGTCAATTCGAAAGGCAAGCGGTTGAATTTTTTTGTACATTACGACATCGCACCCGGGGTAGAGCTGTAGCTTGATAGCTCGTAGAGTTCAGTGCATTGGGAAACATTGACTTGAGGCATGAGACATGAGAGAGGGCCTTGTGTGCCAGTCTTACCGTTTATATCACTAAAGGGTTGATATATTTGGCTATGTATGCCACTTGGTGCTATTTTTTTTTGTGTCCTCTGTTTCCAAGTTACTCCATAAAGTTTCAAAGTGGGGCAAAGTCCTTTGTTTAATGTAGCAGATCTCAGTGGGAATATTTGCATCATGGCTAATAGCTTTATCTCTAAATCTGTGTTTGACCTATTCTTTCAGGAAGAAGTCACAGAAATGGGATGAAATGAACATTTTGGCCACATATCACCCGGCAGATAAGGACTATGGGCTGATGAAGATAGACGAACCCAGTACGCCATACAACAGGTGAGCAGCACACATAAAACCTGCCATTAAAGCCATTCAGATTATGAGTGGGTTATAAAGGGCATATTGTAGTTTAGAGCCCCCAGTGAGTCAATGTATAGAAAAATAATGTAGGAACTAGATTTTCTTTAAAATATACTTATAAATACGCTACTAAGGCTTTTGGAGTCGTTTTTGTGAGAGAATTTTACTTCCGCATCTAAAAATGCCAAAACCGGAAGTAACGTAAATACACAGCGTCTCTAAGCAACACACGCCGGGTGTTTCCTTACTAAATGAATCAATTTTTTGAATGAATCGGTTGAGTGAATGATTCAGTGACTCACTCATTAAAGGGGGGGTAACGCACACAGTTTCTGCCAGTCTCATGTTAATCTTGAGTACCTACAGAGTAGCATTGCTTCCTTCAGATCTCAAAAAAGTATTTAGTTTTATTAGATTTATAAAAGACAGATAAGCTGTACCGACTCTTTCCGAAACAGCCAAACTCGTGGAGGCGTGCAGTGGGTGGAGCTACAGAGACAGAGACACACACACACACAATACATTCGTGGCATTATCCCTGGATAACTTTTAATTCTGCCGTTTGACTGAATCAGTTGAATGAATGATTCAATGACTCGCTCATTAAGACAGTCAAATGCTTCATTCCTGAATGAATCAGCCGTTTGAATGAATCAGTTGAATGAATGATTCAATGACTCGCTCATTAAGACAGTCAAATGCTTCATTCCTGAATGAATCTGCCGTTTAAATGAATCAGTTGAATGAATGATTCAATGACTCGCTCATTAAGACAGTCAAATGCTTCATTCCTGAATGAATCCGCTTTTTTGAACGAATCGGTTGAATGAATGATTCAATGACTCGCTCATTAAGACAGTCAAATGCTTCATTCCTGAATGAATCCGCTTTTTTGAATGAATCAGTTGAATGAATGATTCAATGACTCGCTCATTAAGACAGTCAAATGCTTCATTCCTGAATGAATCAGCCGTTTGAATGAATCATTCAATGACTCGCTCATTAAGACAGTCAAATGCTTCATTCCTGAATGAATCCGCCGTTTGAATGAATCAGTTGAATGAATGATTCAATGACTCGCTCATTAAGACAGTCAAATGCTTCATTCCTGAATGAATCCGCTTTTTTGAACGAATCGGTTGAATGAATGATTAAATGACTCGCTCATTAAGACAGTCAAATGCTTCATTCCTGAATGAATCAGCCGTTTGAATGAATCATTCAATGACTCGCTCATTAAGACAGTCAAATGCTTCATTCCTGAATGAATCTGCCGTTTAAATGAATCAGTTGAATGAATGATTCAATGACTCGCTCATTAAGACAGTCAAATGCTTCATTCCTGAATGAATCAGCCGTTTGAATGAATCAGTTGAATGAATGATTCAATGACTCGCTCATTAAGACAGTCAAATGCTTCATTCCTGAATGAATCAGCCGTTTGAATGAATCGGTTGAATGAATGATTCAATGACTCGCTCATTAAGACAGTCAAATGCTTCATTCCTGAATGAATCTGCCGTTTAAATGAATCAGTTGAATGAATGATTCAATGACTCGCTCATTAAGACAGTCAAATGCTTCATTCCTGAATGAATCAGCCGTTTGAATGAATCAGTTGAATGAATGATTCAGTGACACTCATTAAGACAGTCAAATGCTTCATTCCTGAATGAATCCGCTTTTTTGAACGAATCGGTTGAATGAATGATTCAATGACTCACTCATTAAGACAGTCAAATGCTTCATTCCTGAATGAATCAGCCGTTTGAATGAATCGGTTGAATGAATGATTCAATGACTCGCTCATTAAGACAGTCAAATGCTTCATTCCTGAATGAATCTGCCGTTTAAATGAATCAGTTGAATGAATGATTCAATGACTCGCTCATTAAGACAGTCAAATGCTTCATTCCTGAATGAATCAGCCGTTTGAATGAATCAGTTGAATGAATGATTCAGTGACACTCATTAAGACAGTCAAATGCTTCATTCCTGAATGAATCCGCTTTTTTGAACGAATCGGTTGAATGAATGATTCAATGACTCACTCATTAAGACAGTCAAATGCTTCATTCCTGAATGAATCCGCCGTTTGAATGAATCGGTTGAATCTCAATGACTCACTCATTAACAGTGACTTCCTGCCACCTACTGGCTGGTTTTAATTTCACATTTAAAGTACCTTTTCATGTTTTAAATTATTTCAAATATAAACATTCAGCGTTATGTTTAAAACATCAAAATATGCGCTTGCAGGTTATTCATTCATGTCCCTCTGAGCTCATTAAACAGCCTCTAAATACATCTAAATGCCACTTCAGATGCGGCTTCTGTTTTTCCTCTCCATTGCAAAGATGAATTATGTTGATACAGATTTAATTTGATTGGTAACAGCCCTATTGTGTCTTAATAGAATTTAATTTGAAATGTAAGAATTTGACACAAAAGATGATACATGCATATAATTAGGTTAGAAAAAATGGCTTTATAAAGGTATAATATATAATATATCGTCCAATTATCGTTATTGGTAAAATCCCCCCCATTTTTTTTTTTTTGTCAATATCGCACACTTTAATAAGAAAATGAAGATGTGCTTGTTAGAACAAATTGGATTTTGTTTGGGAATGATTAAATAATATCTGGCCAAACTGGTTTTCAGTATAGCATGGATGTCTATGAACAAAACATTACATTTGGAAAATAAATGAACTATACATTTATTTTTTTCCGATTGTGCACGGAATACGTCTGGTTTAAAGTAGTTTTATATGGAATTTCAGGGTTGATAATGATAAGTTATACTGCATTCAGGTTAGCCTATAGCCTTTTATGCTACTTATTGAAGAAAAGCAATTGTTTAAAGATCTGATCTCTTGCGGAGGCTGCATGGATTGTGAATATTGGTAGTTCAATCCTCCTCTGGATATGTTACTGCCCTGTCTGCAAAATACAAGGGCAGCACTGAGGGTGCAACTCAATATGACAGGGCAGATTTGCAGAAAAGGTCATGCTGTCTTTCTCCCTTCGGGCAATTGGCCAAAAATCTCCTTTCCCTCTTTAGGATGGTTGCCGACGACGATGATGAGGGGGCGCTCAGCGATTCGGACGGGAACACAGTCTTACACGGAGACGACCTCGCTAAGAAGTAAGTCGTGCATGATTGCTGTCTCTGATATGGATGGAAGGGGAGCACAGGGATTCTCACAATTTTTTGGCCCATACCCATGTTTAAGTTTAAGATTGTGAAAAGCATTGTTAAAAAAAAAGCTTTTTAAAAATACACCATTAAAGAGGTCCTTGATTAGGATTTCTCTTTTTTAACTTTAGTTAATGTGTAATGTTGCTGTTTGAGCATAAACAACATCTACAAAGTTACGGCGCTCAAAATTCAAAGCAAAGGGAGATGTTTTCTTTTACAGAAATGGCTTTGACTACAACAAACGGCTGGTAGGGACTACAACGAGTTAGTGACATCACTAACCCTAAAATTTACATAAACCCCACCTCTGGGAACATCTTGAGAAGAGGAAGAGTTGTTGTAGTCAACATTGTAGCTGTTGTAGCACATTTAGGAGTTGCTCAAGCTGTCATCCGTCTTTCACATTTATTGCGATACGGTACGAACACAAATGCAATAGCATGTCATAAAGCAAGATGACAACATAAGTTATAACCATAAATAAACTGTTCTCTCCTCATGCAGCAGATATTCTCTGGCTCATCCTACAACAGTTCCCACATCAGCGGTTTATAGATTATCATGACAGAACATGCTAATCAATGACTTGAAGATGGTTAACTCATAAATTCATCAACTAACCTTTCAGAAGCGTCCTGTCTCATTCTACATGTTGTCACTTCTTCTTGAGTCTCTCCATCATTGTCCGAGTCTGGTTTGAACATAAAAGGCTGAACAGTTTCTGACATTTTCAGTGTGTGTCTGCGTGAGGTAATCGGAGCTGCTAACATGAGCTCTTGAAGCCCCGCCCTCTTCCTGACAGGGGGCGGGGAGCAGCAGCTCATTAGCATTTAAAGGGACACACAGTGGCGTGTTTTTGCTCACCCTCAAAAAGTGACAATTTTAACAGGCTATATAAAATTATCTGTGGGGTATTTTGAGCTAAAACTTCACATACACACTCTGGGGACATCAGAGACTTATTTTACATCTTGAGTAAAGGGGCATTATCGGACCCCTTTAAATAAAATGCATTTCATAGACCCCAAGGATATGAGCACCTCTGTGCTAGTACAAAATCAAAAAGGGCGTTTCTTCAACTAGGAGTACTTTTGTTTACAAATTGTTTACCTTTATTTGTCTTTATAACAACGTCTCATTTAATCTCCATTATGCTCATCACTCGCACAGTAATCCCAAGTGCACTAACTTTAAAAAAATATATATATTTATATATACAGTATATATTAGTGGAAAAATTGTGATGGAGCACTTAGACTGGGTAAACCCAGCCCGATCTGCTGGCGATTTGATTTCGCCCCGCAGCTCAGGCTGGAAACCTGTACATTTTTCTATCCTGCTTTCGTTACAAATCTGCAGGGACCAATCACAAACTGGCTTATCCACCTGGAGCGCTATTGCCGGGTTTAACACGATGACGTTAGAGAAGCGACAGCAAGCAGCTTTTTGTTTACATTCAACATGGCGGCCACCGAAGCGCAGCAACCCGTTGATGCCGCTGTCGCTGCTGTTTTAAAAGATTTCAAAGGCAAGTTTTCTTTAAAAACTGAACAATTCCTACAAAAGAAGGATGTGTTTGTCTTACTACCGACCGCTCTGCAAAGTATGTCACCCGGATCGTTGGTCTCATTGGTTGAAGGACTATCCAATTGCGTACAGAGTCATTTGAACTATGCCCGTTGATCACGCCTCTTTTGCAGTAGAAAATACAGAGCAGACTAATGTTCAATCTTAAAAGATTGAGCTTGGTCTGGTGATAGCCAGACAAACCAGCACTAAGAAATAGTAATAATTTGCATTAAACTTTTAGTCCAAATGTTGGGCTGTGGACCGTGTGAAACATGGAGAAGCCCCACAGAGGCTTAATATCCGAAGAGTGAAGCGCGGGTGGATCAGTGATGGTTTGGGCTGCAATATCATGCCATTCTTTACTGTGTGTGATGGGCACAGTAAAACAATCATTCATGCCTTAAAATAGCTTGAATGTGACTCTAAACCCTTGCTTCATTTAGTATACACGGATCCATGATCACCTTTTTTATAGTAAAAAAAAAAGTAGCAAAAATAATAGTAATAATAGTACAAATATTAAATAAATGAAGGTATGAAAATCGTCTTCCAAGACCATTTTAATGTGACATTGCTTTAAAAAAGGAAGATGTTGAAGTCTGTTAATCAAAATCAAATCCTTGGACATAAAAGTGCCCATAATTGAAGAAACACCCTTATTGGACTCTGTTTTTTTTTAAATATTGTAATACTGATAATTGGACAACTCTGGTTTGTACTTTTACAAACCAGAGTTGAGTTGGGGAAATAATCAGTAGTATCCTGTTTTCATTTTTGTGTTAACACTGCAAAAGTGGTGCTTTCTTTATTCTGTGCAAAATAGCCATTTAAAGGTGTAAATAGAGTCCATTTAAAAATCAAGCAGAAATACAGCTAAATGGATTTCAAAATGCACAGCTGTACCCACCTTTCGAACGTAAGTGCATTTCAGCAAAGGTTAAAGTTTCTTCAACGTTTGTTCACATGATGTATTGACACCGTGGCAAACCATTTGTGTTTTTCCTGCTGTGTCCTTGTGACGCACCATCCGCCTTTCATCAGTGGATTCACAGCGTTCTCTGATGGAGTAGGTTCAAACAACCTCAATAAACAAAATACAGCCACTGTGAGAAACACAGTATTTGCATTATTTTTGGTTTCCTGCCTTGTTAGTTCATTGTTGGTAATGTGTGCAGGTAGAGTTTTAACTCTGAGCAAGCAGAAGTCAGTTCACAGAACAGATGTCACGTCACAGCCTACAGGCGAATCAACTTCACAGCAACTCAAGCAGAGCTGCTAACCGCTTTCATCTTCTGTCTGCCGTTCTGCTTCAGTTTGACTCAGAACAGACACTTTCCTGTAAGTTCAGTGTTTCCTACAAAAGCCACCATGTGCTTCTCTGATATGCAGAGAAGCATGTCAGCAGAACGGCTCATAATGGCACAAGTATCGATCCACAACCAGCAACCCATGGCTGACAACTTTGCCGATCAATAGTGGTGTGTTTAGCATACTATGAGCTTCAGAGACTTTCTCATGACTATAGTGCAGTCTATTTTTTTTTACATTTAATATTTTACGTGATGCATTAAAGAGCACAGTGAAACATCTTTCTGAGAAATCCATCACTGGTACATCCATCAAAGCATTTGTCTAATAGTGCTGCACGATATTGGAAAACGCACATCTCATTCTCTCACAACTCTTTAAGTTCATCTAAGACGTTATTTAACTCATTTAAGACGATAAATACATGGGCATTTTGGCATAGTTCTGTATATTATTGTTCAAGCGTGAGGACAAAAAAAGGACAAATTGTTGGTGCGCGTCTCGCTGGCTCATCTGTGACCAGGACAGCAAGTCTTTGTGGTGTATCCGGGGTAATGTCGGCATACCAGCACGTAGGACGAACCACATCCAATATGAGTAACTGTTGACACAAGAGGAAGCTGTCTGAAAGGAACGACCAGGTACTAAACTGAATTGTATCCAAAAAACATAAAGCCACAGCTGCCCAACTCATTGTAGAATTAAATGCGCACCTCGACTCCTGTTTCCACCAAAACTGTTGTTCAGGAGCTCCACAGAGTCAATAATCATGGTCCGGCTGCTATAGACTAACTTTTGGTCACTCGTGCCAATGCCAAATGTCAGTTTAATTGGAGCCAACAGTGCAAATGTTGGGCTGTGGACCGTGTGAAACATGGAGAAGCCCCACAGAGGCTTAACATCCGAAGAGTGAAGCGCGGGTGGATCAGTGATTGTTTGGGCTGCAATATCATGCCATTCTTTACTGTGTTTGATGGGCACAGTAAAACAATCATTCATGCCTTAAAATAGCTTGAATGTGACTCTTGCTTCATTTAGTATACGCGGATCTATGAAAATTATCCCCACCTCCACTCACTCATACAGGCTCGTCAACAAGTCATTGTATCAGAAATGGTAATGCGTTTTATGTATCGCTCTCTACAACGTTTGACACATGACGGAAATTCATGTGATTTAGCCTTTTGCTTGATTTACGTTATCAATCAGCTAATAATTTGTTGCTAATGTTACACAAACCATGTTCCCGTTCACACATAGTTCTTCACAACATCATAATATACATCATATACATAATTTGCCCGCTATATTGCTAAATGTACCTGATTTTTCATATCAACAGAAAAATATGCAGAGAAATAACCTGCTTCTCTTGGGACTCTCGTGCTTCACAGCAGTTAATATGCTAAAGCCCCGCCCACATCCATCATGGTTAATGATATGCTAAAGCCCCGCCCCCCTTGTGACGTGATTGGTTAGTTTGTGACGTCAGAATCACCAGCGATTGTCTTTGGTTCACTGCAGTTTTAAAGAGAAAATACTCAGCAATCAGGTGTTGACTTATGAATTTGCACATGGTTTGTCTTAAAGCATATTAAAAACCCCACATAGACACATAAACAACATTAAAAACTTGATTTTCACCACAGGGGGTTTGTGGGTCAACTCACTGACTAGTCTGTTGAAAATATCTTTTGGTTTTAAGAATTCACTGGGCATGAAATCTCAGCAGAATGTTTATAGATTTCTCCCCCTGAGAGAAAGGCACTTAAAGTCTTTGAATGAATAGAGGTCTGTTTTAATGCAGGATTTGGATCGTTGGATCTAGATCAGTGTCTGTAAAAGCTCTGAGATGGATGCGAGTGAGTGGTTTGTCTGCCGCAGGCCTGTAACTGAATCTGTAGCCGATGTTAGCGTACAGGAAGAGCGGCTCACATTTTTTACGACCCGAACGGCTCTACCTTAGTCCCGATCACCTTCTCTTTCTTTCTCCGCCACTATCTCTTTTCCCATTGTCCTTCTCCTACTGTGTCTTGTGTTTCCTTCAGGTACGTGCATTTTATGCTCCCCTACCCATCAGTCATTGAGGCCATTGTGCATGTGTGTGTCCGATAACTCCTGAGAGATGCTTTCCTTAGAGATTCTGTCACATTAACAGTGAGAATACTACTAAGATCACCAGGCTTTATGAAAAACTACCTCAAGAATATACACTGAGTTGAATTGAAGGGACAAACTTATTTTATTTTACTTAAGGAAATTATGCTGCCTTCAGGTCCTCCTGGGTAGTTTTTTATAAGATGTTGTAATTACGACATGATCAAGGGATTTTGGTCATAAATACAGTAAATGGATGTTTGGGGCAATTAGATATTTATAGGTTCACTTCATGACAAAGACACTTTTTAGTGCTGTTGCAACAGCAATGCTCTTTAGGTGTGTAATTGATGCTTTTACCTGTCTTGTGCTTCCACAAACAATTATGGAAAAATTAAGTTTTGTTGCACAAGCCTGTGGCTTCATAAATTGGCTAAATGTCTCTTCATCACGGCTCCTGTTAGTGGGTGGGATATATTAGCAAGTGAACATTTTGTCCTCAAAGTTGATGCAGGAAGCCGGAAAAATGGGCAAGCGTAAGGATTTGAGCGAGTTTGACAAGGGACAAATTGTAATGGCTAGACGACTGGGTCAGAGCATCTCCAAAACTGCAGCTCTTGTGGGGTGTTCCCGATCTGCAGTGGTCAGGATCTATCAAAAGTGCTCCAAGGAAGGAACAGTGGAGAACCGGAGACAGGCTGGCCCGTGTGGTCCGATCAAACAGACAAGCTACTAAGATGCTTGTTATACCATTTAAGGTATTGAAGCAAAATTTTAAAAAAGAGCATGTTAACAAAAAACTGGTGTCTTTTCAGGCTGGCAGCAGCGGTGGAGGGCGCAGAATCTCGCTTCATGGAGGAACCAGAAGAGGAGAGCAGTGAGGAGGAGGAGGAAGAGTTGAGTCCGGAGGAGCAAGGTGAGACACATGTCTCTCTCTATCTCATGGCCTCAGATTCACCTCTGCTACACATTTACACAGCTCACCGCACCCTCAGCCAGGGGCTCAAACACACTTCTCCACTACTCTTTCTCTCTCTTAATTTTCAGTGGTTTTTTGAACTCACAAACTTGCACAGTGTTACACTTTAAGATAAATATGAACATTTCAGTAGTTGATACATCAAAACCAGTGAAATTCCCCAATTCTTATCAATTATTTAAAGCAATAAATATTAATGCATGAACAAATTTAAATAAAACAAATACTGTTCAGGTATTTGACAGCAAAGTAAACTTCACTTTCTCAAGAGATTTTTGAGAACAAAAAACAACAATAGAGAAACGGCTTGCACACATCATAACAAACAAAACAATACTAAAAGCAGACAAATATTAAAAAAGACACTCAAATTGTTGTATCAAATACAAACATAGGACATTAATGCATGCTCTTATGAGGCTGTCCACGCTACAGCCTCACGTGCGAGCCGTGTCTCTGGGCGTCTCTCATGCTTGCATGCTTATTGGCTCACTGACGTTGATGAGATTAACCCCTTAGGTATCGAAATATGGTATCGAACGACTCAATGGTATCGAGGCTATTTGGTCGATGCCTAAAAAGTACCGAGCTCAATACCCAGTCCTAATCTACGTACACTTACATCACTGGTAGTTCCTTTTATGCTGGGTTAGATCCTACTCTGAAGTACGAGCTAATTTAGTTTAATAAATAAATAAAGCAAATATTTTGCCCAATACTTGCGTGCTAAATTGAGGCTAAATTTGCAACCCTGTTGCCTATTTCAGTATGGATTGTTCTTTGTTTTGTTTTTAAATATGCTTTTACTATATTTGATTATTTGAGGATTAGTTCAATTCAACATGAAAATTTCCTGATAATGTACTCACCCCCATGTCATCCAAGATGTTCATGTGTTTCTTTCTTCAGCTGAAAAGAAATTAAGTTTTTTGAGGAAAACATTCCAGGATTATTCTCCACATAATGGACTTCAATGGCACCCAACGGTTGAAGGTTTCAAAGGAAGGGCTTCAGAGGCTCTGCACGATCCCAGCCGAGGAACAGGCTCTTATCTAGCCAAACCATCGGCCATTTTCTTAAAAAAATAAACACTTATATACTTTTTAACCTCAAATACGAGACTTCGGTGTTGTGATTCTTCACAGCGTATGACGTCATCACATCGGAAAGGTCACGCGTGACGTATGTGGAAGTACACATATAAAGCCGCGTGTGCTGTATTCAGTTTGATGTACTGATGTGGCGCCTCCTTCCACTGGCGCTTCATGAATAAGAACAAAATCTTATGTTCTGTTTTTTATTTAATAAAACATTTGCTGTCATGTCTTCCCGTTTAGAGCTGTGTGTTCTGTCTCTCCTCAGCCAGAAAGAAGCAGTTTCAGATGATGAGGAAGATGCACTATAATGAAGGTATGAACATTAAACTAGCCCGACAACTCATCGCCAATGAGCTGGAAGAGGAGGAAGATGAGGATGAAGAGATGAAGGACGACACAGAGACTGAGGACATCACCGTTGACCCTCCGCAAGATGGTAAATGAAGAAGACATTTACATATAGTGTTGATGGGCTGTTTCATGCTCCTGATCTGCTTCTGCTGAAACATTAGTACAGTTCAGCCATATTTGAACTACACATGTAGTTCGGATAGTTACTTCACAGGGCAAGTCCCGACCAAGAGTAATTGTGATGTGTTTTGGATTGTGTTGAAAAGCTGCAAGTAAACAGAAACTTTCACATGGCCATCATCTCAGTCTGCTGACCACTAGAGGTCTCTTGAGATTAAAGGAAGGGTTTCCAGATGCGCTCCCAAGATCAATTAAGGACACAATACTTCAGAATAGAGCAGGAAGTTTGCTGCTAAGTGCAGCTTGATAAGTCAAGCCTCACTGTTTTTGCTATGGCGTGATGTGAATGAACCCATAATCCTTCATATTAAAAACACAGCTATTGACCAATCAGAACCAAGGACTGGAACTAACTGTTTTATATAATATAATATACATTTATATCATAGAAAATATATGTATAGAGCCATATTGCACGGCCACGGGTGTGATACTGCGTTTATACGACAGTTTGACGGCACAAGTGAGTAAATAAATCAGAAACAACAACTGAGTGACTTTAAAAACCCTCTTTTGTGCAGAACTACTTCCTTCCGCCACGGATTCAAAATCAAATCTCAAGTTGACAGTTTGACAGTCGAGCTCAAGCCTCCGTTACTAATTCAGAAACATCACTTTAGAGCCAGTAACGTTGAGTCGCTTCACTGAAGATTCTTGTATTATGAGAGAGAGATCGACGGTATTACCTGCATCTGATATAGCATTCATTCCCCAGCTCAATGTCCATAATATATAAATTCCATGACAGCGCTAAAACACCTTCCTTGTTTACAACCACTCGCTCATAAAGACAGTCTTTACTGGTGTAATAATGTAACTCTCACTGAAGTCCATATCACAATCACTAACGGACCCTCTCAATAACAAATACGGCATACTATTTATATAAAATATTTACTGAACAATAATATTTAAATAAACAACAATATCCATTATAAAAGACAATAGGAAATAAACACAAGCAAACAATTCAGTCAAACGTACAAAAGCAGCGCTTACAGGATTCAAGTTAAATATGAAGTTATGAAACAATCGATTTGCTCTGGAACAAGTAATAGATTAATAAGATTGCCTCGTTTGATATACCCAAAACGAATTATATCTCATGTTTAACCACTATCTATACAGTAAGAGCCGGCTCAAATTCCCGATGGACTGTCCGAGATCTCTGTTCTCTGCGGGTACAGGAGCGCTGAACGGCCGCTGACGGTCTGGAGCTCACATCTGCCAAAGCGTCTAATCAAATTGTAAAATATGTGCTATATTTATATATGAGTCACATATTTAAGGTCTAAATAACTACATTCTCACCTAAAAAAACTCTTCAAACTACATTTGTGTCACAATAACAGTAGGATTTGGGGAAAATATGGTGCATTTGCTCGCCCGCTATGACAGTCGCAGTTCAAGTGCTGATACTGGAGGAATATCTCACGGATGGAAAAGACTCTCAGCCAATCAGATTCAAGAACCAGAAAGAACTGTATTTATTTATTTATTTATTTATTTATTTATTTAGTTAGTTAGTTAGTTAGTTAGTTAGTTAGTTAGTTAGTTGTTGTTTTTTGTTTTCTCAGTCATCCTATCATATCAGAATGATTTGTGAAGGATCATGTGACACTGAAGACTGGAGTAATGATGATAAATTCAGCTTTGATCACAGGAATAAATTACACTTTACTATATATTCACATAGAAAACAGCTATTTAAAATTGTAAAAATGTTTCACAATATTACTGTTTTACTCTTTTAAAAATCTTACCAACCACAACATTGTGTGTTTGTATGTGTGTGTGTGTGTGTGTGTGTGTGTGTGTGTGTGTGTGTGTGTGTGTGTGTGTGTGTGTGTGTAAAATGTATATAGATTTGATATTGTGAAATGAACTAAAACTTCTTCTCCTCGTTTATTACAGCTGATTCCTTGGATTCGTAAGGATGTCAAAATTAGTCCTTCAACTCCTGCCTTGTCACGTGACCCTCTGGAAGGCGCGGTGCCGTCACCGGTTGGGTTTAGCTCCAGGATTCCCCTCCACCCCGTGTATTCCACCAACACCACAATGCCACGCATATCAACCAGCTCCCTTATTTGCCAAACTTTTGTTGTCATCATGCTAAGAAACGAGACTGTTATCAAACCGTCACCGGCCTGGACTCCACCCTCTTCCTGTGGCCGAGAGCGTGGGAGCTCCATGCCGAACCGCTGCCAGGCCACGGAGAAGCGTGCTGTTGTCATACAATGAACCATACTGATTCTCTTATTTCCCAGCACCACTGTTATTGACGTTTAAGTGATTGAGTTTAGTGCGATTTGAACATGCAGGTGGTTTAGCATGCACTGGTAAAGGGGGACTGATGTGGTCTTGGGCTTTGACACGCACACACAGCCCGTATTAAACCGCTCACACGAGCTCTACTGTATGCATGGCTTCTGAAAACCATGTTTAATTACATTGGCACTAATTGTATTTACCCTGTGTTTGAATTAACAGGTGAGTATTACATAACTAGCTATAAAACTACTGATCATTAGACTGAACCCTTTGGTCGTCTCTGTTGCTTTTCCAAAACTACAACAGCTTTAATAGATGCCAAGCGGTGATGAAGGGGTTTCTTTTGGCATCCTTATTGAGCTTTGTTTGTTTTGACTGCCTTTTTTAAAAAGCGCCATTATAATGGGGCTATTTTTGTTTTTTTTTGTGACTGAAGAATATAGTTATAGTGCAGTACCAAATAAAAGAATTATAAAAAAATTATTTTGACCCAAGCAATTTGACCTTTAAAATGGTGGTTATTCCGGTGTATTTTGTCATTTTATAGTCACACAATATATGCGTGTTGTATTAAAAATAAAATGCTAAATGGGTGAATGTTGGAAAACCTTGCAATAACTTGTCATATTTGGCTCCAAAATCAAAAGGAGAAAATAAGAAATTATATTTTGCATAAAAATAGGTTATTTTAGTACCAAATATTACGGTAATGTGTCAATATTTTGTGCATTATAATGAGTTATCATTACTGTAATTCAATAAATATTCTGACGCATTATATATAATATATATGTGTGTGTGTGTGTGTGTGTGTGTGTTTGTTTATATATATATTTATGTATATAGGGTTAGGAACAAAAAATATTCTGACTCATTACTTTAATGCAAAAAGTAATGTGGAATCAATACTGTAATGCAAAAGATATTCTTGACTAAATATTGTTATGCAAAAATATTCTGACTTATTACCGTAATGTACAAAATATTTTTTTTTACCGTAATGCAAAAATATTTGGACTCATTACTTAAATTCAAGAAAGTAATTCAGAATCATTACCGTAATGCAAAATATGTTTCTAATTATTGTAATGCTAAATATTGACTGAAATATTCTGACTCAAAATGCAAGAAAATTTAAATAAAAATAAATCTGACTCAATGGCAATATGCAAAACTCCTTATGTAATATGAGAATTAAGAATAAAATGTTAAATATGAATTAAAACATCCAGATGCATTACAGTAATATTTTTTTTTTTTTAAACATTTACTTAATTTTAATGAAATAACCAAATAATTTTAAAAAAAAAGTTCTAATTTTAAGGTTTTTCTTAAAAAAAATTTTTTTTAAATTTTTGATTTGGTGAAAAAGTAAAAACAGCTGTATATGTTCTTGACGGGTTTTACGAAATTCACCCAGACGTCGACGCAGCATTGCTTTTTGGAAACAGTGCTTCAATGCGACCGTATATCTGCCTGAATGCATTTGAGAGCATTTATTCTCAACAGAAAACCAGCAGAATCATCTGTGTTTTTGAGATGTCTTTCCATCATTGTGGATGTTAAATTAAGTTCAGACGTTCAGACGTTCACACGCCCTGCCCTCGACTGAATGCTGTCAGAACAAATGTGTTGAGTCCTTGCGATCTCTCAGAAACAGTGCTGGACACATTGAACATAAAAGCACATGTATTCATTGGTCGCCTGTTTTTAATGAACAAAGACGGTTTTGTCCTTCAATGTCCCATCAGTCATTGACACATATTTCCAATCAAATATAATTTAATCCTAAATGTGTACATTCTCAAGCACAAGTACTTTGGTTTTGATCATATTGAACTTTCTCTGTTTGTATTTTGTGTAATTTGGCCATTTCTGTGTCCATTTTATTCCTCAAGATTTTTTTTGTTTTTTTGTTTCTTAAATAGATGTGCATGTTCTTCAAATGAAAATGTGCATATTTGTCATCATTAAAATGTTGGTATGAATTTGTTCTTTGAAATTGTTTTTTAAGTTATACAAATTACAAAAAATATGGTAACCAGTCCCCTTAAAGGATTCGTTCACTTTTAAATAAACTTTTACTGATAATTTACTCACCCCCATGTCATCCAAGATGTCCATGTCTTTCTTTCTTTAGTCAAAAAGAAATTAAGGTTTTTGATGAAAACATTCCAGGATTTTTCTCCATATAGTGGACCTCAATGGGCACCAAACGGTTCAAGGTCCAAATGACAGTTTCAGTGCAGCTTCAAAGGGCTTTAAACGATAGCAGACCATGAATAAGGGTCTTATCTAGCGAAATGATGGGTCATTTAGAAAAGAAAAAAAAATGTAAGTTTTATAAGCACAAACGCTCGCCTTGCTCTGTTCTGTGATGCGCGTTCGACTAAAGAGAGAAAGACATGGACGTCTTGGATGACGTGGGGGTGAGTAAATTATCAGTAAAAGTTTATTTAAAAGTGAACTAATCCTTTAAATTAGCACAATTACTGCAGTAAGTGAAAAAAGGTGAAAGCATCTTGTACTGTTGTTAAAGACCCGTTCACACCAACAACAATAACTAACGATAAATAAATGAGCGTCCAAACCAACGGACGATCATGCGCTGCGATGTCTCCTGCCGCTTTAAATGATCGGGCTTCTGATTGGCTGTCAATGTTTTAGCGTTCATCAGCTGAAAATAAGCAGTAGTTTTTGTCATGATAGGTGTGCTATGAACTTCACTATTCTCACAGAATTAAAGGAACACGCCGACTTTTTGGGACTTTAGCTTATTCACTGTATCCTCCAGAGTTTGATAAGTCCATACATACCATTTTTATCTCTGTGCGTGTCATAACTCTGACGCACCCACCGCTAGCCTAGCTTAGCACAAAGACTGGAGGTAAATGGCTCCAGCTAGCCTACTGCTCAATAAATGACTAAATAACGCCAACATTTTCCTATTTACATGTTGTGATGTGTATAGTTACATCGTGTACTAAGACTGACGGAAATTTAAAAGTTGCAATTTTCTAGACCGATATGGCTAGGGACTATACTCTCATTCCTGCGTAATAATCAAGGAATTTTGATATTACACAGCGCCTGAAAACAGGCTAACTTCCGTCAACATAACCAACGTGACAACCTGCTTGCACAGAGAGCGTGCTGGGGACTATTTTCAGGCACTGCGTAATATCATTGCGCCGCTGCATCCATGGTACGGCAGCAAAGTTCCTGGATTATTACGCAGGGATGAGAGTATAGTCCCTAGCCATATCGGTCTAGAAAATTGCAACTTTTAATTTTCCGTCAGTCTTAGTACACAATGTAACTATACACATCACAACATGTAAATAGGAAAATGTTGGCGTTATTTTGTCACTTATTGAGCAGTAGGCTAGCTGGAGCCGTTTACCTCCAGTCTTTGTGCTAAGCTAGGCTAGCGGTGGGTGCGTCACAGAGTTATGGCACGCACGGAGATAAAAATGGTATGTATGGACTTATCTAACTCTGGGGGATACGGTGAATAAGCTCAAGTCCCAAAATGTTCCTTTAAGGCCTGTTCACACCAAGAACCATAACTATAAAGATAGATAACTATATATTTCTGTTTATTCTAAGCGTGTCGCTTTAAATACTCATGCTCGTTACAGCAGGATGGATTCTGATTGGCTGTAAATGTTTTTATCGTTCATCAGCTGAAAAAAACCCAACGATATCGTTTCTCTGTTTTTGTGAACTCTGCTATTCTTTAATATTGAGAACGACTTTCAGAACTATATCTTTATCGTTATCTTGTTGTGAACGGCCCTTAACGGCATACATTCAGCGCGTGCTTCTTATAATCATACCGGTGTCTTCCGTTTGTACGCTACAAATGGCTTTACACTGACAGAGCCCCCAACATAACACTGATTTTACAACTAGTTTGGCAGAAAATATAGTTACCATTGTGATTTTTGATATATTTAGTATTATCAGAAAAGAGATTCCTCAGTTGCACATGACTCGGCTCAAACTATGTATCGGTTATGTCAGAGATACACCACTAGATGGCAGTATTTCACAAATAAATAAATATAACCAACAGTAAAATCACTGGAAATATGGGAAAGCTTTAAAATAATACGCATAAAAACTACAAATAAAGCATTTGCGTGATCGATGCTGATCAATTACTTAAAAGACATGAATGGCATGTTTGTCACACCGAACCTTTTCCTCAAACTTGGATCCTGGAGAGCTTTGATAGTTTCCCGAGCAAAGTCAGTGTCTTAGCGAATTTCACAAGCACATTATATCGAGCTAATCTGAAGCTGCTGTGTGTCAGACGGGACTTTTGGAAGGAGGGAGAAGAGGATGGGATTCGCTGGCCTGTTTCTGGCTGTGTCTCAAATCTCTCGGGCGGCAAATCTTGCTTAACCGTTTTTCTGAGACATAACGCCGGTCTTCCACCAGGGGGCGACTGCCACTGAGCCGCGTTACATCTCAACACTGTTTTTGTCTTACTGAACACATTTGTGCACTAAAAAACATACTTATGTAAATATATTACATTCAAGGATTGATGCCTGACATGAAGATCCGCCACACAATCTTTAAAGGAAAAACCTGTCCGCTAATTCTAGAGCTGAGAAAAGTAACATGTACCGTGTGACATTGTTGAATGCTGGATGCTAAATTGTCTGAAAAAAATTACTTTAATTTGCACATAGAAACGTGGGAAATATAAATATAATACAAATTATTTGTTATAATTCGAAGATTTCAGCCGTTTTCCCAAAAACTACACGCATGCCCCGCCCTACAACGCAACCCCCATCCAATCAAATGTCAGAGCTCACAATGATTGACAGTCGAGACGTCTTCTAATTGGCTAAAACGAAGCCCCGCCCTTCATTGAAACGACCGTTACATTCGAATGGTCATTCTACTCAATTTTTCCGTTTCTTTTCCTCAGGACGAAACCCGAGGGCAAATATGCAGTCTAGATAGGCAGCGCACTTGTTTTTTGAGACCCTGCCTGTCTTTGCTCTTCATTTACACTCACCAGCTCAGTCCACTCGCTAATTCTGGAGGAGCTACACCTTTTAAAAGCCATTTCCAGCGCTTCACGTCCAACTGACACGAGCACATCAGACGTCATCGCTCATATGTGGAGCTCATTCGGGATCCTGGAGTGATTCGAGCAGAAGTTTGAGCTGTTATTCATTTCACTGGAGCTAATGTTAGCCTGTTAGCTCTTAATCTGTTTCTTAACCTGATCAAATCAACATGAAGATCACTGTGGATTTTGAGGAGTGTCTCAAGGATTCACCCAGATTCAGGTGAGGTTTTTTTTAGTTCTGTGCCTTGTTGAACTTTAGATTTAAACTATAAAATGCAACATACACATATGCTGTGATATATTATGCTGTCAACGGCTGATTTAATCATACATGTCTACAGTCAACTTAAACATAATGCAAAGCATATATATGATCAGCATTGGCTCTTTGAGCAAGACATTTAAAGGGACAGTTCAACTAATATAAAATGCATATAAATGAAAGAAAAAAATCTATAATTTATTCACTTTAAAGTTGCTCAACCTGTTTTTTTTTCTTTTGTGAGAAACAAAAAAAGATGATTAGCAGAATGTTTAATGAAAGTGGATGGGGACTGGATAATTTTAGCCTGTATTTTGTTTTTAGCTTTGTTTGGAGCTCTGTGTCTTGTTGAACTTTAGATGTAAACTATAAAATACAACATAAACACATAATGGTAATATATTATGCAGTCAACGGCTGATTTACCATTACCATTTTAAACATATTCACATATTTACATAATGAAAAGCATTTTAGCATTGGCTCTTTGAGACATTTAAAGGGCCAGTTCAAACTAAATAAAAATGAAAAGTAATAATAGAAAAATCTCTAATCTATCATTTATTCACTTTCAATTCTCTCAAAACCTTTTTATTTTTTTTCATATATTTTTATTTTGTGAGAAACAAAAAGATATGATTAGCAGAATGTTTTGCCCATCTAATGAATGTGGATGGGGACTGGAGCTGTCAAGGTCTAACAATGACAAAAAGCCCATGAGAAATAGTCCATATAACCATATATCACACAAAGGCTTGTAATATAGTACACACGTTATATGGGCTACTTTTGATACTTTTATGGTGCCTTTTCTGGAACTTGACAGCCCAAGTCTTCATTCACTGTCATTGTATGGAAAAGAGCAATGTGAACGTACTTTTTCCACATGCTTTGGTAAGAAAACGGTTAAACAAGAACAGTATATTTTATTTTAGCCTGTATTCCAGAAGAAAAACTAAACCTCAGCTAAATGACTAATGTTATTAAGTAAGAAGAGTCCTGATATTTAGTCTAGCTGGAGCGTTGAAGGATTATTTATGCTTTCTGTCCCTTCATCTCCCCCTCCTCTCTCATAACAACATCCTCTCAGAAACAAGGAGCAGATGTTCATGAGGAAAAACATGGAAAACATTTTATTTCTGCATTTTTAACTGAAAGGATTTGAAACCACTAGTCGGTTGCTTAGTTTGAATGAATGCAAAGTGACACAGAAGTTCATTAGCCGCAGATGTTTACATGTTTACATACTGAAGGAAACCCTGCCGCCATGATGCTATAGTGCTCATTTTCTTTAACCTCTGACTGAAATGGTTTCTGTGATCATACAGGAGGTTGTTATAACACTGACTGCATCATTTTTATGGTGTAAAAGTGATAATATAACCCTTTAATTTCCACCTATCCACGATCTGAAGGTTATCTTGCAGGACAGAAGTCATTATTTCTCACAGTACAGTTGCAGGCAGATTTTCCGCTGCTGCACACTCATTTTTCCATTTTCTCTGTTTAGCTTGGCATTGTGAGAGTGACAGATAAAAATGGTCCTCGTGGTATGGCCTCTTCACGCCTGTTTCCATTTATGTGTCGAGAGCTGCCTTTAAATTTGTCATTTATAGCCAGCTTGATAGGAGAGGTGGTGTTGTTGTTTTTTTTAGCAAATGCATTTTGTTAGCAACTCCAAAACTATAGCAAGCAGAGTCAGAGCATCTCCAAAACTGCAGCTCTTGTGGGGTGTTCCCGGTCTGCAGTGGTCAGGATCTATCAAAAGTGCTCCAAGGAAGGAACAGTGGAGAACCGGAGACAGGGTCATGGGCGGCCAAGGCTCATTGATGCACGTGGGGAGCGAAGGCTGGCCCGTGTGATCCGATCAAACAGACGAGCTACTGGAGCTCAAATTGCTCAAGAAGTTAATAACTGGTTGTTTGAATAAGTACAGTGTTTTCTTTACTCAAGAAACACTATATATATATATAACTATATATTTGTCGTCGAGTCATAGCGAATACTGTCTTACATAGCCTGTGCGAAGCACTTCGCCTTGAAAAACATGAGATTTTGGCCAAATGACAGAAAAAAACTGAATGCCCACATAGCTACAATACACTTTATTAGTTTATGTTGATGATAAACATAATGTGATGCACTTACTGCCTCCGATGTGGCCGTTCTAATGACGGACAAAACATGTTACTGACAAAAGCTGGTCCCAAACCTCGTAACTCCATTTGAGCTTGATTTTGGTAAAATGTTAATGATTGGCTGCTGCAAGACTTCAGTGTAAATGCCCACTGCTGTGATTGGCTGCTGTGAGACTTCAGTGTAAACACCCACTGCTGTGATTGGCTGCTTTGAGACTTCAGTGTAAACGCCCACTGCTGTGATTGGCTGCTGCAAGACTTCAGTGTAAATGCCCACTGCTGTGATTGGCTGCTGTGAGACTTCAGTGTAAACACCCACTGCTGTGATTGGCTGCTGACAGACTTCAGTGTAAACGCCCACTGCTGTGATTGGCTGCTGACAGACTTCAGTGTAAACGCCCACTGCTGTGATTGGCTGCTAACAGACTTCAGTGTAAACACCCACTGCTGTGATTGGCTGCTGACAGACTTCAGTGTAAACGCCCACTGCTGTGATTGGCTGCTGACAGACTTCAGTGTAAACGCCCACTGCTGTGATTGGCTGCTGACAGACTTCAGTGTAAACGCCCACTGCTGTGATTGGCTGACATATTTGCGTATTAAATAAGTATTACATGTGTAATTCTCTTGAAAACTTTTAGCATGTTCGTTTTTACTATTACAGCTCTCATGGTTAACTAATCAAGAAAGTGTTGATTATAACATTATATTCAGATCGTGTCATGAAAGCTTGCAGTGATGAGCATTGTAGCCAATCATAGGCATGTTGAGCGCATGGATGCAGGATCTTTCTGCACACTAACGAATGCTTTCATCATAACTAACAGTGCAAACACAATATAAATAAGAGATTCGTTGCAAAAATTGGCCTGCTGCCAAAGCCAGAACAAAACAGCGCTACTGATTGGGGAGGAAGTGGGAAAAACCTGAAAAAATGAGCGGATGGATCGTGATCACGTGCAGCCAGCTCTGCATAATGAGCACATAACGTGGAGCTTTTTAACTAGCTCAGTGCCAGGGAAGTGCAAATTCAGTGACGCTAAAAATTCAGTGCATAAAAATTGGTTTATCAAAGTTCCAACCAATAACGCTTAAAGTAGTGTTTATAAGCGCAGTGCTCCTTTGTTTACAGAGGTTACCGGGGAAACCAATATATTTCTGCTGTTTCATAAGCGCCATCTGCTGTCAAAGAGTCAAATTGATTTTTCAGCACTTCAGTTGGTTTGTTCAGATTAATCCATATTTTTTACACCGCTTACACGCAGAGTTGTAAATCATAACTGGTGGATCGATGAGAAGCTAATGTGCTTTTAAAAATATTATTATTCAAAAAAATTATCTACAATATTAAGTATAATCATATTTTAAATTTAAGTTTAGATTCTTCCCTTTTCCCTTAAATGTCTTAAAGGCTGAAATGTGAAGTTTTTATAAATATTTTTGTCAATTGTAAAGTTGTTTAAGTCGTGTTTTTTTTTTTCTTCTTTTTTTTACAGTCCTTTTATGGTTTAGGATGTTTCCATAAACACTGATCTCATCCTGTGCAGGTCTTAAAAAGGTCTTAAAATTGATTTTTAAAAAAGGTACCATGTACAGGTGATTTAATAAATAATTTTGCCTATTTTTAATGCCTAACAATTAACTTGTGCATATCTTCATGTATACAATATTATCTCTATATTTTGATGTTTTTAAGTAATGATTCATAAAAAAGAAAACTAAAACCAGTGGAATAAATGTTAAAAGCAGGAATAAAAGTGCTGCAAACTGCATCTCTCGTTAAAACTCACTCCCTCTCTTGTACACTCTACCAGCCTCTTTCCTCGTTGGATTTTAAAAGTCACATGCCCCTAAAATTGTATTTTAGTTGTCAGTAAATGCCTTAGCGTTACTGCAGTAATGATAGACACAGGTACAGTAGGTCTTTGATACTGTCCAGATTGGCAGTAACACACCCACCTCTATCGCATTTATTGTGCTTGATATAAAATAAAAGGTGCTTTAAAAAGCCCTTAAATCTGGTGTTCATGAAAGAGTGGGAACCCTGGAGTGATTTCCCAAAGAATCCACAGTGAAATGTAGCGAACACAAATAAATAATGCACATTGTTGAAAATAAATAAGCACATTCCTAGCATTAGGATCCTTTGGAAGGTAATGTTATTTTTAGTCCAGTGATCCTGTATCGCTCTTCTGTCCTCATCATCTCACTAACACTCCAGTGGGCGGGGCCAAAGTTGCAGTGATGAAGTAGGTGTTGATCTTCGGTCTTTCACCATCTATTATAGGCTCATTCCACAACCAGTTGTTCTCTGGGCTTGGTTACAATACAAAAGCTTACTCCTATAGTATGATGACCTCTTATATGTCAAAAGCTCAAGGGAAAGTTGATTTCACAGTTCATGACCCCTTTAAGAGTTGGCGAGGATTCGCCTGCAAAATTCCCTCCATGTAATCTCATTACGTGGTGTTATTGGTTTTCTAAAAAAAACGAGGTTTACCTCATTGGGAACTCCCCTCCCCCTCTGTTTCATCCCAGATTGTTTCCCAACAATTGCAGGAAGAGCTCCACAACAGAGGGGCCGACCCAAGCGTCAGTTCCTCCCGAGCGTCACAGCATGAGATCCTCTCAACTCTTACAGGTCCGTCCCAGTCAGGGATTTCTAATGATCTCACCTCACCCTCAGGTGTCAAAGAACGGTTATCAGAGATTTCCCATGGTCCTCAGAGACTGGCGTTGAGCCAACTTGGGATCCTTCATTACTTGGTAGAAAGATAGTGGCATTTTCATTCTAAAGATCTTAGATGAAGGTGGGTGTGATTCCTCCATTGAATCCAGCTGGATAAACAAATCCCAATCCACTCTTTAGGAATAGTTCTGCGTTTTATGATGAATGTTGACAAGTCGAGGTCTGATGTGGTTTCTTGTTTCTGGGCCGTTTAGTCATCTACATTGCCTCTTGTTCTTTGATGTTGGTTCTTTTATTAATGTGGTCCCACATCACCGATGATGATATCCAGACACAAAACAATCCCATGATACCCATCATGAGCATGTCTAGGTCATATGTACAGTATGCCGCTTGAAAATCAAAATAAATAAATAAGAAACTTTACTTTGCACAAAAGAAAAATAAGCTTGTTTTATGAACATTGTTTCGCAATGTGATAAATCCTTATCCAGAGTTTTATGATTTAAAATTGAATTCATGCGTCACAATTAGGATTGCAAAGTTTCCAGAATTCTTTTGGAAAGTTTCTGGAAATGTTCATCCCCTAAATTGAGTAAATTGGGACTTTCATATCAATCAAAACCAGTTGAAACACAATTTGAAAAGTTAAATAAATAAATATATCAGATCATTTTTCCTTTAAATGACAAGGCAAGGTTAGTACATGTTCTGGCCATTCATTTGCAGTGTTTGGTGGCTTGAGAACGCAAACCTTGAAATGGTTTTGAAACGATACCATTATCATCTTCGTGTAAACTTCAAAAACGTGAATCTGTGAGAGCAGTGACGGCATACACGTAAGCATTACATGTTTAGTCTATAAGCAAGCATGTTTGAATACGGATGTGCGCAGGCGCGTCGTTTTTCTTTACAAAATGACCGCCAAATTACTTGTCTGGCACGCATAATACAGCGCTTTTAGTTGTTTCCGAGGATCCATGTGAAGGGGAATCATTTTGATAATGTTTTTTATCTGTACAGAGGGAAAGGGGTAGCAATAGTTTTTTAATTAGCACTACTAATTAAAAAAAATTATATATAAATTTATAAACATCCCTATTATTGGCTTCTAGTAACAATCAAAACTAATAAAAAGACAAAAACAAATTTTGATTGTGATCAGATTATGATTGAATTTAGGGATGC
This sequence comes from Rhinogobio ventralis, assembly GCA_039654625.1. Taxonomy (NCBI): domain Eukaryota; kingdom Metazoa; phylum Chordata; class Actinopteri; order Cypriniformes; family Gobionidae; genus Rhinogobio; species Rhinogobio ventralis. Next base: position 26,216,366 of record CM077217.1, on the reverse strand, counting down.
ACGATATATCAGCCATCATATCGGTATTGGCCCATACATGTTCATTTTTAATGTTCTCGTTATCGGCCGAACAAGAAAATGTGGCCGATATCTTAAAGCTGATAATGAGACACTTCAGATGTGCACTGTTCACCATGATGGGCTTGAATCGCTTGAAATATGAGGAAATCACTTCAGAAAGGAAATCTGTCATAATGGCTACATAAAATTATAATGAGAACATCATAATTGTGTGCTTGGGACATGGATTTAATGGTGAGACTTTGTTTTTTGTAATCAGGCTCTCAAAAATTATATAAAAATTTGGATTTTGATGTACCGGCCGATATATCGGTTATCGGCTTTCAAATATAAAGAATTATCGGTATCGGCCAAAATGGTCATATCGGTGCATCCCTAATTGAAATCAATCGTTTTCTTCCTATTTCTTCACTTCTAATTTCTGTTTGTATCCCTTGTTTTGTAAATATTTTTAAAGTACAGTAGGATCAGTTTCTTCAGTTCAGTTTGGGACTCTTTTTGGACGGTTTTGTTGGTGGGAGATGGGATTACATCTGGTCAGGTATGATGGATCAAGATGTTGGATGTGTTCGCATGTGTTGTTGAATGTGAGCATTTCTGCTGCACCTTCCCCCTCTCATTACTCACACACAGTCTCTGGATCGGCTCCAGGATTGAGTCTATGAGGCAATGGCCTAGATTTCATTAGCAGCGGCCCACTTCACTTGTGTCAGCACTTTCCCAACAGTCTGCTCGAGCCAGAGTTGTTTTGGGAAAAACTCTAGGGCGAAAATAAGGAGCAGACGTTTTGTCAGGAAGATGTGCTTCAGAACTGTTCCCCTACTGATTAACTATAACCAAGAGCTCTTTATCATAACAAGATAACGGCGAATTACAGGAAGAGAACGGTTTAAAATAGACTGCATAAACTCATGGTGTCTTAGGGGGTTAATTATCACGATACATGTCAAATCTTTATTTCCTTAAAGTTTAAAGATGTGAAAAGTTGTAGAAACCAGACCGTTAATTGAGGTTTTAAACTTCTCTTTATTGTCAGAACATGACAGTCATTTTTCAATGGAAAAATGAATCTCTTAGTTTCTGCATGTGCTAACGGCGGATATTGTCTCTAGTCATGAAACAGGTTTGTGTTTCCTGACCTTGATGAAGCGTTTCTTCAGCACTTTTGCAGTTTTGCCTATTAGAAATGCACATTTGACAGTAGCTTAAGTTGGGATGCACATGCAAATTTATGTTCATTAACAAAAACAATAACATCTGTAAAAATGGTAACAACCCCATTTTTTTATTTTATTTAAATATTCTGACTGTTTGAGTTTTATTAACATGAACCATTGGTCTTCCATAGTATCTTACATTTAGATCATGATAACCTCAGGTAAAACCACACATATAGCACCTCAATACCATGGTAAAATGTAACTATATGGTTTCTATGGTATTTGTATGAAAAACCGTAGCCTAAATACATTTAGTATATAACCTAGTGCTGTCAAGGCCATAGTGCTTTGTAAAAAACAGTAATATAGTAAAATATTATTGCAATTTAAAAGAACTGTTTTTTATGTGAATATGTTAAAATGTGACTTTTCAGCATCATTACCCCAGTCTTCAGTGTCATGTGATCCTTCATTCATTCAAATAAGCAAAAAATAGGCAAAATGCACAATTAAATATCCAAAATTGTCCTATAAAGATAAATATTTTTTTAAAAATCGCAATTGTCCGATAACCAATGCGTTAGCGTTAAATTATGCATTCGAAGGTATATGATAATATTGTGTAAGGAATAGGGCTATCAAAGTGGCTTTGTTAAATATTAGCAAAATTGGAATTATATTGGAATTCTGAAGGTGGGAAAAAGTACTGTATTGTCTCCTAGGCCCACAAGAGGGCGCAAGCGAGCGCAATAAGCAAATGTAAACCAAATCAAGCATCGCATCTTTTATTGAAATGACATTCACTTTTTAAAGTGCATTAACTTTTCAAACAATTGTTATTAAATAAAATATAATTTCCTTAATGAGCATGTAAGGAAAATTAGGTAATAAAAGTGCATAAAACTGCAAGTGCATCAGTAACCTGAGAAAACACGCTTCAACAGACAACGTAATGTGAACACAAAATAACAAACTGACATCAGAAACAATCCACTTCCACTCACTACACATCTACAACTTGACCTGCAGCGAATGCGGAGCATTTTTTGCTGAGGTATGGTGTCTTTGCCAGCTGCGCAATATGTGGATAAATACCGCATGATTTTTGCCACCGAGTAGGTAGCGCGTCTTTTCTTTTATTTATATCCATCTCATGCTCCAAAGTCGTGATGCCTTCTGCACTGCTCTGTGTCTGACTGTATACGCCGTCGAACAGGTTGCCCATTTTCTCTCCGAGTCCTCACTCTTTTTTCCCGCTTTTTTCTAATTAACAATGCAGCCGCACCGCGCTGGATAAACGAACCGCGTCAGTTACGTCATCATCATGTCTCGTGTGCCTCTACCAAAAATTCAAATGCACGGTTTTTGCATTCGAATGTGCATTTTTATTTTTTTCATTCGACGAATATACGAAATTCACATTTTTATTTGACAGCCCTAGTAAGGAATGGATTAAAACTTCAGTTATTACTTATATCTGTATCTGCATATATTCAAATGATGGTGTTAATAACGCTATGAAAGTTCACGTGACGCCAGGTTCATGTGAGGGACACTAAACGCCTCTTCATTAACGTCACACCTGGCACCTGAGATTTGACCAGGCATACGTGTGCATGAACTACAGTCATGATCTGAAAGGGGTTGTGGGAGTTCATCATACCATATTCATAAACATGTGTTTCTCTTCCTCTTATTGCCATGTTTTGGGTAATCCGGTATGAGAGGGCTTTTGTAAAATGATTTCTACACACATTGACAGTCTCATCCTCCTTCTGACGCTCAGCATCCAGGACCTCAACTATACACTTGAGAGTGTTTCTCGAAGGCATGTTTCCCTCGTGCTTATTCAGGAATTTAGATTGACTACACATCTCAGCAATGAAGTCACATGGAAATGTGAACAGAAAAGGCAGCTGTTGAGGCGAGTGAAACTGCACAGATCATGTCTTCTCGCAGTTTTGCTGTGGTCATGACAAAATGACGTAAAGTCACCTTTATTTGTGTTGCGATTTATTCACAACAGCTTCACACAGGGAAATAACAATAAATGATAGAAACTTCATCAAGTATGAGCTCAAGTCAGTTGAGTGTAGTGTTGTCACAATACTGGAATTTCTAACTCTTGATATGATACCTTGGAAAATATTGATATTCGATAGGGGATGGGGATTTGCATATGGAGGGAGGAGTTGTAGTTTGAAATGTGAGGGTAGAGCTGCTGTTTAGCCAGCAGTGGGCGACTGGTTTATCACTGACTGTAACCGTGCTAAAACCATGGTCTGGTCTGGATCCGGATCCAGCTGACTATGGAAACCTTGGGATTAGGATGAGACGGACAGATTAATGCCATGTGTCCACCAAAGAGTTTTTAGCCAGTGAGCTACTTCTCTTAGAGAAGCTGTCAATCATGACGTCACACCCCCGTTTATATAGCATCAAATAACTAACTAAAACCAAACTTAGCGTGATAAAACTGCCTAAAATGACAGAAGCCATCTTTGGAAAACATTTATTTGAAGTGTAATTTGATTGTTTAGTTTGTCTCGTGTCCATTAGAATACATGGAGGGGTGGGGTTATGAGCTGTACTGGGACCAGCCACCTGGGGGCGATCGAAACATTAAACATTTTGGCTTCACGTTTTGACTTGTGCGGCACACTTGTTTGATAAGGAATATCCGCAGAAGTGTTACTAGTGTCTCCTTTCACAAATACGGTTTTCTGTATTGTTTCTATACAAAAATGTCGATACAATGTAAAGTATTTACTCTGGCTTTTATTGCAATAATTTTTCTCGTTATTATGCTTGTTGCACCATCAGGATGTGGCGGTTGGTCTGTGTTATATTTGCCCCGGCCCTCCTCCACTGTGATTGGACGTAAAAAGTGACAGTGAGGTTTAACTTGAACCTGAGGTTGTGAGGTTGACACTGCAGTTTACTCAAAGTTGAACATTCTTCAACTCTCAGCGACCGGTAAAAGACGGCGAGCGTTCAGCGAGAAATAGACTTGGAAGAGCTTTTTTTAATATAACTCTGATTGTATTCGTCTGAAAGAAGAATGTCATGTACACCTTGGATGAGTAAATCATGGGGTAATTTTCATTTTTGGGTGAACTATCCCTTTTAGCGTCTCGCCACGTTGCTGGTGTTTTAAAAATTCAGCGCTCCCATTGAAAACAATTGAAAAAATATGCTAGCCTTGGGGAAAACGCTTGCTGTACGGATTCTTAACGCATTTATTGCAACTACATTTCATATTTTTCTCATCAAACAACCAGACTAACGAATGGCTCGACACAACCCGTCCCGAGGCAGAGCCCTTCTGTGTAGATATAAATTCACCTGTTTGCATCAGCTGGCAGGATATATGATGGCTGTCATAGCCTACCTTGGTTAAGTAAATGGATAAAAAAAATTAAAATAATATATATACATATTTTAAACACTAATGCATAAAGGAAAGAATAATGCGTTGCAACCAGACAACCGGAGAACAACAGAGATATTAAAATACATACTCTTTTATTTTATGATTTATGCCTTGTGTTTTATTAAAATTGATTAGGCTATAATTGATATCTCAAAAGGGTGCTTGTGTGCAGCGCAACACAAGAGTTTTTTATTAAAGCCTGTAATAACTTGCCATTTTCGATTTGTTTCTCAAACCCTACAGTATACCTTCAGAGCGCTTGGAATATATAGCACGAGTTGCATATATGGATTATGTTGCGACATATTTGCATCCGCTTTAAAATGCGAGCAGATAAACGCACCAGTCAGGCGCAGACATAGTGTTCAGGAAATACGCAGCAGTTATTACAAAGTTAATGTGGGTGGGGATAATTAACACAATGTATAGCCTATAATGCATCCTATGCATTTTGTAATAATACAGCACATTTTATAATTGACCGTATTTGCCAGAAAAGTCACACCGTGTGTAATTCACATGACACCGGGAAACGTGAACGTTGCATTGTAGTAAAATCTGCATTTTATTATTAGCCTACATTCAGAAGTAGTGTAAAACACCGGTAAATAAAATACAGCATTAACATTATAAACACTATTAACATGTAGGCTATACGTATTTTACTTCCCCTCACTGTTTGACAAATCCTTACATTTTCAGAAAACAACAAGAATGAAAAATATAAGTAGCCATATAATAAAAATATACATAGAAGCCTAGCCTATATAAAAAATAGTCTATATATTGTACCATTTATTACAAACAACATTTAGTTTAAACACCAAGCCTAAATGAATTTATTTGAATTGAAACTGTATCGACGTTGGGCTCGTCACTCATGCATCTTTCAAAGTTTCCGTATTTGCAATGTAACATTTGGATGCTATTATACTATTTATGTAAAGAAGGCTTCAGTCCAGTCCCATACTCGTATATAGGCGAAATCGGCATCCTCACATGCAGAGATATGAGTTTGGAATAACAGTACTGACTGGCACAGCCTTAATATTGTACAATAGACAAATTCAATTTAAGCAGAATAACTTTTTATATGTTTGGTTTTATTTTGATAATGAATGCGATGTCAAGTTAGCAGTGCCAGAACTGATACGTATGTGAGTCGCCATCACTTAATTTTTTCCTCATTCGAAACAGTAAAATATTTATTTTATTTGTGTACATTTAAAATTACTACAAAATGTCATGCCTTTGAAAAATTAAGAAAACAACAGGATGCGCTGCTTTAGCGCGTCTCGGTCTCATTGAACATCTTCTGGCGCACACCACAAACATGAACTAAAATAGAGCGAATACTTGACGCGCCTACTTTAAAAAGTCAACATTTCGATTATTTGACGTTAAATGCATTATATAAGTCACTTTGGAATAAATCACGTCATGTTTCATGATAAAAAACGTGACTTTACAGTCCAGAAAATATGGTAGAATATAGCAAATTATTTCGCAGACCCCCTGGCACTTTGCTGGTCTACACAGAAGAAAGCCCTGCCTAGGCTCTGCCCCGGTACGGGTTGTGTCGAGCCATTCGTCAGTCTGGTTGTTTGATGAGAAAAATATGAAATGTAGCTGCAATAAACGCATTAAGAATCCGTACAGCTGTAGCAGCGCAGGACTTTTATTCTGCTGTGCGGAACTGAGGAAGAACTGATGATGGAATAGTTTGATCTTCGGCTGACCAATCAGCAGAAAGGGGCGTATAATTCCCGCCCACGTGTAGAAATCAAATATTCAAGCTGTTTATTCGTTTTTGGAAGAAAAAAAAAAAAAAAAACGAAAACCGAGCTGTTTTCTCATTTTTCTACTTTCAATATTAAATCAAAAAACAAATGAACGAATGATACACGGATTGTAAACACAAACGACAAGCTCACAGGCTAGCAGAATGCTAACAACACTGTGCTAGTTATAGCAGTTTAAATTCAAAAGCAAGAAATGTCAGAGTAATTTGGCAGAAGTGAGGCGTTGTGTAAATATAGCATTAATTTATTGGCTAATCAACAGAATCTGACACTTGTTTTTATGCTAATATATCTAGGGGTCATATTTTACACTATTAGCATTTAGTTTGGTCACGGTAGTTCACTTATAATGTTAGTCATGGTTTCTTGCACCGAAAGACAGTCGTAATTTACAAATGACATTTTCAGTCCTGTCTCTTGAGTGTTGGAGAGGCGTGCTTCTGTACCTTTAACACAGCCTGACCTGTGTCATTTGTAGTGTGTGTGACTGAAGTGTTGTTCTGTCCTCAACAGGGCGACGATCGAGGAGGTGGAGGGAGATGTCTGTGAGCTGGAGTCCAAACTAGACAAGGTAATTTTCAGAGTAATGGTCAACTGATAAAGATTTATCAGCCGATGCTGATGCCAGTATGTAGAGAACATGGCCTATGTTTCCTGCAGAATTCTGTTTTTGCATAATCAGTGTGTAATGTAATTATTTCAGGTTTTAACTGATTTAATAACCGTAAGTACACAAAACTAGCTTCATTTTAAGAAATCACTTCACGTTTCCATTACTTTTCAAATTGCGCAAATTGAAAATACGCCCAATGGAAACACGTCAGTTTCGCATAAACTCCCATATATAGCAAAAAAGTTTTTTCGAAAAAGGAATATTTCGCAAAACTGCAATGGATACATAAGTCACATGATCATTCTGAATCCACAGTGGCGTACTATAACCTCCCAGAAACGCCTCGCTCAAGTATAAGGGGCTTTCCTTGCTATCAACGCTTGGATAACACGCCTGCGTCTCCTTCTGTTAATGGCTAGTGCAGTGACTGCGATTATACGTAAACCTACCAACATACCGGCATGATGTTTAGAATGACTTATCGCGAGAGGAAAAAGTTACGTTTTAGTTGCATAACATCGGTTAAAGGTGCAGTGTGTAGATTTGAGTGGCAGCTAGTGGTGAGGTTGTGAATTGCAACCGCTCACCCCTCCATTTCGAAGCACATAGAGAAGCTACGGTGGCCGACACAGGACAAAGATGTCTGAGACAGCAGAGAGTAGCTAGCGCTCTGTAGAGCAGTTTGTTCCTTTAGGGCTACCGTAGAAACATGGCGGTGACTTCACTGTAAGGGGACCCGTGGTGTGTGTAGATAGAAACGGCTCATTCTAAGATAATAAAAACATAACGATTCATTATGTGTCTTTATACACCACTGAAAACATAGTTATGGATATTATATTGCATTTCTGTTAATAGATCCACATAAATATTACACACTGCACCTTTAATGGAAACGCCGTCATTTCGCAATCGTTTTTTGTCGACATTTAGAAAATATAATTTCGAATAAGTTTTGTGCAAATCAGGCTACTGTTGACTCAGTGAGTTGACTCAGTGAGTTGACTCAGTGAGTTGACTCAGTGAGTTGACTCAGTGAGTTGACTCAGTGAGTTGACTCAGTGAGTTGACTCAGTGAGTTGACTCAGTGAGTTGACTCAGTGAGTTGACTCAGTAAGCGTTCTGACTGATTCAGTGTGTTGATTCAGTGTGTTGATTCATAAGATTGGTTTGTGCAAAGATTCATCAAATGAATGGCTTCCAAGCTCTGCTGTAGAAAAGTGCTGCAGTAAAATCCAGGGTCCAAAAGTGCAAATGCAATGAAAATGCTGCCATTTTGCGACTTTGCGAGGACCATATTGGAATTGCTCCGTTTATACAGTTTATATTCCAGATTTTGGCCACACTTTAGTTTAGGGTCCAATTCTCACTATTAACTAACTGTTCACAACGACTTTTTCCTCTTACCAGATTACCACTTACAGGACTCAACAGTGCAGCATTTCACTCGCTTTTACGACAAAAAATAGATGTGTGCTCTGCTTCGCTAGCATCGTCGGCATCGGGAGTTAAGACTGAAGTTTTGTAAGTCTGACAGCTGTCAATCAATCCGTCACTGCGGGTCTCAGGTGCACGCCCCCCTCTCAGCCCCGCCCTCGGTTCGTCCGCTCTGTCTCCGCTGAGCTCTGCCCACTTTTCCAGAATTTTTCAAATATTGCCAGTGGGTGGAATTACCCTTTAATAAACCATAGACATTTCAAAATAAGAGTCCCGGTGTATTTCAGGCTTGTTTATTAAATAAGTCGCGCCGTGTGTCCAATTTCCACCCTGGTTATTATTTGGTTGCACAAACTGTATGTAATTTAATTTAAAGTAAACTTGTAGCTTCTGTCTGGGATACCCCGTAGCAGGAAGGAAAGACTATGATTATTTGACACCCATTATTAAATATATAGATTTTGAATTAGCATTGGTGTTATCATAGTTAACAAAAACTAAAACCATAAATAAATCTCTTTACTTGAAATAAATAAATGTTAACTGACATAAAATAAAATATAAATTTAGTTAATTTAGTTGAAATGAACCTGTTGTTTAGTTTCATTAATCTGATGTACCAAACTAAAACTGAAATAAAAATTTATAAAAGCTATACAGACATTTTTAAAAATAACAAAAAAAAAAAAAAAAAAGACAAAACAACAGAATTACTAAAACTTTTAACTAAAATTAAAATGAAAGCAGAATTAAATTGAATTAAAAAAAACTATACAGTATCTCAGTGATACTAAAATAACACTAGTATGGCAAAATCAGTGCGTTTTATATAAATGCAGAAATAGTTAGTTGCGCCTCTAAAGTTTCTAAATGCGCTCCTTGGGGAAAAAAGTAACCGTCAAGCCCTGGCTTATTAACTCTTTCCCCACCATTGAATTTTCTTCCTTTCCGTGATTTCTCTGTTGTACGGTAGGGGGCGCTATTATACATCTTCTGAACGAGTACAGAATCTCCTGATCAAAACACAGGTGAAGAAGAAACAGAAACAAGTGATAGAAGCATTGCTGACGCACATGTCAAATATCACACCATCATCAACATTAAACATCATATCAATCAAAACTGCCTAATGTTACTGAATGAAATGACCCAGGACGAGCTCTAGGACTGTGACGCTTTGGGTGTTGACGGACTCCATCTACTCCATCTGTGGTTGTTAAGATTATGTATTGGGTTGGATTAAGGATGTAGAATATGCTCATGCATTAATATGTGCTTTATAGGTACTAATAAACAGCTAATATCCTAGTAATATGCATGATAATAACTAGTTAATAGTGAGAATTGAACCAAATTTAATATGCAGTGTAACATTTTGAGTGAGACGTTCACACTTTTGCTCACACATGTCAGCAGCACTTGAGCTGACATGAAAAACAATCTGTTCCCATAATCTCAAAATGTCCAAATATCAGTCTCTTACTAGTGTGGATCTCAGGACAAACGAAAGCGTATGTCATCAGTGAATCTCAGTATAAAGTGAGAGGCTCTTTCCTGTCGAGCGAGCGGGTCAGATTGCAGACCCACCCAGCGTGGTTTGGCCGAGTGACTCAGGCCGCTCACTTCCTCCTCTCTCTGAGGAAGGATATGAGGTCTTAGGAGGAGCTGCTGCAGCTTTTCTTAGAAATCAACACACATCTGCCTGTGCGCAGTGTGAGACGTGTAATAACCCAACGTCTAGATACATCAACACCATCCATTGTTAGCAGTTATTTTAATATTTTCACAATCCTATTTTAAAGGCGCAATTTCTGTTTTGTAGGTTTAACAACTATAATGCGGAAAAATTATATATAATCACTTTATTCTTGATATGTATCTTATATCTTTCAAAGATATTTAAGATAGCCGTTTGAACCAGTGTAAGATTCCTTCACTTTTACAATAGTTAATGCATTAACAAATGAGACCTCATTGTAAAGTGATACCAAAAAAATAAAAAAATAAAATAATGCAAACAAGTCATTGGGCAACATTACTTAGGCTACATATACAGAAACTACATGTGCCATGGATAAATTAAATGAAATCGTATCCGCACGGACAATAAGGAAATTGTTCTAATCAAATAAAAGTGCTAGTTATTAATGATATGAAAATAATATTAAACATTTTTAATAGGGCTAGGTATTGACACGTCACGATTCGATTCAATTTCGATTCACAAGCTTTAATGTCGATTATTTTGGATATATATATCAGGTACAATCCATGGTAAATTTTCTCTAGGAAAACAAATCTCTGAACTAGTGCTGTAAATATGGGAGTCAGTTGGTACTACATTAGCCTAGTAAAGCCTACTACAGGGAGTGCAGAATTATTAGGCAAGTTGTATTTTTGAGGATTAATTTTATTATTGAACAACAACCATGTTCTCAATGAACACAAAAAACTCATTAATATCAAAGCTGAATATTTTTGTATCAATATTTTAAGTAGTTTTTAGTTTTAGCTATTTTAGGGGGATATCTGTGTGTGCAGGTGACTATTACTGTGCATAATTATTAGGCAACTTAACAAAAAACTAATTTATACCCATTTCAATTATTTATTTTTACCAGTGAAACCAATATAACATCTCAACATTCACAAATATACATTTCTGACATTCAAAAACCAAACAAAAACAAATCAGTGACCAATATAGCCACTTTTCTTTGCAAGGACACTCAAAAGCCTGCCATCCATGGATTCTGTCAGTGTTTTGATCTGTTCACCATCAACATTGCGTGCAGCAGCAACCACAGCCTCCCAGACACTGTTCAGAGAGGTGTACTGTTTTCCCTGTTTTCCCAAACTGAAGAGCTTTGCTAGCGGGTTATTAACTCAACGAAACGCATCCTATATGAGATTAATCAGACGGTTATATTACATAAACTTAATATTACGGCTTATATCTGCACAAAATGACGTGAATGCACAAGCGACCTGACTGTGCTAACTCCTTTTCGGGACAACAACGCGTTAAAATGCAACTAAACCCAAAGAATTTTTGTATTCCTTTGCTTTGCTTTTGACCACTATCAAAAAAGTACAAAAATAACACCGTCTGGCTTGATTGATTCTCTACCAGACAAAAGTCTAACAAATCCCACAGACTTTTAATTGTATATTAGTATATTTATATACTATTTGTATAAATTTGTACCATATATTTATTTAAATATATCGATGTATATTGTTGTTTCTCAGCTGGTGAAGCTATGCATCGGGATGATAGATGCTGGAAAGGCGTACAACACCGCCAACAGGCAGTTTGTGAACGGGATTCGAGAGTTGGCACAGCAGTCTGCCAAAGATGATGTCATCGAGGTGAGTGCGTAACAGCCAGTCAGTGGTTATCAGCCGGAGGGCTTTCAGAAACACACTGAGCCTGTCGTATAAAAGCGTCCCTGCTTATGGTGCCAGTTTAAAGACTGCCGTTTGTTTAATGATCGCTTTCAACGCTTGCTTGGTTCATGTTCACACAAACACATTGGCTGCAAACCAGCATTCCTAGTCTTTGCATATTTACTTTCCTGCTTCTTTGAAATGTCCATTGTGAGCGCTCCATTGTATTTCCTTGTGCATGCATCGGGCGCTGGGAAATACCAGTGCTGTTTTTAATACCTCTACAAGTCCTCCTCTAAGGGTCAAGCAGCCCTCCATCAACATGCAGTTCATTTATTAAAATGCCCTGGATATGATTTAACATGTTTTTGTTAAAATTATAGAGCATTCATACATCATCATGGTATTTGTTGTACTGCTTTAATGCATTTAATGTTTTTACAGTACAGCATACAGTAAAAAAACTGTTAGAAATGACAGTAAATATATTATAATGTAAAACATGAAATACAAAGTCAAAATGAGAACTTGGAGGGAATTATGGTATTATGAAAATGTCAGACTTTATTTATTTCCATTATTTAGTTTTTGTTTTGAGGTAAACATTTTTTGTTTAATTATTTAGTGTTTTGTTTTGTGCATTTATGATAAATATAACCAAAGTAAACATTTGTTTCATTTAGTCTTTTTATTTTTTTTAGGTAAACGTTTTTGTTTCATTTAGTTTTTTGTTTTGAGGTAAAACAATTTTTTAGTGTTATAGTTTTTTAGTTTTGTTTTGTGGGACACATTTTTGTGCATTTATGATAAATATAACCAAAGTAAACATTTGTTTCATTTAGTCTTTTGTTTTGAGGTAAACCATTTTTTCAGTGTTTTGTTTTGTGGGACTTGGACACATTTTTGCTTGTTTTTGTTTTGTATTCTTGTCTTGCACCCCTGTGTAAAGGTCTCTCATTTCTTCACAGTCCAGTCTTACCAAGTTTGCAGAGAATCTTCAAGAGATGATCAACTATCACACGGTAAGAGAATCTGGGCAAAAAGCTCTTGCCGTATTGCATTATTGTTTATAACTTCTTCTTTTTTACCCCATTATTTTTGAAATGCGTAGCTTAAATGTGCTGAGATGAGAATTTTGACATCAGGAGAAATGACCACAGTTATTTGACATGCAAGAAACGGTTCCCTCTGTAGCTGTTGATTCAGCTATTAGCCGTCTCTAACAAAGATTATTGAATGTTTTAAGGAGTGTATGTGAATCTTCAAACTGATTCAGTTATGATAATGCCTGCTGTAGCGCCCCTTGTGGCAACACGTATACATTCAGAGCTACTGTACATGTGAAGTCAAACTTGTGTTGCCACAGATTGAGCTTGCGTTCATGTTCTTGTGTGTTTTGTGCAGTTTTTCTCAGTCTGTGATCTTCATGGCTCAACAGTGCTGCTGTTTTAAACTGGACTCTATGAGTCAGTCTTTAAGTCTGTGGTGAGATCAGCTGACTTGTGGTTAACGTCCTCATGAGCTGGAAACGAAGCACATGATCTGTAAAGCACTTGATCCATTTCACTGGCTTAGAATGGCTAAAGACACACAATTTATGCCTTAAGTTGAAATATGTCATAAAAGTATATTTGAATATATGTTAAACCTTCTTATAGTTTTGTAGACAAATGTACACTGTACCTACATATGACTTAATTTTTAGTAAAACATTTTGGAAATATAATAAATACAAATCCAAGTATGTTGAGACATTAGGCTCAGCAACAACAAAAACGCATGAATTGTTTGTTTTGACAGCCTTAATTTTTTAACATTATTTCATAATTTAATGCAAAATAAATTAATGATATATTTCAATTATAAAGCATGGATGCATCATTGTAGTATTTGTTGTATTGTCATTATGGTGTCTAAAAAATTAATTTGTATTACTGTAAAAAAATACAGCTGTCATTTTTAACAGTTTTGTTAAACATTGTCTGAGAAATCCAAAAACCTCTCAAATGTTGTATTTGCTGCATTACAGTAATGAGAACTTGAACAAAGATAATAAGGTGATTTGTTATGAAAAAAATAATGTCAGGTTTGTTTACAATTTTTATTTTTTGCAGATTTTATTTGACCAAGCACAGCGATCAATCAAATCTCAACTCCAGACGTTTGTGCGAGAGTGAGTATCACAAAGATCTCTTGTTTATTGCTTCAGTTTTATATTAGCAGTTGACTAATGTTGTTTTTTTTTAAAAGCTAATGCCAATATTAAGAGCAATGATCTACATAATTGATAGAATATATAATATATAAAGTTTGGAAACATTACTATGTTTAATCTTTTTGAAAAAAAGTCTCTTCTGCTCACCAAGGCTGCATTTATTTAAAAAACAACAAAAAAAACTGTAATATTGTGAAATATTATTACAATTTAAAATAATGTTTTTCTATGTGAATATATAGTAAAGTGTAATTTATTCCTGTGATCTATGGCTACTAAATTAAAGTAACCAGCCATTCAGAACTTCTACTAGACAAAAAGAAAAAAAAACAGAAATAAACCAGATTAACTATGTATGTATATATATATATACACAAGATCAAACCAGATCAACTATATATATATATATATATATATATATATATATATATACACAACCCTCTACAATGCGAGTAAATCTTCACTCTGGGTGACTAAATAATATCCATCATTAGCCATTGGCTAATAAATGCTTAGATTTTACTTGCCGGTGTGTGTGTTAAGGCCGTTACATACTCCGCAAGAACAGAGAAAAAAGTTCTCGCTCCCAGGGCTGCCAGAACGAAATGACGTCATTGGTTTGGGAGTTCTCGCAGCTTGTTCTCGACACATCATCTGAGCAGAACTTTTTTCTTGTGGGTGTCCTTTTCACAGACTGTGATGACGCGTTTTAACGGTCATCCATATCGTAAATCCTGCAAAGTTTATTGTATTTTAATTTTTTTTTAAATGTATGTACATTTATAATACTTTAATACTTTGTATTTTATTACTTTTGCATCAAATTACAAAAAACAAGCTACCTCTGCTGTGAGGGTGTTTCTAATACAGCGTCTATGGGAGTGACAGTAAAATTATCTTTCACACTTTTCACTGCCGTTATCAATCTCACTCTATTTTTTCCCTCTATTTGAAAGCTGTGAAATCACTATTGTGGAGTTTTTATTTTGCTATTTGAGCAAATGGTCACACAAAAAATATATTTAATATATTCACTCATTCACCGCTATAAAAGTTAACCCAACTATGACAACTTCCGCTTCTGAGAAACCCGGAAATGTGAAAAGGGTCTATTGTGTGATCGGCCAGAAACTTAAAGTGGGCGGGGTTAATGCGGAGAAACGGAAATGTTCGGCACCTGCTTTTCTCGTGAAGTATGGAACGTCCTGGCCAGAATGAACTTTGTTCTTGTTTTTGCCACCTCGAGAAAATGAACAAATTTCTTTGTTCTTGCGGGGTATGTACCAAGCTTTAGAGGCTAAGAATAAGTTTAACATAGATATATTTTCACTCGCTGAACACTCAGAGGAACAGAGTTTCGCTCTGTCAAGCGATCTGTCTATTTTTAGTTCAACTCAACAGATGAGCAGCGTGCCTGTATTTGACGTACCGTAAACTCTAGTGTGAAGGCACAACTCGCCGTCACATTGCTGAGAGTGCTAGCTGTGTTTCTCACACACACACACACACACACACACACACACACAAAGAGAGAGACACACAGAGAGAGAGTCTTACATAACACGCAGAATCGACGCGCTACATGTAAACCATATTCTTTGTTGTATTTTCCTGTCTAAACAACGGCGTTCATTTGGAATTATTCAGCTTTTAAGAACAAGCAGAAAATATGCGTTTTTCTCTGGTAGTGGGCGGGACTAATAATGAAATATTTGCATGTGTATATATATTTATATAAATATTATATATATAAATATAAAAAACATTTCTTAAATATAGACAGGCATGTGTGTGCATTATAATAAATGTCATATTTACCTGTGGCCTTCATATATAATCAATATAATCAAAATGAAATATAGATGAATCCTTATTAAAGCTACAGTGTTCTCAGTTCCCTGATGATCATTAATGACAGACATCATTAGCGGCTGCTGTCACTTTAAGATCTTCCGCTGCCGAACATGATCACGCACATCTCATTCTCACAACTCTTTAAGTTCATCTTATTTAACTCATCTAAGACGTTATTTAACTCATTTAGTACTGCTCTTATGAGGATTCTCGACAAAACGGGCACTTTGGCATAATTCTGTGTGTTATTGTTTGTTCAAGCGCGAAAGAGAACTCGATACTGGTGCGCAACATTCACAGACAGTGCGTATGAGCGCGCTCGTATATAAAAAGTGAGTAAACGGAGTAAGAGACCCGCCAAATTGGCTAGTGATTTGACAGAGTTACCTTAGGGATTAATTTCAAACCCTATATAAAATTTAGATAATTCAATGATTTCGTCCAAATTAAATTATGAATAAA
Source organism: Rhinogobio ventralis (assembly GCA_039654625.1). Lineage (NCBI taxonomy): Eukaryota > Metazoa > Chordata > Actinopteri > Cypriniformes > Gobionidae > Rhinogobio > Rhinogobio ventralis. The sequence continues at coordinate 26,199,979 of CM077217.1, read as the reverse complement.
ATGGAATATTTTCACGTCCACATATCAGCATGGCCAATATATCGGTTTATTGCTAATTTTTTATTGAAAAATTTGAGACAAAACATTTTTTTTTGTTTATGAAATTAATACTTTTCTTCAACAAGGACCACATTGATCAAAAGACTTTTATATTGTTACAAAAAATGTCTGTGTCAAATAAATGCTGTTCTTTTGAACTTTCTATTCATCAAAGTATCCTGGAAAAAATGTATCCCAGTTTCCACAAACAGTTTTCAACTTTAATAATAATCAGAAATGTTTCTAAATCCTCATATGAGAATGATTTCTGAAGGGTCATGTGACACTGAAGACTGGAGTAATGATGATAAATTCAGCTTTGATTACAGGAATACATTACTCTTTACTATATATTCACATAGAAAACAACTGCTTTACACTGGATTAATATTTCACAATATTACTGTTTTTACTGTATTTTTGATCAAATAAATGCAGCCCTGGTGAGCAGAACAGACTTTTCAAAACCTCTTACCGAGCCCAAACTTTTAAGCGTTCACATCAGAACTTTGAGAGTGATAATGTGTCGTCCATTGTGTGAGTACAGACTCTAAACGGTTACATTAGCCAAAGCCATTCTTCATGTCTGGGTTTATAATGGCACAGTTTCAGCAGTCGTTCAGTGCACATTTAAGGAATGGTATTGCTGTGCGCAGGGACCTTCGGAAATTTAAAGAAGCTAAGAAACAGTTTGACAAAGTGAGCGAGGAGAAAGAAGCAGCGCTGTCCAAAAATGCCCAGGCGCCTCGGAACAAACAGCACGAGGTGGAGGAGGCCACCAACATCCTCAACGCCACGCGCAAGTGTTTCCGGCACATCGTCCTGGACTACGTGCTGCAGGTGAGAGCCACTCGAACACTGCACCGGTGACCTTTGTGCGCACGCAACCTCTGGATAAATTCCTGCCGCATTACAGCATAGTCACAGGACAAATACATAAATGTCACATGAATAATATTGATCTATTGGAGATAATGGCATTGACACGTCATCGCCTTCATACTGACACAATAGAAGAACTACAGGACTGTATCATTTATTTACTGTTTTTAATTCAAAAGGTCAAAATGAGAACTTGGAGGGAAAATATGGCGAATTATGAAAATGTCAACTTCATTTTTATATATATATATATATATATATAAGCAAAACAATAAAAAAACAAAACAATAAACCTTAAAAAAAAATTATATATATATTTTTTTTAAGGTTTATTGTTTTGTTTTTTCAGACTTTATTTTTAGCTAAACTTTTTTATTTGTTTTATTTAGTTCCTTTATTGTATTGTTTTGTTTTTGTTTGTAGATACACTTTTTTGCTTTATTTAGTTTTGTTTAGTTTAGCTTTTGGTTTTGTTTATAGGTAATTTATTTTTGTTTAGTTTAGTTAATTTTTAAAAAAAAAAAATTTATAGGTAAAACATTTTTGCTTTTATTAGTTTTTGGGGGGTTTTTAGTATTTTTGTTTATTTTAGTTTTTTTTTTATAGGTAAACATTTTTGCTTTATTTAGTGTTTAGTTTAGCTTTTGGTTTTGTTTATAGGTAATTTTTTTGTTTTGTTTAGTTTAGCTCATTTTTTTATAGGTAAAACATTTTTGCTTTTATTTGTTTGTTTTTTTTGGTTTTTAGTATTTTTGTTTGGTTTTGTTTATTTTAGGTTTTTTTTTCTTTGTTTATAGATAAACATTTTTGATTTTGTTTAGTGTTTTGTTTAGTTTTTTTTGTACCAGCCGCTTTTCAAAGCAAGTGGAAGCAAGGTTTTTATATATATATATATATATATTTACATACCATATATTATATTCATGTTTACATTTTTATTTTTTATTTTTTTTGAGATTCTGCAAAGGTTTTTTTGTAGTCATGAATTTTTTCTGCCCCTGTATGAATTTCTCTCATTCTCTCAACTTTTGTACAAATTCCTGTGTCATTACATCATAGTCGCAAGACAAATAAATAAATGTCACATTAATAATAAAGGTAATATAGTATTAATGGTTTTGCAGGATGCATGAAATCAGGTTAAGCAGTAAAGCAGCATTTGAAAGAAAGAAACTTGATCAGTTAATGTCACACAATACATGTGCTCTCATTGCACTCCCTGTGTTTTGTAGTGCTGCACATGCTCAGTTTAAATGATTCCCCTTTGCAAGCTCAGTCCAGTAGCTCTAATTTAAACCACTGTAACTTAATTAGCGTAGGTTGACCTTTGTCTGAAAATGATGTGCAGCTGCCTGGAAACTCCAGTAAATGAGTCAGTGAGGGCCTTTAGTGCAGTTGTTTTACAGGCGCTCGGTGTGTGGTGAAGTGAAGAGCGCCACCTGATGGCACAGAGAGGGAACGGCTTATTTCCAGGCTGTTGTGAGAGAATAAAGGATGTGCCGTTTAAGACTTCAGGAAGCAGATGTCTTATGTTTGATAGTAAAGTGTCATTAATGAAGCAGTTCTTTACAGTTTTGAGTTTGTCATGTAATATTTATTTTTTAACTGTGACTGAAAGTGCATATAATTGTAGTCAGAAAAATATTTCAGTGTGAAGTGGAACCATTACCAAATTTTTTAACGTTTATAAAAAATTATAAACATGTATCGATACTTCCCCAATTTTTTTGTTGACCTCATGTCTTTATTGTTTCACTTTTGTTTTGATGCCAATGAAAACTACCTGTCCTTTTAATTAGGGATTTTTTTGTTTATTTGTTTGAATTTATTAGGGCCCGAGCACCAATGGTGCGATGACTCTCTTGGAATTGTTCTGTTAATTTATTTATGTATTTCTTTCAGATTAATGTGCTCCAGTCCAAGAGACGATCAGAAATCCTCAAATCGGTAAAATATTCCCACTCATCTTGATTTGTAATTAAGGTTAGAGATTCAGATGATCATGTTTGAGTTGTTCCTGTCCGTTGCACAGATGCTGTCCTTCATGTACGCTCACCTGACCTTCTTCCATCAAGGCTATGATCTGTTCAGTGAACTACAACCCCTCATGAAACACCTGACTGGACAGGTACATCATCTGTCTGTCTGTCTGTCTATCTATCCATCTATCTATATTTGTACAGTTACTAACGGTACACATATTCATACTAAGCATGTGCCAACAGATAGCATAGTGGTCAAATAATTTCTGTCTACATAAAAGCGGAAACTTGATTTCTGCATCAAACCAGCATTTTCGTTTTCACCCCGGTGAGATGGAGGGGCACGTGACTCCTTGTTTCCTGTGGGAAGGAATGAGATGGGATTCTTGAGATGTGTGATTGGCCAGTGCTTACACAGGGCTCGCTCTGGAAACAGGAACTTAAACTGGGTGATTTAAAGGGTATTCCCTGTCTGGGAGTTAAACTGAGTGTGTATGAGATGGTTTAGTTCAGAGTGGACGTGAATTATACAGCACAGGGTTACCAGGGTTTGTTTTCTGCCGTCTGACGGACATCATGAAGCTCAAGAGAGTGGAGCGCTTCTGTCGAGAGGTTTGGAGGAGCTGCTCGCAGGTTTGTGTTTCTGTTCATCATGGGCTGGTTATTATATTTTCATTTCAGTTTGGACACATCTGCTCATTTGTAAAACGTAACTGTTTCTTACTCAATGTTATATGTCAAATATGATTCTATTGATGTATCTGGAGTGATTATGTACATTTACAATATGCGTTGTGAAAAAATAGCAGTATCGTAGTTATAACTTCCAGTCAGATTGTTAAATGCAGCTCATGGCTGATTCATGCTCACAGGGTTTGTCAGGTGGTCAGACTTTGTCAAGCACCTATCGAGAGTGGAAACTTGAGGCTGTGCCTGCGACGGAGAAAAACATTTCCCATCTGATGTTATCAGCGGTGCATCTGCCCGCCTCTTTCCTGGCAGATCAAAACAAAGCGCTCGTCCCAAATACCGCACATGCTTTTATGTGACGTGGATCCATGCGCGATACAGGGTGATGGATGATCGCTTGAGCAAAAAAACTGCAAAAAGATCCCATTACAGTTCACTTCCTTTCCTCCGCTTCCCCTATAGAAAAGAAACATAAGTGGTGTTTATTAGGGACTGTTTCACTGGTATTATTGGTTACGCTTAGGGTTAGTGATTTGAACCCTTTAAACTGTGCTAGTTACTGAATGTTGACAAAGAAGTTTTAGCAAAAACTATATACAATATACAAAATCGTAAGCAAGTAGTTTGAATGCGTTCCTGATTATAACCATGATCCTTCACCCTCAGATTACCAATTATGAAATTGATTAAAATAAGTAAAATAAGTATAATTCTTCATGCTTCCCACTCTTTTTAATCATTGAAATGTCTTTTCCAGTCAATTGTTATCTACTGGATAACGATTTTATCACCTATAAAATATTTTAGAGCTTAACATAACTATAAAAAGTATATTAATTATAAATGTTTATGTAGTTTTCTCTCATAGACCTTTTCAAGTCTCAAGAAATCACACTTCCTCATAATATATATCCAAGTTTTCCAAGAATTCTGGTTATTACAGTTATGAACTGAAATAAGAAACATCTTGATTTTTTGTTGTTTTTCATGAGGTCCCCTAGATCTCAATCAATTAAAATTTAAATACATTTTAATTGCATGATATTTTGGAAATATTAATAAAATGACTCTATTAATAGCAGGTATAAAAATTGGCTGGTGAGGTTTATTGGCTGAATAGGCTAGTTGTTTTATTTCCATAAATTGTATTTGCAGTCTTTACAGTTCTGATGAGGTAGTGGATTGTTATCTGTATAGAATGGGAATAAACTGTAAAATCAACGGTTTCACACACATCAGTTCCAGAGGTAGTTCATGTACAGGATAATACACTGCTCAAAAAGACATTGGATCTCAATGAGTGAAATATTCCATTTGAAAATCTTTATTTATATACATTCTATAATTTGTTAAGAACAAAATTATGTGACAACAGTCACATAAAAATCTTCAACTCTCCGAGGGCTGCATTCAAAATCATACCAAAAATCAATGTAAAAAACTGAAGTTACAGGCTGATCCAACTTGTGTGAAATTCATCACAGAAGCTCAGGATGTAAGTCAGGAGTGTGTATGGCCCCCACGTGCCTGTATGCACTCACAACAGCGTCTGGGCATACTCCTGATGAGATGGCGGGTGGTGTCCTGGGGGATCTCCTCCCAGACCTGGATCAGGGCATCAGTGAGCTCCTGACAGTCTGTGGTGCTACTATGTCCCAGAGGTGCTCAATTGGATTCAGGTCTGGGGAACGTGGGGGCTAATCAATGGCATTAATGCATTCGTCATCTAAAAACGTATTAAGGTCTGACAATGGCTCTGAGGATTTCATCCGGGTACCTAACGGCGAGTAAAGGACCCATTGGCTAGCACGTCAAGATCTGTGTGACCCTCCAATGATATCCCTCCCCAGACCATTACTGACACACCGGCAAACCGGTCATGCTGGATGATGGCGCATGCAGCATAACATTCCCCACGGCATCTCCAGACTCGTTCACGTCTGTCACATGTGCTCAGTGTGAACCTGCTCTCATTCGTGAAGAGAACGGGGCGCCAATGGCGAACTTCTGGTGTTCTCTGGCAAATGCCAATCGAGCTGCACGGTGCTGAGCCTCATGCTACAGACAGTGACAAGGACCCTAGCAAAACACAAAACTAAAGACAAATCAGTCAGGAAGAATGAGGGGAGAACAACTGCCTATGGCCACCACCTGCAAAATCATTTCATTTTGGGGGGTTGTCTTGCTCTTGCCTCTCCAGTTTGCACCAAAGCGAGTGAAACTAATCTGTTGGACAAATCCTAATTGGACCGATTGATATAACGGAAGTTTAATTGACTTTGTGTTATACTGTGATTTTTAAGTGTTCTCTTAATTTTTTTGAGCAGTGTAGTAGTATCCAAAAATATATTAAAGGCCTAAAATTTGGTAGAACGATCCACAGCTTAGAAGTTGTAAGGCTTGATTCCTGAACTGTGTAGTGGAATATTCCCTTAAGAGTCAATGAGTTTGGATTTGGCGATTGGATAAGTTATGAATGGTTCAGTTTTACAGGCAATCTTGAATTTAAGCGGTGTGTAGTGGGGGTGTAGCAGTGGATTTATGTTCCATCATCTTGGAATATGGGAAAATAATGAGGTACGAGTGGTTTTCCATGCAGATGTAGGAAACCAGACCATCTTCAAATCACATGACTTTGTGTTTAAAGTGGTTTCTCATTGGCAGCCATGCGTTTAATTACAGTTGTATAAAGTTCAGTACCGTTGGGTAAAGGTGGTGTCTCACTTGCTGCCTTGAAACTATTTTGTTTAACACTTGAAAATATAATTTTTAAAATGGAATATGCACCTGCTTCATAGGTCGACTCAAATGACTCTTTTCTTCCTGTCTTAACGTATACAAATATTCATTTTTTTTTTTTTTTTTAATGTGTCTTTTAGCTGGATCAGCTGGTGATGGATTCTGCAAAAGAGAGGAAGGATATGGAGACGAAACACTCGACCATTCAACAGAAGGTACAAGAGCTTCTCCAAACACTAGAACATTAATCTCAGCCATCTCACACTATACAGGGCCAATCACAAAACATTTGTCCGACCAATGAAGCCAAGCAACAAAATCATGATGTTGATGCTTTTTGAAACAGAACATCCTTCTCTACTCTTCTCTCTTTGGGTTTTCACCTTTAGACGTGGTTTAAAGTATACAAAGCAAAGCTTTTGCCTGATATCCTGTCCTCAGGTATATGAATAAACACTCAAAGTAATAAAGCTGCTGTTGTTACAGTAGAGCTGTTCATCTTTCGTTATTACCACGAGCATTATGGGAGATTTGAACCGAATCCTCACACATCAGGATATCAAAATATCAATACCAATTACACTGAAATTTCATTATTCCTTCACCAGTTTCATTACTACAGCAGTTTAAAAACTTCTTGAAGTCCCTCACGTAACATTTTCCCCCAAATCTTGGCACGTGGATTTCAATTGGGTTAGATTTTCGCCACATTGGCCTAAAGAAGCAGATTCACAATGGACAGTGGACCTACTTCGCTTGTGAAATTTTTGCCAGTATGACGCTTTAAGCTAAATTAAAGCACAATGTGTATCAGAAAATGAAAAATGTCTATATTTTCAATATTGTAAATATCCACAGGGCTCGACATTAAGCCTTTTCATGTGCTTGTCCCAAAACTACAACTGCATTAAATAATGATATGAGATTTGTTTTAAATATTCTTTGAATTTACAACTAAGAAATATTGGAAGGAATGATGATACTTTTAAACACAAAACTAAACCGTGACAGGTGACTGTCTTAATGAGTCATTGAGTCGATTCGTTCAACTGATTCGTTCAAACGCTGATTCGTTCAGTAATGAAACACTGAGTGTTGCTGTGAGATGAGCTGTGGTTCTGCTGTGATCTTTGTTTGGAACTATTTTCGCTGCTGAAACAGAACAAAAACAGTCAATATTGTGTCTAAAATGTAAGTGACTGAATATTAATTACTTGTTTATTGAACTGTCAAATGAAATCAGTGTCACATTTTTAACCGTGATATTCAGCACTCTTGGCCTCAACAGCGCATCCTTGTTAGCGTCAGTACATTATATTATTATTCACTATCAATCGGCACTCACACAAAATTAATGCAGAGTCATTCTCGCATTTTGGTGATTCCCTAGTTATTTTTTTGTTGTTGCTGTTTTAATCAGGATACTTGTCCCTTCAAAAAAATCCACTTGTCCCGGACAAGCAGACGAGCGTTAATGTCGAGCCCTGATCCAGAATTGCATCACTTGCGCGCTTCATGATCCACTGTATGTTCTATCTATCATGCCATATTGGTCCTGTGATTCATGTGCCTGTGCCACAATCCAGCTTGACCTTGATATCATGTCAAGTGTGACTCCATCTCTCTATTTCTGTCTTCCTCCTCTCTCTCTCATTCGCTGTATCAGCAGTTGTTAACCTGCTCTCTCTTCTTTTCTGACCGCTCATATGAGGCCACGCTGCAGGTGAGTCTGTCCCTTCTGGCTTTTCCCTCTGAATGCTGCATGAATCACGTTACTATACACATGAATTGATGTCATTAGACGTGATTTTACGTCAGTAGCTCAAATGTTATCAAATACAAGTACTGTTATTTTATCCTTTTTCTTTATTTAATTCTAGTTAAAATATTTTCATATACAGTCAAACCAGATATGATTCAGACACAGATATAATGTTTCACTAGTGGCTGCAGGGCACTATAGTTCATTTATGTAAGTGAGGATAGCAAAATAAAGTAAACTGTGACATATTATACCCAACAATTCTTCATACAGTGGAAATTGATAACAATTTGGGAGCAAAATGATTCCGACACTTTGACCTGAGCATGTTTTGCTTCAGTGTTTGTTCTTTAATTGCTAATGTGACCTTTGACACCACAGACTGAACAAAACGAAGCATTGCTTGGTCATTGGTTGACCTGAATTGGTATTATCTAAGTGTGTGCTTAAATTCAACAGCTGATTGGTTGATTGTAATCCATCCCTTTCTATCAAAGTTATCTGACATTATCAAGATGAATTTGTTCTGACAGTTTAACTCTGAGTTCTTGTCATATTTTATTACCATTTTCTAAACTATAGTGAATAAACTGTGATCATGTGAGAAACTGTTGAAGGTGTCTGAATACATTTGGGTTTGACTTTATAAGAGATTCGTTTCAGACAATTTCTGTCATTAAGGCAAAAAGAGGATCAGGAAAAGATTACAATGCCCCAGGAACCATTCACATTCATTAAATAATTTAATAATAGGGCTGTCAATAGATAACATTTTTGGTTGCAGTTAATCGCATGCCGTGAAATACGGTACACCATTTTATTTTGTCATTGTTTGCTATATCCCACTAGATGATTCTCACAAAACTGTATTTTCTGCAAGCTTTTTTTCCAAGGTAAATGTAGGTATCTTTCCAAAATAACTAAATGATATAAGGTGTCCATATAATTCGTACATTTGTGCACACAGGGAAAAAACATTACAGAACAAAACTTTTCTGAATTTAGTGTACAGTCAACAGAAAAGAGCTTGTTCACGTTTTAGACATGTCAAGTTGCGATACTGAACAGAACCACATGGAGAAGCCAAAACCAACCGCCTTGACCTGACTGCATTATATGCCTACTACAGTCCATTCAGTATTACTAAACACAGCAACAGACACATGACAGGTAAAAACATTGGGCCTCATTCATGAAACTTTCTTAAATATATGAGTACATTCTGAGTAATTTGCGCGTAAAACTGACCTTCCCGAAAACTCTCCTGGATTCACGAACGCTTCGTAAACATCAGATTTGATAGTTAAACGTGCGTATGTTAAAGTGCCCCATTATGTTTTTTCGAATATTCCCTTTCTTGCAGTGTGTAATAAAGCTGTTTGTGAATGCAAGCATTCTGCAAAGCTGTAAAGTCGAAAGTGCACGATAAATAGTTATTGTCTCCCAAAAGAAAGAAACGACTCTGAACCGCCTATACGAGTCGCCTGTAATTCGAATCACTGCGTTACGGTTCTACACCACTAGAAAAGACATTCTCATAATGCCCGCCTATGTTGTATGTTGTCCGCCCACGAAGAACTCGACCCGCCCTCAAACGTCATTTCAGGGCAAACAACTTTGTGAAATATTATTATGCTACATAGTGCATCAACATGCAGTGTCATCAGTTTGCCTAAAAGAACAGAAATATTAAATGAAAATATACAACATTTTTCAAGGATACAAAAATATACGTCGAACGGCCCGAGAAGCGTAGTTTGTGAAATACAGACTGAACGAACACCACTGTGTGGCCAGATACGCAGATTCATGCGTGAGGGTGCAGAATATGACAGAGCTCGTGTTTTAAAGCTAAACCGACACTGGAATGAATAATTCACTGAAAACTGGCCGCGAGTCACTGTTCTCTCTGCCGTCTCTGATGTAATAAGCCTGGTTTTCTTTACATTAGCGCTGTTTTAGACTGATTCTTTGAATGCATTCGATTACTGGATCATTGGACCGAATACCTTCCCAGAGTTCAGCAGCTTAAAATGATCTGATCGCTACGGTGACCCGGAGGGGACACGTTCGGTTCACTTAGTTTTGACATGGCCACGACGTATTAATTTGTGGGAACTTCATATTAGCTCATGGGAACGTGATAAGAAGTCACACAATGTTAAGTTGTGGCCTCGGGATCCTATGTTGAGGGAACAATATATTTTTCTCAGTTAAATGTGTAAACAGCCTGGGCAACCGTTAAAAGATAAAAAAGCCAACACTCACTCCCAACGCGTCACATATTGACGTTTGGTCAGGACCCTTTGGCGTCAACACACAGGGTACCCCAGGTACTCCATTGATTTCAGTTCTTTGCCCAATGCATCAGATCAAGACTCATTTAATTCTTTGCATTTGTAAAAGCAGACATGATTTTATGAATATTTATAGGCTACTTTTATATTTTGGAGCAACTAACCCAACTCCTACCCTAAACCTACCCACTTCTCAACAATATAAAACACGTAACAGGCAAATACAAGTACAGTCTCAGGTATTTATTGCAAAAACAGTATAAAGGTATTATCTCATGTTGCATTCCAAGTCTTCTGAAGTCATACGATATCTTTATGTGAAGAATAGAGTTGATCTTAATGTTTTAATCGCGGAAATGATGATCCCGTCGCTCCATTAACACACACACATACACTCAGTCATATCTCATTCAAAAGATACACCGACTCTTTAGCGTGACGCAATCGGTCACAAGACACACATGAGCCAATGACATTTCACAATCAAATCTGATGTAATGTTTCTTCGGGTGGCAATTTTTGAAATTGCGGATGGAGACGCTGAACGCTTTTGGGGATTTTCACACAAATCAATCGTTTGGCCTCGGAACACTTGGAATATTTATACTGTTTGAATAGTCGTATCTGCCTGTTATATCCTGTGTTTTATATCATATACACAAATGTGTAGGTTTAGGGATGGGGTTGGGTTACGTGTTCAAATGTGTCTAAATAGCGTAAAAAAATAAATGTAAATAAAATTATGCTGGCTGATTAAATTGAGAATCACACTCCTTCATAATGGCAAAATCATAACCCAATATAATTTCATCATTACGATAACGATACCCTGTGTATGACGCCAAAGGTTTCTTATTGAAATCAACGGAGTACCCTGCGAGTTGAAAAATGACCAAGCATCAATATGTGACGAGTTGGGTGTGAGAACATGTTGAAAAAAGTATATAAAAGAATATGCTGTGTACATTTTTATACATTAGGCCTATCCATTTCTGATAATTCCAGGTTTATTTGCGTTATTTTTTTTAGCGCGTTAAGGATTTTGAGTAAATCGCATGCATCAATACATTAAAGTTGACAGCCCTATTTAATAATCATTGACGAGTTGTAAAAACCCGTTGATGGTGGTTGTAACTGTAGAATAAAGAGTTAATCACACTATTGTACTTGCACTGGAAGAAAATACTCAAAACACAGGCATACCAAAGTGCACTGCCCACAGTGTAAATGTTTAATGCTCTTTTGGATTGGTGAATCCAACCCATGAGCCACAGTTAATGAATTCATTCATCGACCCCCCCCCCCCACACACACACACACACACACGCGCACACGCACGCACACACACACATATATACCAGAGCTTTCCTGAAGGGGAGGAGCCAGCAATGGTTACCAAGGTTTATGCCCGTCTCAGTCTTCATATGCGTACATACACATACATGCGTAATGTCCAGTGTGTAGAGGCTCAGTTCAGCTGATCGTAGTCAACACAGTAATGTTTGGAAGTTAGATGCACTGCTGAAACACACACACTCTCACGCTGCTCTCTTCGGCATGAAGATCTTCAGCAGGTTCCACTATGTGTGGTATCTGGTGAGTTAATCTTACTCATTTTTTAATGGGTGATAAACATGAATCTCTTATTTCCTCTTGGTTGCTTGGTGTGACCTCTCCTCTAAATACTGACATTTATTTAGACATCTGGTCATTGTCTTATGTAATCTGTTGTTTGGTGGATGTGGTTTGGTTCATAACGATGGGATTTTCATATGAAACTGTAATATACGCAAGTACAGGTTTGCATTGAGGCTACTTGGTTCATTTTATTTTGTAAACGACTGTTTTGTGTATCTAGTGATCAGTTTTTGAATGAATATCGGTCGGTCAGTGACAAATACGCATGTCTGTTATTATGAAAAGATGAACATTTGAAGAATAATTTACATTTATTAACTCTAAAAATGTCAATTGTTGTAACCACCAAGGATAATACGGTGGCATGGGAAAAAAATCCAGTGTCACTTAAAATTATTTTAAAACAAAACTGGTTTAACTTGGACAGAAATTTAAAGTATGTTCATCATGCATCATATCTAAACAAAAGAAAAAACATGATCTTCGCATGACTTGCGCTTAAACTTAAATGGCTTTATTCTCGCTGGTATATCCGATCTGGAGGAAGAGCTCCAGGTACTGTAGGTAGTCGTGTGGTTTTGGGAACAGCTGTAGCCCAATTCTTTGTTCCTGGCACCCTGTATATATTCAGCGTGCTGGCTTATGTGTCAGCTCATGGCTTGATCAGGTTACCAAGAAATGGAAACCAAATCTGCTTTTTAATAACAGTTGGTGCTGTCATGTCCATTTTGCTCGTCCTACTGTAAACATACAAGTGCAGGGTCATACTGAATGCCGTGGTCTGTAGTTCACGTACAGGTGGATTGCTGTTGGTGGATCAGAAAGTGACGAGGAAGCCAGTTCTGTTAGCGTTTACACTGGTCTTGAAACTGGATTCAGATCTTCCATTCACACTGCAGATTGCTGTAACTTTTAAATTAATTCATTATCTTCTTGTTTGTTTGTTTATTTGGTCACACTTTAGATTAGGGTCCAATTCTTACTATTAACTATGACTTTTGACTCAATAATTTACTAATTCACTAATTACTTATTAATAGTTAGTAAGGTAGTTGTTAAGTTTAGGTATTGGTCGAATTAAGGGATGTAGAATATGCTCATGCATTAATATGTGCTTTATAAGTACTAATAAACAGACAATATCCTAGTAATATGCATGCTGATAAGCAACTAGTTCATAGTGAGAATTGAACCCTAAACTAAAGTGTTACTGTAGTTATATATTTCTGCAACATAGATATAAAGCAATAACATTTTTGGTATCACTTTACTATACGATTCCATTTGTTAACATTCATTTATGCATTAGGCATCATTTGTTACAGCATTTATTTGTGTTAATTTATACATTTGCTTTTATTATGTATAATTATTATATAAAACTTAAATGTGTGATTATGTATTGTGATATGAATGTTAACCTAGATTAATAAATATTGTAAAAGTATTGTTCATAATTATTTCATGATACCTAATGTTTTTAACAAATTAAACCTTAGTGTAACTGCAAAGTATTACTATTCTTTTTTTATGGCTATATTTTAGTTTATTTTTCAAGTGGTATACTTAGAAAGATGGTACAAAATACATATATAATCTAACATAAAACAAAACAAAGTAGGCAAACGACAATGTTGTGTTTTTTTTTTTTTTTTTTTTTAACATACCTTTTTCATATAAATATCCATATATTCATACACAGACATATATAATATAATATACAATAATATTTTCTTCCCTCATTTACTCTCCTCCTCATCCCAGTAATTATAATGCCAACAACAATAATAACTATACTAATACGCTCCTTATTTTGTTATTTGCATAGAAACAGGATAAGCAGCTCATCTCATGTGTATCATTGTGTCATAACTTTTGTGTGGTAGCCTATAAACAAAAGCAAATTGTTATTGGAATTGATATTAAAATACAATAACTGTTACATTCTCATGCATGTTGTAAGCAGGCACACTTCAACTCAAACCCCCGAAACTAACCAAAAGTCCCACTGGCTAAGTGTCTGCTAAATGGTTGATTTTGGGTGTCTTACGGTTTGTGGGATGTGATGTAAGAGTATCTTAGAGTAGTGCGGTCCAGACTGGATTCGCGCAGCATACGGGTCAGGCTGTAAACTAACCTCATCTACTAGTATGTCACACTTATCTGTCTTCAGCTGTTTGAGGTTTCACTCCATGATAAAAACACGGGATCCAGTGACGGCTCTAGCATTACTGGGGCTTTGCTAGTCTGAACTCATCTGAGCTTGACTTAACTAGTCTGAGCTCAGCCCAGCTCACATGACATCTACAGGAAGCAGGGATCGTAGATTAGCCTGAAAGTGAACAAGGATGGCCTGATTTCCTACAGTTCACTATCAATACAATCACTACACGTACATCAATGCTACATTTCTATATATTGTAATCATTATGTTCACAACTTGATGATAATAATGACTTAAATGATCTATGCAATGGGGAATTTCAGGAAAAAATCTATAGTTTTGCATTTGCTTGCATTTGCAATAGAACGGAAATGTTTTGCAATAGAACGGAAACATTTCCGAATGCAAAAATTTTGCAATAGAATCAATAGTTTTGCAATAGAATGGAAACGTTTTGCAATAGAATCAATAGTTTTGCAATAGAATCAAAAGTTTTGCAATAGAATCAAAAGTTTTGCAATAGAATCAATAGTTTTGCAATAGAACGGAAACGTTTTGCAATAGAATAAATAGTTTTGCAATAGAATCAATAGTTTTGAAATGGAATCAAAAGTTTTGCAATAGAATCAATAGTTTTGCAATAGAACTGAAATGTTTTGCAATAGAATCAATAGTTTTAAAAATAGATCGCAAAAGTTTTGCAATAGAATGGAAATGTTTCGCAATAGAACGCAGAAGTTTTGCAAAAGAATCAATAGTTTTGAAATGGAACGCAAAAGTTGTGAAATAGAATCAATAGTTTTACAATAGAACGCAAAAGGTTTGCAATAAAATCAATAGTTTTGCAATAGAACGGAAACGTTTTGCAATAGAATCAATAGTTTTGAAATAGAATGCAAAAGTTTTGCAATAGAATCAATAGTTTTGAAATAGAATCAATAGTTTTGAAATGGAACGCAAAAGTTGTGAAATAGAATCAGTAGTTTTGAAGTAGAATCAGTAGTTTTGAAGTAGAATCAATAGTTTTGAAATGGAATCAGTAGTTTTGAAATAGAACGCAAAAGTTTTGCATTAAAATCAGTAGTTTTGCAATAAAACGGAAATGTTTTGCAATACAATCAATAGTTTTGCAATAGAACGGAAACGTTTTGCAATACAATCAATAGTTTTGCAATAGAACGGAAAAGTTTTGCAATAGAATCAATAGTTTTGAAATAGAACGCAAAAGTTTTGCAATAAAATCAATAGTTTTGAAATAGAATGCAAACGTTTTGCAATAGAATCAATAGTTTTGCAATAGAATCAATAGTTTTACAATAGAACGCAAACGTTTTGCAATAAAATCAATAGTTTTGAAATAGAATCAATAGTTTTGAAATGGAACGCAAAAGTTGTGAAATAGAATCAGTAGTTTTGAAGTAGAATCAATAGTTTTGAAGTAGAATCAATAGTTTTGAAATGGAATCAGTAGTTTTGAAATAGAACGCAAAAGTTTTGCATTAAAATCAGTAGTTTTGCAATAAAACGGAAATGTTTTGCAATACAATCAATAGTTTTGCAATAGAACGGAAACGTTTTGCAATACAATCAATAGTTTTGCAATAGAACGGAAACGTTTTGCAATACAATCAATAGTTTTGAAATAGAATCAATAGTTTTGAAATAGAACGGAAATGTTTCGCAATCGAATCAATAGTTTTGCAATAGAACGCAAAAGGTTTGCAATAAAATCAATAGTTTTGCAATAGAACGGAAACGTTTTGCAATAGAATCAATAGTTTTGAAATAGAATGCAAAAGTTTTGCAATAGAATCAATAGTTTTGAAATAGAATCAATAGTTTTGAAATGGAACGCAAAAGTTGTGAAATAGAATCAGTAGTTTTGAAGTAGAATCAGTAGTTTTGAAGTAGAATCAATAGTTTTGAAATGGAATCAGTAGTTTTGAAATAGAACGCAAAAGTTTTGCATTAAAATCAGTAGTTTTGCAATAAAACGGAAATGTTTTGCAATACAATCAATAGTTTTGCAATAGAACGGAAACGTTTTGCAATACAATCAATAGTTTTGCAATAGAACGGAAACGTTTTGCAATACAATCAATAGTTTCGCAATAGAACGGAAACGTTTTGCAATAGAATCAATAGTTTTGAAATAGAACGCAAAAGTTTTACAATAAAATCAATAGTTTTGAAATAGAATGCAAACGTTTTGCAATAGAACGCAAACGTTTTGCAATAGAATCAATAGTTTTACAATAGAACGCAAACGTTTTGCAATAAAATCAATAGTTTTGAAATAGAATCAATAGTTTTGAAATAGAACGGAAATGTTTCGCAATCGAATCAATAGTTTTGAAATAGAACGCAAAAGTTTTGCAATAAAATCAATAGTTTTGCATTAGAATCAATAGTTTTGCATTAGAATCAATAGTTTTGCAATAGAATCAATAGTTTTACAATAGAAAGCAAACGTTTTGCAATAAAATCAATAGTTTTGAAATAGAATCAATAGTTTTGCAATCGAATCAATAGTTTTGAAATAGAACGGAAATGTTTCGCAATCGAATCAATAGTTTTGAAATAGAACGCAAAAGTTTTGCAATAAAATCAATAGTTTTGAAATAGAATGCAAACGTTTTGCAATAGAATCAATAGTTTTGCAATAGAATCAATAGTTTTACAATAGAACGCAAACGTTTTGCAATAAAATCAATAGTTTTGAAATAGAATCAATAGTTTTGAAATAGAACGGAAATGTTTCGCAATCGAATCAATAGTTTTGAAATAGAACGCAAAAGTTTTGCAATAAAATCAATAGTTTTGAAATAGAATGCAAACGTTTTGCAATAGAATCAATAGTTTTGCAATAGAATCAATAGTTTTACAATAGAACGCAAACGTTTTGCAATAAAATCAATAGTTTTGAAATAGAATCAATAGTTTTGAAATAGAACGGAAATGTTTCGCAATCGAATCAATAGTTTTGAAATAGAACGCAAAAGTTTTGCAATAAAATCAATAGTTTTGAAATAGAATCAATAGTTTTGCAATCGAATCAATAGTTTTACAATAGAACGCAAACGTTTTGCAATAGAATCAATAGTTTTGAAATAGAACGGAAATGTTTCGCAATCGAATCAATAGTTTTGAAATAGAACGCAAAAGTTTTGCAATAAAATCAATAGTTTTGAAATAGAACGCAAACGTTTTGCAATAGAACGCAAACGTTTTGCAATAGAATCAATAGTTTTGAAATAGAACGCAAACGTTTTGCAATAGAATCAATAGTTTTGAAATAGAATCAATAGTTTTGCAATAGAATCAGTAGTTTTGCAATAAAATCAATAGTTTTGAAATAGAACGCAAACGTTTTGAAATAGAACGCAAACGTTTTGCAATAGAATCAATAGTTTTGCAATAGAACGGAAACGTTTTGCAATCGAATCAATAGTTTTGAAATAGAACGCAAACGTTTTGCAATAGAATCAATAGTTTTGAAATAGAATCAATAGTTTTGCAATAGAATCAATAGTTTTGCAATAGAACGGTCAAAACCAGTTAGACTTACTTTCTTCTGGAAAGCACAAAACTTTTGAAGAATATGCATGCTGCTCATTTCCAATAATAAAGTGAATGGATAAAAGTGAATCATAAAAGTAGTCCATCTGACTTGCACCGTTCAGCAGAAGGGGAGGTTTTCAGAATATGGTGCAAGTCAGATGGACCACTTCAGATTTGACGTTTGGTCATGTGACACTCAAGAACCAATGATGTTTGGCAGCAATACTGTCAAATGCCATTGACTTTTGACATTTCTTTTGTTTGTACAACTTGTGTACTCATTTAAAAAATTCACCTTTTGCTTTCCATGGAAGAATGAAAGTCATATGAGTTTGGAACCGAATGAGGGTGAGAAATTGATGGCAGAATCTTCAGCTTTAAAGATCTGTGCTGGGAACCAGAAGGTTGTAAGTTCGAAACCCACGGGGTGATTAAAGTGTTATCGCTGTTGATCCGAGCCAAGCACTTAACCTCGGGTTACTCCATGATCTGACAGATGTAGAATTATGTTTTTCCTGTGATCTTGAGCTTTTATCATCTATCTATCGTCCAGTAGCAAAACATTGGGTGTGCATCATGTGTGGTCAGCCAGAATGTGTGTGGAGTGTTTACAGTATGTTTATTGAACATTGATATTGACTGATACGTTCTGATTTTCTGCTCAGGACTTCTCAAACGACGACACTAAGCTGGAGTACAATGTGGATGCAGAGAATGGGATTGTCATGGAGGGATATCTGTTCAAGAGGGCCAGTAATGCCTTCAAAACATGGAACAGGTCAGTGACAAAGACATGAAGTCATACTGTGTCCTCCAGGTAAGCACATACTCATCGCCAACATTTACATTATTGCTAATTGCATTTTCTTTTCAGGCGTTGGTTCTCAATTCAGAACAATCAGCTAGTGTACCAAAAGAAATTTAAGGTAATCCTAGGATGATATAAACGAACAAACAAGAATTTCAAACTTGTGTTTTTAGCGGTCGTTTTGGTGTCATGTTTCAGGATAACCCAACCGTTGTGGTGGAAGACTTGCGCTTATGCACCGTCAAACACTGCGAGGACATTGAGCGCAGATTCTGTTTCGAAGTGGTTTCTCCAACAAAGTGAGTACAAGCACACAATTATGATCAAAATGATCAGTTTTATTTTTGCAAGGAACACAAAGTTGTGTCTACTTAGACAATTATTTTTAAAAAAGTAATTCAGGTGTTCGTTACATATACTGTACATGTACAACAACTGTGTATTTTTTTAATTCTTCTTCCGCTCTTGCAGCCCATAGAACCGCTTGCGGGAAAGTTATGAAATTTGGCACACAGATAGAGGACAGTCTCAACTGTCACTATAGCAAATTTGGAGTCTCTAACTCAATCCCTCTAGCGCCACCAACTGTCCAAAGTTGCACTCACGTTTATGCTAATAACTTTTGAACCATAAGGGCTAGAAGCAAAACCTACTTTATGGCTATTTTTTCTTATAACTTCTGAACAGTGTGCCCAGAAATCATAAAAGTAATGTGGTAATTGGGGCGGCATGCTGAGTCAGATGATATCCAATTTTCCCATATCGGCCATTTTGGGGCATCGGCAATTTTGTAGTCAAATGCTGTATTTCATGAACGCATTAGCGTGTCGTTACGAAACTCGGTATGGGTTATCGGCACGATACCCTGAAGGAGCCTGAGAAGTTTTGAGCCAGCGCCACTTAGTGGTAAAATCAAATATTCACATGCTTATAACTTTGGATTTGGTTGACTTATTTTCATCTCCATAGATTCCTGAGTCCAACGATATAGTTAACGATAGTTTTGCAATACACGGGTCAAAACCAGTTAGACTTACTTTCTTCTGGAAAGCACAAAACTTTTGAAGAATATACATGCTGCTCATTTCCAATAATAAAGTGAATGGAGTAGTCCATCTGACTTGTACCGTTCAACAGAAGGGGAGGTTTTCAGAATAACAAATATTTTCATGCTTATAACTTTGGATTTGGTTGACTTCTTTTCATCTCCATAGATTCCTGAATTCTTGCCAAGTCCAACGATACCAAACATGCTAGGTTTTGTGCATAGGGTTTGTGCAACGGTGTGATTTAGCGTTTAAACAACTTTCGTTAATATTTATGAAACCGAAACCGTAGGAAAATTTGGAAACATAGGTTGTTGCCTATATACTGCTGGACAAATGTCAAAAATTTGATGGTAAGTGGCAGAAAAATGCTATCAAAGTCGGTATGGGTAATTTATGTACTCATAAATATAAATGTCTATAACTCCTAAACGAAATGAGATATTTTCACCAAATTTTGACACACTTATGTATGGGGGCACTCTGAGGACGCACACAAAAAAGCGGTGGGACTGCGCCACTTGGTGGCGCTATTATTGAACAAAACATGAAATTGGCTCTAACTACAGTACCATTGGTCTGATTGACTGCAAAATGGACATGCAGTGTCTTTGTCTCAGTTGCTATCATAGTCCATTATGACATTGGTATACCTTAAAAACATGGCCTTCATTTTAATTACAATACCACAAAAAAGACCCAAAGCTGTAACTGCAATGATTTTGCATATTGTTATATTTTACAAACGCACTGGCATATCGTTACAAAACTCAGTATGTGTCTTCGGCACCATTCCCTGAAGGTACACCATTAGTTTCAGGGCAGCACCCCTTAAGGTCAAAAATTGTAATGAAATTATATTATAAACAATTATATCTCTTTACAACTCAATGTATTTATGGGTTTTTTGCTTAAAATTGTCTCCAAATGTCTTTATTTACCTTGTTTGCTTCTGTTGTGCTTGCCCTGATAATTGCTGCTTGCAGCTATATTTGTAAACTAAAATTATTACAAATAAAATTGAGAAGTAAAATTTAAAAATTATAAGATTTTTAATTATTAGATGAAAAACTTAAACTCAAAATGAGAAATGTTGATTTGGCAACTAAATGAAATGAATAAATAAAATAAAAACTTAAATAAAATGACTAACATTAAATTGAAATTTTATTAATCAGTTTTGTTTTCCAGTAAAAATACCTGAACATCCATCAAAAAAATTCTTTAATTAAAAAAAAAATCATGTTTTCATAGAATATATTTTGAAATAAGTTTTTTTTTTTCTAACCCATTTTGCACTGTTTTTTGCAAATTGGTTTTTAAGCATAAATCAAATAAATCTGGCACTGTGGTTATTTTTTTAAACATTTCATTTAAAAAGACAAAATGCTGATTCTTATATGATTATTTTTCAGAGCATATGTCAGACTGTACAGATAGTTGATGTTCTTTCTGTTTAAGGAGCTGTATGATGCAAGCGGACTCCGAAAAACTCAGGCAGGCCTGGATCAAAGCCGTCCAAAACAGCATTGCTACAGCCTTCAGGGACAAAGCAGAGGACGCAGAGGTACCTCGCTTTCTGTTTGGTTCACCTAATTCATGCCCAGCTAGAGATGCTCTGCCAGCCGTCAGCGCTTTGGTAACAGTGGGATGTGTTTGGCAGAAGATGGACAGAAAGTCGTCCACATCTACAGGCAGTCTGGACTCCAGTGGCGATACGAAGGAGAAGTCTCTTAAGGGTGACAGTGCGCTGCAGAGGGTCATGGCCATCGCCGGGAACAACAGCTGCTGTGATTGTGGGCAGCCGGACCCGTGCTGGGCCAGCATCAATCTGGGCATCACTCTCTGCATACAGTGCTCTGGAATACACAGGTGTGTGTCTGACAACACTATACTGTAGTTATTCTTCAATGTAGTGCTCGACCCATATTTTTTTTTTTTTTTTTTTTAATGTCTGATGCTGATGTACAGTTGATCAAAAGTTTGGAAACATTACTATTTTTAATGTTTTTGAAAGAAGTCTCTTCTGCTCATCAAGCCTGCATTTATTTGATCAAAAATACAGAAAAAACTGCAATATTGTGAAATATTATTACAATTTAAAAAGATGGTTTTCTGTTTTAATATGCGTTAAAATATATTTATTTCTGTGATGCAAAGTATTTTCAGCATCATTACTCCAGCCTTCAGTGTCACATGATCCTTCAGAAATCAGTCTAATATGAGGATTTATTATCAATGTTGGAAACCAGTTGCTTAATATTTTTTTGGAACTTGTGATATTATTTTCAGGATTCATTGGTGAATAAGAAGTTAAGAGAACAGCATTTATTAAAAATAGGAACCTTTTCTAACAATATAAATCGATCACTTTACGATCACTTCTTATAAATGTAATTTAATTTATCAATTTTATCATCCTTGCTGAATAAAAGTATTAATTAATTCATCATTAATTCATCAAAGAATCCTGAAAAAAGTATCACAGGTTTAAAAAAATATTAAGCAGCAAAACTGTTTCCAACATTGATAATAAATCCTCATATCAGAATAATTTCTAAAGGATCATGTGACACTTAAGCTGAAAATTCAGCTTTGATCACGGGAATCAATTAAATTTAAACTATATTAAAATAGAAAACCATTATTTTTAAATGTAGTACAATTTCACAATATTACTGTTTTTTTCTGTATTTTTGATCAAATAAATGACTTCTTTCAAGAACATTAAAAATAGTAATGTTTCCAATGTTTTGTTTTGACCGGTACTATATATCACTAAATAATAATAATAATAATAATAATAATAATAAAAACACATGCATAACAATTTCTAAAATTACATTTATATTTATTTTAAATTATTTAAAATAATATTTACTGAATTAGAAAATAATTAATTGATTAATTATGTGAATTATATGAATTTTTTTTAACTTAAATCTGTAAAATAAGCACAAAAAAAGAAAACTTCTTGATTTATGTAATCTTATTATAGTATTTTTCACAAATAAACAAATTGTTTAAAAAAAGATATGAATTAAAAGGAAGTAAACGCTGTAACCAACAGGCCATTCAGTCATCTGGTAAGATTTGATCATATTTAATCGTGTCCTGTTTTTGTTTAGTCAAGTTTTTAGTCGACTAAATGTCTTTTATTTTTACATTTCATCAGATTTATTGCACTTTCACCTGTAAGCACAAACTTATATGCATGGTTTATTCATCTAGTGTAGTGATTTATTATAGGCTGTTTATCATATAAATTATATGCATTATGAAAACTGGTAAAACAAGAAACGTCCTAATAATAATTCCAAATTGCGTAAATGTTTTTCTATTAAAACAACAGCAAAAAAGACTTTGTATTGCCACACAGAAATTGCGAAGTGCATTTATTCAGCAAACTCAATCACAACCATGTAGTCGAGAGATTCATGTTTGGATTTATTACGGTTCATCACTGAAAAGGATTGTTGGCAGATTTAGTCGCAGCAAACAGCACAAACAGCTCGTGAAGCAACAAACAACCGAATGACACTTTCATTTAAGCAGAAAAGCTCAAATAGAGATTGCTGAACTAAATGTTTATTAGATATTCAAATACTACTTGTGCTGTCAAAATAAAAGTCCCACACGTTGTTAAAATAAAAGCCCACAAATCAACTAAACAGAAAAATGTATTGTACAATGCCCATAATTAAATAAATATTGGCAACATATCAGCTTTGCCGATATATATCGGTCGACCACTACTTAAACGTGTTATATATTTCATAAATGATATGTTTTGTTTGTCAGGAGTCTTGGAGTTCATTTTTCTAAGGTCAGATCTCTGACGCTGGACACATGGGAGCCTGAACTGCTCAAGGTGAGACACGAGGCTTCAATCCCGACGTAATGAGCATATGGATGTGAATCGACAGATGGTTGTTAGAGCATGTGAACATCTGTCCATCTCTTTCATCTCATAAACATTGTACACGTGAATTCATAGATCTTTTTTAGACATGCAGAGTGTTTTAGATTTGCAGTCTGTTCAAATAGGAAAAAGAGACATCTTCGTTTCTGCCAATGAACACGTATTTTAATAGAACATTTTTCAAGAGGATTTTTTTCTCATTCTAAGATGATACAGCTTTTTTAGGGGGAAAACTGCTTTAGTTCTTATATATGAATGACTAATACAGTTACTTTTTTTATTAAGCTGATGTGTGAGCTGGGAAATGGTGTCATAAATCAGATCTACGAGGCTCGACGAGAAGAACTAGGAGCCAGAAAACCACAACCAGGAGATCCCAGGTAAAAAAATAATAATTATTAATTAATTAATTAATTATTAAAATATATACAGTGAAGTATGAACAGTATTAAACATGGATCAAGATGTTACTTGATTACCAATATTACTTTATACCTCTCCTGTTGGAAAACAAAAAAGCATTTTCAAGTGTAAAAGCTCACCGTTTGTGTCACAGGCACGAGGTGGAGGCCTACATTAAAGCCAAGTATGTGGAGCGAAGGTTTGTACAGAGACAGTCAGAAGATGAGATCAGACAGAAGGTTTTATCACTGAGTAAGCAAGATAAACTACTCAGTGGCTGCTCGGACGCCCAACCTACAAGTGGACCATCAACGTCAAAACCCCGTCCAGCCTCTGGCTCCTCTGGTGAGTAGATCATCAGGTCTGACCAAACCAAAGTGTGATCGGTCATCTCTATCCTGCAACTGGACCCTCTGCTGATATGATTTAAACTTTGCTTTGTCCTGCCATGGCCCCGTATTATCATCTGTCATCATCCAAGTGGTGTAATCACCATAGACGGATGTTCATTGTAGAGGTCTACACGGGTCCACTTCAGTACAAAAACCTGAGGTCCGACCTGAGACTAAGGTTGGGTATCGTTTGAATTCTGTAGTTTCTGATTGGCCATCTGACCAATCAGAACAGAGCAGACCAATCACAACAGACTGAGCCATCTGACCAATCAGAGCAGAATAGACCAATCACAACAGAGTGAGACATCTGACCAATCGGAGCAGAGTAGACCAATCACAACAGACTGGGCCATCTGACCAATCGGAGCAGAGTAGACCAATCACAACAGACTGTGCCATCTGACCAATCGGAGCAGAATAGACCAATCACAACAGATTGGGCCATCTGACCAATCAGAGCAGAGTAGACCAATCACAACAGACTGGGCCATCTGACCAATCAGAGCAGAGTAGACCAATCACAGCAGAGTAGACCAATCACAACAGACTGGGCCATCTGACCAATCGGAGCAGAGAAGACCAATCACAACAGACTGAGACATCTGACCAATCGGAGCAGAGTAGACCAATCACAACAGACTGTGCCGTCTGACCAATCGGAGCAGAGTAGACCAATCACAACAGACTGGGCCATCTGACCAATCGGAGCGGAGTAGACCAATCACAACAGACTGGGCCATCTGACCAATCGGAGCAGAGTAGACCAATCACAACAGACTGAGCCATCTGACCAATCAGAGCAGAGTAGACCAATCACAACAGACTGTGCCGTCTGACCAATCGGAGCAGAGTAGACCAGTCACAACAGACTGAGACATTTTTAAAAGTTCATTCATGCACGTTGTATTTGGTAAGAAGTGATTGGGTTCTGGTCCAGCTCTTAGGACCCGGGGAGACCTCTAGCTGAGGGTGTGACCGGGGCCGAGGCTCAATGAAATGCTTTTACTCTGTGTTTCTGTACCATCCTAACCCTGCTCCCGGCTTTGTGTTGCTGAAGCGCACCTCGAGCCTCTCTTCTGTGTAGATGAGCTTGATTCTCTCTTCTCCTACTTTAACTCCTCCGCCAAGCCTCGCCGTTGTAAGTACAGCTGTGTGTGTCCCTCCCGCTTCTTCCTTCAGTCACGGTTGAGCAGAATTCACAATGTCACACCTTCACTTCACGAGTGCCCATTTCAACTACAGATCCTACAGGATGAGACGCTTACTGAATAAACTACACAATTCAACAACCATTTTCATTAACAAACAATAATTCTATTACATTTAATTATAAATTATTTTGTTATTTAAAAAAAAATTTTTTTTGTCTAATATATAGATGTAACGTAGTTTGTTTGTATGGGAAGAAGGAGGCGGGAACCGCCGAACATTCAAACCACTTTAATCAAACAAACTGCAAGTTAAAAAAAAGTCCTCACGGACGACTGCCGCGCACACACATAACAAAATGTAAACAAAACGCAACATAAAATCCAGGCCTGGGGCCTATACCATAAAGCCGTTTTAGCTAGCTAGCCAGATATGTTTAAGCTTAGTTTGTGCCAATCCTGGGTTTTAGGTACCATTTTAAAGTGCTTTGGCTTTTAGCAGTGTTCATCTCCATAGTAACTTGCGCTCCAGGGCAGGTTATGTTCTGGATAAGAGATCTCAAACTGAAATTGAGAAAATCAGCTGTGAGCAAAGTGACAACTCTGATGCAGTAAAGTCACCCCCCTGTTTCTACTCCAAATTAAAGGTCATTACATAGCAAATGGTTTTTAAAGACTAAAGAGTCTGGCTTTTAACAATGCTTATTTATAATAATAATAATTTTGAATGATTTAGATATCATGTAATTATTATACCCTTAATCAATTACACGTGTATCATTTTAGTTAATCAATCATTAAAAGGCACTTTGTTAAAATGAATATAAATAACCTATATAAAGGTCATACAAATGAGCTTTAAAATCAATAAATAAAGCTATAAAAATGACTACATGTGAGCTTAAATGTTTAATTCTCTCTATATATCAACTAAACTAACTTCATAACTTTTACTTGCATTGACGTGTAAGATTTTTCTTTAAGTTGTCCTCTTTCATAGACAGCTCTTTTCTTCTTGCTGTGTAAATTTATTTAAATTCTTAATATTGTTTCAATCATGTAATATTCTGCAGAAGAGAGAAATGAAACTCACAGCTTCTCTCGCGAGAAGTGAATCTCAGTTTCACTGATCCACAGCATATGATTGGCTGTTCACTACTGATGTCACAGCTAAACTCAGGATCAAAACCTGAGTTGACAGAGAAAGCTGATCATGGGACCAACAAAGCCTGAATAGATCAACTTGAAATTAATCCTGTAACCCTGAGTTTGTTAAACTACCATCATGGTACTGGCCCCTGGTCCTCCCTCGTCCCTCACTGGTGTCGCTCGTCCTCATATGCCTCTGAGCTCCCTCATGAGAGGACTCGAGATCGGTGTGCCTCGCAGGTGACGCTCATTCTCAATCACGCACTGGTCTAGCTCGCTCCTCCCACATCTCTCGCTCGCCCACCTCGCCACATACCCCCATCGCCCCTCGCAGGCTGGGGGGTACACCCGAGACGCCGCCTACTCCCCCCCCTCACGGACGGCTGCCACGCACACACATAACAAAACGTAAACAAAACACAAGATAAAATCCAGGCCTGGTCCTCCCTTGTCCTTCACTGGTGTCGCTCATCCTTATATGCCTCCGGGCTCCCTCATGAGAGGACTCAAGGGGCTCGCTCCTCCCAAGTCTCTCACTCGCCCACCTCGCAACAATAGACTTAACTGATTAGTCATATTATATTAGTTCAGTGCTATCAAAATGATTGCCACAGCTATAAAATGTTAGGCTTTGAAAACACTGTAACTTTAATACACACATAGGCTTGGTGACATCAATCAAAAAGGGAAGTTGTTTTTTATTTTTTATCACAAAATAATGTTTTTTGTTATTTTGTTTTGTTTTGTCAATGTGCAACAGTTAATCATGCACAATAGATATTTTATTTTATAAATAATAAATGCTTTTACTTTCAAATTATTCCTCATATGTAGATACATTTCTTTCTGTTGTGATTGTTTAAAAAAACGTATATAAATGTAAATAAAAAAATACTGACATCAAAATTTGAATCTATTGATTATATGCTATATTGGGATATACTAACACAAATTTCTAATTTCAAATATTGATTATTCATTATATTTTAATCTCTCTGAAATTACTCCATATGGTGTGTGTGTTTGTGTGTTTATGAGCATGTTTTTGGGTATTTGATACTGAAAAATGTTCTATATTATTAAAAACTACAGCAGTTATCTGACCTTCTTGCATGTTGTTCTATTTACATTAAAATTCAGTAGTTTCTCATCCTGTTTGCTGCCTCAGTTCAAGGTTAGATCGAATTTCGTTTTAAATTGAATTTATAATTCTGAACTTTGCTCAGTCAACACCCTGGTGGCTTTTCTGTGAAGCATCTCTCCATCGCTCAACATCCCATCATGCCTTTCTCTGTAAGGAACTTTAACATTGCTCATGTTTGTGTTTCCATTTGTTTCCATGCTTTGTTTCCCGCTGTGTTTTGTGATGTTGCTGGTTTGCACACTGAAGAAGAGTCAGATTGTAAGTTGATCTCTGTTTGACAGTGAGAAGTACAGACGGTGAAATGCAGAACCAATCAGATGGAAGCAGAGAGATGTTGAGTACAAGCGCTTCCTCCAAAACGCTCAACAACACAGGTCAGTCTGATAAAAAATTTGATTTTTATAATGCGGTTAAATAAAAAATAAATAATTTATTTTTTTGTATTTCGTATTTTATAAAAAATAATATAATTACAACTGTTAAATTACAGTACTAATACTAATATTTCTGTCTTAATTCCTCCATGATCAAATGTTAACCCTCTGTGGTACTCCTTTATGGACAGAAAAGAGAAAGACATCATTCCAAACTGTAAAGGGTCACTTTTATTTGTGTAAACTCACAATAACAAGAAAACATTGTGCTTTTGTTTCTACCGTCTCGGTCTCTGTGAACCTCCAAACTTTTAATCTGACAGAAATAAACTCACTCTGAAATATGCAGAACATACAGTCAAGCCCAAAATGATTCAGACACAGATATAATGTTTCACTAGTGGCTGCAGGACACTATAGTTCATTTATGTAAGTGAGGATAGCAAAATAAAGTAAACTGTGACATATTATACCCAACAATTCTTCATACAGTGGAAATTGATAACAATTTGGGAACAAAATGATTCCGACACTTTAACCTGAGCATGTTTTGCTTCAGTGTTTGTTCTTTAATTGCTAATGTGACCTTTGACACCACAGACTGAACAAAATGAAGCATTGCTTGGTCATTGGTTGACCTGAATTGGTATTATCTAAGTGTGTGCTTAAATTTAACAGCTGATTGGTTGATTGTAATCCATCCCTTACTATCAAAGTTATCTGACATCAAGATGGATTTGTTCTGACAGTTTAACTCTTGAGTTCTTGTTATATTTTATTACCATTTTCTAAACTATAGTGAATAAACTGATCATGTGAGAAACTGTTGAAGGTGTCTGAATACATTTGGGTTTGACTGTATATTTATTTCATTAAATTGATAATTATTGAAGCTTGTTTCTGTAAAAAAAAAAAAAAAAAATGTAATTGCGACTTTTCTTGCATTTCTGATATAAATACCTATTCTGACTTTTTTTCCCACAAAGTTTATAACTTACGATTCATACTTTTTCTGTGCAATTCCGATATAAACTCGCAGTTCTGACTTCTCACAGTCCAAATTTACCTTGAAATGCTGACTTTTTTTCTCCCAATTGTGTGTTCATAACTCGCAATTCCGACTTTTTTCTTTCAATTCTGATATAAACTCGACTCTTTTTGCAATTCCAACTTTATAACTCGCAATTCCGACTTTTTCCCCATAGTTCCGAGTCTAACTCAGAATTGTGAGATATAAACTTGCAATTGCTTGGGGGGGGGGGAAATTTGTAGTTATTCAAGTTTGTATCTTGCAATTCTGACTTTTTCCCAAAATTCTGAGCTATAAACTGGCAATTATGGGGGAATAGTCAGAATTTTGAGATACAAATGTCAGTTACCTTTAATTTGTTTGTTTGATTTTTGTTTTTGTTTTTTTTAAGTGGCAAAAACAAGCTTCCATAAATAATCCCACTTTGAGCGATTCCTTTGGTTTGATTGATTTAAATCGCAGGGTTCAGAAATGAGCATTCTGCTCATATACGCTCTGTCATGTCACTTCAACGCTCTCCCGTGGGACACAGATTAAGTTATTTAGCACAATGTCAAGGCATTTGAGAGCGTGACCTGGGGCTTTTGAGTTTCAATAAACTTTACGCTTTACACTTGCCCCATAGTCAAGTAAAGACAAGTCATGTCACATTTATACAGCACTTTATACAGAACAGCTTCACGGTAATAAACAAGGAAATCACAGTTCTTCAATTATAAAACAAAGAATACGATTACAGCTGTAAAGCAGCTCAAACAGTCGTGATTCAGCTCTGATTGTAAGTTGTTTGGTGATTGTGCTGACGGAGCTGTCATCATCTGTCCTTCAGAAACCACAGAGCCTCCAGAAGAGTGTTCTAGTAAAGCGCTGGTGGTCTTCTGTGAGCCGAAGCAGTTCACCCCGGGCCTGCAGCTGTACTGGGCGGCTTTCTCACGCAGTTTGCCCGACATGGCCGAAGCTCTCGCGCACGGAGGCGAAGTTAACTGGACCAACACAGACGACGGGAACAGGACGCCGCTCATAATGGCCGTTCATGGGGTGAGGAGATTATATGCTCAAGGCCAAGACGCTTTCACACATCAAACCTGAGAAACTGGAGTAAAAGTGCCAGATTAGCTTTCAGTGGATCACGTTCTACGAAAGCCTTTCTGTGGTTCATACATATTCATGCTGTTCACATCACAATGCTTTTGGTCCGTGTACTTTTGCGTCCATTCGTTTTTCCTTTTTTAAAGCAGAAATGAAATATGGAAAATGCGATTTGTTCCTTTTTTATTTTAACACTGATGAATAAAATTAGCAGATACAAGATCATTTTCCATATGCAAGATAATTATTTCATTGAAAATAATATAAATGATATACAACTTGTTTTTTAATATGTAAAAATGCTAAATTTAATTTCTAGTGTTTTGAAGCGCCTCTAGTGGCTTTTTCCTCTGGCGTTAATAGAATGACTCGCATCAAGAGCCTAAAACAATGACACTGATTAATTTTTATTCATTCTATTATTATTATTATTATTATTATTACATTTATATTTTAACCTAAACATGACCATTTCTAAACCTTATAGCCTCTTGTTTAGTGCTCCAACACATTATCGAGTTCGCGCTTGTGGTCTCGATCCCGTTTTGCTTTTTACTCTGTTTTATATGAAAAAAGGCCCAAACGACATACATTTCTGTGACTTTTTTGTCTGGCTGTTAGGTGTTTTATATGGTTTTATATCCAGAAATTGTTTAGGCTTAGGAGTCACTTTATATGCTATAGCCTATGTCTTGCTGTTCAAATTGAAAATATACTAATGATGACAAAATTATACCCCATTATGTAATTTTCATGAAGACAAAATTCCCATACCCTTTGGCAATCAACAGCATACTGCTGAAACAATGGCAATGTAAACAAAGGGGGGGTTCATATTTTTGTGTTTTGTTTGTTTGTTTGTTTTTATTTTTTTTGCTATTGCTTTTTTTAATGTTTTTTTGTGTTTTTAGTCGATATACAGCAATGAATCATTTTTAAAGTAATAAATGTTCCTGGTCTTATTTGCATGATTCATCAGTGCATGTTATTCCAAAAAGAATTTCTGGCTAAAATTTGAATAAGAAATGCATCACATAACAGAAGTAATTATGAGTGCTGTTTTATTTTGACTTGATATTTACACTCTTGTGTGTTTATGGCCTGTGTGTATCAGGGGTCTCTCGTCACCTGTGAATTCCTGCTCCAGAATTCAGCCAGTGTCAATCAGCAGGACAAACTGGGCAGAGGGCCTTTACATCACGCCACTATACTGGGCCACACTGGGTTAGTTCTGCTCAACATACGCATAATGTAGCTTTTGTGAATCCTGGTTTAATGTTTGTTGTTTTCTTTTTTGCCACTGCAGGCAAGTGTGTTTATTTCTAAAACGGGGAGCCAATCAGAACGCAGCAGACGTAGAGAATCAAACGCCACTTTCAATCGCAGTCGAGGCAGCAAACGCCGATATTGTCACATTGTAAGTTCCCCTAGCTTTCACACATTTGATGCCTATTGTGAAATCTGTGCTGATCATGAAATGTGGTCTTGTTTTCTGTGTCTGACAGGCTTCGGCTGGCCAAGATGAACGAGGAGATGCGTGAATCGGAGGGTGCGTACAGTCAGTCAGGTCAATATAACTCTAACAGCCCCACTGAAATGCAGTACCGGAAGTGTATGGAGGAGTTCATTAGCTTACATCTCCGAGACTCCTAACACACGTACATTACAACACAACCTGTAGCAAATGCACAGCATCTGTGAATGTACACAGTCAGTAAATGAAGCTGAGCTTCTTTTGGCACCAGGGTGGGTTCATCTCACGATGTAAAGTGATCAATAATAGGATGTTACCGCTGCAACACGTGCAATAGCTAGTCTTGTGAAAGAGTGACGTTATTTAGTACTGAACACATATGCACCTTATTTACATAGTGTATATTTGTCTTAAAACTGTCTAAAAGAGTAGTGTATTTATGATCATTCTGACACATTCCTGGTATTTATCACTTCATCTGATGTACTTGGGGAAGTGAAACTGTTTAAATCCAATCAGTGTTTATAAATATTACATCTATGAAGACGTTCGTAGTAGATCTGTACAATTCAGTGTTAGTTCTGGATCAGACACCACTGCATTTGGCCATAGATAAAATATATAGATAATTGTTATGAATGCCTGTTTTGTTAATAATAACTGCTAACAAAACAGATCTATACTGACCATCTATTTTAGCACAAAGTACCACTTTTATTTATTTATTTATTTATTTATTTATTAATTTTTAAAAATCATTTTATGTAGCAGGGTTTTGTTTTATGCAGAGCAATATATATATATATATATATACACACCGATCAGGCATAACAATATGACAGGTGAAGTGAATAGCACTGATTATTATTGGCAAGTGTAAGGATTTAAGTGAGTTTGACAAGGGCCAAATTGTGATGGCTAGGCGACTGGGTCAGAGCATCTCCAAAACTGCAGCTCTTGTGGGGTGTTCCCGGTCTGCAGTGGTCAGGATCTATCAAAAGTGCTCCAAGGAAGGAACAGTGGAGAACCGGAGACAGGGTCATGGCCGGCCAAGGCTCATTGATGGACGTGGGGAGTGAAGGCTGGCCCGTGTGTTCCGATCAAACAGACGAGCTACTGGAGCTCTAATTGCTCAAGAAGTTAATGCTGGTTCTGATAGAAAGGTGTCAGAATACACAGAGCATCTCAGTTTGTTGCGTATGGGGCTGCATAGCCGCAGACCAGTCAGGGTGCCCATGCTGACCCCTGTCCACCGCCGAAAGCACCAACAGTGGCACGTGAGCATCAGAACTGGACCACGGAGCAATGGAAGAAGGTGGCCTGGTCTGATGAATCACGTTTTTGACTTTGAGGACAAAATGTTCACTTGCTGCCTAATATATCCCACCCACTAACAGGTGCCGTGATGAAGAGATAATCAGTGTTATTCACCAGGTCATAATGTTATGCCTGATCAGTGTGTATATATATATATATGTAAATATATATATTGTGAGGATTTTAACGTCACAGAAAAATATTATGCATTTTATAATTCAAAATTGAAATATATATATACTTTAGTTTATGAAAAACTTAGAGATTATTCAGGTATATTACAAGAGAAATTTGACAGTCTGAATGTTGTTATTAATATTACATTTTATTCATTTAATTTAGTTTAAATGAATGTGCCAAATGAGTTGCAGTACTGGCATCAGTCACAGAGGGGCGCAGTAGAGCTGGACTTTACACCCCACAATGCTGTTCAAGAGTGCTTCATCATCTTTCTCTGCTCCGTTTGGCCACAGACGTTTATTCTGACTTTACATTAAACAAAATCTTATATTCAAAAAGTGGCATATCATTACTGCGATCTCTCAACAGAGCACAATGTAGAGTCTCAGGTTTATTAATATGCAACATCAAGGTGTTCAGAAGGCCTTAAGTGAATTATTATATCGATTTCTGTTGTATCTTCATTTATTCACTTTCTGTTTCTCTTTCTCACTGTTAAATATTTTATGTGGCTCATGTAACCCAGAACGTTCGCTCGACAGCGTTTCATATAAATGTATGTGCTACTATATGATGAATATCTAAAGGAATCAGATGTAAACAGTCAATAAATATCCTTCATATCCCATGATTTGCTGTCATGTGCTTCTCAAAGCTGTGCTCTTTCCTCCTGCGTTCTCCTGCTGTTCTCTGAGTCTCTGCGCTGAGGTCGCGCAGGTACGGAGCTCGTCTCTCTCTCTGTCTGTGTGCTCGAGTTTCACTATAGCATGTGCTCGTGTGTGTGTGTGTGTGTGTGTGTGTGTGTGTGTGTGTGTGTGTGTGTGGCGTGCTTGATGCAGGTCAGTCGCTCTCTACTTCCCCTCATAATCCAGCTGTTTCTCTTTACAGGAGATGAAACGTACCAGGACATTTTCCAAGACTTCACCCAGATGGCGTCAAACGACCCAGAGAAGCTCAACCGCTACTGAGCAAACAGATTTTGGATGGTATATCACTCCACAGCAACCTCCTTGTTTTTCTATGGGATTTTTTTATCATTAGCTTTTTCTTAATTGAGACATCCTATAAGGGTTTTTTATTAAATCAATATTATTGCCCACATAATAATCAGGGCGACACCCATAATTATATCTGGTCTTTGTCTTTTTATTGTAAATGCATATAAAACTCTTTCACATAGTGTTTAATCCTTGGCGTTTGGCTTTATAAATGTATCTATATAGAATCTCAGATGAAAAAGAGTAATGTAATATTTGTTTGAGCCATAGGATCTCGCTTATGAAACATGCAGAAGTAAATGTTTCATAAACGAGGCACATTTTTAGCTAAGTGTATTTTAGTGAAATCCATCGCTGTGTGACTGTTTACATCATTTCCAAAAACTATACTTTTGTTGCATTCACTCTGTACTTAAATGATGATTTTCGAATGCATATATGAAAGGAAATCTTTGTTGGCATGTACACCTCACGGTTTTATTTTTAATTCAAATAGTATGCAAGTGAAACCTAATCCTAGCACAGAATAAGGGGTGTAAATTATGTATATTCTGTACATACATCATCTTGGGCTGGGAAACATTTGGTATTTTGTGGTACTTTAAATGTTTTTTCTATATTTCATTCTGTAATCATCCCGAGTGTATGATTCTCTGTATGATTCATGCCGTTTTTAAGATTATTTTATCCACTGCGAATGTCTGACTGAAAATATCACAAGATATATTATAAATAGTTTTCTCTACCATTTTTATAATGCCTTCTTTGTTTGACTTTATTTACTGCACCTATTCTCTGAATGATGGTAGTCTAAACCTGTGTTAAACCGCTCTCGTTTCTAGCGTACGTTATCAGATCATGTGAGGAACTCTCCCATGCTGCCGTGTGTGTGTGTAACAGGACAGCGCTGATGTTATGTCCACATTGGTGTTGTGTTTCTGAAACGCGGCAGCCGTTCAGGCACTCTGTGCTCTCAATCACCTTTTCATATCGTGCTTTTATAAACGTACAACATCACCCATCACTGCTTCAGGAGCTTTATTTATAATATCGAAGGCTCAAGCCATGCGTTATGGTTATTGCTACATTTATCTGACAGTGAATAGTAACTCGTCGCAGTGCACATCAAGCACTGTCATTTCATTAATAGGTAATGTGCAAAAAAGGTGATGGGCACACAAATTGCAACTGACATTGTTTTTAAAATAAAGCTGAAACCTTGTGCGTTTTGGTCGTTCATTTACACAACTACAGCGTTTTGGGGGCCTGAAACTGAAAAGTGCACGTTTTTGAAAACGTTATCGTCGCCATGTAAACTACAAAAATGTGAATCTGTGGTTATGTGCATGTGTATCACGTGCTCAGTCTATAGGAGCGAAGTGTTTCTTTACATCGCCATCTACTGGCCTGACATGAGCAATACAGCGATTTAGTCGTTTTCACGGGTCCGTGTGAACGGGATCGTTTTAACAACGTTGTCATCTGAATGTGAAGGAAGTTTTAGCACATTGTCTTTAATACACAGATCTGATATACACATGCAATTTCTTTACGTTAATAGACATAACCGGCTGTGTTTTTTGTGTGTGTTTTTGACTGTTTAAGCGCAATAAGAAGTGAAAGAGAACTCTGTTTAATGCTCACGGGACGCTCCGTCTGACATCCAGCTTTCTATGTGTGTGCGCTCAGAAAACCATATATCAGAAGTTTAGACTGATACGGCTTTAAGACGCATGCAGATCATAAACTTTCATGATGATGAAAAACTGCAGTGTCACGTGAGCCCGATAGAGATGATCATCAAAACCAAACCGATGCTTTAGTTGCTGGGAGGCATGAGCTGTACAGGCTCCGCCCTCTTCAGGATAGGGGGGCGGAGCAGCAGCTCGTTTGCATTTAAAGATACATGCACAAAAACAGCATGTTTTTCCTTCCACTGAAAAATGCAATTTACAACATGGTATAATAAATGATCTGTGGGGTATTTTGAGCTGAAACTTTAGACACATTCTGGAGACACCTGAGACTTATAATACATCTCGTAAAAAGGGACATAATAGGTCCCCTTTAACAACTTACTAACAATTATTGGAGACAAAACGGTTTCTTGCACCTCCATTTAATTTGTACA
Organism: Rhinogobio ventralis; assembly: GCA_039654625.1. Lineage (NCBI taxonomy): Eukaryota > Metazoa > Chordata > Actinopteri > Cypriniformes > Gobionidae > Rhinogobio > Rhinogobio ventralis. The sequence continues at coordinate 26,163,618 of CM077217.1, read as the reverse complement.
ACTAATATTCCAATCACACAGATTATGTAGACCCTGGGTAGCCAACCCTTGCCCAACACACCTTTAAAGTGATCTTTGGGGGGTATTCCAGAAAGCAGGTTGTGACATTCCCGGGTATGTTTAAGAGTAAGTAAGCGGATAACCTTAACTGTCGGTTCCAAAAATGGAGGTAACTTTCCGGGTATGTAAGTAACCATGGCAACTCACTCTCTATACATAACCTGCTCCGGAGCCGCTCATGATCCAGGGTTAGTTTGCTGAAGAGGTATTCAGATGTGTTTTATATAATTAATAACCAAATTTGTTTCAGTTATATAATATACAATATTATACATTAATTCTAAAGAATTAGAATTGTTTTAAAAAATAACACGGTAATGTTTAAATGTTAATGCAATTTAAATATATTTATTATATTGTCATCTCACACATGGATCTGCATTCAATTAATTAGCATCAAACAAACAATATAATCCTTATTCTCAGTGAATAAAGATTACTTATTAAACGAAGACATTGAAAAAAATATTGCATAACCACCAAAGAGGTGGCGATGTGCACTAAGCAGGTTATTAAACAAAAGAAGAAGAGGAAGTAGAACGGCGTGTTTTTTCTGAGCGTCTGTTTCCATGGTGACTCCTCGATTCGTCGCTCTGTTGAGAATGTCTTGTGTGTTAACTGGGAACATACTCTTGAGTTGTCTGAACTTACTCCCGGACTCATTTTTGTAACCAGCATACCTTGAGTAAGCCAGGTTTGGGTTAATCTACCCAAAGTTCAAGGTATATGTGACGGTAAGTTAACCTTGCTTTCTGGAATACCCCCCTGAAGACCTTGATTAGCTGGTTCAGGTGTGTTTGATAAACTCTGCAGGATGCGAGCCTGCTGGGAGCAGGGTTGGCTACTCCTGATGTAGACCTAAAAATCCTAGCAACTCCCACCTGGCAATGTCAAGGTTTGCCTATAGCAGGACTCTTCAAGGTCCTGAACTAGTTAAATTATATTCAAAATGACTAGAAAATCATAGGCATGTGAGTTTGATCAGGGTTGGAACTAAACTCTGCAGGACCATCGCTCTTCAGGAGCAGAACTGAAGATCCCTGACCTGCCAGCGCTTTTTTAAAGTCGCCAGCCAATGTGAATATGGGTAAGTTTCATTAAAAAAAAGCAACATTTTTGATCAAAAACTCTATCCAGATCAGATTCAGAGCGATGATCAAACACAGATGGAGTAAATCAACACCCCAGAGCTCGTCTTGGGTCATTTCATTCAGTAACATTAGGCAGTTTTGATTGATATGATGTTTAATGTTGATGATGGTGTGATATTTGACATGTGCATCAACAATGCTTCTATCTCTTTCTGCTTCTTCGCTTGTTTTTGGATCTGTAGATGCCGTTCTCTTTCAGAAGATGTGTAATAGCGTCCCCTACCGTATAATAGTGAAAGCATGGATTGCCGGAAATCTCCTCAGTGGCTGGGAAGCGTTGTCATAAATAATGGAAAATTCAGTCAACGGTGGGGAAAGCCTGCCTGTCATGAAACCCCCCTGTCTTAGCCTGGTCGTTCACACCTCTGTTGGAAGTCAATCGGTTGTGGGCCCTGTGTCTCACCTGATTGCCTGTTGACGGCAACATTGCTCAAAAAGTTGCCCATGTATCGCGACCTTTACTGCACGCCTGAACAATCTAAACAAGGTCTTCAGGATTACTTGATTACAGGCAGGTGTGATCGATTAGTGATGGAGCTAAACTCTGTAGGTGTGTTACATTCGACCGTAAGTGGACTTCACAGGGTATTCTTAAGTGAGATTCCTATCCGAAGGGAGCGAACATGTTCAGTTCGAAGGGCACTGCGAACGGCGTAGGGAAGAAGGGAACATCGATACATCACTTCACAGGAAGTGGAGAGTGAAAATCACCCAACTGTCATTGCGCGTCGCTTCACCGGTCTGAACTAACGATGGAGCAGAGCCGTTGGAAGAGTTTTTAAACGGCTCTGCGATGGAGGAGTTTACGTAAGCATTTGAATATTCATAGTTATACAAAACTACAGTATGAATGGTTATAGCAAAGACTGCGCGACCCTGTCATTGCCTTTCTTTGACGACGTTGCAGGGCGTTCCAAATGAGCGATTATTGTCAGCGAAGTCCACTTCAACAGATACCGTGCTCAGGGAGCAGTGAGCACTGCGCAGGGAGCAGTGAGCACTGCGCAGGGACCCTGTCAAATGAAATGCACCTTGTGACGTCACTGTCGGCCGGAGTGACTGGTTACGCCCACTGAGTGGCAAAAAGACATCGGTTTACAGCGTGAATGCTGTGAAAAACACACAAAACACATCTAAAACAGGAAAGAGCTTTGCGAAGCAAAAGATCACTGCAATTCACAGAAACAACTGGACTCCAGACAGCGAAACGTGGATTTGCAGTTATCATTTTGTCTCAATGTGTTGAATTTTGGGGTAAAATCATACCCTATATATTGACCCTGGACAACAAAACCAGTCATAAGGGTCAATTTATTTTAACTTGAGATGTATACATTACCTGAACGCTGAATAAATGAGATTTCCACTGATGTGTGGTTTGTTAGGATAGAAAAATTAAAATCTGGAATCTGAGGGTGCAAAAAAATCGAAATATTGAGAAAATCTCCTTTAAAGTTGTCCAAATTAAGTCCTTAGTAACGCATATTACTACTAATAATACATTTCTGATATATTTACGGTAGGAAATGTACAAAATATCTTCATGGAACATGATCTTAATATCCTAATGATTTTTGGCATAAAAGAAAAATGGATAATTTTGACCCGTACAGTGTATTGTTGGCTATTGCCACACATATACCCGTGAGACGCAGGACTGGTTTTGAGCTGCAGGGTCACATATGTGTATTGACAACTCATCAATTAAATATTTACCACCTTATATTCTGCCTAATTGGATGGTTTTAATTAAACACTGACAAAAACTATACAAGTTTTAGGGCTGCACGACATGACGATATATAAGTGATCACCCGGAGTTAGACCTACACTCACCTAAAGGATTATTAGGAACACCTGTTCAGTTTCTCATTAATGCAATTATCTAATCAACCAATCACATGGCAGTTGCTTCAATGCATTTAGGGGTGTGGTCCTGGTCAAGACAATCTCCTGAACTCCAAACTGAATGTCAGAATGGGAAAGAAAGGTGATTTAAGCAATTTTGAGCGTGGCATGGTTGTTGGTGCCAGACGGGCCGGTCTGAGTATTTCACAATCTGCTCAGTTACTGGGATTTTCACGCACAACCATTTCTAGAGTTTACAAAGAATGGTGTGAAAAGGGAAAAACATCCAGTATGCGGCAGTCCTGTGGGCGAAAATGCCTTGTTGATGCTAGAGATCAGAGGAGAATGGGCCGACTGATTCAAGCTGATAGAAGAGCAACTTTGACTGAAATAACCACTCGTTACAACCGAGGTATGCAGCAAAGCATTTGTGAAGCCACAACACGCACAACCTTGAGGCGGATGGGCTACAACAGCAGAAGACCCCACCGGGTACCACTCATCTCCACTACAAATAGGAAAAAGAGGCTACAATTTGCACAAGCTCACCAAAATTGGACAGTTGAAGACTGGAAAAATGTTGCCTGGTCTGATGAGTCTCGATTTCTGTTGAGACATTCAGATGGTAGAGTCAGAATTTGGCGTAAACAGAATGAGAACATGGATCCATCATGCCTTGTTACCACTGTGCAGGCTGCTGGTGGTGGTGTAATGGTGTGGGGGATGTTTTCTTGGCACACTTTAGGCCCCTTAGTGCCAATTGGGCATCGTTTAAATGCCACGGCCTACCTGAGCATTGTTTCTGACCATGTCCATCCCTTTATGACCACCATGTACCCGTCCTCTGATGGCTACTTCCAGCAGGATAATGCGCTCGAATCATTTCAAATTGGTTTCTTGAACATGACAATGAGTTCACTGTACTAAAATGGCCCCCACAGTCACCAGATCTCAACCCAATAGAGCATCTTTGGGATGTGATGGAACGGGAGCTTCGCGCCCTGGATGTGCATCCCACAAATCTCCATCAACTGCAAGATGCTATCCTATCAATATGGGCCAACATTTCTAAAGAATGCTTTCAGCACCTTGTTGAATCAATGCCACGTAGAATTAAGGCAGTTCTGAAGGCGAAAGGGGGTCAAACACAATATTAGTATGGTGTTCCTAATAATCCTTTAGGTGAGTGTATATCTTATTATATGAAGCGTACACAGCCAAATTTGCTTCATGTATTTCCTCGGCGTTGAAATCAGGCTCATATAAAATGTCAGGAAAACATGATTCCTGGCTGCATGTCAATATCTATGGATCACTAGATCTTTGGTAAGTTGTAAGGAACACTATATCGAGTCCAACCTTTAGTTTAAACTGATAATCGTCTGTTTTACCTGCGTTTTCCCCTATTAACTCCAGTCATGCAGCAGCTCTTCTGCCACTTAGTCCGGCTGAGAGGGCGTGTTCCGGTGGGAAAGAGACGTCAATGCATACCCTCTATTCCTTTCCCTGTAAACCATCACTGTCTGTTTACCTGAAGAGTGCTCATTCTACATGATCTTTCAGTCATTTGCTGAGGTTTCCACAACATGTGTACCATTTGCGTTGGCTTGAAACATCAACAGTGTCTTGACAGATCTGCCTCCAGTCACCTGGTGTCCAATAACCGATCGCAGGAGGACACCTCAGTGCCTCATTACTTCTGAAACAGTGTGACCCATCTGTCTGCTGTGCCATGTGCATTTCCTTCCTAGAGTCACTGAACTGAACACTCAAATTATTGCATTGGATGCTTCATAAAGTTTAAACAGTAACTGTGGCCTGGGACGCGTGAGTGTGTAAAACAAATGAAGCAATGTGGAATAGATTTAAAAGTGAGTGACAGTAACTTGAATGAAATAATGTTATGACATCTTGTCCATTTGGGGATTGGTCAGATGATACAGTGATAAAAGTCATTCCATCCTATCCAAGCTAGTGCTTCCGGGCATCCGTCCGTCTCTCTGCGGTGGAGAAAATCTGTGGTTGGCTTCCCGCAGAGAGACAGAGAGCCACGGCTGGAGTCCTTTTCCCTCCATAAAAAAAGACATTTGCACAAAAACAAAGAGGCCAAGCTCGATTAATATCATCTATTTGATTGCTCTTTAGGACAGTCAGGACGAGGGTTGGACGCTACAGTCCTCAGAGTCCCAGATACTTAACTGTTAACCAACAGAAACAAGTTCCCCAGCAACAACATGGTAACACTTTACAATAAGGTTGTATTAGTTACCATTAGTTAATGCATTAGTTAACATGAACTAACCATGAACAATGCCTGTAGCTTTACTGTTTTTGTTTAATGTTGAAATATTAATAAATGCTTTGTTGAATGCAAGTAATGATAGTAAAGTGTGTATAAACTTGAACAACCTATCCGCTGATGTTCAGATGGTTTCCACTTTAGAAATAGGTTTACCAACAGCGCAAATCAATGCCTTATTAAATAATGTTGATAAAGTACACACCAGCGTTTTTACCTTTAGAGTAAGATGCGAGTTAGAAATGTTCATCCCTAAGTGTGTCAACTGCTATGTAAACTAATGTAAATATGTACAGTAAGACAACCTTACAAAAACAGTAAAGCTACAGGCATTGTTCATGGTTAGTTCATGATAAATAATGCATTAACTAATAGTAACTAATACAACCTTATTGTAAAGCGTTACCCACTTTGAGTTTGGGTTTCAATTCTGAAATGCAAGAAGCCAAATTCTGTCATCAGTAATAGCAAGTGGAAAGTGTAGGGGTCACCTAGAACCATGTTCACAGCCCACATGTGTTCTACCTCTGTTTAATGAGCTCTTTGCCTAATGAACCAACATCTTCTCACTTCTTTCCTGAAGTTGACCCTTCAGAATTGACTCATGAGTTCACATTCAAAGAATCACGAGCATGCAAGCATGGCGAATCCAAACTCTTTGTGGAATTATTCCTTCAACGGTGATGAATGAAAGGGAGCTGTCAGCAACATACTTGCACACCACAATCGTCTGGAAAACGGTAGATGTTTCTTGCTCTATACCATCCGTTTACTCATCTCACTCTCGTTGCTTTTCTATTACTCTATTCTCACTTCCCAGAATAGGGAGGCCCTTGTAGTTTCTCCAGTGGAGACACGTTTTTAAGAGCAGAGTCCCAGGGGTCTCGTCATCTACACCTCAATGCTCCGCCAGAGAACGGCTGGAAAATCCACTGAATCCGTGACAGCGAATCTGGCTTCCAGCTGTGCTCAAAAACAGAGCTCAGACAGGTCAGCCCAGATCCTGACCAATGCAAGAAGCCTCTGTGTTGGAGGTTAATTCAATCAACACACTGCCCGAGAGGCTATCGGTGTCCAAAATGTCTTGGCAGGGTCTGCTCTGTCCAGTGTTTCTTTTATAAAACAAACATCCATAGAGGCCCAATGAAACATATCACGAAAGCAACTGGATGACTGGAGGAAGCTCTTCTATGGTCATTGTTCAGTCAAACCCTAAATGAAATAAACTGTTTTTTAGTCACCACAATAGGTCTTTGTAATGTTCAATACTTCCAAATCCTGCCATATAACTGAACATGTATTTGTACATTTTTAAAGGAGGGGTCTAATGCTATGTCATGCTTTCTGCCTTATTTACTGTTAAAGAGTTGATTCTCATGCTAAACATGACTCAAAATCAAGTTGGACGTATGACGGAGTATTTCTGTGCCAAATACACTCCTTCAGGATTTGAACAAGTTTTTCGAGTATGGCCCTGTATGACATCATAAAGGGCGGGATTCCTTGTATGGGCACTTCTCCCGGATGAGCGCGCACACACACACACACACCAGAGCGAGAGCAAGAGCACACCCATCAACAAGCTTTGTTCGGGTTATGGGAGCCGTCGGCAGCGCTGCCATTTTGTTTTTAGACCACGAAATCAACAATGTCACTACAGAAGTGTGTTTCTGGTGTGAGGGAAAGATCATCTTGTTCAGCTTCCCCAATAACCCAGCGTTAAGGGAAGAGTGGATGCAGTTTGTTTTCCCGGAGTTCTGCAAGTGTGTGTGTTTGTTCCCGGTCATGAGTTGAAACCGCAAGCGGGAGTGAAACTGCATCAAATGTGTGTGTTTTGTTGGCAATCGGCGCATAAGTGCATATAATGTGAACAACACCAACGTTTAGTGAATCGAAAGTTATCCAGGGATAATGCCATGGTGTATTTGTGTATTTTTGTGTGTGTGTGTGTGTGTGTGTGTGTGTGTGCTCGTGACTCTTTAGCTCCGCCCACTGCACGCCTCCACGAGCTCGGCTGTTTTCTGAAAGAATCGGTACAGTGTATCTGTCTTTTATAAATATGATCAAACTAAAGACTCTTCTGAGATATGAAGGATCAACACTACTCTATAGGGACTCAAGATTAACATGAGACTGGCAGAAACTGTGTGTGTTATGTACCCTTTAATCATTTGAAACAAGAACTATGTGCTGTTCCCATCACATATAACCAAACTTTGCAAGTCAATGATTATTTCCCTCATTAAACTCAATGTGAAAGATTGAGTCTGGCGGTCCACCTGCAAAAACAAACTCCCTAGTTCCCTATGACACGATTCAGCGTATTGTGAACAAATTTGGGAACTTGGAAGGGCCTTGATCCACTGATGATGTTGATGAACGATTATTGGTCTCACAGGTATTTAGCCGTAGAATATGCTGTGACTTTTGCTGTAGATGTTTGAAAGTACAGTGGCACTAAGACTGAAAGATATCTTTTCAGATGAGGATGCGCACCATTTTTATGGTGCAGTTTCAGAGCAAATGTTTCCGTACACTGTACACACTGCCCCTATAAACGTCCAGTGTACTTACTAGTGAACTGGGGAGCAGATTGAAGCACACCCAAAGACTAGGCACCATAATAAAAGCTTATCAACTATGTTCATCTCTTATATAACCTTAATTCTTTCGGCCTAGTTCCTGGAATGTGGGCAGTATAGATATGCAATCATGGAAACAAACAGTTTTCTGTCAAACAACAGTTTTTAACAAGATGGTCCTAAATAATGACCTCAACTGTGGAGGAAATGAAAGAGCTGTTAGTGCTCTCAAAGTTAAGGTGAAGCCACACTAGGGACCAAACAGAATCGCAAAACAAGACTTAAGTAGAGTAAGTTTCAAACATCTTCCATTGGTCAGGAAACAGAGTCCCATCCCAAACCAAGAATTGTTATGGCTCTGTTTACAGCTGGTGTTAAGATGCATTTTGGTTGATTGGATCACAAGTGGACGACACTAAATACAGGTGTAAACAGGGTCTGAAAGGTCTGAGCTTGCCCACTTTCGATCACTTTAGAGGTAGTGGAAAACACATTGCTTTCATAGTGTAGACGTAGTCAAATGTGTTTGAACAGCCTCTAAAAGACCATTATGGAACATTATGGGAAGAGCTGGAGACCCAAGTTTGGTTTGAAGATGAGAAAGTTTTAAGTATGGCCATGGGTGCGCACACTGTGCCGAGGAACGGTCTTCTTCCATTTCGCTATAAACTGATTAGTGTTCAAAAAATGTTGGGAAACTTCACATGACCCTACAAGAGTGATTACTGATAGGCTGTCTGCAAAAAAAGAAAAACAAATCATCCACTGACTTTCAAAGCTGCTACAGAAACGACTTTTGACTTCAAGGACCTTGATAGAAATGTAGTGGAGTAAAAAGTACAATATTTGTCTTTCAAATGTAGTGAAGTTAAAATCCCGAAAAGTTTCCCGAAAAAATAACACTCAAGTAAAGTACAGTTACTCAAAAAGTGTACTCAAGTACATTTACTTACTGTCCACCTCTGGTCGTGTTCATATATAAATTACAAGAGCTTATTTTGTCCATTAGATGGAAAGATCTGAAAAAGCCCATACATTTACCCACCCATAGACCCTCCCCTCGAAGAAATCGGGACAGAAGTGACTGAAAGTGGACAAAAGAGACGGATTAAAACACCAAGTGTAAACGGGAATGTTCCTTCGTCTACTTGTGATCCGATCCACCAAAACGCATCTTAATACCGGGTGTAAACAGGGCCTTTAAAGCCCGGGACACACCAAGCCGACGATCGGCTGTCGGGCAACGCTGGGGCGTTTTTAAGCGTCGGCTGACTTCGTGTTTTCTGTGTGTTCCGCACCATTGACTCTAGTCGGATGCTGTCAGGGTTTTTTTTGCGCCGATTCTCTTATTCACTAAACTGAAAAGCCAACCTGAGTGTTCCTGGGCGAATATTTTAATATTAACATGAGCGGAGTGGTAAGCATGCGCTGCTTTGTTTACGGTTTGTGTATCTGCAGCGTCGGTTTCCCTTTTTGAATGACGAATATATCTACAGAAATAGACAGCGTTCGGCTGTAGTTCTCTCGGTGTGTTCAGGTGCTGTTTTTTCCCCCCAACGCGAGGCGACAACACCGTCGGCTTTCATCAGCGCTAGTTCTCTGGAGTCGGTTTGGTGTGTCCCCACCCGTAAAACAGATCACAGTTCCATTTGATGCTGCTAGAAATCCTCCAGGTCATTGTATCTTGATCCCATAATGTGTCTTTTCACCATTCCCAGTGGGAGGACCAGTGATCCGACCTTTGTGTTCCATTAGAGGACCGTATGTATGATGTTCCCGCAATTCTTGCCAAGACCCACAAATTCCCTGACTCTCGAGGAGTCATAACAGTCATCCCTGTCCCCAGTTCAAACGCCAGCGTGTCTATCACTGCTCTCAGTACAACAAACAGAAGGCTCTTGACCACCTCCAGCGCCTGGACACCCGTCATAAACACTACTGACTGACCAAACAAAAGAGGTTTGCTCTTGCCATCCGCTCTGTCATCAATAGTTACTCAGTGCGGCTGCATCAGACTGTGACTCCACGGCAGAAAGGGATGGAGGTATTTGTTCCCCAACAATCTTACTTAGGAAGGACGTGCCATTCTCCAAGTGTTCGCATAGACCGTCTAGGTTCATGGCAAGACCCAGTACACCACCTTCTATGGTCATATTTACAAAAACGGGGGCAATGAAGGACTTAAAGTGTAATGATATAGGGATCTCATGTCCATTTCTTCTGCTTTGCCGTGATGTCGAATTGCCAGGCCAGTGGATTTCGATTCACCAGGTCTGCGATTCTTCTAAATTCAGTTCACAAGAGCATGGTCGATTAAGAGAGGTTGATGATGTCTGGGATCCAAAAGAGAAACAGTGGAACGTTTTCTTTTTACTTGCCAAATGAACTAATGAAGATTTCTGACAGAATCTTTTATCTACTGAACACCAGGATGCTGCATTCTCTGCAACAAGAGAAGGTCGGGATCCCAGACTCCCTAGACATGAACCACAATTACAAGGAAGAATAAATAATTTAAGACTATCTTTCTGAAACTGTGCCAATTTTCCTGAAGTCAAAGTCCAAAGAATCACCACCCACACTGCAAAGACATCCGGGAAACCAGCGCCTTGACAAAAATCCTTTCCTTTTAGGGGATATACTGAAGATTATGAGGGAAAAAGTGTGACTAAATGCTTCCTACTGTCAGTTTAGTTTAGGTTGGTGGAACACCTCTGACCACATACCATTAAATACAGTCACTTGGTTTCTATAGAAAGCACCCTAGGATATACAGTATATGAAAAGGGTTGCGTGAATTTTCCAAGGAAATACTATGAAAATGTCACTATCGCTGCATCCGAATATGCCTACTTCCATACTATAGTAGGCCAAGAACAGTAGCATGTCCGAATTCATAGTATTAACACTTGTGCATCAATTTAAACAAGTTACACAGGTCCATAGAAGACAAAAATGTCCATGTCATAAATGTAATATTGAGAGAACAGACTTAAGTTAAAATGTCAGTTCTGAGTTACTGCAGATTAATATTTGGCAGTGCAGATTTAAGTAAAATAAAAAAAAAGGTTATATTATATATATATATATAATTTTTTTTATATTAAATATATATTTTATGAAACATGTTGAACTCCAAAACTGCTAGAAAATCAAAGCCATGAATCTGAACAAGTTGTGTTCTAAATTTGAGGTTGATATCTCAAAAAATGAGCTTTCAGTCAGACTGTTTGGGCGCTGCGCCAAATTTTCCCCATTAGATGCCAGCAAAGCTCCACTGGTACACACAATGGTTTTTTCGCTCTCAAGTATTACACACACAGAGTATTTTAAATACACACATACACACCACACTCTTCACATCCATACCAACACACCCGTGCAGTTAAAGCTGCATCATTTATCTAATTGTCTTTATAATAAGCAGAAGCAGAAAACAGGAATAAAGCGAGTATTTGCTTTACAGGCCGAACCTGAGAAAATGGCACCATCTGGTAACTTTTTTTTTTTTTTTTTTTACATTTTGAAGCCTTGCCAACAGAATGAAAGCCTTAATAAAAATTGCAGTTTTAATGGGTTTCAATGGGGACATTTTTGTCCAAAAGGTCACTATTTCGTGTTACTAGTGTAAAATTTATTTTTTAAAGGAAATGGGGGTGAAATAGTAAAATAGTACACACCTGTGCCAAAATCTATGCAATTGGCATTAACACAGGCAAAATTATCAAAAAAAATGAAAAAGACAAAAATGTCCATAAGGTCAAAGTACACAGATGACCTACTACTACTAGTGAGATTCTGAAGAGTGCATCCCATGAGGCCACGGGAGAGGATTTGTGAATGGCGCTACATGTAGTACATCCAAACTTCATTCATCCTACACACATTCATACTATATAGAACAAACTTTTCTAATGGTCACGAAGCAAGGTTTAAAACAAATGTAGTACCAACTCGGTATGCAAGTCTGGACAGCATATGACAGCTGGTGGTTCTTCATTTAAGAACCACCTTAAAACATGATACAATGCTTAACAGATCTGTGGTTTGGGTAAATTGATATATTAGCTATATTGACAATACACTCATGCACAATCACATCAGCTGACAAGCATACAATACAACAACTGTTTAATCTTAAACTCAAAGCAATAAAAGCACTGAATCTCATGTTCAACATATATATTTTATTGTAATGACTGAATTCTGTCATGTAAAACATCCCCTCAAGTGGCCATGATCGGTCAAGTGGAGGAAACATAAAAAAAAAGGAAAAGAAGTGGGCATTTTGAGTGGGGGACCGGACATGGAGCAGTGCATTCTGGGAACACGCTGAATTCATAACACCACCTGCAAGAAAGAGTGGAGATCAGTGTATTACCAGCACTGAGGTATGACCATTTCTGAGAGCATTTAAAGAGAATTATTTCAAAATGGAATCTCTTTATTAACATTCCTATTAGAATTTAAATGAGTATTTTAAAATCTTCACGTGGACAATAAAGATTCTAAAAATGTCAAGTGTTTCTGAAGACTTGCACAGTGTGAAGCAGGCGAGCTTCTCTCATTGCTTACATTCCACAGGAAGTGAAGGCTTTGAAACACGTGCAGAGAATAAAAGCCTCTAAATGTACAAATGGCATACCATCTAAGGCCAAAGACATCTGGGAATAACGGCCAAGGAGCACAAAGGACAGTAGTACACAAGTGTGTGGGTAAAACTGTCCCAAATGTACGGCTGCACGATTATGACAAAAATCATAATTGTCAATTATTCCCTTGAAATTGTAATTGCAATATTATTAATTACGATTATCACAATTTACATTGAACGTTTTGAACAGATTTATACCATAGTTTTAAGGGACTGCATGCCATATTTTTATATAAAAATGAAAAACAAGCTGAAAACACTCTTCCTAAAAAACTTTATTGCTTTTGTATAACATTAAGCCTCATGTCAACATGTCAATGTTGGTTTCTTCTTTAAATAAAAAAAATAAAATAAATGTAAAAATATGCATGCTACAATAATAGGGGCTTTCGCAACGGGTAGTATAGGAACTAGCCACCAGGGTGGTTCCCAGAGAACTAAAAGTTCCCCTAGGAACGTTTTCCTGGTTGCACCGCCAGTAGGAACTCTGAAGTGACGTGAGCCGTGCTTGTTGTTGTGACTTTTATTTTGACGGCGCTAAGAACGGCAGAGCACCAGCACTCACATTCTCCGTCCTCATTAGTTTACGATCTGTTTAACAGTCCTGTCTAACATGTTATTAGATAGAACTGTTATTCAAAGAAAGTAGGCAGGATATGAAAAAGTATTCGCGTTTGCCGTGTGGTTAAGGTCCAGTGTCGCTAGCTGAGCAGAAATACATAATCATGTTTCGCTTGCTCCCCTCAAAGTTGCGTTGGATTTTCTCTTTAGCGTAAAGCGTAAAGCTCCATCTATCACTGTTTTCCATGTTTGTAGAGTTAGTTCGTGGAGTTAATATATAGGCTGTGTACACAGCTTTTTAGAAATGGCGGGGGCCGGTGTTTCACGCGCAGTCGATCAGTCAGTGTACGCTTATGTTACTAGTAGGTTAGTCCCTACTCTGAAGTAGTCGCGATTCACCTCTCACAGCGTAACATGCTCTAAACACACCTCTTTAGCACGCAGAATAATGTAAGTGGGATTTTTATTTTTAACGATAACGTAATTGTGGCATCTGTAATCGTAATCGCAATTAAAAATGTATTGTGCAGCCCTACCTAAATGTGATAATCATCTGGAGGAAGTACCTGCAGGGCGACGTTTCTCACTCATCGATGTACTCAAAGGGTTCTGGGGCCTCGGGTTCCTGTTCTTCCTCCTCAATCTTGGGGCCGTGAGCGGACACGGGCTCCACAAGCTCCTCCTCTTCCTCACTGGTGTCTTTCAAGATGATGATGCCACCTGTGTGTAACTGGGGGGCGACAATGAGGACGAAGGGGGTTACTAAATTGTGCGACAGCCCAACTATATAACTTGCAGGCAAAAGTAGTCGTCTAGACGTCTTATTTAGTGGAAAACACAGAATGACTTGCTGCTAAAGCACACATTTGCATTTTTGAAGTCTCCGCAATCGGCAGCGCTTATTTGGAGCCATCAGGCGATTGTGTTCCCTCTGAGGAGTCTCTCATTTGGCAGCTTGAGTGGTTTTACAGAAACGTAAAGTTTTAAGCATTGACAACAGGCCCAAATGAAGAGTTAGACTCACAGGTTTGAAGGGCTGGTATCTGCAGTCGGGCATGGTGAGGACCTTGAGCTGGGCGGGCATGGCACGGGCTGGGTTCTCCAACATCTGGAAGTTTGGCTCTGGCTCTTTTTTCTTTTCTTTTTCTTTCTCCTTCTCTTTCTCCTTCTCCTTCTCCTTCTCCTTTTCCTTCTCCTTTTCCTTTTCTTTCTCCTTCTCCTCATCTTTCTTCTCCTTTTCGGCCTCAGCCTGTGTTTCCTGCATTGGAGATAAAGTGGTACATGTCATACTAAAGGTTTCGGGAAGGGCTTTGCAAAGGTCTGGATCTGCTGTTGGACATGCATACCACTTCCATCTTTTCCTCCTCCTTCTCTTTCTTCTCCTTTTCCTTCTCCTTCTTCTTGGCTTTAGCCGTGATGGACAGAACAGCAGTGGAAACCTAACAGAACAGTGGGACAAAATAAGCCATTAAATCTAGAACTGTTTGTTTTTAGTATCCGGTTGAGATGTGTCAAGTGTGTGAGTTGACGGTACATGGGTAATACAGACCTTCTCTTTTTCCTTCTCCTTTGGCACTTCCAAGGGTGGAGGGTAGGCAAAGGTGGAGGGTTTGCAGTTGGATCGATACTGCACCTTCGGCATCTGTTAATGGGACAGAACTTGTTCAATCAAACTCTACTAAAATACATTGTGATCCATGTCTCCTAAGAGCTTTTGTTTGAGGAGAACCAGAAGTTGCTGCCCCTGTACAGGGTCATATGTGAGGTTCAATGACATTTAGGACACTGTCTATGTAGGCAACAGCATGAAAGTCCACTAGGGTTTGAACAAAGCTTTATTTGAGAGTTGGTGGCATCAGCTTTTCCTACTTTTGACGATGTGCTAACCCAAGGATGTCCAAACCTCTTCTGGAGGGCCACTAAGTTGCCTGGAACAAACAAACCAGCCTGGAAGTTTCTAGTAATCCTGAAGATCTTGATTAGCTGGTTCAAGTGTTTAATTGGCATTGGAGCTAAACTTTGCATGACAGTGGCACTCCAGGAACAGGATTGGACAGCGCTAACCACAAAACCAATGCTCCAACTTGCATTGATTAATGGTTTGGCTCCTCATTGGATAGATGGGGATTTGAACTTTTGTCACTAATGCAGGAGATAAAAATACCCTACAACAAGTGTTTCTGTTAGAAATGACCGAAGTCAACCAAGGGTGACGTCACATTTTGCAGTATAGGTTAGGTTACCTTCAGGTCCTTGTTGAGGCCGATGATGGCTGTGGGTATGAAGGCCAGCGACAGGAAGTGAGAGAGCGGGAACCAGAACCAGAACTGTGTGAAGACCAGCAGACCCACCACAGACGGCATGTGTGTGTGGCCTGTGCGAGACTGCAGGGAGATCGTCACGTTACGACCACCTGAGAAGAATCAGAAAGATGGAGTGTCATGCTCCTCAGGAACTCCAGCCGCTTCTCATATAAAGGTGCGGTCACATTAATGACATTTCGGCAAAAAAGGTCCATTGTCAGTAGTGTAGCAATGCATGAAGCACCACTCACAACTCGCTTTCAAACCAAGCAACCTTCTGTTGGTCAATGCGGTGAACTTGCATGACCAATCTGAACACGAGTGAAATCTAAGTGGGGAAATCTTTTGCCCTCACACAAAACTCTCGATTGCGCAATTACCTATTGAAATGACTGGATTTCGCCTATTACATTTCGTCAAGCAATGTTAAATGTGACCACTCCTTAAGTGGGCGGTTCTTGCCTTGAATAAGTGACATTGTGGAGCAGACTTTATACAGATATTTAAAGTGCCTTATTTTGCTATTTTAAAGTTTCCTACTTTTGTTTTGGAGTCTCCAACAACAGGTTTACATGCGTCAAAGGTCAAAAACACTTTTGTTTTCTCATAATATACATTGCACATCACCACAGTGTTCAATGATTCTCAAACGACTCGATGGATGAATCAGGCCTACTCTGCTCTGATTGGTCAGACGGCCCAGTCTGTTGTGATTGGTCTACCACTTACAGCGCACGTCGGAAACAAACGCCCATTACCAAAACTGAACACCAGCTCCGGAGGCTTCCTCAGTCCTTCCTCAGATTGTACACACAGCGAAGACAGTAACGATGACATTGATTTTACCATATCAATCCGAGCGCGAGTCCGATGATGAAACATTGGAAGAACGAGTTATTCAACCCGAACCTCCATCGTAAGTACGTTCTAAGTTCTTTGTGGGCGGACAACATACAACATAGGCGGGCATTATGAGAATGTCTTTTCTAGTGGTGTAGAACCGTAACGCAGTGATTCGAATTACAGACGACTCGTATAGGCGGTTCAGAGTCGATTCTTTCTTTTGGGAGAAAATAACTATTTATCGTGCACTTTCGACTTTACAGCTTTGCAGAACGTTTACATTCACAAACAGCTTTATTACACACTGCAAGAAAGGGAATATTCGAAAAAACATAATGGGGCACTTTAAAGGTATATCTAAACTGGATTTTTGGTTTGTATTACACTATTTAAGTGTTGCAAAGGCCACACAAGTGAGGCTGAACGGAGAAGGGCATAGGTGTGCACTGGTGATATCTTTATTAACAACAGGCGTTTCAAATGTCCTTTCCTGTCGAGGTGTACAGCACATGGAGTTGATACAGAATCGGGCTGATGTCGTAAAGGTCAAGGTCAAAGACGGCTCCACCCTCAAACTGCCTGATGAGCAGACAATAACGGGAGGACAGGACGGAAAGAGGTGTGGACACATCCATAACAATGCACTTTTAAAGAAGATAAATGGGGAGAGGAGGGGTAAAGGATCGATTTGGTTTAGAATGAAAGGCATTGCAGACAATAGCATACTTAAGTCACAGCCCGTTATATTATTATTCTGCAAGTTTACTGTTGGCATCTACTGTAATTGCGTAGAGAAATTACGGCCTGTATTGTTTATTTTGACTGCAGTGACTTGCATCATTTGCAACAACCAAAAATCCAAGTGTTCAAACTCTCGGCCGAGCCAGGCCATGAATCAAGCCAGACTAAGAAAGACTTCAAAATGTCACAGAGGGTAATAATTTCAACAGACATTGCAATTTTCAATTAGCTTTAAGAGCTCTCCATAGTCCGTAGCTGTTACACTAATGCATTTTGTTCTAAAACCTAGTGAGCTGCCTATATAGGAAGCAGTTTAAGGCATCACAGGCATGTTCTTTGGAACGAAGACTGTTCCAAAAAGTAAGCTGCATACTTAAAAGATACCTTTGTTTGGCTAAATTCTAATGTGGTGGAAAAAAGCAGGAAAAAAAATTATGGATGCACCGATGTGAAAATTTTGGTCGATACCGATAACCGATAATTCTTTATATTTGAAAGCCGATAACCGATATATTGGCCGATACAAAAACCTGATTACAAAAACCAAAGTCTCACCATTAAATCCATGTCCCAAGCACACAATTATGCTGTTCTCATTATAATTTTATGTAGCCATTATGACAGATTTGCGCTGCTTAACTGTATTTTGAAGTTATCTTAACTGTACATCTGAAGTGTCTCAGCTGAAGGAAATACATTATTTATAACGATATCATTAAAATGAACATGTATCGGCCAATACCAATATGGTGGCCGATATATTGTGCATCCCTAAAAAAAATAAAATTCATGAAGTACCAAAGAGTATCAATAAATGTTTTTAATTAAATTATGCAATAGTTGTTTGTGCTCTCTATTTGTACGCCTATTGGAGAACTGTGGCATTAGATTAGCAACATGCCAATGTCAAACTTCAATATTTGTGTATCTTGAGCATACTTAAGCTAACATCAAAGTGTATTGAAATCCAATGAGTCCGTGATGAGCACTATTTAAGTAGCACATGGAGTTGCTGCCTATGTAGAATGTTCCAAATCAGTCACTTATGAGGTCCTATTTAAGTTAGGATGATGCCTAAGAAGGCAGCTACCAAAGCATGTGTAGACAGGAAGGCAGCTCACTAGATTTAGGTTTTGGAGCAACTGTGTTAGACAGTATTTTTGTATAGAAGCTATTTAATAAGTTGTAGGAAAGCTCAGGCCGTACGTGGTGGTATGGCTCATGTATTTAAATGAAGTGTATATACGGACTATGTATATTCGCTGCAGCCCCAACTGTGATGGATCATTAGGATGCAACCCCATTCCAGCGTAATCCTAATTCACTTACCATAGGCAAAAACAACACTCCATGTGAAATATTCTCCTGAATCTGTGCTAATCTGTATTGGGTTGGTATACAAGCTGACATTTGGGAAGCTGGGGGCAAGAGCATCTTGAAGGTCAATGCATTCTTTCAATATTAATAGGCAAGCACCCTTGGGATTGAGTGAATGATTGCTTGTAGTGGCATGAAGACGTGGTGCTATCTGGTTTTTAATGCCACATTCTTGTCATGATCCTATCAGTACTTTATCACACAGCCTTAAAGGGACTTCCCTGCCTTTACATGCATGCAAAGGTTTGTTTTGTTTTGCACCAACCACGGAGTTAGAGACTTTATAAAGCACATTAACCCAGAAAGTAAAAATGAAGAACTGACAAATCTCTACATAATGTTGATACTGACCTGCATCCAGGATGCCCTGAGCCAGAATGGCCCCAAATTTGGCCATCACATCATCATGCTTGTCATTGATCACCTTTGAGTAGAGTTGCCGAAACTGGTTCACCTATGGAAACAAAGAGGCGATGTACAGCCTTTTCTCTGATATATACACAACTTCTGTAGATGGACTACAATCTTTGAGAAATTAATTTCTGGCTCTGGTCTTGTGCTGCATTCATGACTTGTTATTATTAAAAGATGGTATCTCAGGGATGTGATTAGCTTCTATTGCAATGCTCAATATCAACATGGATTCAAGTGCGAAATTACTTTTACTTCGCTTTGCAAAATATTGAAGACATCAATTTTACTCTCATGTGGCTATAAAGTAAAGCCCAGTAATAACCATGTGGTAAAATTGAAAGAAAATCACCCCAAGAAACAAGCAAATGTACCGTGACTACACAACCACACTGCAGAAATGATTGGATGTCTGATATTATAAAAGGCCAATATTTATGACTTTAGGTGTGTACTAGAATCTATAATAAACCGTAAAATGACAGACTATAGTTTTCATTCTGTGTAGTCTCTGTAACCCACATAACTCCTCCCGATAGTTTTGTAGCTTTGTCTCACATTTTGCTCATTTACAAAAATTTATTTTACTAATCCCATGAGCCAAATAATTAACCCCAGCAACCTAAAAAAAACAACAACAAAAAAAACACACTCTGCTTACCTTTGGACAGGTGACCTCCGACTGCTGGATCATGATCAGAGCAGAGGCGATCAGAGCACCCTGTCTGACGTAATTCACCGGGTCATTGGTCATGGGCTCCAGGAGATTGATTGCTTCCTGTTGAAGGAAATCATCAATGGAAAGCATATTAAATATGCTTATGGAAAAACGGCAGCATATCCTGACACAGCATGCTGAATGGTTAAACCTAAACCACAAATTCATCCGATTACCTAAGTATCTAATCATCTTTGAGAATTTGTGGTATCATAATATGGTAACCTGAAAATATAGAAGTGAAGTAGGCATATTCAGATTTACCTAATGATACACAAACCACAGAGAAAGAAAAGCCCTGCATGAACTTTCCATCCCTTTCTCTCCGAATGGTTCAGTTGGGTTTGTTTAAGAGGGGTATTTAGTGTCACATTTGATCTTCAGGCCGAAAGCCAAACCATGTAACAGCAAGCACTTTTTGAATTATGACTGCACTCCAAAATAGCAAATTTGGCTCATAGATAACTAAAAGCTAAAGTAACATTACCCCACATACAGTATCCCATCGTTATACATATTTGTGAAATTGCATCAGAAGTTGTTTGGAACGATTCACCCAAAATAAAAGCACTCATTACCTGCAGCCCAAGACGGACAGAGCCGAAAAAGGACTGAAACAACTCCACTGGGCATTTTGTGTCAGCAGAAATTATATCGCAGTAAAAATAACCAGGTGTATAAATTACAGACTCGAAGTAGAATTTGTGACCCATTTAAAAGGCCTGACAGATTTGAAAGCGTGGGAGATCTTGGCTCATAGGCCAGCCCGATTTCCCAGCACCTCCACAAAATAGCCAATGACTGTATTTGGGCACCTGAGAGGGATTTGGATTAGGATTGTTTTAAGTTAAGTGGTCAAGACCAATCTTTATATTCCATTTTCCAGCTCACCCAACGAGGAAGGCGAGTGGTAAATGGGAAGAACATTGTCCAAGGTATCCGTTTGAATCTTATCTCCACTCAAGTGGTAAAAGTGCCATCTGTGACTCTTCCACTGGTAATGCAATTAGTCGCAGAACCAACCTGAGTGTGTACGAGACCCAATAACACCACTCAGGATTGTTGTAAGATAGCTCAACATCTCTCTTGGGTCCCAGCTGTCTCACAGACTTGAGAACTTTTTTTAGCTGTCTAACCTTTAACAGTCACATCAGAGCTCCGGACTGTGAATAAAATGGTCACAAACGCAACAACAACAAAATTTGTGACTGCTTAAAAATCTGAAAAGTTTGTATTCATCTATATGACTATGTACAGTGGCCCAGTAGTGCACTACACAACAAAATTTAAAAACAATGAATTGGCTATTTTGCCGCGTCGTGGCTTGCTTCCATTGTGTTTAAATTTCGTTGTGTTGTGGCTCGATTCTGTCGTGTTGTGGCTAGTTTCCGTTGGGTCATGGCTTGTTTCCGTTGTGTTGTTTAAATTTCGTTGTGTTGTTTAAATTTCGTTGTGTTGCGGCTCGATTCCGTTGTGTTGTGGCTCGATTCTGTCGTGTTGTGGCTAGTTTCCATTGGGTTGTGGCTTGTTTCTATTGTGTTGTGCCGATTTCGCAGTGCTGTGGCTTGTGACCATTGTGTTAATTTCGTTGTGTTGGGGCTTGATTTCATCGTGTTGTTTAAATTCCGTTGTGTTGTGGCTTGATTTCATCGTGTTGTTTAAATTTTGTTGTGTTGTGGCTAGTTTCCGTTGGGTCATGGCTTGATTTTATCGTGTTGTGGCGCGTTTTCATTGTGTTGTGGCGATTCCGTCATGTTGTGGCTAGTTTCTGTTGTGCTGTGGCTAAATTCTGTCGTGTTGTGGCTAGTTTCCACTGGGTTGTGCCGATTTCGCAGTGTTGTGGCTTGTGACCATTGTGTTAATTTCGTTGTGTTGGGGCTTGATTTCATCGTGTTGTGGCTAGTTTTCGTTGTGTTGTGGCGATTCCGTCATGTTGTGGCTAGTTTCTGTTGTGCTGTGGCTAAATTCTGTCGTGTTGTGGCTAGTTTCCATTGGGTCGTGGCTAGTTTCCATTGTGTTGTGCCGATTTCGTGTTAATTTCGTTGTGTTGTGGCAATTCAGTCGTGTTGTGGCTTGTTTCCCTCATGTTGTGGCAATTTTGTCGTGTTGTGGCATCATTTCGACATGTTTAAATTTCATTGTGTTGTGGCTAGTTTCCGTTGGGTCGTGGCTTGATTTCATCATGTTGTGGCGCGATTTCGTCGTGTTGTGGCTAGTTTCCATTGGGTCGTGGCTTGTTTCCATTGTGTTGTGCCGATTTCGCAGTGTTGTGGCTTGTGACCATTGTGATAATTTCGTTGTGTTGTGGCGATTTTGTCACGTTGTGGCTTCATTTCGACATGTTTAAATTCCATTGTGTTGTGGCTTGATTCCGTCGTGTTGTGGCTTGATTTTGTTGTGTTGTTTAAATTTTGTTGTGTTGTGGCTAGTTTCCGGTGGGTAATGGTTTGATTTCATCATGTTGTGGCACGATTTTGCCGTGTCGTGGCTAGTTTCCATTGGGTCGTGGCTAGTTTCCATTGTGTTGTGCCGATTTTGCAGTGTTGTGACCATTGTGTTAATTTCGTTGTGTTGTGGCTTGTTTCCCTCATGTTGTGGCAATTTTGTCATGTTGTGGTTTCATTTCGACATGTTTAAATTCCGTTGTGTTGTTTAAATTTTGTTGTGTGGTGGCTCGATTCTGTCGTGTTGTGGCTAGTTTCCATTGGGTTGTGGCTTGTTTCTATTGTGTTGTGCCGATTTCGCAGTGCTGTGGCTTGTGACCATTGTGTTAATTTCGTTGTGTTGGGGCTTGATTTCATCGCGTTGTTTAAATTCCGTTGTGTTGTGGCTTGATTTCATCGTGTTGTTTAAATTTCGTTGTGTTGTGGCTAGTTTCCGTTGGGTCATGGCTTGATTTCGTCGTGTTGTGGCTAAATTCTGTCGTATTGTGGCTAGTTTCCATTGGGTTGTGCCGATTTCGCAGTGTTGTGGCTTGTAACCATTGTGTTAATTTCGTTGTGTCGGGGCTTGATTTCATCGTGTTTAAATTCCGTTGTGTTGTGGCTTGATTTCGTCGTGTTGTTTAAATTTCGTTGTGTTGTGGCTAGTTTCCGGTGGGTCATGGCCTGATTTCATCATGTTGTGGCACGATTTTGTCGTGTTGTGGCGATTCCATCATGTTGTGGCTAGATTCTGTCGTGTTGTGGCTAGTTTCCATTGGGTCGTGGCTATTTTTCATTGTGTTTCAATTTCGCTGTGTTGTGGCGATTTCGTCGTGTTGTTTAAATTTCGTTGTGTTGTGGCTAGTTTCCGTTGGGTCATGGCTTGATTTCGTCGTGTTGTGGCTAAATTCTGTCGTATTGTGGCTAGTTTCCATTGGGTTGTGCCGATTTCGCAGTGTTGTGGCTTGTAACCATTGTGTTAATTTCGTTGTGTCGGGGCTTGATTTCATCGTGTTTAAATTCCGTTGTGTTGTGGCTTGATTTCGTCGTGTTGTGGCTAGTTTCCGGTGGGTCATGGCCTGATTTCATCATGTTGTGGCACGATTTTGTCGTGTTGTGGCGATTCCATCATGTTGTGGCTAGATTCTGTCGTGTTGTGGCTAGTTTCCATTGGGTCGTGGCTATTTTTCATTGTGTTTCAATTTCGCTGTGTTGTGGCGATTTCGTCGTGTTGTGGAAATTGTCATGTTGTGGCGATTTCGTCATGTTGTGGCTAGATTTCTTTGTGTTGTGGCTAGATTCCTTTGTGTTGTGGCGCGATTTCGTTGTGTTGTGGCTTGTTGCCATTGTGTTTGAATTTCGTTGTGTTGTGCATTACTGGGCCACCGTAACTATGTAAGGTTGTGTTAATTACACATTACATATTACACAGCTACTTCAACGAAACCGACTGTAAGAGTACAGAGACAGTACCTTGTTACCAGTACCAGCACAGCAGATGCCCAGAGCCATTGCAGCGCCGCAGCGGACGTGGGGATTGTAGCTCTCAGACAGCAGGGAAACCACACTGGGACATTGTTCTGGAGTCCTGTAGACACAAATATAATAAAAAACACACTTGAAGGAAAGACCATCAATTTTTCAAAATGGTTTATTTTCTCTGACAGTAATACTTCGGGATCGGGTGCAGGAATGCGAGGCTTTAGTTCTTTGTTCAAAGTTTATGGAAAGGAACTATTAAACTGGTGCACAGGCTCTGTCAAATTGTCGTCCATAACACAAACGAAGCTAACTCAATAAAACAGAGCAGGATGGTTATTTCGGTTTCCATTAAATCAAGTATATTTGAAGAATACATGTGGGGTTACAGTGAAAAAGACCATAGAATTATAGGAATGGGAACGTTAGGTGATTTTTAGTAAAAGCAAAGTGTTTACGGACAAAATTAACTTTCTTGTTTTTGTACAAACCTTGGAGCTTCCATTGGTTAAACTACACTTCTGAAAAACTAATTAGCTATACAACAAGGTAAAAATCACCAATCATGTGATTTTCATCATTAACCACATAATTCTGCAGTCCGATTACGTCACACACTGAACGACAAAATCACACCAGTTTGCCTACACGTGTCATTTTAGAGAAAATAAATGCCATATCCCCCCCTCCCAAATTAATTAAGGTTTTACGTCCTTGAAACATTTCCTGCGAGAGTATGTAAAGCTCCTGTTTAAGTCTGATGGTATATAGCCTGAAGCCCTAAATGTCCATCTAGGAATAAAATAATCAAATAACAGCCTCATTTTCCTCATTAAATCCTCAGAGGCTCCGTTATGACAACACTCACATAACACAAAGTCAGTGAAAGAAGAAAATTATATTAAAGACAATCAGTTGTACCCATTTACTTTACACTGAAACAATTTGCAATTTAAAAACAAGAATAAATAAAGTTATCATTTAAAGCATCTTAGGGAGGCCCAGATAGAAATTCTGCTAATAAAAGCATATAAATATGTATTTGTTGTGGCCAATAAATAAACTGATGGCCAATATTATGCATCATTTATTTATTGAATCTTTTATTGCCATATCAGCATCTGTGGCTATTTTCATGGCAAGATCAATATATAAAAAAATAAACAAAATTAACCCAGTGGTAGCAAAAAACAAAAACAACAATTGATAACCATCTCGCATAAATATAACAAAAATTATATAAGATTTTTAATTTCAATATTTGATTTAAAAAAAAAAAAACGTACTTTTTCCTGGTGAAACATTTAAAAACATCCATAAAGAACGGTGTAAAAACGTTGCCTAGTGTCATTCAAAGCAGTACATTCCAGCAAAACATGTTTTATAGCCAATATTATGAATCTAAACTGCTATATACTTGTAAAAATCAAGATTTCAATAAAGTTTTATACATGTTTCAAGTCAAATCAGGGATCATAAAACAGCACAAATCAAAGATGAGTGGCTTTATTTTCTATTATCTGATAGTTAGTAGATTATATGATTGGCTGACACCAGTATGCTAACAGATAAATTACACAATACCGGGTTAACTTGGGGGCTTGACTGACAATTAAAGTTCAGTTAAGTAACCAAAAAAATAGGCTTTTAGAATAATCTCGTCTGTAATAACAGACAGCATGTCCAGTTGAGACAACGGCTCGAACGCTTCCCAACGCAAAACCCTTTCCGTGGGAAGCTAATCCACAGTTTAGGACTCGCATAAGGATTTGACTTAATCTTTCATCAGGGTGGAATTAACGTGTTGTGCTGGATATTACGGGTTCTGCCAAATTTGGCAGGCTGGGAAATACAGTTTCAATGTTGATAAAGTTGGGAACCTTCTGTACAAATACAAATCTTAGCCAGGGTCTTATGCCTATTCACGAACATTTAGTTCATCTAATCCTGACTAGTCATTTGGGTTTGGAAGCTTCAGTCTCAGATTCAGACTGAAGCTTTGTTTACATAAGGTTTTCACTTAGAAATCTAGATTTGCCTTCACTATGTTGTGGTATTTATTAATAACCACTTGCCAGTTTTTAAAGTGGCACCATCAAGTGGTTTGCTAATCGGCATCAAGAGGAAAAGCTCAAATGTGTGCAACGTGAGCCAATGAGCTCTGTTCAAGCGCATCACACGCATGTTTGAGCTTCTGTGTTCAGCATATTTGATGCGCACGTTTAACAAATCACTCAAAAGTCATTTATTTACGTATAATGTGTTGCTGTGGGTTGCGTCTCACTTCAGACTTGACTGACAGACTGGCATTCTGACACCATGAGATTCAGGCTTTCTAACTGTAAAACCACTTTTTTTTTTCTTTTTGTTGCAATTATTCTGCTTGAATTGATATTAGTAGTCCCATAACTTTATTAGTTAGGCTAGTAGATTGTTACTGTACTTACTGTAACTTAATTACCTTTCTCTTGAAAAAGTAAAGGAAGGGATCATTTTTTTCTGTAATTTAATCAGTTACTTCTGATGTAATTGCATGTAATACTTTATAGAACAATTAGAAGAACTTATTTAAAGCCTTGTTTATACTCACGGCGTCCGCACGAGCGCGAGGGTGCACGCGGCAAAAATGAGTGTGCGGTCGTGCGTGTTGAAAGCGCGTGACCCCATTTCGCTGGGCCCCAGTCATCGGAGGCGTGCGCAGTCAGCGGAGGCTCACGCTGCGGAGCCAGACGAGAGTATAAACAAGGCTTGAGGGTGTTTTCTGTCAACGGGCAACTTAAAAAAACGTAAAGGTGTAAATTGAGGTATGCCATTTTTATTTGACGAAAAAAAAAAAACTATTCCGGTTCTTCAAAGCTTCAAACGGATTCAGTGTATTTTCGTTTTGTCATCTTAATTAGGTAATTATTTAAGTGAAAATATTTAGTGTAGGTCTATTTATTTTATGCTTTTTATTAATATGATTTTATTCTGTTTTCTCTGTTGTCAGAAACGCTGGAGGTGCGTGATAATGTGAATCCAGGTTCTGTTGTTGAGCTGTTCTGTATGCTGCTGTTCGCACAGTAAATTAAACACGTGAAAAAATGTGTCTTTTTAACAGATCACAGACACTCGTCAATTGTATTTTTATTTAATGCCAATTCAATATTATAATCTTATGAGTTAACGGTTAATAATCGGATAATGAGCGGCAGTGGTCGGTCGGGAAAATTAACTGAAATGAGCATAACTAGTCTAATGTTAAAATGTATGTTTTAAATTATTATATAGTAGCACTCAAATGTTTGGAAGCATTACTATTTTTTATGTTTTTGAAAGAAGTCTCTCCTGTCAAACCTGCATTTATTTGATCAAAAATACAGAAAAAAACAGCAATATTGTGAAATATTACTACAATTCAAAAATATGATTTTCTATTTTAATATAGTTTAAAATATTATTTATTCCTGTGATCAAAGCTGAATTTATCATCATTACTCCAGTCTTCAGTGTCACATGATCCTTCAGAAATCACTCTAATATGAGGATTTATTATCAATGTTGGGAACTGCTGTGCTGCTTGATATTTTTTTATAACCTGTGATACTATTTCCAAGATTCTTTGATGAATAAACGATAAAAAGAACAGCATTTATTCAAACTAGTAAAGATTTATATGGTTAGAAAAGATTCCTATCACTTTTTATCTAACACATCCCTGCTGAATAAAAGTATTAAATTAAATTATATAAAATGTATTAAAAAAGAAAAAAAACAAAATGACTGACCCCAAACTTTTGTTTTGTATATTTTGTAAATTTCAATTTTAAATAAATGCTGTTCTTTTTTTCTTTTTTTACTTTTAATTCATCAAAGAATCCTGAAAAAAGTATCTCGGGTTCTAAAAAACTGTTTTCAACATTGATAATAAATCCTCATATGAGAATGATTTGTGAAGGATCATGTGACACTGAAGACTGGAGTAATGATGAAAAATTCAGCTTTGACCACAGGAATAAATTATATTTTAAAGTATATTAAAACATTATTTTACATGTAATATTTCACAATATTACGTGCATTTCTGATCAAATAAATGCAGCATTGATGAGCATAAGAGACATTAAAAATAGTAATGTTTCCAAACATTTGACCGGTACTGTATATATAAAATTCCTTCATAAAGGACTGCTTTGTCTTACTTGGCAAACACAATCAGCCTTAACAGACTCTTAAACCTTCAGCTAAAAGCTCCCTCCTAAATTTGTTTTGTCTGATTTAAGTTTTTTCTTGTTAACTTTTATAAACAAAAGACGAAGCATGACACACTCCAGGAGTCGGAGGCGTACATGGTTCAGGAGTTTCTCTTTGCCAGACGCTATCCAACGCACCAGCAAAATGAACAAACAAAAAGGAGTTCCGTTGAAAAAAAAAAAAGTATTTCTTGACTAGCCTATCAAAGCATAAAATACAGGTTTATGAGCTGTTATTCTTTTGCCTTTAAACAAGCATTTTTGCTTCAAGTTTCCACACACTAAGATTTTCAACTGAAATATTTCTCATGATCTTAAAACTTTTGATCTAATGGCTTAGACCATTCAGATGTCTTCAAAACCAATTTCGAGCATTAATGCAGATGGTATGATTTTCAAAAGAAATATATTATTTTTTTAAGTGGGCAAAATGGAGCTGATAATGAACGCAAAGCAGCCAGTGTCAAGCACACATACGCTGTAAAACATGATATGATCAATAAGTAATGGCAACATGTTTTCCCATGAACTTTTTATATTACACAAGTTTAACTCCATTTTAGTCAGTTTAATAAAATATAAAGAACTGAAAATGTTTGAAGTCTAAGTTGAAGTAGTTGGAATTTCTCTACAGTACACCTTTAATAGTTTAAATAAAAGCATCCCAGGATGCACCTCATTTAAACAGTTTTATGGTCACTACATAATTCTCATACTTACATTTATGCTATTTCAAAATGATGACTTTAATTTTAGTCATAAGCTGTAGGTGTATTCAAACCTTTGATTGGTAGTGTGTGCAACACACACACACACACACACACACACACACACACGTGTTTTCTGTTGTCGTCGTTTTGTTTTCAATAACCAGATTCAACCTCCAACTTCACCCTGGCAAGGTGGAAAAGGTCATTTAATGCAAAAGGGGGAGTCAAGTCCTCAATCGATCTTAAAATACGACAGATCACCCATTGAACCATCTCCTTAGTATTCACAAGGTGTTAAGGACAATCCTGTCCAATCAGGATATACAGACACCTGAAGAATATTAGCTTGGTGTTTTAAGGTTGAAGTATGGAGAGATACTCAATGGGCTTTAGATTTTTGTTTTCTAAAAAAATGCAAAGCAACAATCTTTTCAGAGACATGAAAAACTACCTGTTCATTTCTGTGGATGGGTTTGACACAAATTATGAAAAGTAAGCAGCTGGGATGTGCAAAACCACTTTTTAAAATGGTCTAGTTGACTACAGAGGGATAAAATAATAAGCTAGGCACACTGTGGTATAAGACTATGAAGACAAATATAAATAGCAGCTCCGCTGCATTGAAGAAAATGACCCCCCAGGATCACCGGACCCACCCCGGAGTCGACACATTCATGTCTCCAGGTTTAACTTGTGAGAGAGCGAGAGAGGGAGAGAGGGAGGGAGGGAGTAGCAGAGCGAGTCAGTAAACAGAGACACAATGAGAGAGGAAGGGTTAGAGGACGTATGGAAGTTTTAGACTGGGGATCACGATAGGTGATGCGGAGAAGATCTGGGGATTCGTCCAGCTCCTCAAGAACGAGGAAATTCCTCAGCATGAAACCAAAAACCGAGATGATATCTGGATCTTTTCCCACAAAGAATTTGGACAACCAATTGTTTTGTTTGTACTTTTTTTTTTGGTGTGCATATAAAAGGCAATAAGTCACAATCTGAGGGACGTTTTGTGCACTTGCTTCACTTGCTTAAACGATAAACACGACAATGAATAATACGGAATTAAGCTAGTGAAGAGAGGAAACCCAGTGTTGAGATCAAGGTAAGTAGCAGAAATCATTTCCACCATTTTCTTTTCTTCTCCATAATGGGAAAAATTCAATCAATTTAGAAATGTGTTAAATTTAGAAAATATATAGTTAAGTATTGTAAATGTTTATTGGTGAATTCTGAAAAAAAGGACATTTCAAACAGTGAATAGAGTTTGTAGGGGAAAATATAAGAGTCTACTTTCACACAGCTTCTAAAATAATCACATCAAGTTAAATTTTCTATAATAAAAGTTTCGATTTTATTTGTATAACTTAACATATAACAGATAATATAGATTGCAATATACAAGTTAAATAACATTACACAACATGTGTTTCTGTATTTCATAATACACATTACATAATGTTATGCCAGAAGGAACCATTTCCAAATTATAATGCAATTATGAAACCGTAATTATTCTGAAAATTATTCTGTTTATGAAGTCATCTGCCTGGACTGATTGAGCTCGATAGGAAAACAAATGACTCCGTATGGTCAACATTCACAGATCATTACTGATAGCTACTTCCTTGCTTAATTACAATCATGGTCTGGAACACGTACTGCTAATCACGACAAGAAAATCGTATTTATCATGTGTCGGTTCGAGACAGTTGAAGATAATGTGTTTTTTTTTTTAATACTGTTTGAATGTTTATATTTCCAGGAGTGTAAAAGCACAGAGACAGAACAAAGATGGGCAATACCTCATCTACCATGTGACTCTGGTTCCATCTGGAGATAATAATTTGGAGGTGAATACTTTGGAAACTTAATAAATTGGATTTTTGCAAGCAAACAGAAGTGCATCATTTAAATTGAACACACCACTACCCTCTGATCGGAGGGAGTCTGTGACAATGCTGGACGAGCCCACGGAAAAAACAAAAGCTCAATTTTACGAAGCAGAATGGCTAGCCATAGCGTCAACCAAACAGGGAGCGAGGACCATCCTGGAGAACCCCTCCGTTGGGCTGCACTGCTCATTCTTCTGGTCATCTTTCCCACCATTGGTGGGAACATCCTGGTTATTCTGGCAGTGTCACTGGAGAGAAAACTCCAGAACGCGACTAACTTCTTCCTGATGTCGCTGGCTGTGGCCGATCTACTGGTGGGATTGCTAGTGATGCCCATCGCTCTAGTGACTGTGCTTTTCCGTAAGTAATCTTAACTTTAATTGTAGAACTTAATGGCAAATTCTTGATGGTTCCATAAGGGATGTATGATAGTGCACGTTATAACCCAGACGTTTTTTGTATATCCTACAGTGAAACTAGTTTCTCAGTGTAACTCTAAAACCATATTAAACAGAATGATAAAGACCATGTTTCATTTCCTGACAGTCATTAAAACATGTCTCGCAACATCTGCCAAGCTTCTACTACTGTCATTCTTATGCCAGCTTGTCTTTCAGTTCCAATGCCAGAACACTCCAGTCGGTCCATTATTCCTCATTAAATGGATTTGATGACATTTATTACTTCATTAGCCGCACCTTGTCTTCACACACGTTAAAGCTTAAGGTGAACCAGAACTTTGCTGGCTTGATCGCAATTCGGGACAGTTCGCCCAAAAATTGTGTCAACAAACCTGAATGACTCGTGTCTGTGGGACACAAAAGAAATTATTTTGAAGAATTTAACCGTTTTTGTCCATAGAATGAAAGTCAAAGTGGCCCAAGTTTTGGAACGACACGCAGTCAAACCCAAATGTATTCAGACACCTTCAACAGTTTCTCACATGATCAGTTTATTCACTATAGTTTAGAAAATGGTAATAAAATATAACAAGAACTCAGAGTTAAACTGTCAGAACAAATTCATCTTGATGTCAGATAACTTTGATAGTAAGGGATGGATTACAATCAACCAATCAGCTGTTGAATTTAAGCACACACTTAGATAATACCAATTCAGGTCAACCAATGACCAAGCAATGCTTCGTTTTGTTCAGTCTGTGGTGTCAAAGGTCACATTAGCAATTAAAGAACAAACACTGAAGCAAAACATGCTCAGGTCAAAGTGTCGGAATCATTTTGTTCCCAAATTGTTATCAATTTCCACTGTATGAAGAATTGTTGGGTATAATATGTCACAGTTTACTTTATTTTGCTATCCTCACTTACATAAATTAACTATAGTGTCCTGCAGCCACTAGTGAAACATTATATCTGTGTCTGAATCATATCTGGTTTGACTATAGGTCAAAAAATATGGCAGAAATTTCATTTTTAGCATGAACTATCCCTTTACCACCAGTCATCTGTCCTGGAAAATACTTTTAACAGATGCTATTTATCCAAAGAAACTTGTCAAACACTTTGTTTGAGAGGTTGGGGAGGAAACAGTAAAGATAAAGAGGCTTTTATTTAATGAAACTTGGTCCTTTGAGGTTCCAGTAGTTGAGTTAAACCAAGCCTTGAAGACGTGACCAAATTGAGGAGTCCCCAAGGACCATAAGGATAGGAAAAGGAGCAATAGGACAATATCTAAAGGTGTTCCACACAAAGAGAACCATGTGTGAACGCAAAGACTTCGCCAAACAGCTGAAGCTTACCAGAAGTCATGCACACTGACAGGTAATTAAGTTGAATTACCTTAGGGTACAATAATACATTGTCTGCTGTCTTGGTCAATAAGTTGTTGCACTCAAACACAAAGACAGCAGTAACTCTAGACGTTAATTCTCAACTTGCGAATACATGTAATCATAAAAATAAAAGTAACCTTTACCAATTGGAGTAACTCAAAGGTTTCAGTCATGTGGCGATGTGCTCGCTCAAACAGTAAAACCAATGTTCTACCAAAGGCTACGTCCACATCTGTGGACCAGGTGAAGACAGCAATTGAAGTTAAAGCCATGAAAACAGCAATGACTGAACACTGTGAAAATCTACACAGCGCTTGATAAAGGGCTAAAAAACAAGAGCCTACCCTTGAGAGCACACCACAAATGTATTCCTCTGAAAAAGAGAGAAATATTTACACGAGGAAGTTGAGACTTGGCAGTGCAAACCTAAAGTGTGGTAGAGTTGAGCGTGTCTTTATTTAGCTTTCAGGAAGAGAGGGCACACTTACCTGACAGTCTATAGGGGAACTAGGGCTGGACGACGTAGAGAATAATAATATGTAGTAATAAGTAGATTTTGTAGGGAACAGTATTTTGGAATATCATGAATCATTTTATGCATTATTAATTTAAGTTTCCTAAAGACTAGGGCTGCCCCCGACAAAACATTTTACTAGTTGACTAGAGTAGTCGCTCATTTAGGCGAATAGTCGACTAATCGCACGTTTATGATATTAATTTTATTACTTAACTATATACTGGGGGGGGGTATATGTAGTGTGTAATATATGCATTAGATATGTAATATATGTAGCATTGCCAACATGTTCTACATTACAGCGCATGCATTTCCACTTATAGACAGAAATGCACGTGTCATACGCATTACATAATTATAGTATTTGTGTTCAATTTGGAATTGGTTCATTTAAAAGTAGACATACCAAGCTTTTTATAGACAAAATATGTCAGAGGCAAGAATATGCTTGTATGAGTGTTTCGGCTCATTTTTGTGACTGAGATGTAGAAAGCGCATCCTGTTTGTTTTCTTTATTTTACAAAAGTTTTGTTTTTGTGTGTACCCAAATAAAAGTAGACCCTTTACAGTTTTGAATGATGTATTACTCTTATCTGACCAAAAATGACAGATTATTTTAAAGTTCTTTACGCTGTTGTCAGGAAAAAAACGCATGAACACTTGGATATGTGCCAAATAATAGCGCACATTTCTCTGTAAACACTAGAGCGAGTGGCCATGTAAAGAGGCTAACATTATGCTACTACTCACATGTTTTAAATGATAAGCCATATTTGAGGTCAGTGAAAGATAGACAAACATTTGGATTTCCTGCCCGACACATGTACCAGCCGTTAACCATCTGTCTGTGATGGACTGCGTGATTTGCCACTTCCTGTGGAGTTTTTTTCTGCAACTAACCGACTGAAATTTGGTTGACTAAGCCTCTTCTAGTAGGGGGAAGCCCTACTAAAGACAGTATCAGATTCAACAAAACTGATTCAATGGTTTGCTAGAGCCATCACCCAGTTTATAGGAGTTATGCGTTTTTTTTACATATTAAAGTGTTTGAGCATAGAATGCTGGTCAAATGTTTAAACTATTGTTATTTTAGCACATATAAATTAAGATGTAATAATGATTTTTATTATTGTAGTTATTAGGGTGTAGGGATGGAACGATTACCGGTTTCACAAACCACGATAAAAATGTACTGACGGATAGTAATATCGTTTAAAATGTAATCATCATTAAAACCTTGTTTGATTATCACGATTTTGAAAACTAGCCAGCGAGCGTCAGTCTGGCGCAGGGCGCAACGTTGTTTTTTGAGAAGAAATGGCGGAAGGCAGTGACAGCGCCGGGAGATTTTTCAGCTTTCTAAAAGGACCAAATCTGAGGTGTGGTCATATTTTGGATTTTACAAAAGTTCTGAGGGAAACTTAAATCGAGGATGGTCACCCTGTCTGCAGAACATGCAAAAAGAAAGTCGCTGCAATAGCGGGAAACACTTCAAATCTGCGAACGCAAGGCAAGTGGACTTTGACCTCAATACTAAAACTACTAAAATCGTGAAGCTTGAGCCAAAGACGAACGAACAAGTTCAGACAAGACTAGGGTGACATTTAAGGGATAATAATGTATTCATTGTACACTTATTACACAGATTTTCTTTACCACATAAATAATTAAGGGGACATATTGAACTGAGATTAAATGTTTTAAATCTGACCCGTTTATAAATCCATTTTGTACAGTGTACAAAATCAACCAGACAAGATGATCACAAGAAGTTATAGTAATAATTATAGTAGTATTAATAGTAAAGTCCTCTGATTTTATTTTCAATACAAATCAAAAACAGAGACACAAGACGTATTTGAATGAAATGAAAGCATGGATGTGCGCTGTGTTATAATGCGTTGCTATTGACAACGGTCATTATAAGGAAGGAAATGCCACAGAATAGAATCTTGCTTAAAGTGCATAGAGCTGCTTGCTTTATTTGTTGTTTGTTGATTTTCAAATATAAAACTTGAAATGTTTTCAGTATGCGCATCAGTTATTTTTTAACACTTTCATCTCATTTGAACAAAACCGTGATAATATTGATAAATCGCGATAATTTGGGTCACTATAATCGTGATATGAAATGTTCATACCGTTTCATCCCTATTAGGGTGTTGTCACAATAGCTAAATTTTTAAATGTTGATTGTCAATAAATGTAGTCCTGTATGAAGCACAGCTCAAACAGAAGCCACTATCAAACAAAGCAAAAATGGCTATAACTCGTGAACGGAATGAGATATTTTCACCAAACTTGGCACACATGTAAGAGCTTATTCTGTCTTGGTGTGAAAAAGCATGCGGCGACTGGCCACTTGGTGGCGCTATAACATGAAAAAAAAAAAAATGGCTATAACTACGCAACCCTAATTCTGATTTACTTGTAAATTGTCATGGGATGTCTTTGTCCAATGTGCCAAGACTGTCTTTGAGGACATTTGTGTATCTCGAAATACGCGGCCGGCGGCAGCCAATGAAGTTTGATCAGACAAGGTTAACAGTGGCCGATCGGAAAGAAACTTGCGAAGCCAGTTTGACTCACGGTCCTAGAGGCCTGTAAAAAATTCAAAAGAAATCAGCCACTGGAGGGGGCTTGTTTACCACACGATTTTTCGCCCATAACCTTCATACCACATGGTAGAACTCCTCATTCCGAGCAACATTGCCTCTGGGACCGCCGCTGTCAATCGAATCGTTCGGAGATTGGAGAAAAATCAACTTGTGCGAAATAGTCCTAGGTCTTTGGCTCAACCTTGGCCTGTAAATTGTGTTTTCCCATCTATGATCACGATCATTACAGGCTTGCTAATTAAAACATAATACCTTTTTACGAATGTGCTTAAAGGCCTTAAAGCGCTTGAACCCCGATAATTGTGGCTCGCAGCTATATTTAGATTTGAATCCTAAGAGCAACAATAGCCATTTGGTTAAAAGAGGTTTCCTGTGATTAGGGGAAAAACTAACAAATTTAACCTATACTGCACAACTGCTTCACACACTAGGGAAAAAAAACATTCAAATTTCACCAGACATGGCAAGGTAAGTTTATGCACAAAAATACAGAATAGTAATGCATGTTATACATTTGACTCATGCTGATTAAATCAATTCAGATCCAAAAGGACTGGGAAAACATGCTGGATTCAGAAAGCTGCACAGCTGGCAATAATGAACACTCTGAGGAGCTTCTACGAAGGTCTGTTAAGTAAAGAAGGGTGATCTTGTCTAATGCCAGTTTTCAACATCTGGTTAAGGGCTCTCCAAACCATGGAGGTCTGCTAATAAACCACAAGTTTGGAGATACACTGTAGTTTAGGTCCATGCAAGCTAAAAATCATGTTTGAAAACGCATACCCAAAAGAGCTTTTGCGAAATGCAGCATTGTTCAACTCATCCAGGTTTATTAATAGTTTTATAATTAACTTTAAGAACGTTACAAAATTTAGCATCTTACCTTCTTTTTTTACTTCTTGTCATAATATGGCATGAGACAAACTGAAAAACTGGCAACATGAAAACAATAAAATATTATTTAAAGGCTTTAGACAAAATCATCTGCAAGTGCAATGGGATGAAGATCAACTCAATTATCCACCATTTCATGTCTGTCAGTGAGGAAAATAAACAGCATCACTGAAGAGCTTGATGAATAGGCCAAAAGCCCCCGAGAGTTTAATCCCATGAACTGTTTTTTGTTAAACTCAAGCTTGTATCAATTTATTTAATAATGTTAAGATCCACTAAATGCAAGATGAGATGCAAAGGCTGTGATAAATTTAAAATAATGCATTTCTAATGTCCATGTCCAAACATTTTAGACAAATGAAAACCAGTCTGTGTCATACATAAACAATGGTCATCTGAAAGTATTGGCAAAAACAATTTGTATGATCATCATTTAAAAAAAAAAAAAAAAAAAAACACTACTCAAATGACTAGTAGCACTACGTGGAATCTGTGATGTAAAATATTCATCATAATATTAGGCTTATTCTGCATGGGTGACTGAAGAGAAACAAGCAAATAGTACTAGTTTTGAAACTTTGAGAGAGCAGGTTAGGGCTGGATGTCTCCAGAAACACAACATTGCTTTTGTCGGGGTTAGTAAGCCATTTGAAGTTAGCATGAAAAGGTGTTGAAGAGATGAGTTAAGTGTTTGTGTGTCACCAAAAAAAAAGTTCTCAGAGTTGGTCCCATCTCCAATTCAATACTCTCTTCATATTTCAGACTCCAGATGGCCCCTTGCAGACTTCCTGTGCCCTATCTGGCTGTTTCTGGATGTCTTGTTCTCAACTGCGTCCATCATGCACCTGTGCGCCATCTCCCTCGACCGCTACATAGCGATCAAGAAACCAATCCAGCACAGCCAGTTCAAGTCCAGAGCTAAAGCGTTGGCTAAAATCGCACTTGTCTGGCTAATCTCTATAGGTATGTCAAAATGCAAGCTGAAAAGACACTGACTTAAATATTACATGAAATCCAGATCAGTTTTTTGTTTTACAACATGCATGAACGCATCATTTATGAACATTACAAATACTCCTTTAAATACCTATTCATATCTACTATAAAACGAAAGAAAATGTAGGAAATTGCATTAATGCAATTGCCACAACTTTCTCTCAAAAGATGAAGAGGCAATACGTTTCATTACCTACATTTAATAAAATGTAAAACTGTGAAACCCAGTCCTTATTCTCCACACCGATCAATGATCTCAACACTCGTTGTCTCTGGAAAAGTATCATATATGCATACATTTCCTTTATCGTATGTCACTGGCTGACCAGCAAACTTCCATTTATACAAGCAATATTGGCTTGTGGGGGTGAAATGAAAGTAAACACCTCGAAATTTCTGCTGGTTAACATCAGTACAGATGATTACTTTGGCTGTTTTGTTTGAACAAGCTCAACACACGGTTCTGGAATCATGAAGCTGTCTCACCACCATGGAAGGCAGGCCATGTGATTTGTCACTTCAACACTGACCATGAACACAACATCTCTGTGTACTCCTGAGAACAATTTCACATATTCTCACATTTGACAAAGCAGTCTTACTGAGAAAAAGAAAAAAAAACTGGAAAACAGGAGCAATGGATACTTCATGTAAAAGTCCAAGATGTGTTATTGAAGTTATAATGCTATTATTATTAATAACTGGCAATTTTATACATTTTTACACAATATCAAGAGGGGCATCTCATGCTGTTTTTGACTGTACTGCCCTATGAGTTGCATTTAAAGGGGACCTATTATGCCCCTTTTTATTTAATATAAGTCTCAGGTGTGTCTAAAGTTTCAGCTCAAAATACCCCACAGATCATTTATTATACCATGTTGTAAATTGCATTTTTCAGTGGAAGGAAAAACATGCTGTTTTTGTGCATGTATCTTTAAATGCAAACGAGCTGCTGCTCCGCCACCCTATCCTGAAGAGGGCGGAGCCTGTACAGCTCATGCCTCCCAGCAACTAAAGCATCGGTTTGGTTGATGATCATCTCTATCGGGCTCACGTGACACTGCAGTTTTTCATCATCATGAAAGTTTATGATCTGCATGCGTCTTAAAGCCGTATCAGTCTAAACTTCTGATATATGGTTTTCTGAGCGCACACATCCGAAGCACACACACAGAAAGCTGGATGTCAGACGGAGCGTCCCGTGAGCATTAAACGGAGTTCTCTTTCACTTCTTATTGCGCTTAAACAGTCAAAAACACACAAACACAGTCGGCTATGTCTGTGAAAGTAAACAGCAGGAAAAGAAACTGCATGTGCATATTAGATGTGTATTAAGGTGACAGCAGCGTCATTTACATTTATTACTTGAATGCTGCGGTTAAATGCTCTGGTGAGGAGATAAACATGACTGTGTACAGCTCACTGAGGGCGGGGTCTGTGCTAATTTAATGGAGTCCGTCAACAGTAGTGGGCGGGGCCTAAGCATATGTGACATCACACTGCTGGAATCTGCAAATGGCTTGTTCTGAGACACTTATTATTTATGGGGATTAAAAAAAAGAGGAGTGGGTGGATTTTCACCATTCTGGCAAACCAATCAAACTTTTTTTTTTTTTTTTTTTTTTTTTTTTTTTTACAAAAACGTATCTGCCAAAGCACAAAACTATTCGGTGGGCAGGAGCTTACATAGGGAATGATTGACTATGCAATAACCTAGTCTAGGGGTGTCCAATCTTGTTGTAGACGAGACCAGCTCATTCTGGTCTGAGTCCAG
Organism: Rhinogobio ventralis; assembly: GCA_039654625.1. Lineage (NCBI taxonomy): Eukaryota > Metazoa > Chordata > Actinopteri > Cypriniformes > Gobionidae > Rhinogobio > Rhinogobio ventralis. The sequence goes on along the minus strand of CM077217.1, from coordinate 26,124,743 downwards.
GCCGAAACCAGAGTGGGTTGAATCATGTCATGACAGAGACCAAAAGAGACTCGTGCGCAAGTCAAGACAGAGACTTGAAGAGTGTCTGAACATTTCAGACAATGTAAATACGCTTTTCTTGAGGTGAATGAAGTGAATTCAACCTGCACCAACACACCTGCCCAGAAGTTTCAAGTAATCCCAAAGGCCATGATTAGGAGTTTAGGTGTTTATTTCAACTGGCTTGATCATTTTAATGTTTTATTTAAACCTTATTCTCTCCTCAATTTAACGATTGGTCTTTCTTCATCAGGTATTGCAATACCTATTCCAATCAAAGGGCTACAAGTCTTCGATCATCCAAACAACGTCACATTCAACAACAACCACACCTGTTTGTTGTCGGCAGAGGGCTTTGGGGACTTCAAGGTGTATGGGTCTTTGACGGCTTTCTTTATACCCCTTACAATTATGATGATCATCTACTTGCTGACAATCCAAGTACTGCGCAAGAAGGCTGATCTTCTGAGATCGGGAGCTACAAGGCCCACCATTTCCACCGTCTTCCAGCAGGAATTTCCAGCTCTCTCTTCACCTGAGAAAGTGGCCATTGGAAATGGAATAAAAAGGGAGCGAACACTGAATTTAGGGGATGAGGTTCCTCTCCGCAGGATGTCCACCATAGGGAGGAGGTCCATGCAGAACTTGACCAATGAACAAAGGGCATCAAAGGTCCTGGGAATTGTATTCATGTTGTTTGTTGTGATGTGGTGTCCTTTCTTCATTACTAACGTGACTTCTGTGCTCTGTCAAGGCTGCAACAGTAATCTAGTGGAGCAATTGTTGGATATCTTTCAATGGGTGGGATATGTTTCATCGGGGATCAACCCTCTGGTTTATACGCTGTTTAATAGGACGTTCAGGCAGGCCTTTAGGCGCTACATCACCTGTAACTACAGACCAGTGAGGACTCCAAAACTGCAACGGAGAAGCAGAATCTCTTTTCGTTCATCAGTGACTGAAAACTCAAAACGGTTTATGAAACACGGAATGAAAAACGGCATCAGCCCTGTAAGCTATCAAAGCCCTCTCCGGCGTCGACCCACGCATCTCCAGACCTCTGCAAACATCACGCTAGACACGTTGCTCCTGCCGGAGAATGAAGACTGCAAACCTGACGAACTCGTAAGCCACGTGTAGTATATCTGACACACTTCAGCCAAGACTAGAGACGTGCCATAGTGTTTCAGTGGCATAAAAAAAAGACAAGTCCTCATGGGAACCAATAAGATATGGTCAAAAAGAAGTTCAACAAGGCCATATAAAGTGGTCATGGGTTTGTTCTGCATTGCAGCCAATACAATACTCCATCTTGAAGCTTTGGATTGGGGGATATAATGGCACGTAAGATGAATGTCTAAGAACGACCAAAAGACACAACACAGCTTTTGCGTGTGAAAATAATGGGCAGCTTAATAATTGGCGGTACTGTGAAAATAAACAGTACTTGGGGATAAGAGAAGAACATCCCAAATTTGGTTGACAGGGTCTACAATGTGAAGCCAAAACAAGACACCTTCTTGAGAAATATAAGCACAAGTAGCTCATTTAAATCACACCTCCACTTACCTTCTGTATACAAGGAAAAATAAATGCCTTACCGAATTTTGGCAGGGCTTCTTTATTTCTGTAGACTGTTCTTGAATAAAAAAATAAGTGCTTTTGTAAATGTAAGAAAGAATTCTTTGTAGATACTGACATTTTTCATGATTTTTGGAAGTATTGCCAAATAAACCTTTTCTCCAGACAAATAGCTGACATTATGGTTTCATTGTGAATTAAGAAAACAATGCTTCTTGCATACTGAATATCCAAAACTAAGAAATGCTCTTTAATGTTTACTAGGGGTTTAACGGTTTAATGGTTTGTTGAAAATAACACGTAAAACAGACAGAGGTATGCTAATGTAGGTTTCTGTCGATGGATACACATTCTTGCTGCGATGATCAAAAAGCGTGGACAAAACGGTCACTCTTGTTGAACATGACCAGTCATTTACGCCGTCATCCCCAGGTGTTGATAGCGCGCGAGCGCAGGTGAGACCTGAACAGCACACATTTCTATTTGTGTTTAAACTAAACTCATTTAAGCCTTGCAAACATTCAAGAGCAAGACGCGAAAGAGAACTCACGCACGCTGAGAGAAGATTTGTGTGTGTGTGTGTGTGTGTACTCATCTGAAGTACTCTTTTCCTGGCCTCCTCTTTTCTTTGTCTCTTTCTCTCTCCCTTCCTATCTCTCAGGTAACATTCTATTCATGTTGGGTATGGTATACGTTTTTACCATCTCATAGATCTATTTTGTAACTATTTTAAGTGTAAGCATATCCAGAAATTGTCATTAAACCCTTTCAATTACAAATACCGTGCTAACTAGTTTTGATTCAGTGTTAACTTTGAAGTGCTACCTATTGCAATACAATATCGTCACACTATAGCAACGCTCTCCCACATATTTAGGGCCCGAGCACCGATGGTGTGAGGACCCTATTGGAATTGCTCAGCCTATTATTATTCTTCTCCCAAATGAATCGCATTTTTGATGGCCTAAACATGCTCGAAAACTCACAAAACTTTGCACACGTATCAAAAGTGGTGAAAATTTACGTCTGATATGGGTTTTAGAATTAGGCGTGGCAAAATGGCTCGATAGCGCCACCTACAACATTTTACCGAAGTGCCCCTCCCGCTATCTTTCACATACAGGTATGAAATTCGGTACACACATGTAACAGCCCAATACCTACAAAAAAAGTCTACTGGTATGAAATCTGAAAACCAACAGTAAGTGAGATATTTTGAATTTTCTTTGCAAAATTGTTGCAAAGTTTGCCATTTGCAGATGTTGTACTTTAACAAACTTTAATCAGATTCAGAGATTTAATCAGAGATTTAATCAGATCAACATCATATTTGCACAGTCTAATCTAAAGGCCTTTGCGACGTTAAATTGCGAAGATCTTGAGTTTTCCCTGAAGGGCGTGTCCGTGGCGGCCTCACAAAGTTCGATGTTTCGCCATAAAACAGGAAGTTGTTGTAACTAGGTCATACAATGTCCGATCTGCCCCAAACTTCACATGTATTATTAGAGTCCTGACCTGAAGACATCTACACACCAATATTCAGTTACAGTCATAGCGCCACCTACTGGCAACAGGAAATGGCATGTTTTACAATGTGATTAACTCCTCATAGTGATTTAACCAGATCATCATCATCATATTTGGTCATTCTAATCTAAAGGCCTTTGCGACATTAAATTGTGAAGATCTTCAGTTTTCGCTGAAGGGCGTGTCCGTCGCGGCCTGACAAAATCTGATGTTTCGCCATGAAAGAGGAAGCTGTTGTAACTCAGGCATACAATGTCCGATCTGCCCCAAACTTTATATGTTTAATAATAGTCCTGGCCTGAAGACATCTACATGGCAATATTCATTATAGTCAAAGCGCCACCTGCTGGCAACAGGTAATGGCCTGCGTTACACTGTAATTCACTCCCAGAAACTCATTTAAATATGCCATGAAGTACCAAACATGCTAGAAACACATTTAATCATACAACTCATGGCTAGGTGCTAACGTATGCGATTAACACCACGAAACAGGAAGTTGTTGTAACTCAGGCATACAATGTCCGATCTGCCCCAAACTTCACTTGTTTAATAATAGTCCTGGCCTGAAGACAACTACATGCCAATATTCAGTTATAGTCAAAGCGCCACCTGCTGGCAGCAGGAAATGTGGCACATTGTAGTGACTTTGCCATATTTCTCCTATATTTACCGGCTTAAATCGCCCACTATTCACTGTTTTCCTGAGGCCACCAGGTGGCGGTGCTCCCGTGTGCGAGGGCCCTTTCATCGCTGCTTGCAGCTTTAATTTGCTATTGTAACTGCGCTTATTTCCGTCGTTGCAGTGGGTGGTAATAGACGAGAAATGTGCAGTGGGTGGTAATAGACGAGAAATGTACAGTTTTCTACCATCTTGCTGATAATGTTTCTTTAGTCATTCGGCAACCCTGCAGCCTGAACCACTGTAGGCGAACCACCCTTACAATACCATATAAATGTCACCAATGTCAATATCACGAAAAAACTACTAGCCTAAATAAAATAAAAAATCTAGCTCACTGAAGACAAGTAAACAGTGATTAAATAAGAATAAGAAAGTAATTACAAGCAATGGGACAAAAGAAAAAACTACAGGAGAACAAATAAATAAATAAATGCTATAAGCATTGTATAAATTAATCATATGTAAAAAAAAAAACACTGCATAGTCTTCATTGAGTAAATGAAATATATATTTACTCTGATTAAAGTTACAAAAGTGGATTAGTCAAGAGCAGTGAGATTGATTAATATGAATGACAGACAGCAGGAAAATTAAACACTGTCGCTTTAAGCGCTGCCCGGGTTTCTCTATGGCTCTGGGTCCATTAGTCCATTATACTGTCTGTAACACTTGCGTTTTCTTTATCAGTTTACTTTAATTTAAGACATAAATGACTCTGTTTACGAGGATACTTGCAAAGATGGACATTTTGACACATACGTATATATATATACACTCACCTAAAGGATTATTAGGAACACCACACTAATACTGTGTTTGACCCCCTTTCGCCTTCAGAACTGCCTTAATTCTACGTGGCATTGATTCAACAAGGTGCTGAAAGCATTCTTTAGAAATGTTGGCCCATATTGATAGGATAGCATCTTGCAGTTGATGGAGATTTGTGGGATGCACATCCAGGGCACGAAGCTCCCGTTCCACCACATCCCAAAGATGCTCTATTGGGTTGAGATCTGGTGACTGTGGGGTCCATTTTAGTACAGTGAACTCATTGTCATGTTCAAGAAACCAATTTGAAATGATTCGAGCTTTGTGACATGGTGCATTATCCTGCTGGAAGTAGCCATCAGAGGATGGGTACATGGTGGTCATAAAGGGATGGACATGGTCAGAAACAATGCTCAGGTAGGCCGTGGCATTTAAACGATGCCCAATTGGCACTAAGGGGCCTAAAGTGTGCCAAGAAAACATCCCCCACACCATTACACCACCACCACCAGCCTGCACAGTGGTAACAAGGCATGATGGATTCATGTTCTCATTCTGTTTATGCCAAATTTTGACTCTACCATCTGAATGTCTCAACAGAAATCGAGACCAGGCAACATTTTTCCAGTCTTCAACTGTCCAATTTTGGTAAGCTTGTGCAAATTGTAGCCTCTTTTTCCTATTTGTAGTGGAGATGAGTGGTACCCGGTGGGGTCTTCTGCTGTTGTAGCCCATCCGCCTCAAGGTTGTGCGTGTTGTGGCTTCACAAATGCTTTGCTGCATACCTCGGTTGTAACGAGTGGTTATTTCAGTCAAAGTTGCTCTTCTATCAGCTTGAATCAGTCGGCCCATTCTCCTCTGACCTCTAGCATCAACAAGGCATTTTCGCCCACAGGACTGCCGCATACTGGATGTTTTTCCCTTTTCACACCATTCTTTGTAAACTCTAGAAATGGTTGTGCGTGAAAATCCCAGTAACTGAGCAGATTGTGAAATACTCAGACCGGCCCATCTGGCACCAACAACCATGCCACGCTCAAAATTGCTTAAATCACCTTTCTTTCCCATTCTGACATTCAGTTTGGAGTTCAGGAGATTGTCTTGACCAGGACCACACCCCTAAATGCATTGAAGCAACTGCCATGTGATTGGTTGATTAGATAATTGCATTAATGAGAAATTTAACAGGTGTTCCTAATAATCCTTTAGGTGAGTGTATATATATATATATATAAATAACCATTCAAGGCCAATAAAGCGCCAAATTTAACTCCGTTCAAAACTCGTGCGCTCTGTGAGAAGCAGACGTGTCAGAAACAGTCTATCGCACAAATGGAGAAACGAGTCGTCTTTCGCTGCTGACTGTGATTCAAAGGCTTTAAATGACTTGTTTTTACACCGCAATGCTTACAAACGCATGTAAATGAAAAGTTTTGGTGACCATGCAGCACAGCAACCTCAAGTGAATGAGTAACTTCGGAAGGCGCGAGTCTGTTGATGTTATTCACCATGAATCAGCCCTGGCAAATCCACCACCCCCCCCCCCCCCCAAAAACTCATCGGATCTAGACAAATCACAATAATGACCGATTTTTGATCGAAAACTGCAAATTTCACTGAAATGTGACAAGTTTGCACCCCTGATGATGCCACTAAAAACATTCAACATGTTTCACGGTTATATTCTCATAATATTCTACTTGCATTTGTAGCAAGAGATCCATCAACACCCACAAAACAGTTTAGAGTGATTTGCATGTGCAAGAGGTCGCAGGACAGACGACAGAAACCTGTTGATTTGCTGCAGATCTAAACACAGGAAGGATTTATATAGTATTTTTTGTTTAACTGACAGTTGATCATGGGAATATCACATGGCCTTTTTAGGGCTTAAAATAGTTCACCAGTTCTACTTGGCCCAGAACCCTAGAGGCGTCTGAGGGGGAACGTACTGCCACCAATAAAAAAGACGGTGCAAAAGAACAAAAAATAGAAGTATATGGGACAACACAACGTGTTCTACCAGATGTCTAAAGGTGTAACATGATCGAAATCTGTGGTTGAGAAAAAATTGTTGGGATCTATGCTAATCAAAAGGTCTTGAAAGTACTGATACGTATAGATCGATCAATGCTGCCTATTTCAAGAATTACTCGACGTTCAGATGTTTTCAATGGAAGAATGTGTATGAGTGTGTAGTGGACATGACCCTAAACTAATTAAACAGAGCATTTAAGATCGACTACCTGACTATGAAAACATGCATTTCTCCATTATAAATGGAGGACATAACTCATTTCTGGTTGAACTACTGCTTAAGAATACGGCAGAATTCTGTTGATCTGATGACAGACTCAACGCAGAAACACTAAGTTGGAGCAAAAGAGGACAGCAAAATGTGGGCACACTCTCACTGACAAATCAAGTGCCACAGGGCACGATAGGAGGAAGTGATCGATCTCGTAATGGGATCGCAATCAACTGCCGGCAGCAAGCACTTCAGCAGACACTCCAAACACATTTGGAAAGCCCAGCACAGGAATGGGCGGAATCTCGTCTGTGTATACATTAAGGGCTGATTCATCAGTTACTGGCAAGCATTCTGAGAGCGGCTCGTCCCAACGCTTGTCTGTTTATAATGGAGCACAGGACGAGACGACAGGGAGCGCTGGTGACAGAAGAGACAGGTGAGGATAGGCAGCACCATACCTGAACATGATGAATCCGATGGACTCGACGGCCGCCCTCCGAACATCATCATTCACGTCACTCACCTGGCAGGAAGAGGGGAGAGAAGTCAGACAAAATATTAAACTCACTAATCTTAAAGAAGAAAAAAAAAAAATCTATAATGTCATAATTAAACACATTACTTTAATGAGGATATTGCCAAATTTAATGAATAATGATCAGGTTTTCACATGTCCACAATTTCAAAATTCCAACCTGTTAGTCTTTTAGTCCTCATGCAAGCGAACGCTCAATCCCTCACTGAGCAACGGCTAAATTTAGCTCTGTTTGGCATGCAGGTTATTTTCTTGCCATTGTATAAACAATCAAGTAATAAAGTTGAAGGGCCTGAGCTTTACCAGAGCCTAAATCTAAAAGAAATACTTCAATTACAACACTAGCATATTCATTAGGGGTGGGCGATATACCGGTAGACATGATTAACCGGTAGAGGTTTTGGACTGTCATCTCTATCGTGGTTACGCCGGTTTCACACCGCACGCGCAGGCAGTGCGGTGGCAGCGCAGAAGCTGTGTGTATAGAGAGCGGGAGCAGCGCATGCCCATTGTGCTTTCACATTGGCAGCGTTTGTCGTGCAGCTGAACCGTGGCATGTGTAGTGCAAATACAGACAAATATCGTCCATTCTGTCACATGTTCCGGTGTTCTCCTCCGACCCCTGTCTGTCTCGTGCTTTGATTTATGATGGGCAGCATATATCTGCTGCAAATGCGACTGTGTTCCCCTCTGTCCCAAACACATATGCATATAACATGCTGTAGTTTACATGATAAAAATAACCTTGAAGTTAAGATATGCCTCTAGTTTTAATCATTTAAACGGGCATTTGAAGTTTGGGCAAAAACGTTTGTGTTTTTGTGAATTTTATTTATTTTTTCACAGCGCTGGAAGTCATCTGGTGATTGTGAAACACACGGAACACTTCTCTACATGATTTCATGGTAAACTGTTATTTTTCATGTTAATCAGGTCACTTTTGATCAAGAACAATGCACTGTGGCTTTAATTCAGTGTGAGCAGCGCGGCAAAAATAGACTGGAATTATCGTGGCACTGCCGCTTCTGCGTGCGGTGTGAATGCTCTAATCTGTTAACATGGGCGGCGGAAAAAAATATGCGCTGCTTACGCGTGCAGTGTGAAACCTGCCTTACTCTCATGTGACGTTGCTGTGCTGCGCAGACACGAAAGCTTATCGTTTACGTGCGTTTTTAAGCATTGCGGTTTAAAAACAATCATTTCAGTATATGCGCGCTCTCTCTGCTCATAAAGTGCATGAGAACTGAACGGAGTGCTTTTTGCCACCTAATTGCGCTTGAACAGTTAAATACCCATACCTGTGTGTCAAAGTGACCATGTATTTGCAAGTAAACAAACTCATTTATGTCTTAACTGAATGTTGAGTTGAGAAAGAAAACGCACAATATATTGGATCCATGCAGTCGCTCTTAAAGTGACAGCATCCAAATGTACCTGCTGTCATTATTAATGCTAATCATCAAACAACAAAAATAGAGAACAATCTCTCATTGCTCTTGACTGAATCACTTTAATAAGAATAAATGTATATTTAATTTGCACAGTAAAGACTAGGGGTGGGAATCACAAGATACCTCACGATACCGATAATATCACGACAACAATTCTGCGATAATCAATATATTGCTAGACAACCCTATGATGACATCACGATATCTGTCTAACTATGAAAACAAAATGCCTGTTAAAAGGTTAAGTTTTCCAGACTTAAACGTGGCTGGGGCATCTATTATTTTATTCACTGCTGTCCTCCATCTCATTAAAAACCTCTTTTTCTTAGGCTAGTTAACTTATGTTCACGTTTCCTCACTCATGTGTTGAGCGCCACCTTGTGGAGCCATGAATTAGCGACGCTGGAAGCAGGGAAATCTATTTAGAGCGCCTTATTTTATTAATTAAAATATAGATATTTGCAATCAGCGTATTGATACATATAATGATATATTGTCCCACCCCTAGTAAAGACTGCATTGTTTTTTATACATTTGATTAATTTATACATTATGTATAATTTCTACGTTTTTCAGGTAGGCTATAGGTATTTGAACTACAAAGAAACAATAGAACAGTTTACTTGTCTTCAGTAAGCTTGAGAGTTTAGGCTGGTATTAGTTTTAGTTTTTTAAATGATATTGAAAATGGTGATAATTATGAAATTTCAATGGTATGAAAAATGTTGATATAAACTTAAAGCAAAAATTAATCATATCGTGATATAAGATTTTGGTCATATCGCCTCCAGCCCTAATATTCTTGTTTTAAAGTTACAGAGAACAGGAAACAGAAAAACTACAAGCTCTTTTGATGCAAGTACAACAGAGTATGGAAATGTCGCCACCTGCAGGAAATGCAGGAGAGAAATCTTACTTTTTACTTTAATTACTTGAAATCATGTGAAACATTACATGTCCTAAAATAAATATCAGATTATAGCCTTGTTTTTTTTTATACAAATTCTCAAAATACTGACTTGTTTGGTAATATCTAATCGAAGATACTAATTTCAGAATAAGGTTACTGATTTTTAAACCGGTTTCTTTCTTGTAATTGAGGAATGACTCTTATATTTTTTGGTGTGTAATAACACTTATTGTTTGTAATATTTGCTAGTGTAGACTCACAGCCACGTGTAGCAGTCGTCGGATGGCTTTGTTGTTCCCAGAGCCGCAGTATGCCATGGCCACTGTGTACATTCCCGAACGGCGTAGGATGGGGTCCTGTCAGGACAGTGAGATAAAACAGAAGCTCAATGTGCTGCCTGCACACAAGACCAGAACCTCAGACATCAGCGAGCTGCACCGTTAACATTCACAGAATAAACACAGCTTTCTGGAATCAGTTAAGACTACAAAGAATGCATTCTGCCTGTGAGAGATGGAATTAGCATGAAAGGCCATAAATTATCTCCAGGGTTCCCACTCTTTCATGAACACCAGATTTAAGGGCTTTTTAAAGCACCTTTTATTTTATATCAAGCACAATAAATGCGATAGAGGTGGGTGTGTTACTGCCAATCTGGACAGTATCAAAGACCTACTGTACCTGTGTCTATCATTACTGCAGTAACGCTAAGGCATTTACTGACAACTAAAATACAATTTTAGGGGCATGTGACTTTTAAAATCCAACGAGGAAAGAGGCTGGTAGAGTGTACAAGAGAGGGAGTGAGTTTTAACGAGAGATGCAGTTTGCAGCACTTTTATTCCTGCTTTTAACATTAATTCCACTGGTTTTAGTTTTCTTTTTTACGAATCATTACTTAATTAAAACATTAATATAATATTACATACATGAATTTTCCAATTAAATGAAAATATATGGATAAGTTAATTGCTAGGCATTAATAATATGCAAAATTATTTATTAATCCTTTTTAAAAATCAATTTTAAGGCTTTTAAGACCTGCACAGGATGAGATCAGTGTTTATTGAAACATCCTAAACCATAAAAGGACTGTAAAAAACTACAAAAACAACAGTTCAGATAAGTTGACAAAAACAAGTTTTATAAAAAATATTTATAAAAACCTTCACTTCAGCCTTTAAGCCATTTTTTAAGAAAAGGCAAGAATCAAAATTATAAGTAATTATACGTATTAATTTAAAATATGATTATAATTAATATTTTAGATACCTTATTATTCTAAAAAAAATTTAAAGCACATTAGCTTCTCATCGATCCACCAGTTAACATTTACAGCTCTGCGTGTAAGCTAAAAATATGGGTTCATATGCATTAATCTGAACAAACCAACTGAAGCGCTGAAAATTTGACTCTTTGACAGCAGATGGCGCTTATGAAACAGCAGAAATATATTGGTTTCCCCGGTAACCTCTGTAAACAAAGGAGCACTGCGCTTATAAACACTACTTTAAGCGTTATTGGTTGGAACTTTGATAAACCAATTTTTATGCACTGAGCCAAGCGTCACTGAATTTGCACTTCCCTGGCACTGAGCTAGTTAAAAAGCTCCACGTTATGTGCTCATTATGCAGAGCTGGCTGCACGTGATCACGATCCATCCGCTCATTTTTTCAGGTTTTTCCCACTTCCTCCCCAATCAGTAGCGCTGTTTTGTTCTGGCTTTGGCAGCGCATAAGGCCAGTTTTTGTAATAGCACCATGTTACTCTAACAAAATGTATTTCATGCTTAATGCAAGCACTTTCAAGGATCTATGTTTGTTTTCGAGTACTTTCCAGTCCTTGAATCCATGTGTTTGAAATTCAAGGACTTTCAAGCACTTTCAAGAAGCGTGGGAACCCTGTATCTAGAAAATGGGTGTTATGAACCATTACATTTGTATGAAAAATTAAGGTACTGCCCTTAAGGTCTTGATTATAATATAGTTTTTAGAAAAAGTCCCAGCAAAAATTAAACATCTAAAAAGTTAAACAAAATACATTTAAAACAGTGCTCACCTTATCTCTGCATAGACTTTCAATTAGAGCATCGGCCTCTTCCATTCTTCCGTACATCACCATGGCTATGCCGACAGCCAATCCGCGCAAGATCTTCTCATGCTGGGTCTCCTGAGCGTAACCCACCATGTCCTCTATTGCCTGGGCTGACTTTGAGCCCAACATCACCAGCCCCAGAGCAAGACCAGCTGCCTCTCCTGTGACACCAGTTAACAACATGACAGTGAGCTTAACCTTGAAATATACACAGATCAGGCATAACATTATGAAGTGAATAACTGATTATCTCTTCATCACGGCTCCTGTTAGCGGGTGGGATATATTAGGCAGCAAGTGAACATTTTGTCCTCAAAGTTGATGTGTTAGAAGCAGGAAAAATGGGCAAGCGTAAGGATTTGAGCGAGTTTGACAAGGGCCAAATTGTGATGGCTAGACGACTGGGTCAGAGCATCTCCAAAACTGCAGCTCTTGTGGGGTGTTCCCGGTCTGCAGTGGTCAGGATCTATCAAAAGTGCTCCAAGGAAGGAACAGTGGAGAACTGGAGACAGGGTCATGGGCGGCCAAGGCTGAGGGGAGATGCAAGTGGGGAGCGAAGGCTGGCCCGTGTGGTCCGATTAAACGGACAAGCTACTAAAGCTCAAATTGAAAAAAAAGTTAATGCTGGTTCTGATAGAAAGGTGTCAGAATACACAGTGCATCTCAGTTTGTTGCGTATGGGGCTGCATAGCCGCAGACCAGTCAGGGTGCCCATGCTGACACCTGTCCACCGCCGAAAGCACCAATAGTGGCACGTGAGCATCAGAACTGGACCACAGACCAATGGAAAAAGGTGGCCTGGTCTGATGAATCATGTTTTCTTTTACATCACGTGGATGGTCGGGTGTGTCGCTTACCTGGGGAACACATGGCACCAGGATGCACTATGGGAAGAAGGCAAGCCAGCGGAGGCAGTGTGATGCTTTGGGCAATGTTCTGCTGGGAAACCTTGGGTCCTGCCATCCATGTGGATGTTACTTTGACACGTACCACCTACCTAAGCATTGTTGCAGACCATGTACACCCTTTCATGGAAACAGAATTCCCTGGTGGCTGTGGCTCTTTCAGCAGGATAATGTGCCCTGCCACAAAGCAAAAATAGTTCAGGAATGGTTTGAGCACAACAACGAGTTTGAGGTGTTGACTTGTCCTCCAAATTCCCCAGATCTCAATCCAATTGAGCATCTGTGGGATGTGCTGAACAAACAAGTCCGATCCATGGAGGCCCCACCTCGCAACTTACAGGACTTAAAGGATCTGCTGCTAACATCTTGGTGCCAGACACCACAGCACACCTTCAGGGGTCTAGTGGAGTCCATGCCTCGACGGGTCAGGGCTGTTTTGGCAGCAAAAGGGGGACCAACACAATATTAGGAAGGTGGACATAATGTTATGCCTGACCGGTGTAGACTGGCTGTTGCCCATTTAAAACTGAACGACATTATGATAAAGTTTTCTGGGTGGCTACCTTATATTTAAATCATTAGTAATAGTGATGCTTGCTAATATCTAACACTATTTTAAGCTGGGTTGTATAAGATTTTATAATATTTTACATGCCTGTTACTGCGTCATCTTGATAGAGGTTTGATTTGAGCAGATCATAGACATCTTGGCGAGCAGTGCCCAGGGCAGCTAACCCCAGACCCAGAGCACCACCATGACGGACAATCTGCAAAGAATGAATATGGAGAATTAGTCCTGCTTTTTGGAGTCGCAGTGCTGCAAATCTTTATTCAAATGTGATTATGTACTTACATCATTACTGGCACTCTTGAGCTGGCTCAGAAGGTAGTCGATGATGTCCCCTCCGTGATTAGCATGGATCAGCCCAAGGGCATACAGCCCTCCCCCTTCCTGATAGGCTGAACCAGGTGAGGTGTCCTTGGGCAGGTAAGTCGCCATTAGCTGTAGTGCTTCCTTTTCATGGCCCTGGACACAAAAGCAAATACATTTAACAATGAAAATAAAAAGGTAATAACAAAGAAAAGTTTTTTTTTTTAAGAAAAAAATATTTCAGGCACTTTCCACAAATAGTACTAGACACCACCTTCATGCTATGCTGGAATGACCCTTGTTTTGTAATGGCAGAGAGTGCATGTGAAACGTGAAATGCAGTACAACATAGTAATTAAAATAGTTTTTAAAATGTAAAATATATTTTACAACAATCAGGTGTTTAAAGATAATTATAATTAGTAATGTTTAAATATTTGTAATGGTTCTCACTACAAACTAATCTCTAAATGCACATCTAAACAAACAAAAACATCTGAAACAAACAGAAATCGATAAACAAATCTAAAACAGACAGAACAGAAATATATAACAAACAAACCTAAAACAAACAAACAGAAAATAAATCTGAAACAAAATATAAAAGCAAACAAATCTGAAACAGACAAATCTAAACTATAAATGAAACAGACAAATCTAAAACCGACAGAATATAAAACAAATCTGAAACAGACAAATCTGAAACAGACAAATCTGAAACAGACAGAATATAAAACAAATCTGAAACAGACAAATCTAAACTATAAATGAAACAGACAAATCTAAAACCGACAGAATATAAAACAAATCTGAAACAGACAAATCTGAAACAGACAAATCTGAAACAGACAGAATATAAAACAAATCTGAAACAGACAAATCTGAAACAGACAAATCTGAAACAGACAGAATATAAAACAAATCTGAAACAGACAAATCTGAAACAGACAAATCTGAAACAGACAAATCTGAAACAGACAAATCTGAAACAGACAGAATATAAAACAAATCTGAAACAGACAAATCTGAAACAGACAAATCTGAAACAGACAAATCTGAAACAGACAAATCTGAAACAGACAAATCTGAAACAGACAAATCTGAAACAGACAGAATATAAAACAAATCTGAAACAGACAAATCTGAAACAGACAAATCTGAAACAGACAAATCTGAAACAGACAAATCTGAAACAGACAGAATATAAAACAAATCTGAAACAGACAAATCTGAAACAGACAAATCTGAAACAGACAAATCTGAAACAGACAAATCTGAAACAGACAAATCTGAAACAGACAAATCTGAAACAGACAAATCTGAAACAGACAAATCTGAAACAGACAGAATATAAAACAAATCTGAAACAGACAAATCTGAAACAGACAAATCTGAAACAGACAAATCTGAAACAGACAAATCTGAAACAGACAAATCTGAAACAGACAAATCTGAAACAGACAGAATATAAGACAAATCTGAAACAGACAAATCTGAAACAGACAAATCTGAAACAGACAGAATATAAAACAAATCTGAAACAGACAAATCTGAAACAGACAAATCTGAAACAGACAAATCTGAAACAGACAAATCTGAAACAGACAAATCTGAAACAGACAAATCTGAAACAGACAAATCTGAAACAGACAAATCTGAAACAGACAAATCTGAAACAGACAAATCTGAAACAGACAAATCTGAAACAGACAAATCTGAAACAGACAGAATATAAAACAAATCTGAAACAGACAAATCTGAAACAGACAAATCTGAAACAGACAAATCTGAAACAGACAAATCTGAAACAGACAAATCTGAAACAGACAAATCTGAAACAGACAAATCTGAAACAGACAAATCTGAAACAGACAAATCTGAAACAGACAAATCTGAAACAGACAAATCTGAAACAGACAGAATATAAGACAAATCTGAAACAGACAAATCTGAAACAGACAGAATATAAGACAAATCTGAAACAGACAAATCTGAAACAGACAGAATATAAGACAAATCTGAAACAGACAAATCTGAAACAGACAAATCTGAAACAGACAGAACAGAAATATATAACAAACAAACCTAAAACAAACAAACAGAAAATAAATCTGAAACAAAATATAAAAGCAAACAAATCTGAAACAGACAAATCTAAACTATAAATGAAACAGACAAATCTAAAACCGACAGAATATAAAACAAATCTGAAACAGACAAATCTGAAACAGACAAATCTGAAACAGACAAATCTGAAACAGACAAATCTGAAACAGACAAATCTGAAACAGACAAATCTGAAACAGACAGAATATAAAACAAATCTGAAACAGACAAATCTGAAACAGACAAATCTGAAACAGACAGAATATAAAACAAATCTGAAACAGACAAATCTGAAACAGACAAATCTGAAACAGACAAATCTGAAACAGACAGAATATAAAACAAATCTGAAACAGACAAATCTGAAACAGACAAATCTGAAACAGACAAATCTGAAACAGACAAATCTGAAACAGACAGAATATAAAACAAATCTGAAACAGACAAATCTGAAACAGACAAATCTGAAACAGACAAATCTGAAACAGACAAATCTGAAACAGACAGAATATAAAACAAATCTGAAACAGACAAATCTGAAACAGACAAATCTGAAACAGACAAATCTGAAACAGACAAATCTGAAACAGACAAATCTGAAACAGACAAATCTGAAACAGACAAATCTGAAACAGACAAATCTGAAACAGACAAATCTGAAACAGACAGAATATAAGACAAATCTGAAACAGACAAATCTGAAACAGACAGAATATAAGACAAATCTGAAACAGACAAATCTGAAACAGACAAATCTGAAACAGACAAATCTGAAACAGACAGAACAGAAATATATAACAAACAAACCTAAAACAAACAAACAGAAAATAAATCTGAAACAAAATATAAAAGCAAACAAATCTGAAACAGACAAATCTAAACTATAAATGAAACAGACAAATCTAAAACCGACAGAATATAAAACAAATCTGAAACAGACAAATCTGAAACAGACAAATCTGAAACAGACAAATCTGAAACAGACAAATCTGAAACAGACAGAATATAAAACAAATCTGAAACAGACAAATCTAAAACAGACAGAATATAAGACAAATCTGAAACAGACAAATCTGAAACAGACAAATCTGAAACAGACAAATCTGAAACAGACAGAATATAAGACAAATCTGAAACAGACAAATCTGAAACAGACAAATCTGAAACAGACAAATCTGAAACAGACAAATCTGAAACAGACAAATCTGAAACAGACAAATCTGAAACAGACAAATCTGAAACAGACAAATCTGAAACAGACAAATCTGAAACAGACAAATCTGAAACAGACAGAATATAAAACAAATCTGAAACAGACAAATCTAAAACAGACAGAATATAAGACAAATCTGAAACAGACAAATCTGAAACAGACAGAATATAAGACAAATCTGAAACAGACAAATCTGAAACAGACAAATCTGAAACAGACAAATCTGAAACAGACAAATCTGAAACAGACAAATCTGAAACAGACAGAATATAAAACAAATCTGAAACAGACAAATCTAAAACAGACAGAATATAAGACAAATCTGAAACAGACAAATCTGAAACAGACAGAATATAAGACAAATCTGAAACAGACAGAATATAAGACAGACAAATCTGAAACAGACAAATCTGAAACAGACAAATCTGAAACAGACAAATCTGAAACAGACAAATCTGAAACAGACAAATCTGAAACAGACAAATCTAAAACAGACAAATCTAAAACAGACAAATCTAAAACAGACAGAATATAAAACAAATCTGAAACAGACAAATCTGAAACAGACAAATCTGAAACACACAGAAGAATAATATACAACAAACAAATCTTAAACAGATGGAAATCTAAAACAAACAAACAGAAAAGAAATCTGAAACAGACAAAATCTAAAACCGACAGAATATACAACAAACAAACCTAAAACAGACAAATCTAAAACCGACAGAATATAAAACAAATCTGAAACAGACAGAATATACAACAAACAAACAAATCTAAAACAGACAAATCTAAAACCGACAGAATATAAAACAAATCTGAAACAGACAGAAGAATAATATACAACAAACAAATCTGAAACAGATGGAAATCTAAAACAAACAGAAAAGAAATCTGAAACAAAATATAAAAGCAAACAAATCTGAAACAGACAAATCTAAAACCGACAGAAATCCAAAACAGAATAATATACAACAAACAAA
Organism: Rhinogobio ventralis; assembly: GCA_039654625.1. Classification (NCBI taxonomy): domain Eukaryota; kingdom Metazoa; phylum Chordata; class Actinopteri; order Cypriniformes; family Gobionidae; genus Rhinogobio; species Rhinogobio ventralis. The sequence continues at coordinate 26,106,824 of CM077217.1, read as the reverse complement.
CAAATCTGAAACAGACAAATCTAAAACAAAGAAGCAGAAATCAACTACGAACAAATCTAACAGACAGAACAGAATTCTAAATCAGACAGAAATCTAAAGCAAACAAATCTGAAACAGACAAATCTAAAACCGACAGAACAAAAACATACAAACAAATCTGAAACAGACAGAAATCTAAAACAAACAAAAAGAAAAATGTAAAAGACAGAAAAAAACGGTAACACTTTACAATAAGGTTTCATTAGTTAACCTGAACTAATAATGAACTGCAATTATAAAGCATTTATTTATCTTTGTTAATGTTGATTTCAACATTTACTAATACTTTATTAAAATCTTGTTAACATTAGTTAACAAAATTAACAAATACAGTAACATGTATTCCTCATGGTTAGTTCATGTTAGTTAATACATTAACCATGAGGAATAATAATTGCTTTATAACTAATGAACCTTATTGTAAAGTGTTACCAAAAAAAAATACAACAAACAAATCTAAAACAGACAGAAATCTAAAGCAAACAGACAAACAAAAAACGAAAACAGACAGGACAAAAATATACAACAAACAAACCTAAAACAGACAGAAATTAGAAAAGAGGAAAAAGAGAAAAACAAACAAAATCTCAAAACAGACAGAAATCTAAAGCAAACAAAACAAATCCGAAACAGACAGAACAAAAATATACAACAAACCTAAAACAAACAAACAGAAATCTAAGACATAACAAAAACATACAACAAACAAACCTAAATCAGACAGAAATCTAAAGCAAACAAACAGAAATCTGAAACAGACAGAAATCTAATAGATAACTAAACTGTTGCCTATTTGTGGAAAGTGCCTGGATCACATGATAATGTTCACCTTGTGAATGACGCCAAGACTTGCTGTTGCTGTGAATTTGGCCCAATTAGTTGCTCTCGCCAGCCACTCCAAATTCTCTCTGTAAAATAAAAAGGTGACAATTCTCATCTGTTTTTTTGTTATCTACATCAAGAGGCCAAACTTCGATTAGTGAGCCTGTGAATGTGCTTTACCGTAGAAACTGGTCACTTGTTGTTCCCGTGTGCATGAATGAGTTTGCTATGACCGTCGCTGTGTGACACACCGAATTTCTCACCGCATCCTGAAATGAATCAGGAATAAAACTATATTTAGCTTAGAAGTATACCAATATCTGGGATTTGATTCATGCTAAAAATGATACCAGCTGACGTCAAAGATCATTAGAGTCTTAAATCAGTTCATGAGGTTCCTCACCTTTGTGTTTTTGAGTATCATCAGGTCTGTGTTGTTGTTTCGTATGAGGAACTGAAGGTGCAGCTCAATGGCCATTTCACCACTTAGTATTTTGATCATTTTTGAGTTCTGGTCTTTTGGCTCGTCCTTCTATTTTAAATACATAAAAAAAACATACACACATTTTATACAAGCGCAATATAATGAGTTAAAAGACTTGAAGTGAAGACTCACCACATCTGCAGCCTTTCCAGCAGGAGAGCTTCCAGCTTTGTCTTCGGTCTCCATTGCATCACTGAAAGAAGCACATATTCCTTATATGTTCTATATCATCTCAAATATTTTTTATTGTGGAAAATACAGCACATTTCAAACTTTTTGGTTAAATAACCTCATAAGGCTGTGAGTTACAATGATTAAGAGGCTGAATCTCATGTAAACACTAACCTCAAAAAACAGAAAAAGAAAAAAGAAATTATAAAAATTAGCTTTGAAATGAAGCCTATTCTTAGAAGCATTATGATTTTATTACTGTATTACGGTAAAAACTGTACTGGGTTTTTCCTGCATAGGGAATTACGAGCCCCCGGCTGTCGACAACTCAGACAGGCAGTCACATGCTCAGATACCCATTTTCACCGACACGGTTCTGCTGCGTGTTCCTGGCCTGTGTCCATTCTCAAACCGCTCGATAGTGATGCGTGGATCGCGGTTATATCTGCAGTCTGCGGATAATCCGCGGGTCGGCGGGCCAAGTAATAAATAAAAATAAAAAAACATTCCAATTAATTGCGGGTGGATGAGAGATGAATATTAATGTATTGATTTTAATAAAGACACTGAACTCTCATTTCACTGGAAAACGCAACGAACGTGCATCACTTTACTTTCGTTTTTAACATAGTGATGTCCGTCCGGTTTGTGAACGAATCATTCTTTTAAACCAGCTCTTTTTAGTGAACTGGTCGAACAGTTCACCAAATTGGATAATCGTTTTCGGAGTATTTCTCTTCAGGGAAAACATTTGCCTAGAGCACCTCCTAGTGGTCATTATATAAAACACAAAGAAAAAACCCTACATGAGATATTGCTTTATAACTTAACAGCTTTAACTAAAAATATACACAAGCTTAATAGAATGATGTAGCCTAATGAAACAGTGCCAATTTAAGTTTGAAGGGAGTAAAGCCTGTGTTTAGGCTATTAAGAAAATGTAATTCAGCCAAAGAGCTTTTATTTTAAATAAATGTTCATTTAAAATCAGTCTACTTCAGTGAGATGTGTTACCATAATCATCATGCTTAAAGGAACATGCCACTTTTTTTCAAAATAGGCTCATTTTCCAACTCCCCTAGAGTTAAACGGTTTTACCGTTCTTGAATCCTTTCAGCTGGCGGTAGCACTTTTAGCATAGCTTAGCATAGATCATTGAATCTGATTAGACCGTTAGCATCTCGCTCAAAAATGACCAAAGACTTTCGATATTTTTCCTATTTAAAACTTGACTCTTCTGTAGTTACATCATGTACTAAGACCGACGGAAAATGAAAAGTTGCGTTTTTCTAGACTGATATGGCTAGGGACTATACTCTCATTCCTGCGTAATAATCCAGGAACTTTGCTGCTGTACCATGGGTGCAGCGGTGCAATGATATTATGCAGCGCCTGAAAATAGTCCCCAGCACGCTCTCTGTGCAAGCAGGTTGTCACGTTGGTTTTGACGGAAGTTAGCCTATTTTCAGGCGCTGCGTAATATCATTGCGCATGCTGCACATATACCACCAAACAGATAATTTGATGTCGCTGGATAGTTTTCATTGTAAAAATTAAATACAGATTAATGCTTACAATTTAAGTTACAAAACAGGGCTCGACATTAAGTCTTGTCATGTGCTTGTTCTTCGGACAAGTCAATCGGTCATTCACTTGTCAAAGTAAAAAAATAAATGTTGCTTTCTGGAAAAAGAAGGATTTTTGTGTTGTAAATATAATTTATTCTGAAGCAATATTCGCATCAGTGTTATATCAGCTTTGACATGCGCATTTAAATCTGCATATTTGACCGAGGGAATAAGACACTAGGACTGCTACCAATCAAATTAAACCACTTACACTGAAAAATTACAACTGCATTAAATAATGTTATGAGATTGTTTTAAATATTTTTTGAATATACAAATAAGAAATGTGGGAAAGAATAATACTTTTAAGCAGCAGGTGAGTCATTGAGTCAAGAACGAGGCAGTTGTTTATGAATGGATCATTGAATCTTTGAATCAACTGATTTGTTCAGTAATGAAACACTGAGTGTTGCTGTGAGATGAGCTGTGGTTCTGCTGTGATCTTTGTTTGGAACTATTTCCGCTGCTGAAACAGAACAAAAACAGTCAATATTGTGTCTAAAATGTAAGTGAATATTAATTACTTGTTTATTGAGCTGTCATATGAAATCAGCATCACATTTTCAGCCGTGATGGTATTCAGCACGTCGTGTGATGTTGCTTAACTGTATCGTATGTTATAAATATAAAAGCTTCACATTTTTTATTTTTACCGCAGTATGTTACTGAGTTTCTCTGTGTGAGCGGCGCTCATTTGTTTTGATTTCTCCTCGAGAGGCTGTGCGAGCGTCAACAGCACAACCTTGTTACCGTCAGTACATATATTATATTATTATTCACCATCAATCACCACTTACACTATGTAATAAAATCAGAACCAGTCTCGCGTTTTGGTGATTCCCTATTTATTTTTGTTATTGACGTTTTAATCAGGATACTTGTCAGGTAGAGCAAGTAAAAATCCCTTTAAAAAAAAAATCCACTTGTCCTGGACAAGCAGACAAGCGTTAATGTCAAGCCCTGCAAGTTATTCAGTCAAGAGCAGAGAGTGATTTTCTCTGTCTTTTATTAACATAACAGACAGCAACAGGTTTATTAGGCTGCTGTCACTTTAAGAGTTTATGCACGGATCCAATACACTGATACACAACACGCGTTATCTCTCTCAACTATTTCCGTTCCAGAACTGACTGTGTTTAACTGAACACTCACCAAGACGGGCATTTTGGCATGATTTTGTATGTATTTGGCCGTAATATAGCCACAATAAGCCACGAAAAAGAACTCAATTTGGTAATTGTGAGCTGTTTGAGAGGCAGCTTTATGTGCGACTATTGTATAGATCAGTGGCGCACATGCTTTTGGTGTGAGCGAAACTTGCGGGAATGAGTAAAATTATGCACAATACAAGCAAACTTCAACCGGAGCGAATGGGACGAGTGAGTGACAGGAGCCGGCTCGGGTGTGTGTCACTTCGCCGCCGGAGAGAAGAGAGAGCGAGAACGTGCAGCTGGTATCAGTGTATCGATACTGCAGAAAATAAATATCGGAACCGTTTCAGATATTTCAGTATCGATACATATCGAAATATCAATATTTTTGACACTATTACACACCTATCATTTTGCTTCAGAAGACGTTTTTCATCCACTATCATGATGGCTGTATGTGCTTTTTGGAGCTACAACATTTTAGCACCCATTCACTTGCATTATATAGATTTGATACATTTTAACTCATACATCAATGATACACCAATATGGAACAGGTAACCTCAATCTCCCACCTGTCTTTCTCTTGGGTGGGCACAGTGCCCGTGTTGGTGGAGCCGGGCACAGCGGGGATGGGTGTGCCTACGGTCCGGAGGTTCTGAATGACCGAGGACAGGAACTGCTGGCTGGCGCTCTCATACAGGTCAAAGCAGATCTGATAGGCCATCAGCAGGTTATCCTCCTTCACCAGTTTCTCCAAAATATCACTCACAGCTTGAGGGTCATCCAGGAAAATCAGACACTATGATGAAAAAGAAAGATGTTAGAGAGGAATCTCTGAAGGCACAATGAAGATGAAGTGCACTCAGGACAGGTCACCTGGCAGACGTTAATGAAGTCAGGCTTTTCCAGGTTCATGTACAGCTTGACGAGAACTCGGAGAACTTCGTTACGAAACTTCTTGTTCTGCATGAGGGACATGCAGATCTTCAGGCTGTAGGCCAGCAAACCACCAATGTCATTCTGTAGGAAAAACAAAACATGGAAACTTACACAAGCTCATTAACATATGACTACCCACATCTACACAACAGTCTATTTTAAAATACATTCATAAAAAAAAAAAGTCATACATTGTCCACAAATGTGGTGCAACGAACATACAGGGAAAACATTATGACAATGCTAGTTTAGTTCAGGTTGTAAAATGTCACATGGTGAAACCCAAAAATGTAATGATATTCCTAAAATAATAATGCATGAAATTTGGGAGAGAGTTTTACCTTTTGTATGCCCCAATATCTTTAAATCTTGGAAATAATCATTAAGATGTGTACACCAGGTTGGTTAAGTTGTTATAAAACACAAATGACAATGTGATATTTTGTTTTTTTTCTGTGATATATATTGAAAAATTACAGGATTTAAATTGTTCACCAGATGACTTTTACAGCTATTTTTGGAAAGAATGAATTATTTTGTAAAAATAAAAATAATAATATCAAAAATCTGAAAAATAATTTTTTACTCTGAAAACTTGCCTACAAGGCAAAATCCGATTTAGGGAAAGCTTCACTGTAATAGCTGTTGTTTTATTATTATTATTTTACTGGAATATGTTTTTTTTTTTTTTACTATTTCAGTCTTTCTACCTCAAAATTTCACCTTGAATCCAATTTGTTTCTTGTCATTTTTTTGTAAATACTCAACTTTTTCTAGCAATTTCTAAGTAAAAATAGTTCAAAGTAAATTCTACACCTTTTTTTTTTTTCAATTCCACTTGAGCTTTCATAGGCCACATTCCCACTGTTTTTGACCAATTCAATATGACTATAAAATAATTAATACAATCAATTTACTATGATTATGAAATAAAAATATTAAAATAAGAAATATATTGCAATACTATTGTCCTTAAAAATAAAAAATTATGCAACTTTATTACTGTAAACCTTTTTTTACATATATTTTTACATAATTTTTTTTTATTTTCAAAAGGTAACCTTTTATTTTGACGGGTTGAACTGCTGGTTTCAGAGTGAAGCTCTTCATTTACACATCTTCACTCTGAAACTGCAAGCGCATACATTTATTTAATTAAATTGCATCCTGTGCAATTTTATTTCGATATATCGTACACTCATAAACTGCACACTTCACTCTTAAACGATGACCTCAACGACACTACGAACCAAAAATATTAATATTAAGATTCTGCAGATAAATCACATACAGACTCCAGGATGGTTTTCTCAAAGATGTCCAGGCGTCTGGTCTCCAGCGCGATGCCGATGGCTTGTTTGTACTTATGATCCCCCAGGCAGCGCTGGAACATCTTATTGACTATTCCCTCCAGACGAGGGTCGATGCTTTTTTTCTCCTCGTCCTCCGGCAGCTCGGCGTTCTCAACACGCAGTTTGGTGTAATGATCGATACACTTGGCTGATGGGCGAAAGAACATATATACTCACTATTTGATCAAGAGTACAGTAATATTGTGAATTACAACTGTTTGAATATTTTAGCTGAATTTTCAGCATCATTACTCCAGTCTTCAGTGTCACATGATCCTTCAGAAATCATTCTAATATGATGATCTGATGCTCAAGAAACATTTAATATTATGATTATTATCAATGTTGAAAACAGTTCATATTTTTGTGGAAACTGAAATTTTTTCAGATTTCTTTGATGAATGGAAAGTTCAAAACAAGAGCGTTGTTTGCACCCTCACTGAATAAAAGCATTCATTTCTTTTAAAACATCTGGTCACTTACCAATAATGGTCTCCACATACTCGGAATCGTCAGTGACGTTGAAGAGATCTCCAGCCCCCAGCGCGTAGTTTAAAGACTCGTCAAACGCACCGAGGTGGTAAAAGACTTTAGACGCCACCAGTGCAGCAAACTCTCTGCTCCGAAACGTCTCATCCTCATACAGGACCTCGCTGACAGAGAACAAACACATTTCATTAGCATCGAAAACACTCATTAATGTCTTCATTTACAGCCATTTCATTCCAAACCTGCATGAACTTTTTTCCAATGAACACAAAAGAAGAAAATTAAACTGTAAAATAATATGATTTCATACTATGGACAATAGCAGCTCGGGCATTGTTCATCATTTATCCGTACCATGAAAGAAAGTACCTCAAACTAAGGGTTTCTATTCAATATGGGAAAAAAACATTCAATAGGAACTATCATTATTATTAATATTTTATAATATATATATTGGTGGTGGTTAAAGAGATTCCCCCTTCCATATGTAAAGTGCTTTGAGTGCAGAGAAAAGTGCTTTTAAAAGGTAATAAACTTTAATAATAATATTTATTATCATTATTCAAAATAATATTTTTAATTTTATAATCAATAAAAAAATACTTTTGCAAGAATATTATTGTACTGTAAAATAAAAAAAACAGTATTACAATTAGTATTATAATAAATCTTAATTGTTTTAAAAATTATTTAAAAAAATATTACTAGTGCAATAGTCCTATTTCACTGTAAAATAAAGTATTTAATACATACTTTAAAAAATAAATGAAAGTATTTAATTATTAATATAATAATAATAATAATAATAATAATAATAATATTTCAATTATTCAAAAAACAATGAAGAAATATTACTATTGTTACTATTGTTGTGTAAAATACAAAATTAGCATTTAATTATTATTAGTATAATAATAATATTATTATTATTATTATTATATTATTTTACACAACAAAAGTAAAATTACAATAATATATTTTTCTTGGCTTTATGCACTCACATGGGTCATACTTTTCAGATTCAAATTATTAAAAACAAAAATCAATACTATTGCAATAATACTATTGTAATGTAATAAATATTGTTAGCATTGTAATTATTTTATTTTATTATTTAAAATCAATAAAGAAATATTATTATTGCAATAGGTCCCATTTCACTGAAAAATAAACCTTCCATTTAATTGTTAATATAATAATAATAATTATTATTATTATTATTATTATTATATTTAAATTAAAAAATACTATCGTAGTGTAAAATACAAAATGAGTATTTAATTATTATTAGTATAATAATAATAATAAAAAACAAGTATTATTGTTGATATTTTACAGAACAACAGTAAAATTACAATAATTTTTATTTATTTATTTATGCAATTCACGTGGGTCATACTATTCAGGTTAGAAAATAGAGAAATCTGACATTTTCCCATATTTATCATGCCTTCACAAATGAGCTACGGTCAGCGCTACTTACATTTTGTCGACTGACTCTGAAATCTCAGCCCAAAAGTCATTGACGACTGAGTTTAGTTTGTGTAGAGCAAACTCCTTAAAAAGAAGAATAATATTGTTAATAACCATGTAGGTCCACGTAATAAGCATGTATGTATTTGTTTGAGCAAATGTACCTTGAGCTGTGGCTCATCTTCATCCAGGAGGGAAATGATACCAGCTACAAAACAGCAAAGAGTCCATCAGTACAGATTATACAGCTTTCCTGTCTGTCGTCATCATCATATCAGTCTCTCTTTCTATCATCTATCTGTGTTATACGGCTAACGTTCAGCGACAGTGACATGACAGATCTGATAAATAACGCTTTAAACACAACTAACACACACACCGCTTCTTGATCATATCTATACAGTCAAAACAACTCAAGTCATAATTATGAGGAAAAAGAGGCTAAATATGATGTACTCAGCCATGATTATGAGACAAAAAGTCAAAATATGATGTACTCAGCCATGATTATGAGATAAAAAGTCAAAATATGATGTATTGAGTCATGATTATGAGATAAAAAGTCAAAATATGATGTATTGAGTCATGATTATGAGATAAAAAGTCAAAATATGATGTACTCAGCCATGATTATGAGACAAAAAGTCAAAATATGATGTACTCAGCCATGATTATGAGATAAAAAGTCAAAATATGATGTATTGAGTCATGATTATGAGATAAAAAGTCAAAATATGATGTACTCAGCCATGATTATGAGATAAAAAGTCAAAATATGATGTATTGAGTCATGATTATGAGATAAAAAGTCAAAATATGATGTATTGAGTCATGATTATGAGACAAAAAGTCAAAATATGATGTACTCAGCCATGATTATGAGATAAAAAGTCAAAATATGATGTATTGAGTCATGATTATGAGACAAAAAGTCAAAATATGATGTATTGAGTCATGATTATGAGACAAAAAGTCAAAATATGATGTACTCAGCCATGATTATGAGATAAAAAGTCAAAATATGATGTATTGAGTCATGATTATGAGACAAAAAGTCAAAATATGATGTACTCAGCCATAATTATGAGACAAAAAGTCAAAATATGATGTACTCAGCCATAATTATGAGACAAAAAGTCAAAATATGATGTATTCAATCATGATTATGAGACAAAAAGTCAAAATATGATGTACTCAGCCATGATTATGAGATAAAAAGTCAAAATATGATGTATTGAGTCATGATTATGAGATAAAAAGTCAAAATATGATGTACTCAGCCATGATTATGAGACAAAAAGTCAAAATATGATGTACTCAGCCATGATTATGAGATAAAAAGTCAAAATATGATGTATTGAGTCATGATTATGAGACAAAAAGTCAAAATATGATGTATTGAGTCATAATTATGAGACAAAAAGTCAAAATATGATGTATTGAGTCATGATTATGAGACAAAAAGTCAAAATATGATGTATTGAGTCATGATTATGAGACAAAAAGTCAAAATATGATGTACTCAGCCATGATTATGAGATAAAAAGTCAAAATATGATGTATTGAGTCATGATTATGAGATAAAAAGTCAAAATATGATGTACTCAGCCATGATTATGAGACAAAAAGTCAAAATATGATGTACTCAGCCATGATTATGAGATAAAAAGTCAAAATATGATGTATTGAGTCATGATTATGAGACAAAAAGTCAAAATATGATGTATTGAGTCATAATTATGAGACAAAAAGTCAAAATATGATGTATTGAGTCATGATTATGAGACAAAAAGTCAAAATATGATGTATTGAGTCATGATTATGAGACAAAAAGTCAAAATATGATGTACTCAGCCATGATTATGAGACAAAAAGTCAAAATATGATGTACTCAGTCATGATTATGAGATAAAAAGTCAAAATATGATGTATTGAGTCATGATTATGAGATAAAAAGTCAAAATATGATGTATTGAGTCATGATTATGAGATAAAAAGTCAAAATATGATGTATTGAGTCATGATTATGAGACAAAAAGTCAAAATATGATGTACTCAGCCATGATTATGAGATAAAAAGTCAAAATATGATGTATTGAGTCATGATTATGAGATAAAAAGTCAAAATATGATGTATTGAGTCATGATTATGAGATACAAATCTGTTATACGGCTAACGTTTAGCAACAGTGACATGACAGATCTGCCAAATAACCTCAGGCACGCGTTTTAATCACAACTAACACACACACGGCTTCTTGATCGTATCTATACAGTCAAAACAGTGTTGAGACTCATATAACAGATCAACTTTTCAAACATCACAATATTTTGTCGATGTAAACAAACCACAGCAGTGAAAATGGCACGAGAAATGACATTAACACGCATGTACACTATCACCAGCGCATTTAAGCACTAAAGTAGTGCATAAAGCACACATATAAGTGTAGATATATTATAATTAGGCAGAAATAGAGTTATAAAGCTCGCTGCGCGTCGGCGGTGTGTTAGCCGTTAGCTGTGTGACTCAGCTAAATCAAACGCGCTGTTCCTCGTTCAGTCGCATTCACTCACCGGCTGAAGTGATCATGTCTGTCTGCGACCGTCACCGGATCTCCTCCAGCACAATGATTTAACCACACAAACAGTAATAAGAAGAATAAAGTCTATCGGACTCTCAATGAAACAGTGTGAGCGATCAACTGCTATTACAGCACAAACTCATCCGACAATGAGCGGCTCTGCGGGACACGCCGAAAACTGTGCCTGAGAATATATGTCATTTAGTTTAAAATCACACGCTGAAGAATACATGACAGCGCCAATAAGCAAATATTATACAACTGTTATTTTATGGGTAATATCAATTATTTTCAAATGAATATATTAGATGTGTAGGGAATGTAGTAAGTAAATGTTTCCAGACAGGCTTTGCGGCGGTCACCCCGGCAGTGGCTCTTCTTCTCTGCTGTTCAGTGAGGAGATGTGAAGCTGCGGTTCGTCATGACACTCGGTGGTCAAAGATGGAACTGTTTTGGTTAATCATAATTATGAAATATATACAGCTCTGGAAAAAAATTAAGAGACCACTTAACATTATGTTATGTTAACATTAGCCAAAAAGATGACCATTATGTTAAGTGGTCTATTAATGTTTTCCAGAGCGGTATATATATATATATGGAAATTATGACATCCTTTATTTGGTAAAAGTGTAAACTATGAGTAATTTTTTTTACAAATTCAATTAAATTATTACAAAATTATGAGATGTTGACTGTCATTTTGACTTTTTATCCTATTAATATGACTGTCACTGTTATAATTTAGATTTTTCACAATATCATAATTATGATTAACAAAAGCATGATTTGTTGTTTAATGTGGTGAAAATGGGCCATAATTTGTAACAATAAAAAAGGCATATTATTATAAATAATATTGTTTTAACTTACAAGAGTCTATGGAAGCCCATTTCCACCACATTAGAAACAAGTCATGCATTGGTAAATCTTAATTATGACAATAAAAGTAATAATTATGACATACTAAGTCATAAAAAGTCAAAATTATGATGTGCTAAATCATAATTATGATAAAAATATGAAATTATGACATATTCAGTCATAATTATTAGATAGAAATTTGAAATATGATGTACTCATAATGGGGTAAAAAATTTAAATTATGAAATTCAAAATTATGAGATGAATTTGAAATTATGTTAATAGATTCATAAGTAAATAACTAAGTCATAATTATGAGATGAAGATAAAATTATGAAATTAAGTCAAAATTATGAGATAAATTGGAAATTTAGACACTAAGTCATAATTATAAGATAAAAAAGTTGAAACATGATGTACTCAGTCATAATTATGAGATAAAGATGAAATTATGAGATAAAGATGAAATTATGAGATAAAGATGAAATTGATATAAAGATGAAATTAAGATACTAAGTCATAATTATGAGATAAAGATGAAATTATGAGAGATTTGAAATTAAGATACTAATTCATAATTATAAAATGAAATTATGAGATAAATTACAAATTTCGATACTAAGTCATAATTATGAGATAAAAAGATGAAATTGATATACATTTGTCATAATTATTAGATAAAAGATGAAATTATGAGATAAAGATGAAATTAGGATACGAAGTCATAATTATTAGATAAAATAGATAAAAAGATGAAATTGATGTAAATTAGAAATTTAGATACTAAGTCATAATTATGAGATAAAAAGATGAAATTATGAGATAAATTTGAAATTTAGATATTAAGTCAAAATTATGAGATAAAGATAAAATTATGAAATGAAGTCAAAATTATGAGATCAATTGGAAATTTAGACACTAAGTCATAATTATAAGATAAAAAAGTTGAAACATGATGTACTCAGTCATAATTATGAGATAAAGATGAAATTATGAGATAAAGATGAAATTATGAGATAAAGATGAAATTGATATAAAGATGAAATTAAGATACTAAGTCATAATTATGAGATAAAGATGAAATTATGAGAGATTTGAAATTAAGATACTAATTCATAATTATAAAATGAAATTATGAGATAAATTACAAATTTCGATACTAAGTCATAATTATGAGATAAAAAGATGAAATTGATATACATTTGTCATAATTATTAGATAAAAGATGAAATTATGAGATAAAGATGAAATTAGGATACGAAGTCATAATTATTAGATAAAATAGATAAAAAGATGAAATTGATGTAAATTAGAAATTTAGATACTAAGTCATAATTATGAGATAAAAAGATGAAATTATGAGATAAATTTGAAATTTAGATATTAAGTCAAAATTATGAGATAAAGATAAAATTATGAAATGAAGTCAAAATTATGAGATCAATTGGAAATTTAGACACTAAGTCATAATTATAAGATTAAAAAGTTGAAACATGATGTACTCAGTCATAATTATGAGATAAAGATGAAATTATTATATAAATTTGAAATTAAGATACTAAGTCATAATTATGAGGTAAAAACTTTCTATGTCATAATTGACTTTTTGTCATACTTTTGACTCATCTCATAATTAAAATAAATAAAATCGGCATGAATGTGAAGTTGCGCTCGTCTTCTCAATTGTGCCGTATATCCGAGTGAAACGCTTCTGGAAGAACAAATGTAGGGCGGGGCTTGATTTTGTCCGTGGGGAACTGATTGGATGGTTGTGGTTTGCTATTGGTCGATCTCATGTGAGTGACAGGTTGCCCCGCCCTCACATCAATAAACACGTCACTAGAGAAGAGGAAGGGGAAGTCATTTCGATTAAAGAAACTGAAGAAAAAAACAAGAATTGTCCATTTTGATTTCATGGTGACTTTAATATTTTATATATTCAACATTATGGCTTATGTACTGGAATAGTAATGAACAGCTACAATTAATTTCCTTAGTTCAGAATCACATGAGGGAATAGTGCAAAACTTACTGACAATGCAATAAAGTGTTTCTTTTATTTAAACTAACAGCAATTAATACATGACAGTCATTCACAGTGTTCAGCATTAGATTATTTATCTGCTACTGTGAGATTTCCTTCTGATATCATGAGTAATGCTTCAGCAGCCGTTTGCTGCCTTCATCTCTCGACTGGGAAGTTATAGTGCAAGAATATATGACCTGAGTGGAACACAGACATGTAGTTCGAGGCTTGAGTTTCAACCGCCTCGGTCTGTGTGCAAACCCCGTCCGGCGTCATTGTGCCGCGTGCTGCGTCTGCAGGGGAATTCCTTCTTCACTCGAATTTGGATTGGCTGCGAGAGCAAAGATTGCACAATTAATTGATAGTGAAAAAAATGGTTTGAAACCAAATGCAAGTGAATGTCATACCTTGCTGCAAACCGTTGGTGCTGAAGTCAGCCTGTCCTCTGTGTCGCTTCCTGAAGATTCCTGGTAAACATTTCAGGGGCCCAAACAAACTGCTTTTACTGCCGGCGCCGCTTTCTGCAACATAAAGAGCCATTGAGAGAGGACTCATTAAAAGCTTTCTTTCTTTGGGCCTCCATTCATTATAATTCCCCAAAACATGCGACTCATGAAACGAGGAGTTGTGACCTACATTGGCGGTACAACAAAACAAACATTTTTGCTAATCATGGACATTATGGAAATGCTAGATGTGCAGCACACAAGAGTTTGAGACTATGATGCAACAAAATACAGTCTAGTTAGACGCTCACTGTATTTTTAGCCTATTATGCCTCAAAAAAAATGCTGTCTAGGTGGGAAGCTTCAGTCAGATTTGAGTTTATACACTTTAAAAAGTAAAAGTTCCAAAAGGTTCTTTGGTTCCATGAATATCCTTTAACATCCATGGAATCTTTCCAATGCTCAAAAGGTTCTTTAGATTATTTAAACATTCTTCAGACTAAGAAAAAAATGGTTCTCTTGAGAACTGTTCACTGAAAGGTTCTTTGGGGAACCAAAATGGTTCTTCTATGGCATCATAACTTTTATTTTTAAGAGTGTAATGGCCAAATTGCTATATTTTATGAATGCATTGGTGTATCATTACTAAACTCGGTGTGTCCCATCGGCACCATGCCCTGAAGGTACTCAAAGTTGAGACTGTGCCACCTTGTGGTCAAAAGTTATAATGGAATTTCAAACAAATGCTAATAGCTTTTGATTTATTTAGCCTATTGCAGGGGTGTCCAAAGTCCGGATCACGGGCCAAATGTGGCTCGGGGAAGAATTTCAAACGGCCCGCAGCTTGGCTATTAAAATATATGTGGCCCGCCAGGCATAATTTAGAAATCGTTTCACAATGTCAACACAAGGTGGCAGTAATAGATTTAGGCCCGGGAAACATTAACATGCCAAAAGTGGAACGAAACAACGCTACTTGTGCCTCGATCATATGACCACTAAACAGCCAGTGAGAAGTGCTCGAGTTCAGCGTAGAGGTCACTGGTACAAGCTGCAAATCTCTCTGTGATTTAATTTAGTTTAAAGCCAGTTAAAACAGCGCTGACTTATGCTGCGTTACGACTTCAAGCCACGACTCACGACTCTGTAGCGCTCCAGGCAAACTGCCTGAGCGCAAGGAATTGTGGTAGCTAGATGTAAACACAGCATGGCGGACCGTAACGGGCTTATGCTCATTTACAATCATTTCTATCGCCAAACATGCTTACGGAGGAGAAAAAATGGCGCATAAGGCAAGAGAAGCTGTTATACCTTTTATTTTACATTATTTGTATATTTTGAAATGTATTTGGTATTCATTTATTCTTGCACTCAATGGACTGAAAACTAGCTAACGCTAGAAAAGCTGCGGATAATGCATAACATTTGCAGATAAATAACGTTAGAGCAATACCTTATTTTAATAAACGATTTGGATTTTAATGTATGACTTTCATAAACACCGCATCCGTAGGGGCTGCCATTGTTGTTTCGCGGGCTATGTGACGTCAGAGCGCGTAACTGGGAGCACATCGATCTAGTACGAGTTCACGGGTGGGAAGTCACGGATTTGACTGCCGTTCCAGTACACTTTCACGGGTAGAAGGTTGGAAAAACACGGGTTATGGGTTGCCTGGAACGCGGCATTAATCAACAACACTAACGTGCAAATCAGGGGAAACACCGCTTCAGTTAGAATACTTCTCAACCAACAATTCACCATCATGGATTTACTGTGGTAACACTAACAGTAACCATGATATTTTGTCAGAAATGTAGGATATCTAATTTTATAAAAAAAAATAGCCTATATCATTTCATATTAAAGCACAAAAGAAACCCCGAGCATGCAATGTCATTTATGTCGGCAATTAAGTCATGAAGTTACCAAAAAGGTGATTAAAGCTGCCTCAAAACTGTGCATGTATGTATTTGTTATGCGTCACATTTAAGAACAAAAGAAAGAGGAAAACAATATTTTTGTACTTTTAAGGATTAATCTACATTTAATTTAGAATTTAGTGTTTGATAACTATTCAATTTCTGTATATTTTCAAGGTCACATATTTATGACATTTATTATAATGATTTTTGTGAAGATTGCTTTAAGCTTACTTAAATTAAAGTTTATTTTTTAATTAGTTGTTATTTTTTAAAGTCTAATAAATATTAAAATTGATAGCTCTCAATTATACTGTAATGTTGAATGGCTATAATTAATGGTTACCTTTGCGAGAGAAAAAAAGTTTCATAGAGACAGAGTAATAATCAGTAGTAATATTGGTATCAGAGATACTGGCCTTCAGTCATAAAAAGATACCATAAATATTAAAAATATGGTAATATGGAAAAGGAACCGGCCCCCAGGTGTGTCCACAACATCGAATCTGGCCCCCTTTTAAAAAAGTTTGGACACCCCTGGCCTATTGTCATGAAACAGGTCTTAATAGATTCCCTGGGTAACACCGAGAACATGGATACCAATGTTGCCAAAGTTGGCCAAGTTTCCTGTCGGCCATCTTGATTTTGTTTAAAAAAATATGTTTTCGAACTCCTCCTAGACCGTTTGTCCGAGTTTCACTACGCGCGTACTCTTCTAATGACGAAATTCATGCCACGTGCACTGTACACTGACCCTTGCGTATGCGTAAAAAAATTAAGTATACTTTGGGCTTAAAGGTGCAGTGTGTAGATTTTAGCAGCATCTAGTGGTGAGGTTGTGAATTGCAATCCCACAACGCTCACCCTTCCCTTTCGAAGCACATAGAGAAGCTACGGTGGCCGACACAAGACAAAGATGTCTGAGACAGCTAGCGCTCTGTAGAGCAGTTTGTCTCTTTAGGGCTACTGTAGAAACATGACGGAGCAAAATGGTGACTTCACTGTAAGGGGACCCGCGGTGTGTGTAGATAGAAACGGCTCATTCTAAGATAATAAAAACATAACGGTTCATTATGTAAGGCCTTTATACTCCACTGAAAACATAGTTATGTATATTATATTGCATTTCTGTTAATAGATCCTCATAAATACTGCACGCTACACCAGACCTGGGCATTGTACGGCCCCCGGGCCACATCTGGCCCTCGGGCTATCCTTGACTGCCCCGCGTAAGGTAATTGGTAAATTAAAGCTGCAGTCCATAACTTTTCAAAATTTACCAAAATTATATATTGAGCGAGTACATCATGAACCCGTTTTCCAAACCGTGATTTTGTCTTATCCTGAATCACTACGGTACACCTGCAATAAGTTTTTATATTCAAATTATTTTAGATTGGTTCGCGTCTGCACCGTTGCGGAGTAGCACAGTACCTGCGTGACTCGTCATAGACATGAACAGAGAAAAGTAGCTCCGGCTACAATGTTCTTCCGCAAGACGCATGCAGTTATTAACCGCTAGAGCGCCAAAGGTTACGGACTGCAGTCAAGGCACTACTTTAAAAAAATGTATTTACATACGTCAGTAGGAAGGAAAGCACAGAACTGAACGAACATCTCCGGGGGTCTTCTCGGCGTGAAGAACACCAGTCGATGATCAGGTTCCACTTTAACGCATAGAGGCACCTCATAGAGGGAGCTCTAGCGGAAGTGATGGTGTCTAGAACCTCCGCGTGCCATAGGGTGCCCCGTCTCTGAGTCAGGAGGTCCTTATTCAGAGGAATGGGCCAAGGAGGTGCTGTCGCGAGAAGCACTAGTTCCGGGAACCAAGTCCGGTTGGCCCAGTACGGAGCAACCAACAGAACTTGCTCCTCGTCCTCCCTGACCTTGCTCACTGGGGGAAACGCATACTTGCACAGGCCCCGGGGCCAGCTGTGTGCCAGAGCATCCGAGCTGAGGGTCCCCTCAGTCAGGGTCCCCTCAGTCGGGCACTCTCCTTTGACACAGAGGTGAAGTGAATGCCCCTGAACTTGGGGGGACGCCGGGCGAACTGAATCGCATAGCCGAATCTGATGGTGCGGATGAGCCAGCGAGACGGGCTGGGGAGCGCTAGCCAGGCTCCCAGCAACCGTACAAGCGGGACCATCGGCACCAGAGACGTACCTGCAGCGGGGGGGGGACCCGACTCGGGCAAAGCTCTCGACCGCGTCGCCGAACAACCCGGCCGAGGAAACGGGGGAGTCCAGGAACCGATACTTGTCAGTCTCCCTCATGTCGGCCAGGTTGGGCCAGAGATGCCGTTCCTGGACCACTAAGGTGGACATCGCCTGACCGAGGAGCTCTGGGTCAGGCCTACCCTCGTGCATGTCCATGAGTGCCTGGGCCTGGTGCACCTGGAGCAACGCCATGGCATGCAAGGCGGACGCAGCCTGGCCACAAGACCTGTAAGCCCTGGACGGGAGACGCAGGTCACCGCGCCAGTTGGAGGCGGTCGCCGGACACAGTTGCATCGTGACGGCCCGCTCCACTGGCAGGATTCCCACGTACCCCTTGGCTTGCCTGCCGTCAAGGGTAGTGAGGAGGGAGGAGCCACTAGGTCTGTTTCTGGCACTAAAGGGCGTCGTCCATGACCTGGTGAGCTCCTCATGCACCTCCGGGAAGAAAAGGCACCGGGGCGGGATGCTGAGAACCAGCGCGACCCGCCCCGAGAAACTAATCATCCAACCTAGAAGGTTCGGGACGTGGTGGAGGGTTCCACTCAAGCCCGACCTTTTCGGCGGCCTGGGAAAGCACTGCCGTCAACTCAGGGTCCGACACGACCGTTGCCACTCTCCCAAAGGGAGGCAGTACAGCCAAATCTTCATTCTTCGAGGACTGGAACTCCCCCTCCGATGCAGCGATCGACATCTGCTCGTCCGCCAGAGCCCCAAAGGTCACCACTGGACGCCCGTGGGCGGGGTCAGCGGCTTCCACCGGAAGCTCTACCGGTAGCAGCACTTGTGAGGGACTAGGGACCTGCGGAGACTGGCTCGGCGGGTTTGCCCTAAACGTGATCCTCAGGTCACCCCGGCCATCCGTCGAAGTAGGTCTATTCTGCTGGGCAGGAATAGTACTAGATCGAGGTATGGGTAGGGGGACTCCGCCCTCCCGAAGGTAGGTGAGTCTCGTTTTAAGCGCCGCGATAGTCATGTTCCTGCAGTGGGAACATGAACTATCCACAAAAGCCCCTCAGCGTGCTGAATACCCAGACACGTAATACAGCAATTGTGACCGTCAGCGGGTGACAGGGAACGACCGCATCCAGAAACGCACGGGTGAAATGACATCTTGAAAAAGACGCAGTGTCACAACCGTGTTGCTCTTTTTGTGAGGAAACGCTCTTTTATTAGTGCTGATGCACCCAGGGAATACTGCGGCAGAATACAGGAAGTAGTGCAGCCTGTATCTGCTTTCACTGTTTGTGCACGCCCTCACGAACCAACAATGGTTGCTGTGAGAACAGCAGTTTGTTTATATGCAGTGGTGAGCATGCGGTCTCGCTGAACTGTGCCTTCTCTCCAACACAAAGCGTCTCTCTCTCTCGTTCTCTCTGACAATCTCTCTGCTGAGTTGCGATGCTTCATCAATGCTGTTCGGCTCCAAAGTGAATGACAACAGTGCGCTGCATTCGCTTCCGCTTTATACCCACGCTGCGGGGTGGAGCACGAGATGCAAATCTCACACGCCAATAGTCATTGGCCGGTTCTCTATATCTCGAAGCTGATAGGGGCTCCCTGAAGTGACCCCAAATTCGTACGTCGAACGTGACCGACTGAAATTGAACTAACCTAAATCAAGCAAGCTAGTAGGTCACGAAGTGTTGTATTATATCATTGTATTAAACTTTAGCGTTCACTTAAGCACGTACGTTAGCCATTATAGACAAATCAACTGAGTCAATAGGCAGCGCAGGACCAGTAAGTCAAACCTAATAGCCTATATTATTAATAGATTTCCTCAAATAAAAGTTAGTCCACATAAGTCAGCATGTTAAGGTATTGTTGTTTGCTACCGCGGCAACTACTTGCATGTCTGGTATGAACACGTTACTCATGTATGAAAAGTAACTGCACACATGACGGGCGGCAAAATCGCAAGAAAAGCTTGTTGTGTACTGACAACTATACATTATTTAACCATAAAAAAAGTGGTATCGGTGCATCCCTACTCACACACAACCCAGTTACTAATCTTTGTACGTGGGATAACGAAAGACTTTGAGATTACGGAGGAGCTGGCAGCTATGCGGTCAATGAAAGGGACTACGACGGGGAGTGATTTGCTCACAGAGGTAAATTCCTCCATGGACAAACTGGGACTAAAATGGGACATTTTTAATCTGACAGGAAAAAATGTCGGACTTTTGAAACATTTTAGCATTGCATATACTATCAGGAGGTGTTGTGCAAGTCAGTGCAAAAAAAAAAAAATCAACCACGCTATTGATGTTGTAACTAAAATAGTTAACTTCATTAGGGCAAGAGCACTGAATCATAGACAGTTTGTTGCACTTTTGGAGAAGAATGAAAGTGACCATGGTGACATAGGCTACCACACAACTGTCAGATGGCTCAGCCTAGGCAAGGTGCTTTAAAGAGTATGGCACTTGAGAGCAGAAATTCAGGAGTTTTGTGAGAAGAAATGCAGGGAGACCAGAGCTCTCAGATGCAGATTGGATGGCAGATCTGGCTTTTGCCGTTGATGTGACTGCACTTAAGAATGAACTGAACACTAAGCTGCAAGGTCTTTGTACATGAAATGTACAGCTTAGTGACGGTTTTCATGAGAAAGTTGAAGTTTCTTTTAAGCCAGTTGGAGGGCAACGTTCCTACCCACATGCCAACACTGAAAAAAGACACACCATCAGCTGATCACCTCCGCAGGTACTCATCCATGTTAGGGGCACTGCATGGTGAGTTTTCAAGGCGATTTGAAGGCTTTAAAACAGTTGAGAGTAAAATGCACATGATTTCTTCTCCCTCCACTTGCAAGTGTGGATAATGCACCTATTGATGTTCAGCTTGAATTAATTGATCTGCAGTCTGATAAACTACTGGCAGAGCACTTTAAGTCAGTATCACTGCTGCATTTTTACTCTTCTCTCAAAGAGGAAAACTTTTTTCACACATAAGGAGGTTCTCTTTGGATCTACCTACATTTGTGAACAAACATTCTCAGTGATGAAGTTTAACAAATCCATATACAGATCCTCTCTCAGTAGCTGCATTTCCATTACAGATTTGCGCAAAACTTTTGCCATATTTTCTAAATGTCGATAAAAAACAACTGCGAAATGAGTGTTTCCATTAACCGATGTTATGCGACTAAAACATATTTTTTTCCTCTCGTGATAAGTCATTCCAAAAATTATGCCACGTATGTTGGTAGGTTTATGTATATCCCAGCCCCCACACTAGCCATTATGTTTAATGGAAGGAAACGTAGGCGTGTTATTCAAACATTAAAGGGATAGTTCACCCAAAAATTAAAATTAGCCCATGATTTACTCACCCTCAAGTCATCCTAGGTGTGTATAACATTCTTTTTTCAGACGAATAAAATCAGAGTTATATTAAAATTGTCCTGACTCTTCCCAGCTTTATAATGGCAGTGAACGGTTGTGTCGTTTTTTCCATAAAAGTGCATCTATCCGTCATATAACTGCTCCACACGGCTCCGGGTGGTTAACAAAGGCCTTCTGAAGCAAAGTGGCGCGTTTGTGTAAGAAAAATATCCATGTTTAAAACTTTATAGACTAAAATAACTAGCTTCCGGCGGTCAGCGGTACGCAAGTCGACTTGCGCTAAAGCTGACCACCGGAAGCTAATTATCGAATCCTTTAATGGCAAGGAAAGCCTCTTATACTTGAGCGGCACGTATGAGGTGTTTCTGGGTGTTTCTCGCTCATATCTGCTTTAAGGTCTTCATGATAATGTGGCATTTCTTTTTTTTAAATCCAGTATTCCTGTAATTTTTTATAAAGAACTCTGTTTCGTCTTCTGTCCTTCTTTCCGCGTCATCTGTAAAGAATGATCGACTTGTAAGTACGCCAGGTGACCTGTAAATGCAAAAAAACTGTTTCCATTGCAGTTTAGCGGAATTTCCTTTTTCGAATTGACTGAAAAACCACCTCATTTGAGCGTAAAAACTTTTTTGTGACATATGAGAGTTTTTACAAAATTGGCGCGTTTCCGTTGGGCGTATTTTCAAATCGCAATTTAAATTTATGCAATTCGAAGGGTAATGGAAACGCGGCTAGTGATGATCACTTGTGTGCTGTCCGGGGGAGTTAGGACGATTCTAAGGGCCCACGCACTTTTGGGGCCCCCAGAGTTCAGTTTTATTAGTACTAGTAACAGTACTACTTTAATAGAAATTATAAATGTATAATCTACCAAAAAGTAACAAATAAAACAAAATGACGGTTTATTTCTGCATTTCCAGCAAAATTACCCCAATCCAATTTTTGGATTGCTAGGTTGGCTTTTATGTTTGGTGCAGTATAGGGGGCCCAACCTCATATTCTTTCATAGGGCCCAAAATTGCTAGCGGCGCCCCTGCCGATAGATTATTGACTGGGTTATTTGAGACGGTAATTTTGTTTTTAGATGTTTCTTTTTCAAAAACATTGATGCATCTAGCAGTTATTTTTTGGTTTTATATGTTCAGGTTTTCATAGTTTCATAGTTTGTATTTGTCAACAATAATTTTCATAACAGTGGCTGAATCCGAAATCGCCCCCTATACCCTCAAATAGGGCATTATTTGAGGGGACAGCCATTTGTAGTGGTGTCTGAAACTATAGTGGATGCTATCGAGTGCACTCATTCAATCCCACAATGCACCGCCATATCAGCCTAGAACTTAAACTATGTGCGGGGGACGGGGCATGTCCGTCATGGAGATAATGAAAATACTGGCTGAATCCGCCCCCTAAACCTCATTCACTATTCCCTACGTTAGTCAACTAATATATTCACTTGAAGGAGTGAATTAAAACGAGTGTGTTAAAGGAACACGCCGACTTTTTGGGACTTTAGCTTATTCACCATATCCCCCAGAGTTAGATAAGTCCATACATACCATTTTTATCTCCGTGCGTGCCATAACTCTGTGACGCACCCACCGCTAGCCTAGCTTAGCACAAAGACTGGAGGTAAACGGCTCCAGCTAGCCTACTGCTCAATAAGGGACAAAATAACGCCAACATTTTCCTATTTACATGTTGTGATGTGTATAGTTACATCGTGTACCGAGACAGACGGAAAATTCAAAGTTGCAATTTTCTACACCGATATGGCTAGGGACTATACTCTCATTCCTGCGTAATAATCAAGGAACTTTGCTGCCGTCCCATGGGTGCAGCGGCGCAATATTACAGCTCATAACCCCCGCCCCTCCATGTATTCAAATGGACGCGACACAAAGTAAACAATCAAATTACACTTCAAATTATTTTTTTCCAAAGATTGTTTGTTGTCATTTTAGTGAGTTTTATTCAGACGTTGGCGGCTTCACTTTTCTTCAGTGGAAGGTAGTGAAGACGCGTCGTCCATATTGTTTTACGGTCTATGGCTCAAGCCCAACACAGGCTAGATTTATCTCAATAATGTGGGTAAAACAAGCCTACAAACAATTCTGGGGGCATTTATTGCTTTTTAATATTATGCGTTTAATATTAATAAAAGTTAATGTGATGCTGGCCTTTGAAATACTTTTTACTTTTTTTGCGTAAAGTTGAAACACTGCAAAAATGCACATTTTCACAACTGTTTTTGTGAATGTTCATTAAATAGTGATATAATTGTGTGCTCCTCATAATGTCTCATTTATTGTTTTTATAAAGAGAGATACAGTAAATTGGGCAGAACTGAGTTTAATGTATTGGTCCCCGCCCCAGTTTCTCATGTGGCCCCATGGGGAAATGAACTGCCCACCCCTGCACTACACCTTTAATGTCGAGCCCTGCTCTTTGCGGAGGAACGCACATTTTTCTCCATCTCAGATTTGTTCTTCCTCACCACGTCCCTTTAGGGCTCCGTATGAATGTGAACAGACTGGATGTCTAACCTGCAGACATTGAGGACTTCACAGCCCGGCAGGCGTTCCGCCCGATCTCCTGCAACACATCCGGGGACTGTGTGACGTACCGGCCGGTCCATATGGCCTGCGGGGGGTGATTAATGAACACTGATCGCAGTGATCGATCCAGTAACTCCACTGACCGGCTCTCTGGCGGATCGCTGTCACTGTGGACGAGCCCCAGCAGAGCCGGACGGAGCGCGTTCCTCCTTAAGCGCGCTCTCACGTCCTTCAGGATCTCCCTCAAACACACGCCGTTCTCTTTATCACACACATACTCGTGTCTGAAGATGAATATGATCACGGAGCATGTAAGGGCTCTCTGTTTGCCGCTGATGTCTCTGCTCGAGCTCACGGTTTTATTCCGGAGTGGATCCGGTTTCTCGCTCTTGGTGCATGAACTCTGTCCGGATCTCTCGGGACTGCAGGCATTTGTTTGGATCTTGATTTCGCCGTTACAGTCGGGGATGATTTCCTCACGCTCCCCGTTATTAAACACATCAGCGATGAAGTCCTGTAAAACACCGGTGTCTCCTTCAGGTCCATTAACTGCGCTGATTAAATGAATGTTGCTTTTTCCACCGATTTGATGCAGAATTCGCTGGAATGGATCATCATCGTGCTCGCTTTCAGACGCCATTGGCAGTGTAACTCGTGTATGTCTGTAGCATAAGACAAGAAAAACTTAACGTTACTTAAAAAACTTATTCGACACCATTTTACATGAAGAACTGGCAGAAATCACTGTGAAGGTGGACGCCTCCGCCTCGTGTGTGGCTGGGTTGACAAGCTCGCCGTGAAGGTGGAAGCCGTTTCTTCTGATTGGCTAAGCAAATATATAGGCGGGGTTTATTTACACATGATTGACAAGTGGTGCTTCGAAGTAGTGAGTTTCCTCTGATTGGCCAAGCACGTGTATGGGCGGGACTTATTGCGACAAACTCTACACGACGCTCGACGCTCGCCTTCAAGGTGAAATCTTTCATCTTTTTTTTTCTAATTATTATATTTTAATACACTTTATGCTCTAACAGTAATTTACATTTAAACAGGAACTATACATCCCAGAATAAGAGGGCTATCAAAATCTTTGATGTCTAAAATCAACCAATATATAATATATATATATATATATATATATATATATATATATATATATATATATATATATATATATAAAATACACTCACCTAAAGGATTATTAGGAACACCATACTAATACTGTGTTTGACCCCCTTTCGCCTTCAGAACTGCCTTAATTCTACGTGGCATTGATTCAACAAGGTGCTGAAAGCATTCTTTAGAAATGTTGGCCCATATTGATAGGATAGCATCTTGCAGTTGATGGAGATTTGTGGGATGCACATCCAGGGCACGAAGCTCCCGTTCCACCACATCCCAAAGATGCTCTATTGGGTTGAGATCTGGTGACTGTGGGGGCCATTTTAGTACAGTGAACTCATTGTCATGTTCAAGAAACCAATTTGAAATGATTCGAGCTTTGTGACGGTGCATTATCCTGCTGGAAGTAGCCATCAGAGAATGGGTACATGGTGGTCATAAAGGGATGGACATGGTCAGAAACAATGCTCAGGTAGGCCGTGGCATTTAAACGATGCCCAATTGGCACTAAGGGGCCTAAAGTGTGCCAAGAAAACATCCCCCACACCATTACACCACCACCACCAGCCTGCACAGTGGTAACAAGGCATGATGGATCCATGTTCTCATTCTGTTTACGCCAAATTCTGACTCTACCATCTGAATGTCTCAACATAAATCGAGACTCATCAGACCAGGCAACATTTTTCCAGTCTTCAACTGTCCAATTTTGGTGAGCTCGTGCAAATTGTAGCCTCTTTTTCCTATTTGTAGTGGAGATGAGTGGTACCCGGTGGGGTCTTCTGCTGTTGTAGCCCATCCGCCTCAAGGTTGTGCGTGTTGTGGCTTCACAAATGCTTTGCTGCATACCTCGGTTGTAACGAGTGGTTATTTCAGTCAAAGTTGCTCTTCTATCAGCTTGAATCAGTCGGCCCATTCTCCTCTGACCTCTAGCATCAACAAGGCATTTTCGCCCACAGGACTGCCGCATACTGGATGTTTTTCCCTTTTCACACCATTCTTTGTAAACTCTAGAAATGGTTGTGCGTGAAAATCCCAGTAACTGAGCAGATTGTGAAATACTCAGACCGGCCCGTCTGGCACCAACAACCATGCCACGCTCAAAATTGCTTAAATCACCTTTCTTTCCCATTCTGACATTCAGTTTGGAGTTCAGGAGATTGTCTTGACCAGGACCACACCCCTAAATGCATTGAAGCAACTGCCATGTGATTGGTTGATTAGATAATTGCATTAATGAGAAATTGAACAGGTGTTCCTAATAATCCTTTAGGTGAGTGTATATATATATAAGCATTACTACATATAGGGTACAACGGGGCTAAAGGCACACCTTAAGAAAAATGTGCTTTTCATTACTCCCATAGTTTGATTACAGAAACAAATATGTTTGTATTGAACACTGATGGAGCATCAGATTTTGTGTGAAAATAAATCATAAAAGTGGTTTATTTTGTTTAAAACTCTTATAAATGTGTGAGGTGGCGAGGGGAGCCTTTTACCTTACAGTATTGATACAAATATGTTTAAGTATTTAATATGTTTTTAATGTCTAAGTTAATACTTGTTCAAAATAATCACTTTAGCAAAGTTGGCACTATTTTCTGTTTATTTTGATGAATAAAAGAATTCATTGTTGTTCAATAAATATACAGTCATTAAAATACGTCAATATAAAAATATAGAAATACAGAAATACAATTATTTTAAAAAGTAAAGATTCTGAAAGCATTAAAAGAGGTCCCATAATAATTTAATATAGATTTACAGTAGTAACAATAAATTATATTTTATTATATATAATTGATATCATATATTATTTTTTAAATATGATGGTTTTATTATAAATATGGTGATTATCTCTAGGGTGGAGAGGACACCCAACTTAATATATGATATTTACCCTCTGAATCTAACCATGTCATGTTGACAAATGGAAAAATCAGCCAGATATTTATGATCATGTTAAGTATTGTGTCTTTCACCCCTTTCAACAGCATACTTTTACATATTCTTCCGTTATTGAAAAACTCTTGCTTTAATTACCTCGAACAAAACTGAAAATCATTAACAAGACCTTTGTCCCAAAATATATTCATTAATTTTAGCGATTCTCATTTGCTACTTAAATCTACAACATTTAAAGAAAAACATCAAAGATCAAATCAAAGATATTAGATCAAATTAGTGCAGAATCAACGCGATCGCGTCACGGATCAGACAAATTTCCACGTGCATCTTGAAAAGTGGATGTTTAGGAAAGTGCTTTGGCAAGTTTTTGTGCCATCTAGTGGTTTAGAGGAGAATAAAGTCAAATGCGCCTTTTACCCCAGTGCCCTATATTATTTTTCATTATTCGGTTGATTTTTCTTCATTAAAAACATATAAAATGTCAAAGTTAGCTATCAAAATCTCCATTAAAAAGCATTCCTATTTAAACAGTTCCCCTCAGATTATTTTTCAATAAATAACTAGCTTTGTAATTAATGATAAACTGAAGTCTTCGGTAAACAGGCCTGCCGACCTTTAACCAGCCAGGACTATTTGCAGTCTACCTCATTGCAAAGGATGATAAAATTACTGTAATCAGTCTATGTGCATGATCATTGTACATTTGCTGTCATTTAATCTGACATGCAACATCATGTTTACTGCACTATCAATGTCAAATGTATTAAAACATTTACTAAATCTCTTGGTGATTTTAATAAAAGTATTTATTCACTATTTAACTGCTCAATAAAGCTTCTGTAAGGAGTTATAATAATGAATGATATAGTATTAACTGGAGTTCTAATCAGTCGTATGGCATTTTTCAGGTAATTAACTCACAAAAATGTAATAAAAAAAATTCAATACAAAGAATACATTTTATTTGCTATAATGTTTGTATATGTTATTAAATATTAAATCTAAAAATACAGAAAAAATGTTAATATACATTTAAGTGTAGTTTCACTGATCATCTTGCCCTCTACATGTTTGATGTGTGATTTGAGAGCTTTAGAGGGTTTTCAATAAAACTAATTATATTTATTACTTGCTCTACCAACATTTCACAGGTCCCTCACAAAAGAGTGATCAATTTATTGCTAGAAATGTTTGTTTTTCATCACAAAAGTGTGTTCGCAAAGTATTTTGTTTGCTATTTTCTTTTCTGTAAAATTCATAAACCCTTTTGCTGGAAAACAATGACTTGATGTAGAACTTTACAGTTTGGTTTGTAGTTTTCAACACATTCGTCCTTAAGACTATAGCTAACATTATCTTTGTGACTGTAATCAATAAACCATAACATCAAATCAGTTTATTAATAAAATATTTCACATTAAAGAATGTTCGAACATCAACACCACTTTTAAATGCATTACATGGGGGAAAAGTAGGAACATTTTATTTTAAATGTTATTTACTCATAAAATATTTTCAATAATATAGCTGGAAATTCTGTTTTTTCCATAGTTGACTGTGAATTGTGGCAGTTGTGTTTTTTAAACTCTATTCACTAGTTTTTATAAGTCAGACCAGATTTGCATGACTAAAATATGTTGCCGGTCAGGAAGATTAACTTACCTCAGATCTTCAGTATGAGGAAACATCATGTAATGCCCATCAATCATTCTTAGTATAACCAGCATGCTGTTTGGTTATTTCAGATGAGATGAAAAGCTTCATGCATTATAATAGATAGGCTATCTGTCTTCATCACCAATCGTTCTTGATAATCTTAAAATAGAGAAGATCTGGGCTTCCCAAAAGCATTGTAGGCCTAAAGGTCCTTTCACACTGGACGTGATTTTGACGCGTGATGGTTGTATTTTTTTGATCAGCTGTTTGTGTAAAGAGTGCTTCCACACCGAACGCGAATGTGTTGCGGCGGAAAAAAAACGTGAATTTTTTTTGCTTCAATGTCGATTTTTTTTAACTCTCGCAACGACAGAAAAGGCTTCAACCAATCACATACAAGGAAACAAAGGTGACGAAATGTCCAGTTGAAGTCACTAGCTTTTCACTCAACATTAAATTTTGCCAGGTATCGCATTTCTCTCGAGATTACAGCTGCAGTTGTAGTTACAGCTGTAGCTGTGTTTGCCCACTGTAGGCTACAGACAACGATAACAACCTTTTGAGTTAAAACCTGTTGATTTTTTTCTAAACCTAATTGTGACTATGGAAAGTGAATGTGTTTCCATCAGTACGACTGTGGCACTCAACTGGAAACATAGATGGGGCTGATGTGAATGGTTTTGACGCGAAATATTCGCTTTTCCGCTTCGCTTTTTCGTTACGCGTCCGGTGTGAAAGGACCTTAAGTCGTATTACCACCAATGGACAAAGTGTTTGGCACATAAAGAGACCAATTCTTTGGCAACACTTTGAGTCCGTTCTAAGACAAAGATGATGTTTAAACCAGTTATCTTAAGTTTATTTCAGGTTAGGGTTGCGATTTAAAGCAGTCTCAAACTCCAGTCCAAACTAATTAGTAAGTAAATGTGAGGAAAACTGATAACTGATACTTCTTATCTGATCTTCTCATAACCTTCTCATGACTGATTCTGGTTTATCAACTTGATATGTGCCAAGTAGTTTCACAAGCATTTAAACAATGAGAAGCATTAACTTGATAGGTTCAGATGGTAAGGCTGGGAAAAAGCTGATTTACTCCCTGGGGGGACAAAGGACACTTTCTGGAAATTAACATCTGAACTGTCTCTTAGCACAAAATTAGCATCAACTCAGTATCTTAGTCTCTCCTCAGTATCTCTATTGACCCCTCTCCCCCACTCCTACTCTCTCTCATGCTGAGATCACCTGAAATTCACCCAAAATCTATATGGTTTAATGTGAACAAGTATCATACAGTATTATACATGTTTGGTATCATTTGAAATGTCTCAGTGCGACTGGTACAAAGGTCTCATTCTCACAGAAGTAAAGCAAAAGATAATAAAGGTTTTAAGGAGTTTAGAGATATATTGCTTAATGTGGGATGGGTGTGTCTTCGGCCAATTGGTCTTTACCTCCTGTCGTCAATACAGGTCTATAGGAATTGATTAATGCTAATTCCCATTGTTAACACATGGTTACAAGAGTTTTCTTTCTTGGTCTGTGTATTTTAGGGAGATGTTGCACGGGGCTCAGGGCGCGATTTGTAACTGAAATCAGCCTCATGTATTTTCAGATCAGGTATGCATCTTTGACTCTTTATCTCAGAGCATTTGATGTTATGTATTGATTATCTTTGAATTGATTATCTATGTAATTGGCGTTTTACCTGACTGTTAATATATTGTTACATTTGGATTTATTCTGACCTACTCTGAAATGATTGATTTTAGTGCATGATGATGTATCCTTTGTTACCGCAAATCTGCGATCAGGGTTAAGTACATAATAGATCTCGGATTGTATGACGCAAAGGCACATCTGGCGAGATCCTAGATTTCTGACTAACTGCTCGACTTTAACTAAGTTGCTATATAGGCGATTGTAGGGGGCTACATGGGTACTTTTTAACAACAGTAAGCATGGGCAACATTGTTAAATCGCCATATAACCTCTGGTTAATGATCGGACTGGCGAGTTTGTGATCGTGGGCCCGCATAACGGCCGGTGCGAGGACCCTGTGCGACTCTGAGAACCGAATGAATGATTTCAATAAGAGTAAATAGTTAAATAGAATAATCAAATGTGTAGTTAAATTGTTATACAAATGACCTAATAACCAATTGGCATTCCAACCTAAATTTGAGGTCATGATAAAATGGAGTCAGATAAAAGTAAATTGGAATTAAATTACTTTGCCCCGCTGAAAAGAGCAAAAGCGCAAGAAACCTTCACCCACTAATCATAGGCCTTCATTGGGACGATTGGGCGGGCCTTACAAGATTGTTATCAAATTATTGACTTCTCAACATAAACTAACTCCCCCTCCTAATAGATAAATGTAAATGCACACATCTATTTTATTTTAAATATATCACATAACTTATAAATAAGCTTCAGATTTTATTATTGCATATTAAAAAGTAAGATTAGGATAAAATAAATAATGCAGAATGACGTAGCCAGAAACAGTATAGGGGAACTCATAGAAACTGAATGCGGAAAAAATGCAACACACAAAAGCTGGCAGCTGGAGAAAAGGTTTTATTGATATTTCACATATGTTATAGAAACATATAGGAGCCTTATGCAATTTATGTAGCTAGATTATGCTTGGTCAGTGCTTCAACACACCAAATACGATTACGATTAGAATTAGTTGTAATCACAGTTAAAGGGTTCACAGTTAGTAACACACTGAAAATATATCTAAAAAAATGTAATTAAAAAAAACATTCAAATATGCAGAACATTATTTTGAACAACTGACTAGACAAAACCTGTTTGATCTGTAAAGTGTCAACTTCTTGTATGTAGAGGATTGCATGTGGACGGACAGAAGTTTTCCATGTCAGATCCTTAGGTCAACAATTTTCTTGGTTTCTTCACAGTAATCCTGATGGTCCCATTAATATTTGCTTGAAAGTGCTTGGCCAACTGAAATTAAAATTGACAACTTTATATGCATGTGGGGAACAGCTCATTCAAGGCCCCAGTTTTATGGCAGGGCCCCTGTCTTACTGCAACAGTAGAGAAAACTTTGCTACATTTCCATTGGATCTTGGTGGAGTCACGCGTGGCTGCTATAAATGAGTGCACGACAAAGGAGAATTCAGACTCAAAGTCTTTAATAAATCCATGCAGGGGAAACAGGAGAAAAGGCAAACACATCCACTAACACCGACGACACCAGACAAAGAACAGAACCAAGTCTAAATACACAGAGGAACTAATGAGATAATTAATGGGCAACAGGTGAATGGAACACATCAAAGGAACAGACTGAAACACACTAGAGGTGCGTTCCATTCGACAGGGTCACTGTTCACTGCTACTCCCTGAGCACGGTATATCTGTTGAAGTGACTTCACTGACAATTATCAGTCATTTGGAATGCCCTGCAACGTCATCAAAGAAAGGCAACGACGGGGTCGTGCAGATTATGATAAACATAGATTAATATTGTAATTTACTTTACTTTCAAATTTAAAACCATATAATAAGCATATACATTTATAAAACACACAGTATGTTTCTAATATAATATATGTTTCTAAATATAATCAAAACATTGTCTATTAGTTTTATTAGTTTACATATACCTGTATATTTATTTGACTATGAACAGATTTGAAGCTGCACCTGTAATTCAATATGAAAATACATTTTGTTTGGTTAACTATGTATAAATGTGTTCTTAATCAATGGTCTTTGTAGCGGTCTCATCTCGTGCGCTTTCTTTCCCACGTGCAGCTGCATAGTAAACATTCCTGAGGTAAATAAAGTAAAATATAAAAAATGACAGCCCTCAGCTGCTTCTCAACACTTTTAATTTGTTTACAAATTCATAAAATATAATATGCGAATGTAACAGTTATTTCCATAACCATTCATAAATACTCTAGTTTGTAAAATAACTATGAATATTCAAATGCTTACGTAAACTCCTCCATCGCAGAGCCGTTTAAAAACTCTTCCAACGGCTCTGCTCCATCGTTAGTTCAGACTGGTAAAGCGACGCGCAATGACAGTTGGGTGATTTTCACTCTCCACTTCCTGTGAAGTGATGGTTTGGGTGATGGAACCAGGGATGCTTTCTCCTACGACAAAACCGGCCGCTGTGGAGACCCAGACAGAGCCGACGAGACACAGAGCCAGGGTGACACTGCAGGTCCAGAGGGCCAAGAAGGAGCTGACGGCTCCACACTGGAGCCAGTGCGACCGAGGACAACTGTGGAGCCAGAGGGAAGGTGTAGCCCGCTGAAGCTGAAGGTATGGGAATCCCCATACCGTGGTGGAACCAGGGCGACGTCTAACCAAGGCGGAGATGGGTGGACGAGGGAGCCTGCTGGGATGACAGGCCACGGTGGAGCTGAGGGAGCATTGAGCTTAGGTGGAGCCGATGGGTCGGAGGACCGAGGTGGAGTCCAGGGCTCTGTGGCTGGAGGCAGAGACGGGGATCCTCATGCCAAGGCAAAGCCGGGGACTTGGCTGGCTCTGGAAGAGGAGGCAGGAGAGGAAGGCTGGGAAGGAGCACAGGCGACATGTGGCTGGGCGGATCCAGCAGGGAAACGGGACTTAGAGCTGGGCAGAACCAGCAGGGAAACTGGAGATTCAGGGCTGGGTAGAACCAGTGGGGAAGCAGGAGATTCAGGGCT
The DNA here is from genome assembly GCA_039654625.1 of Rhinogobio ventralis. Lineage (NCBI taxonomy): Eukaryota > Metazoa > Chordata > Actinopteri > Cypriniformes > Gobionidae > Rhinogobio > Rhinogobio ventralis. The sequence goes on along the minus strand of CM077217.1, from coordinate 26,072,925 downwards.
AGGCGGAACCAGTGGGCAAGGGAGATTCACGGGTATCACCTCCTCAAATAAATCCATAAAACCTCTAGTGTCCAGTCTTAGTTCATTCACGGTAGCCGGGAAGTGGGAAGGGCTTCCATGCGAGTCCTCAAGCTCCAATAATACTCCCTCTGGGATGGGCGTTGTTGCCGGCCCGGGCACCTGGTCAGATGTGCCGATGGGCACAGGCTCCGGGGTGGTATTCAGCTCAGTTTGGCTCACTGGCACTTTCTCCGTGGCAGGCTCAGGCTCCGTGTCTGCGATGGAGTTTAGCTTCAGCTGTCTGGTTGGGTGATGGCTGACCGCAAACATTAAAAGTTTAGGTCTGGTGTTCTGTCACGTGTGGCTGCTATAAATGAGCGCACGGCGAAGGAGAATTCCGAATCACAGTCTTTAAAAAAGAATTCACGCATGGGGAAACACAGGACAAAAGGCAAACACATCCACTAATACTGATGACGCCAGACAAAGAACAGAACCAAACAGAGAGTCTAAATACACAGAGGAACTAATGAGATAACTAATGGGCAACAGGTTAATGGAATACATCAATCAGAGGAACAAACTGAGGCCCTGTCCACAAGAACAGCTTTTCTATGAGGTTTGGCCATTCGTCCACACGCAAACGCAGTATCTGGTCACTGAAACCGAAAATGCTTTTCTTACTTAGTATTTTTGTCTTGTTTCCAGTCCAAATATCTAAAAATTTTAAAAACAAGAAGCATTTACTAGACAAGTAAAATTTTTTGTCTTGTTTTGGGGTAAAATAAGCAAAATAATCTGTCAATGGGGTAAGCAAAATAATCTTAATTCAAACAGAAAACAAGATTTTAAAACAATTATTTCTCTTACCCCATTGGCAGATTATTTTGCTTATTTTAAGCAAAAACTCACTTAATTTTGAGTTATTTTTTCCCAAAACAAGACAATTACTTTTGCTTGTCTAGTAAATGCTTCTTAATGTAAGAATTTTTTTAGATATTTGGACTAGAAACAAGACAAAAATACTAAGTAAGAAAAGCTTTTTTTGCAGTGTACGTCAGAACCGGAACAGGCAATAACCTTTTTTCCAGGCTTCTGATTGGCCAACATGGCTTTACGGTTAGGGTTATATTCCCACCTGTTGGTTTGGCATGCTCTTGACAGTGTTTCATAGCTATTTTTGCGTTTTCATGTGGACGTGTTTTTGTTTTAAAACTGAGGAAAAATTAAGTTTATTAAAATACCTGTGTACGTGTGGACTAGGCCTGAAACACACTAGGAAACTGGGTCAACATGACAAAACTGAAGATAAACCTGACAGGTGGACTAGTACAAACAAATGTCCAACACCATCAGATAAGAATGCTAGGACAACTGACAGTACACTTCAAGAGCGGGAAGGACAGGACTTTGGTTCTCATTGGTTCACAGGCAGTTTCTGCCCTGCACCCAACTTGAGACTAATCCCTAAGGTTTAAGCAAACCGCCATTCTTTAGGACTTTTTGGAAGCAAGAGCAGTGGCTAAAACAAAGGGAGGCCACTAAATATCACCCATCCAATCCATTCATAACTATGTTTGGAAACCTTAAAACTGATGTAAACTACACACCATTTCATACTAGTTCTGAGAAATAAGTATTCGCAGTGACAACTATTTGTAGTGCAATATTTTACACACATTCAGCTGTTAATGTACAAATTAATGCATGCATGACAGTTTACTCTATTCACATCTTGTTCGGACTCTTTTTGTTTAAAACATTGCCAAAGGTATTCTAGTTGTGGTTTGGGAAATAAGAAATGCATTGATACAACTTTAAAGACACTGTTCTAATTATGTGCTTTAGATCACTGTTTCCCAACACTGTTCCTGGAGGCACACCAGGGCCGTTTCTCAAAACCAAGTACGCAAACTTCAGACTTGCATCCTTGTTAGGTCAGACTTGCCAAGTTCGACTCAGGAGAACGAACTCCAGAGGAAGTCCGGTAATTCTGCAAACGGAACAGCAGCGTTCTTGATAGCGTCACTCAGCTCGCTCTGGCTACTCCGGTTATCTCTGTATGTATATTTGAGGCTACAATAAAATGAAATATGTTATAAAACACAACCCTACCTCTTCGTTTACATTTTAAAAATATAAACCATTAATATGTGGTTCACGCAATAAGTGTGCATATATGATGATCTTCACTGTAATAAAATTAAATATGACATAAAACACAACCCAGTCTCTTTTTGTTAAATGTCAATGATCAAACGATGTTTAATGTTTAATGATCAAAGAAATAAATGAAACTTCACTTTGCCCTCAGCCAAAACGAATAGCCAGGGAACAAATTATAGATTCATGAGACCAAAGATCGCCTGTTACATATACACAAGACGAATTATATCTCATGTTTAACCACTACAGAGACATCAGAGCCAGCGGCAGACGTCAGAAGGTCTAGCCGAGGAAGGCTGCTCTCGCCGGGGTTAATGAGCGCTGACCGCCCCGTGGTTGACTGGATGGCACAACTCCGAAAACGGCAGATCAAAATTTCTCTTTATAAATAAACCACAGATTTGAGCTTTAAACAAGTACATTCTGAAAAAGTCTTAAAACTACATTTCATGACACAGTAACAGTGGTATTAAATTACGTGGGTTTTCTCATCCACTACTGACGCGTGTTGGTTGGTGCGAGATGCATTCTGGGATACCGGTCTGTCTGAAGTCCACACAAGTCACCTCTCGATGCATCCTCGATAAAAGGGGTGGATCAAGGACACATCCGGGGCTTAATGTGAACTTTGAATTGGAACAGTACTTGGGCAGTGACTGATGACGATTCACAAGTCCATGAGAACACAAATACAGACAAGAACGCATATTGAGAAACGGCCCAGCACTACACATTTCCCAACTCTTCCTAATCAAACACACCTGATTCAACTCGTAAGCTCGTTAGTTGAGTCTCTAATACCAGAAATAGAAAGAAGACATCCAAAATGTCTCTTTTAGATTTCATTTACAGCTGAATTAGTGTAAGATGTTGCACTACAAATAGCTGTCACTGAGAATACTTATTTCTCTGAAATAAGTCCAATGTTGGAGCTTGACGTCAAACAAACTTTGGGTTTAGACGTCAACTCGATTTTCATTTTCTTCCTGATGTTACATTGACGTCCAGTGCCTGCTGGGGTAATGACAATGTGTCATGCAAAGAAAGGGGATTAAGTCAAAATAGTCTCACATAGCCAAATCTATAGTTTCAAATATACACTATATTGCCAAAAGTGTTGTGACGCCTGCCTTTACATGCACATGAACTTTAATGACATCCCTTAATCTGAATAGGTTTAATATGGAGTTAGCCCACCCTTTGCAGCTATAACAGCTTCAACTCTTCTGGGAAGGCTTTCCACAAGGTTTAGGAGTGTGTTTATGGGAATTTTTGACCATTCTTCTAGAAGCACATTTGTGAGGTCAGGCACTGATGTTGGACGAGAAGGCCTGGCTCGCAGTTTCCGCTCTAATTCATCCCAAAGGTGTTCTAGCGGGTTGAGGTCAGGACTCTGTGCAGGCCAGTCAAGTTCCTCCACACCAAACTCGCTCATCCATGTCTTTATGGACCTTGCTTTGTGCACTGGAGCGCAGTCATGTTGGAACAGGAAGGGCCATCCCCAAACTGTTCCCACAACGTTGGGAGCATGAAATTGTCCAAAATGTCTTGGTATGCTTAAGCATTAAGAGTTCCTTTCAATGGAACTAAGGGGCCAAGCCCAACCCCTGAAAAACAACCCCACCCCATAATCCCCCCTCCACCAAACTTTACACTTGGCACAATGCAGTCAGGCAAGTACCGTTCTCCTGGCAACCGCCAAACCCAGACTCGTCCATGGGATTGCCAGACAGAGAAGCGTGATTGGTCACTCCAGAGAACACGTCTCCACTGCTCCAGAGTCCAGTGGCGGCATGCTTTACCCCACTGCATCCCACGCTTTGCATTGCTCTTGGTCATGTAAGGCTTGGATGAGCTGCTCGGCCATGGAAACCCATTCCATGAAGCTCTCTACGCACTGTTCTTGAGCTCATCTGAAGGCCACAGGAAGTTTGGAGGTCTGTAGCTATTGACTCTGCATAAAGTTGGCGACTTCTGCGCACTGTGACCCTCAACATGCGCTGACCCCGCTCTGTGATTTTACGTGGCCTACCACTTCGTGGCTGAGTTGCTGTTGTTCCCAATTGCTTCCACTTTGTTATAATACCACTAACAGTTGAGCGTGGAATATTTAGTAGTGAGGAAATTTCACGAATGGACCTATTGCGCAGGTGGCAACCTATCACGGCACCACGCCTGAATTTACTGAGCTCCTGAGAGTGACCCATTCTTTCACAAATGTTTGTAGAAGCGTCTGCATGCCTAGGTGCTTGATTTTATACACCTGTGGCCAGGGGTTAAAGTGGGCCGGAACGGTCCAGAGCTGCGTTCCGGCACCTCAGATAAATTAATAATTAAATAGATCCATCCGTCGCAGCGCGAGAGCAGCTGGATCGTCTCACACACAGCGCTGACAAACTCGTTCGGCGCTTTCGCCGCTCTATTGAAGTGATAACGAGCACCAGGCAGTTGCTTTATCTATATGAATACACGCGCAACATCATGTGTACAGTAAAGCTCTGTGGCGAAACTAGCTGAACCAGACTGAATAGCTCCGACCATGTAAACGGAAGTGTTGAGGTAAACTATAGGGGTAAACTATCATGCCTACACGACTGTAATCATGGCCGTAGTCAGCTATGAGGTCACCGAGGTCCGGATCTCTGTATTTTTTAGAGGTGTATATAATACATTTTGTAAAATAATTTCATCAGTTTAGGCATAAGATAATGAATGTGTGTGTGTACATATTGTGAATTAATTTATTAAACGTATTTACCTAGCATTCGTAGCCTTCAGTGAATTAACATGTCTAAGAAAATGCTTAATAAAATATAGGCTACATATCAGTTGATCCTATGTTTACTTTCTTCACTGACAGATGAAAATGAAAAGATGGGAAGAGACAGGGCAAGAGAAGCAGAAAAAGAAAGAGTGATGGAAATGAGAGAGTGATGAAATGAGGAGAGAGCAGGTATGACAGATAATCTACTGCCCACTAACATGGTTTTGAAAACGATTTATTATTAATTTTAGCCTTCAACCATCTTAAAATGCACATATGTAGATCATTGAAATCTACATTTTCTTGGGGGACCATGCCCACCGAACCCCCCTAAATAGCTCAAATTTGGGTCTTCACTGGTTTTAAAACTCCTTAAGGCAGTTGTATATGCTCAAAAGTTGTTGCTGTTTCTGGAAACCTGTTTGCTTTGCCCTTATATCTGGAGTTAATGCATTTATGCTGTTAATGTGTTGCAGCCTGGAATATTTATAGGCCTACTTAATATTAAAATTGAATATTCAGACATACTCATTGTATCTCTGTACTTTAACGATTTTGTTTTAAAAAAAATACTAATTATTTCTGTGGTAGAAAACATTGTGGCACCAAGATCGGCTACTATGGGGGCCCTTGGGTTTGTTATAGCCCCAGGGCCCCATGTGTTCTTAATCCGGGGATGATTGCAGTGGATTTAAGAGGACAAATCAAGTCACAGTACCAGTCAATATGGGAGCTATTTTGACTGGATGTGAGAATAGCAACAATATTTGGACCATCATACATTGTTGTTTTGTTGTTGTTGTTGTTTCTTATGTTTTATGATACAGCAAAACTTAGCATTTTGACATTGACTCTGCAATAGGTCTATCTAGGTTGTGATTTATTTATGTTGTATTTGTGTCTTCATATGAATTTCGTTTGAATTTACATATGAAAAACAAGGTTGCGTTCCATATTGTGGTGCTCAGCAATTTTAAAGGGTAACTAAACCCTAAACCAACTTTTTTTAGTTAATGATCTGCAAGACTGGGGCTTTATTAGTGCTGTTCATTGATTCGAGTAAATGTTTTGACAATTGGGTATAAAGTGTTTTAATTCTACAATATATGGTGTAAAAACGTCTGAGTGCTGCCCTCTTAAGGTTGAACGGTGGCTACTGCAGTTGAATTTTCCTATTGGACGTTGTTGGTCATCGTGACGTATGTTGGCTCTTCCAACGGCTCACTATCCACGGCCCTGGCACGAGCTCACCACGCCCTAATGTTTTCCTGAATTGATGATCACATGAGAAGAGAACGGCTTTACTCCAGTATGAACTGTCATGTTACATGAAGTAGAAACATTATGAATGAAACTTACTTGACACTTGCTATCAACATTCTAATGAAGAACATGCGGTTAAATAATGCAGTTGTCAGTACACGTCAGGCTTTCTTGCGATATTTTTGCTGCCCGACATGTGTACAGATACTTTTCATACATGAGACGAATCTTGACACGCAAGTGGTTGCCGTGGTAACGAACAACAATACCGTAACGTACTGGCGTATATAGTCTAACTTTTATTTGAGGAAATCTGTTCATAATAGGCTATTAGGTTTGAACTTATTGGTCCTGCGCTGCTTATTGATTCAGTTAATTTGAATAAAAATACATGGCATGTATCTGATCTATTTTTAGTGGCATTCAGTATAAGGATTTGACTTCATAGATTAGGTCAGTGGTCCCATTCTCTCTTGCGCTGCTGCTTCACTAGCATCGTCGGCATCGGGAGTTAACGCAGTTTGAGCCAGCAGCTCGAATTGATAAGGCTCAATCCGTTTACTGCGGGTTTCAGGTGAACGTCCACCTGCTCAGCCCCGCCCTCGGTTCGTCCCCTCTGTCTCCGCTGGGCTCTGCCCATTTTTCCAGCATTTTTCAAATATTGCCAGTGGGTGGAGTTAGGTTTTGAGCTGGGGTTGAGTTACCCTTTAACATAGTATCATCATCATATCAGTGTAGATGTAGATGGACCAAAATAAAAGCATTAAAATATCAAGTAAATAAGTATTGTGATACTTGGTGCCACAGTGACACTCTTATCCCAAAAAGTATTGCTATACCACGATACTTAATATGTTGTCCCACGGTGAGTCATTTTTCCCTGTTGCACCTACACAAAATTTGAGGGTTCCCCCACCTGCCAAATCCCACTTTAACCACTGCCTGTGGCCATGGAAGTGATTGGAACACCTGAATTCAATGATTTGGAGGTGTGTCCCAATACTTATGGCAAAATGTTGTACTTTATAATCAAACTATCTTAACAATGTAATTTTACCTCATCGTTCGACATACCAGTGAATTGCAGAACTGGTGCAAACATATCCACATTTTTATGATCAGATGCTTTCTTATCTGCTCTCTCACCTCTCTCATTTTTCGATGTGTTTATTTTGTTATTGAGAGGAAAGCTTGCAGCACATATTTACACGTCGCTCTCAGCAGCGTGGACGGTGTCTGGATGTTTGTTAACAGTATATCACTGCAAAGGTATTTCCAACTTCTTTTTACTTCTAACCCAAAACGAAAAAGAACTTCGCTGTGACTATATTGGGGCATTAAATCACGTTTAGTCTCTTGTAAATTATGTGTGCAGGAGTGAGAGCATGAGCAATAAGTTGCTGGCTGCAGTTCATTTAAAGGCCACCGGTGTCGCTAATAACAAGGGTTACCTATTTAGGCAGTATTTGGTAGCCATGATTATTACTGTATGATTGGTCTATACTCTAGAAAGCACTTATTCAGAGTAGTTATCTTGTTCACAGAAATCCAGCAACTGTTGATTGCTAATATTTAAACATATAGTCTTTTTGCTGTCGTGGAATTTAAAGATGTAAGAAGTAACAAACAGACACATTTTAGACTTGTAGCTTCAGGTTATTCTACTCTCAGCCAACTCTTTCTAAAATGTCAACAGTTCTTTTTTAACTCAAAAGTTCAACAGTAAGTTAATTCTTAAAATTAGACAAAATAGTTAAGACAAAATATTAGCTTACCTTTTCAATATATGTAATGATCTCGTCATTGCTCAGCTCAACAAAGGAACTAATTTTTAAAGTTCCATAAGTAAATGCTGTCATATCTATAAAATTTTAATTCACATTAGATTCATATCAGCATATGTGAATAAAACTTAAATAAGAAAAACAGGGTAATGAGTAAAAATAGCATGAACAGATCAAATAAATTTAGCTTACTTCTGGGGAGAACATCTGGAGATAAAGATGTAGTCTGACTTGCTGGTTGAAGTGTAGAGGTAAGTTGAGTTGTTGACGCAACTGTTGTTGTTGATCGAGTGGTGGATGATGGCGCAGTTGATGACGAAGTTAGTGCAGTTGTTGTTTGAGTTGTAGATGTTGGCAAAGTTGATTTCGAAGTTAGTGCAGTTTGAGTAGTTGATGCTGGTGCAGATGTTGTTGATTGAGTGGTAGATGCTGATTCAGATGATGTCAAAGCTGGTGCAGCTGATGTAGTTGTTTGAGTTGTAGATGTGGTTTCAGTTGTTGTTGGTTGAACTACCGATGTTGGTTCAGCTGTTGTCATTGGTTCAGCTGTTGTTCTTGGTTCAGATATAGATGCTGACGTAGTTAATGTTTCTGGTTCATTTGTAGTTGTAGTTTCAGTTGTAGTTGGTTCAGATATAGATGCTGATGTAGTTGATGTTTCTGTTAGCGTTGTAGTTTCAGTTGTAGTTGGTTCAGATGTAGATTCTGACGTAGCTGATGTTTCTGCTTTATTTGTAGCTGTAGTTTCAGTTGTAGTTGGTTCAGATGTAGATGCTGACGTAGTTGATGTTTCTGGTTCATTTGTAGTTGTAGTTTCAGTTGTAGTTGGTTCAGATGTAGATGCTGATGTAGTTGATGTTTCTGTTAGCGTTGTAGTTTCAGTTGTAGTTGGTTCAGATGTAGATTCTGACGTAGTTGATGTTTCCGTTAGCGTTGTAGTTTCAGATGTAGATTCTGACGTAGTTGATGTCTCCGTTAGCGTTGTAGTTGTAGTTTCAGTTGTTGTTTCAGATGTAGATACTGACGTAATCAATGTTTCTGGTTCATTTGTAGTTGTAGTTTCAGTTGTAGTTGGTTCAGATGTAGATTCTGACGTAGTTGATGTTTCCGTTAGCGTTGTAGTTTCAGTTGTAGTTGGTTCAGATGTAGATGCTGACATAGTTGATGTTTCTTGTTCATTTGAAGATGTAGTTTCAGTTGTAGTTGATTCAGATGTAGATGCTGACGTAGTTAATGTTTCTGGTTCATTTGTAGTTGTAGTTTCAGTTGTAGTTGGTTCAGATATAGACGCTGACGTAGTTGATGTTTCTGGTTCATTTCTAGTTGTAGTTTCAGTTGTAGTTGGTTCAGATGTAGATGCTGACGTAGTTAATGTTTCTGGTTCATTTGTAGTTGTAGTTTCAGTTGTAGTTGGTTCAGATGTAGATGCTGATGTAGTTGATGTTTCTGTTAGCGTTGTACTTGTAGTTTCAGTTGTAGTTGGTTCAGATGTAGATGCTGACGTAGTTGATGTTTCTGTTAGCGTTGTAGTTTCAGTTGTAGTTGGTTCAGATGTAGATTCTGACGTAGTAGATGTTTCTGTTAGAGTTGTAGTTTCAGTTGTAGTTGGTTCAGATGTAGATTCTGACGTAGTTGATGTCTCCGTTAGCGTTGTTGTTGTAGTTTCAGTTGTAGTTGGTTCAGATGTAGATGTTGACGTAGTTGATGTTCCTGGTTCATTTGTAGTTTTAGTTTCAGTTGTAGTTGGTTCAGATGTAGATTCTGACGTAGTTGATGTTTCCGTTAGCGTTGTAGTTTCAGATGTAGATTCTGACGTAGTCAATGTTTCTGGTTCATTTGTAGTTGTAGTTTCAGTTGTAGTTGGTTCAGATGTAGATTCTGACGTAGTTGATGTTTCCGTTAGCGTTGTAGTTTCAGATGTAGATTCTGACGTAGTCAATGTTTCTGGTTCATTTGTAGTTGTAGTTTCAGTTGTAGTTGGTTCAGATGTAGATGCTGACGTAGTTGATGTTTCTGGTTCATTTCTAGTTGTAGTTTCAGTTGTAGTTGGTTCAGATGTAGATGCTGATGTAGTTGATGTTTCTGTTAGCGTTGTAGTTTCAGTTGTAGTTGGTTCAGATGTAGATTCTGACGTAGTTGATGTTTCCGTTAGCGTTGTAGTTTCAGATGTAGATTCTGACGTAGTTGATGTCTCCGTTAGCGTTGTAGTTGTAGTTTCAGTTGTTGTTTCAGATGTAGATACTGACGTAGTCAATGTTTCTGGTTCATTTGTAGTTGTAGTTTCAGTTGTAGTTGGTTCAGATGTAGATTCTGACGTAGTTGATGTTTCCGTTAGCGTTGTAGTTTCAGTTGTAGTTGGTTCAGATGTAGATGCTGACATAGTTGATGTTTCTTGTTCATTTGAAGATGTAGTTTCAGTTGTAGTTGATTCAGATGTAGATGCTGACGTAGTTAATGTTTCTGGTTCATTTGTAGTTGTAGTTTCAGTTGTAGTTGGTTCAGATGTAGATGCTGACGTAGTTGATGTTTCTGGTTCATTTCTAGTTGTAGTTTCAGTTGTAGTTGGTTCAGATGTAGATGCTGACGTAGTTAATGTTTCTGGTTCATTTGTAGTTGTAGTTTCAGTTGTAGTTGGTTCAGATGTAGATGCTGATGTAGTTGATGTTTCTGTTAGCGTTGTACTTGTAGTTTCAGTTGTAGTTGGTTCAGATGTAGATGCTGACGTAGTTGATGTTTCCGTTAGCGTTGTAGTTTCAGTTGTAGTTGGTTCAGATGTAGATTCTGACGTAGCTGATGTCTCCGTTAGCGTTGTTGTTGTAGTTTCAGTTGTAGTTGGTTCAGATGTAGATGTTGACGTAGTTGATGTTTCTGGTTCATTTGTAGTTGTAGTTTCAGTTGTAGTTGGTTCAGATGTAGATGCTGATGTAGTTGATGTTTCAGGTTCATTTGTAGTTGTAGTTTCAGTTGTAGTTGGTTCAGATGTAGATGCTGATGTAGTTGATGTTTCTGTTAGCGTTGTAGTTTCAGTTGTAGTTGGTTCAGATGTAGATTCTGACGTAGTTGATGTTTCCGTTAGCGTTGTAGTTTCAGATGTAGATTCTGACGTAGTTGATGTCTCCGTTAGCGTTGTAGTTGTAGTTTCAGTTGTTGTTTCAGATGTAGATACTGACGTAATCAATGTTTCTGGTTCATTTGTAGTTGTAGTTTCAGTTGTAGTTGGTTCAGATGTAGATTCTGACGTAGTTGATGTTTCCGTTAGCGTTGTAGTTTCAGTTGTAGTTGGTTCAGATGTAGATGCTGACATAGTTGATGTTTCTTGTTCATTTGAAGATGTAGTTTCAGTTGTAGTTGATTCAGATGTAGATGCTGACGTAGTTAATGTTTCTGGTTCATTTGTAGTTGTAGTTTCAGTTGTAGTTGGTTCAGATGTAGACGCTGACGTAGTTGATGTTTCTGGTTCATTTCTAGTTGTAGTTTCAGTTGTAGTTGGTTCAGATGTAGATGCTGACGTAGTTAATGTTTCTGGTTCATTTGTAGTTGTAGTTTCAGTTGTAGTTGGTTCAGATGTAGATGCTGATGTAGTTGATGTTTCTGTTAGCGTTGTACTTGTAGTTTCAGTTGTAGTTGGTTCAGATGTAGATGCTGACGTAGTTGATGTTTCTGTTAGCGTTGTTGTAGTTTCAGTTGTAGTTGGTTCAGATGTAGATGTTGACGTAGTTGATGTCTCCGTTAGCGTTGTTGTAGTTTCAGTTGTAGTTGGTTCAGATGTAGATTCTGACGTAGTAGATGTTTCTGTTAGAGTTGTAGTTTCAGTTGTAGTTGGTTCAGATGTAGATTCTGACGTAGTTGATGTCTCCGTTAGCGTTGTTGTAGTTTCAGTTGTAGTTGGTTCAGATGTAGATGTTGACGTAGTTGATGTTCCTGGTTCATTTGTAGTTGTAGTTTCAGTTGTAGTTGGTTCAGATGTAGATTCTGACGTAGTTGATGTTTCCGTTAGCGTTGTAGTTTCAGATGTAGATTCTGACGTAGTCAATGTTTCTGGTTCATTTGTAGTTGTAGTTTCAGTTGTAGATTCTGACGTAGTTGATGTTTCCGTTAGCGTTGTAGTTTCAGATGTAGATTCTGACGTAGTTGATGTCTCCGTTAGCGTTGTAGTTGTAGTTTCAGTTGTTGTTTCAGATGTAGATACTGACGTAATCAATGTTTCTGGTTCATTTGTAGTTGTAGTTTCAGTTGTAGTTGGTTCAGATGTAGATTCTGACGTAGTTGATGTTTCCGTTAGCGTTGTAGTTTCAGTTGTAGTTGGTTCAGATGTAGATGCTGACATAGTTGATGTTTCTTGTTCATTTGAAGATGTAGTTTCAGTTGTAGTTGATTCAGATGTAGATGCTGACGTAGTTAATGTTTCTGGTTCATTTGTAGTTGTAGTTTCAGTTGTAGTTGGTTCAGATGTAGACGCTGACGTAGTTGATGTTTCTGGTTCATTTGTAGTTGTAGTTTCAGTTGTAGTTGGTTCAGATGTAGATGCTGACGTAGTTAATGTTTCTGGTTCATTTGTAGTTGTAGTTTCAGTTGTAGTTGGTTCAGATGTAGATGCTGATGTAGTTGATGTTTCTGTTAGCGTTGTACTTGTAGTTTCAGTTGTAGTTGGTTCAGATGTAGATGCTGACGTAGTTGATGTTTCTGTTAGCGTTGTTGTAGTTTCAGTTGTAGTTGGTTCAGATGTAGATGTTGACGTAGTTGATGTCTCCGTTAGCGTTGTTGTAGTTTCAGTTGTAGTTGGTTCAGATGTAGATTCTGACGTAGTAGATGTTTCTGTTAGAGTTGTAGTTTCAGTTGTAGTTGGTTCAGATGTAGATTCTGACGTAGTTGATGTCTCCGTTAGCGTTGTTGTAGTTTCAGTTGTAGTTGGTTCAGATGTAGATGTTGACGTAGTTGATGTTCCTGGTTCATTTGTAGTTGTAGTTTCAGTTGTAGTTGGTTCAGATGTAGATTCTGACGTAGTTGATGTTTCCGTTAGCGTTGTAGTTTCAGATGTAGATTCTGACGTAGTCAATGTTTCTGGTTCATTTGTAGTTGTAGTTTCAGTTGTAGTTGGTTCAGATGTAGATTCTGACGTAGTTGATGTTTCCGTTAGCGTTGTAGTTTCAGATGTAGATTCTGACGTAGTCAATGTTTCTGGTTCATTTGTAGTTGTAGTTTCAGTTGTAGTTGGTTCAGATGTAGATGCTGACGTAGTTGATGTTTCTGGTTCATTTCTAGTTGTAGTTTCAGTTGTAGTTGGTTCAGATGTAGATGCTGATGTAGTTGATGTTTCTGTTAGCGTTGTAGTTTCAGTTGTAGTTGGTTCAGATGTAGATTCTGACGTAGTTGATGTTTCCGTTAGCGTTGTAGTTTCAGATGTAGATTCTGACGTAGTTGATGTCTCCGTTAGCGTTGTAGTTGTAGTTTCAGTTGTTGTTTCAGATGTAGATACTGACGTAGTCAATGTTTCTGGTTCATTTGTAGTTGTAGTTTCAGTTGTAGTTGGTTCAGATGTAGATTCTGACGTAGTTGATGTTTCCGTTAGCGTTGTAGTTTCAGTTGTAGTTGGTTCAGATGTAGATGCTGACATAGTTGATGTTTCTTGTTCATTTGAAGATGTAGTTTCAGTTGTAGTTGATTCAGATGTAGATGCTGACGTAGTTAATGTTTCTGGTTCATTTGTAGTTGTAGTTTCAGTTGTAGTTGGTTCAGATGTAGACGCTGACGTAGTTGATGTTTCTGGTTCATTTCTAGTTGTAGTTTCAGTTGTAGTTGGTTCAGATGTAGATGCTGACGTAGTTAATGTTTCTGGTTCATTTGTAGTTGTAGTTTCAGTTGTAGTTGGTTCAGATGTAGATGCTGATGTAGTGGATGTTTCTGTTAGCGTTGTACTTGTAGTTTCAGTTGTAGTTGGTTCAGATGTAGATGCTGACGTAGTTGATGTTTCTGTTAGCGTTGTAGTTTCAGTTGTAGTTGGTTCAGATGTAGATTCTGACGTAGTAGATGTTTCTGTTAGAGTTGTAGTTTCAGTTGTAGTTGGTTCAGATGTAGATTCTGACGTAGTTGATGTCTCCGTTAGCGTTGTTGTAGTTTCAGTTGTAGTTGGTTCAGATGTAGATGTTGACGTAGTTGATGTTCCTGGTTCATTTGTAGTTGTAGTTTCAGTTGTAGTTGGTTCAGATGTAGATTCTGACGTAGTTGATGTTTCCGTTAGCGTTGTAGTTTCAGATGTAGATTCTGACGTAGTCAATGTTTCTGGTTCATTTGTAGTTGTAGTTTCAGTTGTAGTTGGTTCAGATGTAGATTCTGACGTAGTTGATGTTTCCGTTAGCGTTGTAGTTTCAGATGTAGATTCTGACGTAGTCAATGTTTCTGGTTCATTTGTAGTTGTAGTTTCAGTTGTAGTTGGTTCAGATGTAGATGCTGACGTAGTTGATGTTTCTGGTTCATTTCTAGTTGTAGTTTCAGTTGTAGTTGGTTCAGATGTAGATGCTGATGTAGTTGATGTTTCTGTTAGCGTTGTAGTTTCAGTTGTAGTTGGTTCAGATGTAGATTCTGACGTAGTTGATGTTTCCGTTAGCGTTGTAGTTTCAGATGTAGATTCTGACGTAGTTGATGTCTCCGTTAGCGTTGTAGTTGTAGTTTCAGTTGTTGTTTCAGATGTAGATACTGACGTAGTCAATGTTTCTGGTTCATTTGTAGTTGTAGTTTCAGTTGTAGTTGGTTCAGATGTAGATTCTGACGTAGTTGATGTTTCCGTTAGCGTTGTAGTTTCAGTTGTAGTTGGTTCAGATGTAGATGCTGACATAGTTGATGTTTCTTGTTCATTTGAAGATGTAGTTTCAGTTGTAGTTGATTCAGATGTAGATGCTGACGTAGTTAATGTTTCTGGTTCATTTGTAGTTGTAGTTTCAGTTGTAGTTGGTTCAGATGTAGATGCTGACGTAGTTGATGTTTCTGGTTCATTTCTAGTTGTAGTTTCAGTTGTAGTTGGTTCAGATGTAGATGCTGACGTAGTTAATGTTTCTGGTTCATTTGTAGTTGTAGTTTCAGTTGTAGTTGGTTCAGATGTAGATGCTGATGTAGTTGATGTTTCTGTTAGCGTTGTACTTGTAGTTTCAGTTGTAGTTGGTTCAGATGTAGATGCTGACGTAGTTGATGTTTCCGTTAGCGTTGTAGTTTCAGTTGTAGTTGGTTCAGATGTAGATTCTGACGTAGCTGATGTCTCCGTTAGCGTTGTTGTTGTAGTTTCAGTTGTAGTTGGTTCAGATGTAGATGTTGACGTAGTTGATGTTTCTGGTTCATTTGTAGTTGTAGTTTCAGTTGTAGTTGGTTCAGATGTAGATGCTGATGTAGTTGATGTTTCAGGTTCATTTGTAGTTGTAGTTATAGTTGGTTTAGATGTAGATTCTGACGTAGTTGATGTTTCCGTTAGCGTTGTAGTTTCAGATATAGATTCAGCCGTAGTCAATGTTTCTGGTTCATTTGTAGTTGTAGTTTCAGTTGTTGTTTCAGATGTAGATACTGACGTAGTTGATGTTTCCGTTAGCGTTGTAGTTTCAGTTGTAGTTGGTTCAGATGTAGATGCTGACATAGTTGATGTTTCTTGTTCATTTGAAGATGTAGTTTCAGTTGTAGTTGATTCAGATGTAGAGGCTGACGTAGTTAATGTTTCTGGTTCATTTGTAGTTGTAGTTTCAGTTGTAGTTGGTTTAGATGTAGATGCTGACGTAGTTGATGTTTCTGGTTCATTTCTAGTTGTAGTTTCAGTTGTAGTTGGTTCAGATGTAGATGCTGACGTAGTTAATGTTTCTGGTTCATTTGTAGTTGTAGTTTCAGTTGTAGTTGGTTCAGATGTAGATGCTGACGCAGTTGATGTTTCTGGTTCATTTGTAGTTGTAGTTTCAGTTGTAGCTGGTTCAGATGTAGATGCTGACGTAGTTGATGTTTCCGTTAGCGTTGTAGTTTCAGTTGTAGTTGGTTCAGATGTAGATTCTGACGTAGTTGATGTCTCCGTTAGCGTTGTTGTTGTAGTTTCAGTTGTAGTTGGTTCAGATGTAGATGTTGACGTAGTTGATGTTTCTGGTTCATTTGTAGTTGTAGTTTCAGTTGTAGTTGGTTCAGATGTAGATGCTGACGCAGTTGATGTTTCTGGTTCATTTGTAGTTGTAGTTTCAGTTGTAGCTGGTTCAGATGTAGATTCTGACGTAGTAGATGTTTCTGTTAGAGTTGTAGTTTCAGTTGTAGTTGGTTCAGATGTAGATTCTGACGTAGTTGATGTCTCCGTTAGCGTTGTTGTTGTAGTTTCAGTTGTAGTTGGTTCAGATGTAGATGTTGACGTAGTTGATGTTTCTGGTTCATTTGTAGTTGTAGTTTCAGTTGTAGTTGGTTCAGATGTAGATGCTGACATAGTTGATGTTTCTGTTAGCATTGTAGTTTCAGTTGTAGTTGGTTCAGATGTAGATTCTGACGTAGTTAATGTCTCCGTTAGCGTTGTAGTTGTAGTTTCAGTTGTTGTTTCAGATGTAGATGCTGACATAGTTAATGTCTCCGTTAGCGTTGTAGTTTCAGTTGTAGTTGGTTCAGATGTAGATGCTGACGTAGTTAATGTTTCTGGTTCATTTCTAGTTGTAGTTGGTTCAGATGTAGATACTGACGTAGTTGATGTTTCTGGTTCATTTGTAGTTGTAGTTTCAGTTGTAGTTGCTTCAGATGTAGATTCTGACGTAGTTGATGTTTCTGTTAGCGTTGTAGTTTCAGTTGTAGTTGGTTCAGATGTAGATTCTGACGTAGTTGATATCTCCGTTAACGCTGTTGTTGTAGTTTCAGTTGTAGTTGGTTCAGATGTAGATTCTGACGTAGTTGATGTCTCCGTTAGCGTTGTTGTTTCAGATGTAGATGCGGACGTAGTTGATGTCTCTGTTAGCGTTGTAGTTTCAGTTGTTGGTTCAGATGTAGATGATGACGTAGTTGATGTTTCCATTAGCGTTGTAGTTTCAGTTGTAGTTGGTTCAGATGTAGATTCTGACGTAGTTGATGTCTCCGTTAGCTTTGTAGTTTCATTTGTAGTTGGTTCAGATGTAGATTCTGACGTAGTTGATGTTTCCGTTAACGTTGTAGTTTCAGTTGTAGTTGGTTCAGATGTAGATTCTGATGTAGTTGATGTTTCTGGTTCATTTGTAGTTGTAGTTTCAGTTGTAGTTGGTTCAGATGTAGATGCTGACGCAGTTGATGTTTCTGGTTCATTGGTAGTTGTAGTTTCAGTTGTAGTTGGTTCAGATGTAGATTCTGACGTAGTAGATGTTTCTGTTAGAGTTGTAGTTTCAGTTGTAGTTGGTTCAGATGTAGATTCTGACGTAGTTGATGTCTCCGTTAGCGTTGTTGTTGTAGTTTCAGTTGTAGTTGGTTCAGATGTAGATGTTGACGTAGTTGATGTTTCTGGTTCATTTGTAGTTGTAGTTTCAGTTGTAGTTGGTTCAGATGTAGATGCTGACATAGTTGATGTTTCTGTTAGCATTGTAGTTTCAGTTGTAGTTGGTTCAGATGTAGATTCTGACGTAGTTGATGTCTCCGTTAGTGTTGTAGTTGTAGTTTCAGTTGTTGTTTCAGATGTAGATGCTGACATAGTTAATGTCTCCGTTAGCGTTGTAGTTTCAGTTGTAGTTGGTTCAGATGTAGATGCTGACGTAGTTAATGTTTCTGGTTCATTTCTAGTTGTAGTTGGTTCAGATGTAGATACTGACGTAGTTGATGTTTCTGGTTCATTTGTAGTTGTAGTTTCAGTTGTAGTTGCTTCAGATGTAGATTCTGACGTAGTTGATGTTTCTGTTAGCGTTGTAGTTTCAGTTGTAGTTGGTTCAGATGTAGATTCTGACGTAGTTGATATCTCCGTTAACGTTGTTGTTGTAGTTTCAGTTGTAGTTGGTTCAGATGTAGATTCTGACGTAGTTGATGTCTCTGTTAGCGTTGTTGTTTCAGATGTAGATGCGGACGTAGTTGATGTCTCTGTTAGCGTTGTAGTTTCAGTTGTTGGTTCAGATGTAGATGATGACGTAGTTGATGTTTCCATTAGCGTTGTAGTTTCAGTTGTAGTTGGTTCAGATGTAGATTCTGACGTAGTTGATGTCTCCGTTAGCTTTGTAGTTTCATTTGTAGTTGGTTCAGATGTAGATTCTGACGTAGTAGATGTTTCTGTTAGAGTTGTAGTTTCAGTTGTAGTTGGTTCAGATGTAGATTCTGACGTAGTTGATGTCTCCGTTAGCGTTGTTGTTGTAGTTTTAGTTGTAGTTGGTTCAGATGTAGATGTTGACGTAGTTGATGTTTCTGGTTCATTTGTAGTTGTAGTTTCAGTTGTAGTTGGTTCAGATGTAGATGCTGACATAGTTGATGTTTCTGTTAGCATTGTAGTTTCAGTTGTAGTTGGTTCAGATGTAGATTCTGACGTAGTTGATGTCTCCGTTAGCGTTGTAGTTGTAGTTTCAGTTGTTGTTTCAGATGTAGATGCTGACATAGTTAATGTCTCCGTTAGCGTTGTAGTTTCAGTTGTAGTTGGTTCAGATGTAGATGCTGACGTAGTTAATGTTTCTGGTTCATTTCTAGTTGTAGTTGGTTCAGATGTAGATACTGACGTAGTTGATGTTTCTGGTTCATTTGTAGTTGTAGTTTCAGTTGTAGTTGCTTCAGATGTAGATTCTGACGTAGTTGATGTTTCTGTTAGCGTTGTAGTTTCAGTTGTAGTTGGTTCAGATGTAGATTCTGACGTAGTTGATATCTCCGTTAACGCTGTTGTTGTAGTTTCAGTTGTAGTTGGTTCAGATGTAGATTCTGACGTAGTTGATGTCTCCGTTAGCGTTGTTGTTTCAGATGTAGATGCGGACGTAGTTGATGTCTCTGTTAGCGTTGTAGTTTCAGTTGTTGGTTCAGATGTAGATGATGACGTAGTTGATGTTTCCATTAGCGTTGTAGTTTCAGTTGTAGTTGGTTCAGATGTAGATTCTGACGTAGTTGATGTCTCCGTTAGCTTTGTAGTTTCATTTGTAGTTGGTTCAGATGTAGATTCTGACGTAGTTGATGTTTCCGTTAACGTTGTAGTTTCAGTTGTAGTTGGTTCAGATGTAGATTCTGATGTAGTTGATGTTTCTGGTTCATTTGTAGTTGTAGTTTCAGTTGTAGTTGGTTCAGATGTAGATTCTGACGTAGCTGATGTCTCCGTTAGCGTTGTTGTTGTAGTTTCAGTTGTAGTTGGTTCAGATGTAGATGTTGACGTAGTTGATGTTTCTGGTTCATTTGTAGTTGTAGTTTCAGTTGTAGTTGGTTCAGATGTAGATGCTGATGTAGTTGATGTTTCAGGTTCATTTGTAGTTGTAGTTATAGTTGGTTTAGATGTAGATTCTGACGTAGTTGATGTTTCCGTTAGCGTTGTAGTTTCAGATATAGATTCAGCCGTAGTCAATGTTTCTGGTTCATTTGTAGTTGTAGTTTCAGTTGTTGTTTCAGATGTAGATACTGACGTAGTTGATGTTTCCGTTAGCGTTGTAGTTTCAGTTGTAGTTGGTTCAGATGTAGATGCTGACATAGTTGATGTTTCTTGTTCATTTGAAGATGTAGTTTCAGTTGTAGTTGATTCAGATGTAGAGGCTGACGTAGTTAATGTTTCTGGTTCATTTGTAGTTGTAGTTTCAGTTGTAGTTGGTTTAGATGTAGATGCTGACGTAGTTGATGTTTCTGGTTCATTTCTAGTTGTAGTTTCAGTTGTAGTTGGTTCAGATGTAGATGCTGACGTAGTTAATGTTTCTGGTTCATTTGTAGTTGTAGTTTCAGTTGTAGTTGGTTCAGATGTAGATGCTGACGCAGTTGATGTTTCTGGTTCATTTGTAGTTGTAGTTTCAGTTGTAGCTGGTTCAGATGTAGATGCTGACGTAGTTGATGTTTCCGTTAGCGTTGTAGTTTCAGTTGTAGTTGGTTCAGATGTAGATTCTGACGTAGTTGATGTCTCCGTTAGCGTTGTTGTTGTAGTTTCAGTTGTAGTTGGTTCAGATGTAGATGTTGACGTAGTTGATGTTTCTGGTTCATTTGTAGTTGTAGTTTCAGTTGTAGTTGGTTCAGATGTAGATGCTGACGCAGTTGATGTTTCTGGTTCATTTGTAGTTGTAGTTTCAGTTGTAGCTGGTTCAGATGTAGATTCTGACGTAGTAGATGTTTCTGTTAGAGTTGTAGTTTCAGTTGTAGTTGGTTCAGATGTAGATTCTGACGTAGTTGATGTCTCCGTTAGCGTTGTTGTTGTAGTTTCAGTTGTAGTTGGTTCAGATGTAGATGTTGACGTAGTTGATGTTTCTGGTTCATTTGTAGTTGTAGTTTCAGTTGTAGTTGGTTCAGATGTAGATGCTGACATAGTTGATGTTTCTGTTAGCATTGTAGTTTCAGTTGTAGTTGGTTCAGATGTAGATTCTGACGTAGTTGATGTCTCCGTTAGCGTTGTAGTTGTAGTTTCAGTTGTTGTTTCAGATGTAGATGCTGACATAGTTAATGTCTCCGTTAGCGTTGTAGTTTCAGTTGTAGTTGGTTCAGATGTAGATGCTGACGTAGTTAATGTTTCTGGTTCATTTCTAGTTGTAGTTGGTTCAGATGTAGATACTGACGTAGTTGATGTTTCTGGTTCATTTGTAGTTGTAGTTTCAGTTGTAGTTGCTTCAGATGTAGATTCTGACGTAGTTGATGTTTCTGTTAGCGTTGTAGTTTCAGTTGTAGTTGGTTCAGATGTAGATTCTGACGTAGTTGATATCTCCGTTAACGCTGTTGTTGTAGTTTCAGTTGTAGTTGGTTCAGATGTAGATTCTGACGTAGTTGATGTCTCCGTTAGCGTTGTTGTTTCAGATGTAGATGCGGACGTAGTTGATGTCTCTGTTAGCGTTGTAGTTTCAGTTGTTGGTTCAGATGTAGATGATGACGTAGTTGATGTTTCCATTAGCGTTGTAGTTTCAGTTGTAGTTGGTTCAGATGTAGATTCTGACGTAGTTGATGTCTCCGTTAGCTTTGTAGTTTCATTTGTAGTTGGTTCAGATGTAGATTCTGACGTAGTTGATGTTTCCGTTAACGTTGTAGTTTCAGTTGTAGTTGGTTCAGATGTAGATTCTGATGTAGTTGATGTTTCTGGTTCATTTGTAGTTGTAGTTTCAGTTGTAGTTGGTTCAGATGTAGATGCTGACGCAGTTGATGTTTCTGGTTCATTGGTAGTTGTAGTTTCAGTTGTAGTTGGTTCAGATGTAGATTCTGACGTAGTAGATGTTTCTGTTAGAGTTGTAGTTTCAGTTGTAGTTGGTTCAGATGTAGATTCTGACGTAGTTGATGTCTCCGTTAGCGTTGTTGTTGTAGTTTCAGTTGTAGTTGGTTCAGATGTAGATGTTGACGTAGTTGATGTTTCTGGTTCATTTGTAGTTGTAGTTTCAGTTGTAGTTGGTTCAGATGTAGATGCTGACATAGTTGATGTTTCTGTTAGCATTGTAGTTTCAGTTGTAGTTGGTTCAGATGTAGATTCTGACGTAGTTGATGTCTCCGTTAGTGTTGTAGTTGTAGTTTCAGTTGTTGTTTCAGATGTAGATGCTGACATAGTTAATGTCTCCGTTAGCGTTGTAGTTTCAGTTGTAGTTGGTTCAGATGTAGATGCTGACGTAGTTAATGTTTCTGGTTCATTTCTAGTTGTAGTTGGTTCAGATGTAGATACTGACGTAGTTGATGTTTCTGGTTCATTTGTAGTTGTAGTTTCAGTTGTAGTTGCTTCAGATGTAGATTCTGACGTAGTTGATGTTTCTGTTAGCGTTGTAGTTTCAGTTGTAGTTGGTTCAGATGTAGATTCTGACGTAGTTGATATCTCCGTTAACGTTGTTGTTGTAGTTTCAGTTGTAGTTGGTTCAGATGTAGATTCTGACGTAGTTGATGTCTCTGTTAGCGTTGTTGTTTCAGATGTAGATGCGGACGTAGTTGATGTCTCTGTTAGCGTTGTAGTTTCAGTTGTTGGTTCAGATGTAGATGATGACGTAGTTGATGTTTCCATTAGCGTTGTAGTTTCAGTTGTAGTTGGTTCAGATGTAGATTCTGACGTAGTTGATGTCTCCGTTAGCTTTGTAGTTTCATTTGTAGTTGGTTCAGATGTAGATTCTGACGTAGTAGATGTTTCTGTTAGAGTTGTAGTTTCAGTTGTAGTTGGTTCAGATGTAGATTCTGACGTAGTTGATGTCTCCGTTAGCGTTGTTGTTGTAGTTTTAGTTGTAGTTGGTTCAGATGTAGATGTTGACGTAGTTGATGTTTCTGGTTCATTTGTAGTTGTAGTTTCAGTTGTAGTTGGTTCAGATGTAGATGCTGACATAGTTGATGTTTCTGTTAGCATTGTAGTTTCAGTTGTAGTTGGTTCAGATGTAGATTCTGACGTAGTTGATGTCTCCGTTAGCGTTGTAGTTGTAGTTTCAGTTGTTGTTTCAGATGTAGATGCTGACATAGTTAATGTCTCCGTTAGCGTTGTAGTTTCAGTTGTAGTTGGTTCAGATGTAGATGCTGACGTAGTTAATGTTTCTGGTTCATTTCTAGTTGTAGTTGGTTCAGATGTAGATACTGACGTAGTTGATGTTTCTGGTTCATTTGTAGTTGTAGTTTCAGTTGTAGTTGCTTCAGATGTAGATTCTGACGTAGTTGATGTTTCTGTTAGCGTTGTAGTTTCAGTTGTAGTTGGTTCAGATGTAGATTCTGACGTAGTTGATATCTCCGTTAACGCTGTTGTTGTAGTTTCAGTTGTAGTTGGTTCAGATGTAGATTCTGACGTAGTTGATGTCTCCGTTAGCGTTGTTGTTTCAGATGTAGATGCGGACGTAGTTGATGTCTCTGTTAGCGTTGTAGTTTCAGTTGTTGGTTCAGATGTAGATGATGACGTAGTTGATGTTTCCATTAGCGTTGTAGTTTCAGTTGTAGTTGGTTCAGATGTAGATTCTGACGTAGTTGATGTCTCCGTTAGCTTTGTAGTTTCATTTGTAGTTGGTTCAGATGTAGATTCTGACGTAGTTGATGTTTCCGTTAACGTTGTAGTTTCAGTTGTAGTTGGTTCAGATGTAGATTCTGATGTAGTTGATGTTTCTGGTTCATTTGTAGTTGTAGTTTCAGTTGTAGTTGGTTCAGATGTAGATGCTGACGCAGTTGATGTTTCTGGTTCATTTGTAGTTGTAGTTTCAGTTGTAGTTGGTTCAGATGTAGATTCTGACGTAGTAGATGTTTCTGTTAGAGTTGTAGTTTCAGTTGTAGTTGGTTCAGATGTAGATTCTGACGTAGTTGATGTCTCCGTTAGCGTTGTTGTTGTAGTTTCAGTTGTAGTTGGTTCAGATGTAGATGTTGACGTAGTTGATGTTTCTGGTTCATTTGTAGTTGTAGTTTCAGTTGTAGTTGGTTCAGATGTAGATGCTGACATAGTTGATGTTTCTGTTAGCATTGTAGTTTCAGTTGTAGTTGGTTCAGATGTAGATTCTGACGTAGTTGATGTCTCCGTTAGTGTTGTAGTTGTAGTTTCAGTTGTTGTTTCAGATGTAGATGCTGACATAGTTAATGTCTCCGTTAGCGTTGTAGTTTCAGTTGTAGTTGGTTCAGATGTAGATGCTGACGTAGTTAATGTTTCTGGTTCATTTCTAGTTGTAGTTGGTTCAGATGTAGATACTGACGTAGTTGATGTTTCTGGTTCATTTGTAGTTGTAGTTTCAGTTGTAGTTGCTTCAGATGTAGATTCTGACGTAGTTGATGTTTCTGTTAGCGTTGTAGTTTCAGTTGTAGTTGGTTCAGATGTAGATTCTGACGTAGTTGATATCTCCGTTAACGTTGTTGTTGTAGTTTCAGTTGTAGTTGGTTCAGATGTAGATTCTGACGTAGTTGATGTCTCTGTTAGCGTTGTTGTTTCAGATGTAGATGCGGACGTAGTTGATGTCTCTGTTAGCGTTGTAGTTTCAGTTGTTGGTTCAGATGTAGATGATGACGTAGTTGATGTTTCCATTAGCGTTGTAGTTTCAGTTGTAGTTGGTTAAGATGTAGATTCTGACGTAGTTGATGTCTCCGTTAGCTTTGTAGTTTCATTTGTAGTTGGTTCAGATGTAGATTCTGACGTAGTTGATGTTTCCGTTAACGTTGTAGTTTCAGTTGTAGTTGGTTCAGATGTAGATTCTGATGTAGTTGATGTTTCTGGTTCATTTGTAGTTGTAGTTTCAGTTGTAGTTGGTTCAGATGTAGATGCTGACGCAGTTGATGTTTCTGGTTCATTTGTAGTTGTAGTTTCAGTTGTAGTTGGTTCAGATGTAGATTCTGACGTAGTTGATGTCTCTGTTAGCGTTGTAGTTTCAGTTGTTGTTTCAGATGTAGATTCTGACGTAGTCAATGTTTCTGGTTCATTTGTAGTTGTAATTTCAGTTGTAGTTGGTTCAGATGTAGATGCTGATGCAGTTGATGTTTCTGGTTCATTTGTAGTTGTAGTTTCAGTTGTAGTTGGTTCAGATGTAGATTCTGATGTAGTTGATGTTTCTGGTTCATTTGTAGTTGTAGTTTCAGTTGTAGTTGGTTCAGATGTAGATGCTGACGCAGTTGATGTTTCTGGTTCATTTGTAGTTGTAGTTTCAGTTGTAGTTGGTTCAGATGTAGATTCTGACGTAGTTGATGTCTCTGTTAGCGTTGTAGTTTCAGTTGTTGTTTCAGATGTAGATTCTGACGTAGTCAATGTTTCTGGTTCATTTGTAGTTGTAATTTCAGTTGTAGTTGGTTCAGATGTAGATGCTGATGCAGTTGATGTTTCTGGTTCATTTGTAGTTGTAGTTTCAGTTGTAGTTGGTTCAGATGTAGATGCGGACATAGTTAATGTTTCTGGTTCATTTGTAGTTGTAGTTTCAGTTGCAGTTGGTTCAGATGTAGATGCTGACGCAGTTGATGTTTCTGGTTCATTTGTAGTTGTAGTTTCAGATGTAGTTGGTTCAGATGTAGATTCTGACGTAGTTGATGTCTCTGTTATATTTGTAGTTGTAGTTTCAGTTGTAGTTGGTTCAGATGTAGATGCGGACATAGTTAATGTTTCTGGTTCATTTGTAGTTGTAGTTTCAGTTGCAGTTGGTTCAGATGTAGATGCTGACGCAGTTGATGTTTCTGGTTCATTTGTAGTTGTAGTTTCAGTTGTAGTTGGTTCAGATGTAGATTCTGACGTAGTTGATGTCTCCGTTAGCGTTGTAGTTTCAGTTGCAGTTGGTTCAGATGTAGATTCTGACGTAGTTGATGTCTCCGTTAGCGTTGTAGTTTCAGTTGTTGTTTCAGATGTAGATGCTGACGTAGTCAATGTTTCTGGTTCATTTGTAGTTGTAGTTTCAGCTGTAGTTGGTTCAGATGTAGATGCTGACGTGGTCAATGTTTCTGGTTCATTTGTAGTTGTAGTTTCAGATGTAGTTGGTTCAGATGTAGATTCTGGCGTAGTTGATGTTTCCGTTAGCTTTGTAGTTGTAGTTTCAGTTGTAGTTGGTTCAGATGTAGATGCTGACATAGTTGATGTTTCTGGTTCATTTCTAGTTGTAGTTTCAGTTGTAGTTGATTCAGATGTTGATGCTGACGTAGTTAATGTTTCTGGTTCATTTGTAGTTGTAGTTTCAGTTGTAGTCGGTTCAGATGTAGATGCTGACGCAGTTGATGTTTCTGGTTCATTTGTTGTTGTAGTTTCAGTTATAGTTGGTTCAGATGTAGATGCTGACGTAGTTGATGTTTCGGTTAGCGTTGTAGTTTCAGTTGTAGTTGGTTCAGATGTAGATTCTGATGTAGTTGATGTTTCCGTTAGCGTAGTTTCAGTTGGAGTTGGTTCAGATGTAGATACTGACGTAGTTAATGTCTCCGTTAGCATTGTAGTTTCAGCTGTAGTTGGTTCAGATGTAGATGCTGACGTAGTTGATGTTTCTGGTTCATTTGTAGTTGTAGTTTCAGTTGTAGTTGGTTCAGATGTAGATTCTGACGTAGTTGACGTTTCCGTTAGCGTAGTTTCAGTTGTAGTTGTTTCAGATGTAGATGCTGACATAGTTCATGTCTCCGTTAGCATTGTAGTTTCAGCTGTAGTTGGTTCAGATGTAGATGCTGACGTAGTTAATGTTTCTGGTTCATTTGTAGTTGTAGTTTCAGTTGTAGTTGGTTCAGATGTAGATGCTGACACAGTTGATGTTTCTGGTTCATTTGTAGTTGTAGTTTCAGTTGTAGTTGGTTCAGATGTAGATGCTGATGTAGTTGATTTTTCTGTTAGCGTTGTACTTGTAGTTTCAGTTGTAGTTGGTTCAGATGTAGATGCTGACGTAGTTGATGTTTCCGTTAGCGTTGTAGTTTCAGTTGTAGTTGGTTCAGATGTAGATTCTGACGTAGTAGATGTTTCTGTTAGAGTTGTAGTTTCAGTTGTAGTTGGTTCAGATGTAGATTCTGACGTAGTTGATGTCTCCGTTAGCATTGTTGTTGTAGTTGGTTCAGATGTAGATGTTGACGTAGTTGACGTTTCCGTTAGCGTAGTTTCAGTTGTAGTTGTTTCAGATGTAGATTCTGACGTAGTTGATGTTTCTGGTTAATTTGTAGTTGTAGTTTCAGTTGTAGTTGGTTCAGATGTAGATTCTGACGTAGTTGACGTTTCCGTTAGCGTAGTTTCAGTTGTAGTTGTTTCAGATGTAGATTCTGACGTAGTAGATGTTTCTGTTAGAGTTGTAGTTTCAGTTGTAGTTGGTTCAGATGTAGATTCTGACGTAGTTGATGTCTCCGTTAGCGTTGTTGTTGTAGTTTCAGTTGTATTCGGTTCAGATGTAGATGTTGACGTAGTTGATGTTTCTGGTTAATTTGTAGTTGTAGTTTCAGTTGTAGTTGGTTCAGATGTAGATGCTGACATAGTTGATGTTTCCGTTAGCATTGTAGTTTCAGTTGTAGTTGGTTCAGATGTAGATTCTGACATAGTTGATGTCTCCGTTAGCGTTGTAGTTTCAGTTGTAGTTGGTTCAGATGTAGATGCTGACGTTGTTAATGTTTCTGGTTCATTTGTAGTTGTAGTTTCAGTTGTAGTTGCTTCAGATGTAGATTCTGACGTAGTTGATGTTTCTGTTAGCGTTGTAGTTTCAGTTGTTGTTGGTTCAGATGTAGATTCTGACGTAGTTGATATCTCCGTTAACGTTGTTGTTGTAGTTTCAGTTGTAGTTGGTTCAGATGTAGATTCTGACGTAGTTGATGTCTCCGTTAGCGTTGTAGTTTCAGTTGTTGTTTCAGATGTAGATGCGGACGTAGTTGATGTCTCTGTTAGCGTTGTAGTTTCAGTTGTTGGTTCAGATGTAGATGATGACGTAGTTGATGTTTCCATTAGCGTTGTAGTTTCAGTTGTAGTTGGTTCAGATGTAGATTCTGACGTAGTTGATGTCTCCGTTAGCTTTGTAGTTTCATCTGTAGTTGGTTCAGATGTAGATTCTGACGTAGTTGATGTTTCCGTTAACGTTGTAGTTTCAGTTGTAGTTGGTTCAGATGTAGATTCTGATGTAGTTGATGTTTCTGGTTCATTTGTAGTTGTAGTTTCAGTTGTAGTTGGTTCAGATGTAGATGCTGATGCAGTTGATGTTTCTGGTTCATTTGTAGTTGTAGTTTCAGTTGTAGTTGGTTCAGATGTAGATGTTGATGTAGTTGATGTTTCTGGTTCATTTGTAGTTGTAGTTTCAGGTGTAGTTGGTTCAGATGTAGATGCTGACATAGTTAATGTTTCTGGTTCATTTGTAGTTGTAGTTTCAGTTGTAGTTGGTTCAGATGTAGATGCTGACGCAGTTGATGTTTCTGGTTCATTTGTAGTTGTAGTTTCAGTTGTAGTTGGTTCAGATGTAGATGCTGACATAGTTAATGTTTCTGGTTCATTTGTAGTTGTAGTTTCAGTTGTAGTTGGTTCAGATGTAGATGCTGACACAGTTGATGTTTCTGGTTCATTTGTAGTTGTAGTTTCAGTTGTAGTTGGTTCAGATGTAGATTCTGACGTAGTTGATGTCTCTGTTATATTTGTTGTTGTAGTTTCAGTTGTAGTTGGTTCAGATGTAGATGCTGACGTAGTTGATGTTTCCATTAACGTTGTCGTTTCAGTTGTAGTTGGTTCAGATGTAGATGCTGACACAGTTGATGTTTCTGGTTCATTTGTAGTTGTAGTTTCAGTTGTAGTTGGTTCAGATGTAGATTCTGACGTAGTTGATGTCTCTGTTATATTTGTTGTTGTAGTTTCAGTTGTAGTTGGTTCAGATGTAGATGCTGACGTAGTTGATGTCTCCGTTAGCGTTGTAGTTTCAGTTGCAGTTGGTTCAGATGTAGATGTTGATGCAGTTGATGTTTCTGGTTCATTTGTAGTTGTAGTTTCAGTTGTAGTTGGTTCAGATGTAGATGTTGATGTAGTTGATGTTTCTGGTTCATTTGTAGTTGTAGTTTCAGTTGTAGTTGGTTCAGATGTAGATGCTGACATAGTTAATGTTTCTGGTTCATTTGTAGTTGTAGTTTCAGTTGTAGTTGGTTCAGATGTAGATGCTGACGCAGTTGATGTTTCTGGTTCATTTGTAGTTGTAGTTTCAGTTGTAGTTGGTTCAGATGTAGATTCTGACGTAGTTGATGTCTCTGTTATATTTGTTGTTGTAGTTTCAGTTATAGTTGGTTCAGATGTAGATGCTGACGTAGTTGATGTTTCCCTTAGTGTTGTAGTTGTAGTTTCAGATGTAGTTGGTTCAGATGTAGATGCTGACATAGTTAATGTTTCTGGTTCATTTGTAGTTGTAGTTTCAGTTGTAGTTGGTTCAGATGTAGATTCTGACGTAGTTGATGTCTCTGTTATATTTGTTGTTGTAGTTTCAGTTATAGTTGGTTCAGATGTAGATGCTGACGTAGTTGATGTTTCCCTTAGTGTTGTAGTTGTAGTTTCAGATGTAGTTGGTTCAGATGTAGATGCTGACATAGTTAATGTTTCTGGTTCATTTGTAGTTGTAGTTTCAGTTGTAGTTGGTTCAGATGTAGATTCTGACGTAGTTGATGTCTCTGTTATATTTGTTGTTGTAGTTTCAGTTATAGTTGGTTCAGATGTAGATGCTGACGTAGTTGATGTTTCCCTTAGTGTTGTAGTTGTAGTTTCAGTTGTAGTTGGTTCAGATGTAGATGCTGACGTAGTTGATGTTTCCATTAACGTTGTCGTTTCAGTTGTAGTTGGTTCAGATGTAGATGCTGACATAGTTAATGTTTCTGGTTCATTTGTAGTTGTAGTTTCAGTTGTAGTTGGTTCAGATGTAGATGCTGACGCAGTTGATGTTTCTGGTTCATTTGTAGTTGTAGTTTCAGTTGTAGTTGGTTCAGATGTAGATTCTGACGTAGTTGATGTCTCTGTTATATTTGTTGTTGTAGTTTCAGTTATAGTTGGTTCAGATGTAGATGCTGACGTAGTTGATGTTTCCCTTAGTGTTGTAGTTGTAGTTTCAGATGTAGTTGGTTCAGATGTAGATGCTGACATAGTTAATGTTTCTGGTTCATTTGTAGTTGTAGTTTCAGTTGTAGTTGGTTCAGATGTAGATGCTGACGTAGTTGATGTTTCCATTAACGTTGTCGTTTCAGTTGTAGTTGGTTCAGATGTAGATGCTGACATCGTTGATGTTTCCGTTAGCGTTGTAGTTTCAGTTGTAGATGCTGACGTAGTTGATGTTTCCGTTAGCATTGTAGTTTCAGTTGTTGCTGGTTCAGATGTAGATGCTGATGTAAAATAAATAAAAAAAACAACAAAGCTTTAGAAGAAAAATAGAAGAAAGGCATTTGTAGACGGCAGAAAATAGTGACTTATAGTGGAAAAATAGCAGAAATGGAAGTGATATGTATGTGACCTGTAATTGAATTGTTGAACTCTGTTTGAACATGGTTTTAAATTAATTAGATGCATTGGTGATCACTCTAACCAACCACTAACAAGTATAATTTTCTGTGTAATTAGGGCCAATGGTGCAAGGACCTTCTTGGAATTGCTGTTTATTATTTTTCTCAATTGCATTTTTGAGGGCAAAACACGTCAACTGCCGAAAATTTAAATCTTATATGGGTTTCAGGATTGCTCCTGTCTGCCTCCTGTTTGTCCTGGTGCTGGTGTGCTCGTTTCTGCTCTGGTCGCTTTTGAATCTTTGATATAATAACAATATTTGATATCATTCCCTGTTGTTTAAACTGCTAAATATAACTTACCCATCACCATATATTGTCTAATATTGCCTATCACATTAAATCTGACATCGCTAGCTTTTAAACTAAATCAATACCTCATGTCATTGTCACTTGCACTACCTGTTACAGGCTTAGTATATCTTTCTCTGTTGGCGAACAGGGCTTCACATGTGATAAATGTAAGGAGATAGTCAGGCTGACAGAGAAGATTTCAGAATTAGAGACATGCATCCAGACTTTATCTGAGAGTAGTGAGAATGTAACAGCTTTAGACACTGCTTTAGATGCGACTAGCTTAGTGAACTCTGTACATTGTTCGGTTACGGCTGTAGAGCCCGTGCAGCAGGGCAACTGGGTGACTGTGAGACAGCATAGTCGCGGATCAAAAAACCACTCTTCCGTTTCAATTAGAACATCAAACAGGTTCTCCCCACTCAGTGACGCACACACTGAGAATCCTGTGCCCTAGTCACTGGCGATTCTATTACACGGAACGTGAAAATAGAGACACCAGCCACCATAGTCACATGTTTACTGGGAGCCAGAGCGCCTGACATCAAAGAAAATTTAAAAGTGCTGGCTAATGCTAATTGTAAATTCTCTAAGATTATTATTCACGTCGGCACTAATGATGTTCGACTTCACCAGTCGGAGATCACCAAAATTAACATTAAAGAGGTGTGTGAACTCGCAAGTACGATGGCAGATGAAATTTTTTGCTCTGGTCCCCTCCCCGTTAAAAGGAGTGATGAGATACTCAGCAGACTATCATCACTCAATGGCTGGTTGTCTAAGTGGTGTCCGCAAAATAACATAGGGTTCATAGACATTTGGAAAAGCTTTTGGGGCAGACCTGACCTGTTCAAAAAAGATGGCATCCATCCTTCCTGGGGTGGTGCCGCTCTTCTCTCTAGTAATTTGGCACATAGTCTTAGAGCTAAACCTTGACTAACTGGGGCCTAGGTCAGGAAGCAGACGGACTGGCTTAAACGAACGCCTGCTAGCTGTCTCACGTCACAGAAGTCAGATAAATCCCAGCACATAGAGACTCTTTCACCTAGATATTATCACATAGAGACTGTGTCTGTTCCCCGAATTAGTAAATACAAAAAAACATCAAAACCATTCAACGGTAAAAATGTAATCGATGTCCAAAAAATACAAAACAGATATAATACAGATGAACAAATGATAAAGCTCGGGCTGCTGAATATTCGATCCCTTTCCCCAAAAGCGCTCACTGTTAATGATATGATTACAGATAATAATCTAGATGTGCTGAAACCTGGCTAAAACCTGACGACTACATTATTTTAAATGAGTCCACCCCTCAAGATTATTGTTATAAACACGAGCCGCATCCGCGTCAAGTTTTGGTGCTTTATGTAACGTTATGTAGTGAAACTGATAAATCCTGTTTGACATTTACGTTGGTTACTGTATACAGGCCACCAGGGCACCATACAGACTTTACCAAAGAATTTGCTGATTTTCTATCAGAGTTAGTACTGGCTGCAGATAAAGTACTAATTGTTGGTGATTTTAATATCCATGTAGATAATGAAAAAGACGCATTGGGATTGGCATTTAGAGACATTCTAAACTCTATTGGAGTTAAGCAACACGTGTCAGGACCCACTCATCGGCGTAATAATACTTTAGACCTAATATTGTCACATGGAATAAATGTTGATACTGTTGAAATTCTGCAGCAGAGCGATGACATCTCAGATCATTACCTAGTATTATGTATACTTAATTTAGCTAAGGCTGCAAAGCCGTCCCCTCGTGTCAAATATGGCAGGACTATCACTGCTGCAACTAAAGATTGCTTTGTAAATAATCTTCCTCATCAGTTTCATCTCCTCAGCATCCCAGATAGCCTAGAGGAACTCGATGTTGCAACAGAAACTATTGACTCTCTCTTTTCCAGCACTTTAGACAAAGTTGCTCCTCTGCGCTTAAAGAAGATTAAAGAAAATAGTCCAATGCCGTGGTACAACGAGCACACCTGGGCCCTTAAAACAGCAGCCAGAAAAATGGAGCGTAGCTGGAAGAAAACAAAACGGGAGGTTTTTCGCATTTTGTGGAAAGGGAGCATGACTGCATACAGAAAGGCCGTAAAAACTGCTAGATCTGCTTATTTCTCGACTATCTTAGAAGAAAACAAATACAACCCTGAGTATTTATTCGATACAGTGGCCAAATTAACCAAAAATAAAGCTTCAACTTCTGATGAACAGCACAGCAGTAATGACTTTATGAACTTCTTTACATGTAAGATTGATAATATTAGGAAAAAAATTATAACCATGCAGCCGTCTACTACAGTATCACATCAGACAGAGCATTGTAGTGTCACTGAGGAAAAATTACACATTCACTGCTATAGGTGAAGAAGAATTGGCTAAACTCGTTAAATCATCAAAATCAACAACATGTATGCTCGACCCTATACTGACTAGGCTATTAAAAGAGATGATTCCAGAGATCGTAGATCCTCTTCTTAATATCATTAATTCATCTTTGTCATTAGGATATGTACCGAAAACTTTTAAGTTGGCTATTATTAAACCTCTTATTAAAAAACGCAACTTGATCCTACAGAATTAGTCAATTACAGGCCAATCTCAAATCTACCCTTTCTGTCAAAAATACTAGAAAAGGCAGTTACCTCACAACTATGCTCCTTTTTAGAAAGAAATGGTATCTGTGAGGATTTCCAGTCAGGATTTAGACCGTATCATAGTACTGAGACTGCTCTCATCAGAGTTACAAATGATTTACTCTTATTATCCGATCGTGGTTGTATATCGTCTCTATTAGGTGTTACTCGAACTTTGCGCTGCATTCGATACTATCGATCACAATATTCTTTTGAGTAGACTCGAAAATTATGTTGGCATTAGTGGAATTGCATTGGCATGGTTTAAATCATACGTTATCAGTTTGTAGCAGTAAATGAAAAGATGTCACACCGATCACAAGTTCAATATGGAGTACCGCAGGGCTCAGTGCTAGGACCGTTGCTTTTCACCCTGTTCATGCTACCACTGGGAGATATCATTAGGAAGCATGCCGTTAGTTTTCATTGTTATGCTGACGATACTCAGCTCTATATTTCGCGCCCTGACGAAACTTACCAATTCACAAGATTAACGGAATGCATAGCTGATATAAAAAATTGGATGATTAGTAATTTCCTGCAACTTAATTCAGAAAAAACTGAATTTTTAATTATTGGAAAAAAAACTCCACATGTAGTAACCTAGAATACTGTCTAACACTTGATGGCTGCTCTGTCAAGTCCTCGTCGTCAGGGAGGAACCTGGGTGTGCTCTTTGTTACCAATCTTTCATTTGAAAGCCACGTTTCTAGCATCTGTAAAACTGCATTCTACCATCTTAAAAATATATCTAAATTACGGCACATGCTTTCAATGCAAAATGCTGAACAGTTAGTTCATGCGTTCATGACCTCAAGGCTAGATTATTGTAATGCTCTACTGGGTGGTTGCCCTGCTCGCTTAATAAACAAACTCCAGCTGGTCCAAAACGTAGCAGCTCAAGTTCTTACTAGAACCAGGATGTATGACCAAATTAGCCCGGTTCTGTCAACACTGCACTGGCTCCCTATTAAACATCGCATATATTTTAAAATCTTGCTAATTACTTACAAAGCACTAAATGGCTTTGCTCCCCAGTACTTGGGCGAGCTCTTAACGTATTATACTCCATCACGTCTATTGTGGTCTCAAAATTCTGGCCAGTTGATAATACCTAGAATATCAAAATCAACTGCAGGCGGTTGATCCTTTTCCTATTTAGCACCTAAACTCTGGAACAGTCTTCCTAGCATTGTTTGGGAAGCACACACACTCTGTCAGTTTAAATCTAGACTAAAATCACATCTCTTTACTATGGCATACACATAAAACACTTCCCATAACACTCGTTACATCATAAAAAGAATGCCATCTATGTTAATGTTAGTCTCTCTGTTTATCCCGAGGTTTACTGCAGTCAGCCGGATCCGGGCCGTATCCAGATCAGATGGTGGACCTGCGCCCAGACATGATGTCACAGGGTGTTTTTGGTTATGTTTCATTTTCATGTTTTTGAGTGTTTGCCATGTTCACTGTCATGTCTTGCCATGCACTTCCTGGATTTTGTCATGTGATTCCCATGCCCTCATGTGTTGTCATGTCATTGGTTCATTGTCTCGTCAGTGTTCACAGGTGTCCCTCGTCTAGTCCTTAGTCTCAGTGTATTTAAGCCCTCATGTTTGCCATGTATCCTTGTCTTGTATTGAATGTGTAACCTGCTGCTGGTGAGTTATGGCCATGCCATGCCATGGTTTCAAGTTTAGCAAGTTTTATGTTTTGCATTTTGATTTATGTAAAGATTTAAGTAAATAAAACTGCACATGGGTTCACTTCAACTTGCCTGCAGTGGATTAATGTTTTAGAATACAAGACCGCCAAACATGAACCCAGCAGTTTCTCTGCTTCGCCTCAGACAAGGTAACCAGGCCATAGAGGGTTATGTAGCTGAGTTCTGTGAACTTTCCAGCAAGGTGGAGTTTAATGATGCTGCCTTAAAGGGCATTTTTCGTAACTGACTCAATGACTTTGTGAGTTATCTGATGCCTGAGAGCACTGTGGCGTGGACTCTGGCCCAGTACATCGACCATGCCCTTCTTTTGAGTGGCTCATCTTTTACTGTGGGATTGGCGGAGGAGGAGCCCCACAGTCTCACAGCAACTGTCCACGTCCACGTCCAGAACCAAGCCACGTCTCCTATCCATGTCCAGAGCCAAGCCACGTCTCCCGTCCACGTCCAGAGCCAAGCCACGTCTCCTGTCCACGTACAGAGCCAAGCCACGTCTCCTGTCCACGTACAGAGCCAAGCCACGTCTCCTGTCCACGTCCAGAGCCAAGCCCCGTCTCCTGTCCACGTCCAGAGCCAAGCCATGTCTCCTGTCCACGTCCCGAGCCAAGCCATGTCTCCTGTCCACGTCCAGAACCAAGCCACGTCTCCTGTCTACGTCCAGAGTCATGCCCCAGACCAGCGTCCTGAGGTGGCTTCAGCCCCAGACCAGCGTCCTGAGGTGGCTCCAGTCCCAGACCAGCGTCCTGAGGTGGCTCCAGCCCCAGACCAGCGTCCTGAAGTGGCTCCAGCCCCAGACCAGCGTCCGGCGTGGATACCCTGAGAAGGCCTGGAAGGCTGCGCTCCAGGATCCAGGTCCGCCCATGCTTCACAATCCAGGTCTGCCCATGCTTCACGATCCAGGTCCGCTCACCCTTCACGATCCAGGTCCGCCCATGCCTCATAGTCCAGGTCCTCCCACGCCACATGGTCCAGGTCCGCCCACGCCTCATGGCCCAGGTCCGCCCACGCCTCATGGTCCAGGTCCGCCCACGCCTCATGGTCCAGGTCCGCCCACGCCTCATGGTCCAGGTCCGCCCACGCCCCCCTAGACTTCTGTTGGGGTTAGTGGATTCTAACTTCAACACCTGTGATTGGCCATTGCGGTCTTGCCAACTCTTTTTTGCTAATAATATGCTATTATTACAAAGAAAACAGATTCTAGATGTGATGGATGTTAATATTCATGTGTAAATATTCACAATGTTAATGAATATTTTTCACTAATAATCCTTCCTGTCTATTTTTATTTATTTACTTTATATTCATTTATCTAAGGAAACGCTATAATTTAGTTTTGAACATCATTGGTGTAATTTTGAAAAAGGAGTTTTATGGTATAATTGTACTGGCGTCATGACGTCATCTCTGTTTCGCCCACGCTGCGTCCTCAGTCTGCTTTGAGTGCGCTGAGGAGAGGTAAGCAGTTAGCGGTGCTCTCTCAATATAAACTTATAAAAGTTCCCAGAAGTTTGATTAAGTACATAATATGCAGTAATATTGTTGTTAAGAGTGTACTAGGAAGTGTTTTATGAATGGATGGATAGGATTTTAATAGTTTTATTACTGAATACAGTGGTTTGAGTATATGTGTGTGTGAATGTGCCGATTTTAACCGATTAATTAACTGGCCTTTAATCTGTGCAGGTGATAAAATCACAGAGAAACCATTCCTCATTGCTGTATTCTCTCTTTAATCCATCCAGGTATGGTTTATATCTGTTCAATTTTCCAATGTATTCATTCTGTATCAATTTGATATTAATAATCAAGGAACTTTGCTGCCGTACCATGGGTGCAGCGGCGCAATGATATTACGCAGCGCCTGAAAATAGGCTAACTTCCGTCAACATAACCAGCGTGACAACCTGCTTGCACAGGGAGCATGCTGGGGACTATTTTCAGGCGCTGCGTAATATCATTGCTCCTGCTGCACCCATGGTACAGCAGCAAAGTTCCTTGATTATTACACAGGAATGAGAGTATAGTCCCTAGCCATATCGGTCTAGAAAATTGCAACTTAATTTTCCGTCGGTCTTAGTACATGATGTAACTATACACATCACAACATGTAAATAGGAAAATGTTGGCGTTATTTTGTCACTTATTGAGCAGTAGGCTAGCTGGAGCCGTTTACCTCCAGTCTTTGTGCTAAGCTAGGCTAGCGGTGGGTGCGTCAGACAGAGTTATGGCACGCACAGAGATGTGAATGGTATGTATGGACTTATCTAACTCTGGGGGATACGGTGAATAAGCTAAACACAAAATTTAGTTACAGTCATAGCACCACCAGCTGGCAGAAGGAAGTGTGGCAAATACAAATTACTTGGACATAGTCTTCCTATACTTTCCTACTTAAATGCATTTTGACCACCATGCTCTGTTTTCCTAAAGCCAACGGAGGGTGGCAACACCGGTTCGATGGCCCTTTCATCACTGCTTGCAGCTTTAATTTTCAGTTGTGACTGAAGGATAGTGCCATGAGCCACCTCCTTCACTTCACTTGCCCTGAGCTATTAATTAAACAGCTTAATGCCAGTGGAGGAAGGACAGAAATTCTCCTTCAATACATGAAGCACAAAAAGATAAATTAGTTCATGATATTTAATCATGACTTTCAGTCTGGAGAAAGTTTTACACAGATTCCAAAACTGAAGAATCAAGTAAAAATGTGAGAATATATATACATACATACACCGATCAGGCATAACATTATGACCATTGACAGGTAAAGTGAATAACACTGATTATCTCTTCATCACGGCACCTGTTAGTGGGTGGGATATATTAGGCAGCAAGTGAACATTTTGTCCTCAAAGTTAATGTGTTAGAAGCAGGAAAAATGGGCAAGCGTAAGGATTTGAATGAGTTTGACAAGGGCCAAATTGTGATGGCTAGACGACTGGGTCAGAGCATCTCCAAAACTGCAGCTCTTGTTGGGTGTTCCCGGTCTGCAGTGGTCAGGATCTATCAAAAGTGCTCCAAGGAAGGAACAGTGGAGAACCGGCGACAGGGTCATGGGTGGCCAAGGCTCATTGATGCACGTGGGGAGCGAAGGCTGGCCTGTGTGGTCCGATCAAACAGACGAGCTACTGTAGCTCAAATTGCTCAAGAAGATAATGCTGGTTCTGATAGAAAGGTGTCAGAATACACAGTGCATCGCAGTTTGTTGCGTATGGGGCTGCCTAGCCGCCCATGCTGACCCCTGTCCACCGCCGAAAGCACCAACAGTGGCACGTGAGCATCAGAACTGGACCACGGAGCAATGAAAGAAGGTGGCCTTACATCATGTGGATGGCCGGGTGCGGGTGCGGGTGCGTGTGCGTGGCTTACCTGGGGAACGCATGGCACCAGGATGCACTATGGGAAGAAGGCAAGCCAGCGGAGGCAGTGTGATGCTTTGGGCAATGTTCTGCTGGGAAACCTTGGGTCCTGCCATCCATGTGGATGTTACTTTGACACGTACCACCTACCTAAGCATTGTTGCAGACCATGTACAGCCTTTCATGGAAACGGTATTCCCTGGTGGCTTTGGCTCTTTCAGCAGGATAATGCACCTGCCACAAAGCAAAAATGGTTCAGGAATGGTTTGAGAAGCACAACAACGAGTTTGAGGTGTTGACTTGTCCTCCAAATTCCCCAGATCTCAATCCAATCGAGCATCTGTGGATGTGCTGAACAAACAAGTCCAATCTATGGAGGCCCCACCTTGCAACTTACAGGACTTAAAGAATCTGCTGCTAACATCTTAGTGCCAGATACCACAGCACACCATATTAGGAAGGTGGTCTTTGTTATGCCTGATCTGTGTGTGTGTGTGTGTGTGTGTGTATGTGTGTATGTGTGTATGTGTGTATGTATGTGTGTATGTGTGTATGTGTGTATGTATGTATGTGTGTATGTATGTATGTATGTATGTATGTATGTATGTATATATATATATATATATATATATACACATATATACATACATACATACATACATACATACACTCACCTAAAGGATTATTAGGAACACCATACTAATACTGTGTTTGATCCCCTTTCGCCTTCAGAACTGCCTTAATTCTACGTGGCATTGATTCAACAAGGTGCTTAAAGCATTCTTTCGAAATATTGGCCCATATTGATAGGATAGCATCTTGCAGTTGATGGAGATTTGTGGAATGCACATCCAGGGCACGAAGCTCCCGTTCCACCACATCCCAAAGATGCTCTATTGGGTTGAGATCTGGTGACTGTGGGGGCCATTTTAGTACAGTGAACTCATTGTCATGTTCAAGAAACCAATTTGAAATGATTCGAGCTTTGTGACATGGTGCATTATCCTGCTGGAAGTAGCCATCAGAGGATGGGTACATGGTGGTCATAAAGGGATGGACATGGTCAGAAACAATGCTCAGGTAGGCCGTGGCATTTAAACGATGCCCAATTGGCACTAAGGGGCCTAAAGTGTGCCAAGAAAACATCCCCCACACCATTACACCACCACCACCAGCCTGCACAGTGGTAACAAGGCATGATGGATCCATGTTCTCATTCTGTTTACGCCAAATTCTGACTCTACCATCTGAATGTCTCAACAGAAATCGAGACTCATCAGACCAGGCAACATTTTTCCAGTCTTCAACTGTCCAATTTTGGTGAGCTCGTGCAAATTGTAGCCTTTTTTCCTATTTGTAGTGGAGATGAGTGGTACCCGGTGGGGTCTTCTGCTGTTGTAGCCCATCAATTTTGAGCGTGGCATGGTTGTTGGTGCCAGACGGGCCGGTCTGAGTATTTCACAATCTGCTCAGTTACTGGGATTTTCACGCACAACCATTTCTAGAGTTTACAAAGAATGGTGTGAAAAGGGAAAAACATCCAGTATGCGGCAGACCTGTGGGCAAAAATGCCTTGTTGATGCTAGAGGTCAGAGGAGAATGGGCCGACTGATTCAAGCTGATAGAAGAGCAACTTTGACTGAAATAACCACTCGTTACAACCGAGGTATGCAGCAAAGCATTTGTGAAGCCACAACACGCACAACCTTGAGGCGGATGGGCTACAACAGCAGAAGACCCCACCGGGTACCACTCATCTCCACTACAAATAGGAAAAAGAGGCTACAATTTGCACGAGCTCACCAAAATTGGACAGTTGAAGACTGGAAAAATGTTGCCTGGTCTGATGAGTCTCGATTTCTGTTGAGACATTCAGATGGTAGAGTCAGAATTTGGCGTAAACAGAATGAGAACATGGATCCATCATGCCTTGTTACCACTGTGCAGGCTGCTGGTGGTGGTGTAATGGTGTGGGGGATGTTTTCTTGGCACACTTTAGGCCCCTTAGTGCCAATTGGGCATCGTTTAAATGCCACGGCCTACCTGAGCATTGTTTCTGACCATGTCCATCCCTTTATGACCACCATGTACCCATCCTCTGATGGCTACGTCCAGCAGGATAATGCACCATGTCACAAAGCTCGAATCATTTCAAATTGGTTTCTTGAACATGTCAATGAGTTCACTGTACTAAAATGGCCCCCACAGTCACCAGATCTCAACCCAATAGAGCATCTTTGGGATGTGATGGAACGGGAGCTTCGTGCCCTGGATGTGCATCCCACAAATCTCCATCAACTGCAAGATGCTATCCTATCAATATGGGCCAACATTTCTAAAGAATGCTTTCAGCACCTTGTTGAATCAATGCCACGTAGAATTAAGGCAGTTCTGAAGGCGAAAGTGGGTCAAACACAGTATTAGTATGGTGTTCCAAATAATCCTTTATGTGAGTGTATATATATATATATAAAATGTTTTAATTGTTATTGTTGTTCACATGATTAATGCTTTGAAAAATATGTAATAAATTATGTTACCACTGACGTTACTGTTTTTTGTTTTGAGACAAGTAGATTTAAAGTGGCATTATTGTGCCAAATTTCCTGAAAAACAACCACCGTTTCTTTGGTATAAACACATGTAACAATTCAGATAGTATTGGTCGGAAAGGGCTATGAACTATTATGAAAACCAATAATGTGTGACCAGCTACAAGCTTAAAGGTGGGGTAAGTGATATTTAAAAAAATGCATTAGAAAAGTGTCTCGGGCAGAGTACCAAAACAAACTTGTAGCCAATCAGCAGTAAGGGGCGTGTCTACTAATGACGGGGAGAAGAGAGCGCTCGTTGCACGTCATTATTCAAAAGACACGACACAGGACAGACATTAGCCGAGCGATGACAGAAAAAGAGAAATGAAAGAGAGAGATGGCAGAAAAAGAGAGATGGCAGATGAAAAACTAAAGTGGAAGATGTCTGTGGAACAAAAGAAGGCTGACGATCAGGCAAGAAGTATCAGCTTTCCAGCGCTGGAGAGAACTCAAGGAGCGAAGGCCGAGGTTGCTTTATTTCTTCTCGATAGTTGAGTAACATTGGATTTGTTTTGTTTCACAGAACTAATATATGCTGGCTTTTGCTTGAATATGCTCGTGTGTCACGTTCAATGGTTTGTCCATTTGCGATCGTATTGTCGTTCACTTCAGTGTTGATAAAGACCCATTCATTTCCACACCGTATAAGCCTGGAGCGCCTAAACCTCCTCACTGTCTGTTTCAAGCGTCAGCTCCCAAAGTGTGTCTGAAAGGTAAGATAATATACTCTTAATATATGTTTGTTTCCTTTGGTTCCTCTTTTCGTGATCGATAAGATCTGTTTGTGTTTTTGTGATGGAAGGGATGACTTTTTCATTGAACATTCGACCTGGATTACCATAGTAACACACAGATTTCGCCATAGTCGTTGCCTGGGATGCGTATGTGTAGGGCGGAGTTATCAAAATAGGGGCGTGTTTGTTTTGGTGATTTGAAATATCAACATCGGTTACCAGAAAGCACTTACCCCACCTTTAATGTGCTGTGACTGTGAAGATTTTAAGATTAGTTTTGGTATAACAATGCAGAAAGCGACCATGAACTGTGCTACATATTTCAATATCAGTTATTGAGGGTTTTTTGTCTTTGACACTAACGCAATCAAAATAACTTGCAAGTTACAAGTTTTGTTTGTATTCGCAGGAAGTATGCTTGCTTTGTCTTTTCTTGGCTGTTGGTTTTGGAATGTTATGCGCAATTATTAAGGCATTTAAGGAATTATTGATCAAGAACTGAGTTATTATAATACAGATAAACTTGTATAACCAGTTCGAAACTTCACCCACTTTTGCGAAGAGCAGTTTCAGTACTGAATGTTAAATTCTCTCCCCTTCATTCAAACAATTGAAGCAATGTTTTGATAGAACCTCATGGTTCTGTTTGCCTTACTTATGACGTGTTATATGAAAATGGTGTAGAAAAGTATTTTAACATGTAATAAATTATCCCAGGGGTCTGCAAGAGTAGGTCGTCCAAAGGGAAATTTAAAAGACAACAAATATTTCACAAAATGTGTTGTGAATGTTGTATTAAATATGTTTAAAGTACTAATGTACCAAACATTTACCAAATTAATTATTGTTACTGTTTCATTTTTCATTCTAAAAATAGCTTAAACTGATCTGATTTCAGATTAACAGATCTCTGCTGTATTTGTGACATTTGCACCATTAATGTTTAATACTCTCTTATTGCACGATTTATATTGATTTAAATAAAAAAGGCTTTTTTGAATTCCTTTCATACATGTTCCTGCTGTGTTCTGTATTAAATGTCTGATATACATATTATATATTATTTTATGTTATAAAATACATTAATACCGAATAGCATCATTTTTATTCATTACATAGATAATGTCAGCTATTTTATATACCCAAGACTGTAAGAAATTCTGCAATATTTATATTCTTAACATTATTGTGGTTTGAACAATCATTAATGAATGCAGTTTCTATGAAGTCAAATTCTACTAAATTAAGCTTGTCATGTCATATCTCACAATCTATTCCTATTTTTTAAATAATTTTTGTGGCCTAGATTTAATTCACTTACATGTTTAGTGCTTTATTCTTTAGTCATGATTATACTTCCATTTACATCATATACACTATACTCACATATTTAGATTTAAATAGCCCTCTCACCTGTTGGTATGGATCTATCAATCAGTAAAGCCAATCCAGCATATAAAATAAATCGATACATCTTTCAAGAGTTTGCTACCGAACCTAATGCAAGAAAAATAACCTCTGAGAAACAACCTAACATGAATAACGCTTACTTAATGACTGATCATCTTAAATGTTGACTGACTGAGGACTGATATGTTTTGACATAATACTGTCCTTAAGCTCCACGCACCCATTATTTTATACTAATATAACAGGCTCTCAGAGTGGGTCACCAGAGTTCAGTAAGATTTTGTTTTTAATTATACTGGTAACACTTTACAATAAGTTTTCTTTTGCTAATATTAGTTAACTATATTAGTTAACATGAAGTAACAGTGGAAAATACTGAAGCATTTATTAATCTTAGTTAATGCTAATTTCAACATTTACTAATACATTTATTAACATCAAAAGTTGTTTTTGTTTATTTAATGGACTTCCAGGATAGTTCACCGGTAAGTCTGATCCTTTTGTCTGCATGCTTTCCTTTTCCCATGTGCCTTTGTTTGTTTACATATTGCCATGTGCTCGCTGATTCGCAGGGTTTTTCCTGATGGGTTAGCAGGTTCATTCCACTTATTTGTTTCAGCTGTTTCTCATCTCAGTTAGTTCCTTTCCCCTTATTTAAACCCCTTGTTTGTGCTGTTCTGTGCCAGATTGTCTTGTGCATTCAAGCTGTCTAGATCGCTGAGCGATTCTTAGCTCTTAGCTCTGTTTTCTCGCTGTAGTGCTTTGTTTGTTACTGTGCTTAGTTCTCAGACATCCTCCTCATCGTTCTCTCCAGTGGGACTCCTGGATCTCTTCACAGATGCTGTTTGATTCTCTTTGCCTCTTCTCCCTCATTCGTCTTGTTTGAGCCAGCGCTCTGCTTCATCCTAGTGGACAGGGCCTCTACACCACTCTCCTCAGCAACTCTCTGAGTGGTTCGCCATACCTGCCTGCCTCTTTGTTTCTACTGCACGTGTTGCTTTGCTCTTCATACTACTGGTCAATAATCTGAATTAACTGAATTTTCTCTTTATGGGTCCTCATTCAGTCCCTGATCCTGACATAAAGATTAATAAATACGTAACAAATATACTGCTCATTGTTAGTTAATCTTATGATAATGCATTAACTAATTGTTACATGGTTAGTTATGGAATTGGGAAGAAGGAGGCGGGTGTCACAGTCACGTTTAGTTTCAGTTTGATTGGACTTTCAGTTTGTTTGTATCTGTCACATGTTCTATTGTTCCCTTTCGAATGGTCAGTCGTACTGCCTCTTAAGACGCAATGGGAAATAATCTATTTCTTGAATTACTGAAGCATTTTTGTAAAATCACGCAGTACTACTGCCCAGTCAAAACAGTGTAGAGACATCTCGCACGCTATTGGCTGGCCAGTGGGAACTGCATGAACCAATGGCAAAACAGCGTAACTGAACCAATGGGCACAATGCCCGCGAAGCAGGGCAC
This sequence comes from Rhinogobio ventralis, assembly GCA_039654625.1. NCBI lineage: Eukaryota > Metazoa > Chordata > Actinopteri > Cypriniformes > Gobionidae > Rhinogobio > Rhinogobio ventralis. The sequence goes on along the minus strand of CM077217.1, from coordinate 26,028,729 downwards.
AAAGCCCGCGAATGTGAGCACAAAGCCCGCCAAAATGGCCGTGGCATCTGCCTTAAAGGTACGCTGTAATGCCCTAAAATGCCCTTCAGCGACGATCTCGGTCCTTGCTGATAAACTCTCGAAGCTACACCACCTTTCGCCGAGAAAAGACGAGCCTGCAGCGGAATCGCGAGCTAGCCAACCCGGACATCCTGCAACGAGTCAGCGGCCTGTTTCAGCGCGCTCAATTGCCAGCGGTCCTGTGAGCTGTCGCGCCTTTCCCCTGCGCTCTGAAACACTGCGCTCTGAAACACTACGGTGTATCCTTGTTTTTACAATAAGCGACTTACGTAATGTCGCGCAATATACACTCACCTAAAGGATTATTAGGAACACCTGTTCAATTTCTCATTAATGCAATTATCTAATCAACCAATCACATGGCAGTTGCTTCAATGCATATAGGGGTGTGGTACTGGTCAAGACAATCTCCTGAACTCCAAACTGAATGTCAGAATGGGAAAGAAAGGTGATTTAAGCAATTTTGAGCGTGGCATGGTTGTTGGTGCCAGACGGGCCGGTTTGAGTATTTCACAATCTGCTCAGTTACTGGGATTTTCACGCACAACCATTTCTAGAGTTTAGAAAGAATGGTGTGAAAAGGGAAAAACATCCAGTATGCGGCAGTCCTGTGGGCGAAAATGCCTTGTTGATGCTAGAGATCAGAGGAGAATGGGCCGACTGATTCAAGCTGATAGAAGAGCAACTTTGACTGAAATAACCACTCGTTACAACCGAGGTATGCAGCAAAGCATTTGTGAAGCCACAACACGCACAACCTTGAGGCGGATGGGCTACAACAGCAGAAGACCCCACCGGGTACCACTCATCTCCACTACAAATAGGAAAAAGAGGCTACAATTTGCACGAGCTCACCAAAATTGGACAGTTGAAGACTGGAAAAATGTTGCCTGGTCTGATGAGTCTCGATTTCTGTTGAGACATTCAGATGGTAGAGTCAGAATTTGGCGTAAACAGAATGAGAACATGGATCCATCATGCCTTGTTACCACTGTGCAGGCTGGTGGTGGTGGTGTAATGGTGTGGGGGATGTTTTCTTGGCACACTTTAGGCCCCTTAGTGCCAATTGGGCATCGTTTAAATGCCACGGCCTACCTGAGCATTGTTTCTGACCATGTCCATCCCTTTATGACCACCATGTACCCATCCTCTGATGGCTACTTCCAGCAGGATAATGCACCATGTCACAAAGCTCGAATCATTTAAAATTTGTTTCTTGAACATGACAATGAGTTCACTGTACTAAAATGGCCCCCACAGTCACCAGATCTCAACCCAATAGAGCACCTTTGGGATGTGGTGGAACGGGAGCTTCGTGCCCTGGATGTGCATCCCACAAATCTCCATCAACTGCAAGATGCTATCCTATCAATATGGGCCAACATTTCTAAAGAATGCTTTCAGCACCTTGTTGAATCAATGCCACGTAGAATTAAGGCAGTTCTGAAGGCGAAAGGGGGTCAAACACAGTATTAGTATGGTGTTCCTAATAATCCTTTAGGTGAGTGTATGTGTAACATGCAGCACTCACCTGCATGAAGAGGAAGGCCATGGTGTGTGCGTGATCTGTCTGGGCTAAGCCCACACAGACGCTGCTCTCGCCGGGTCCAGCTGCTCTCACTTCGAGGGTATGCCCATCTCCTCTCTCCGCTTGCGGATAGTGCTCTTCTCAGAACGCGAACCCGCCCCTCACGCTCTCCCGTTCCCCCGTTCTCTTTCCAGTCCGAACCCCGGCGGAAAAAGCAGCGGAGCCCGAGGGCTGAGTACACCTACGCTAACGAGCTCACGTCAGCCCAGTGCCCGCGTGCCTCGTCTTCGCCTCAGAGAGACGTTTCTCCCGTGACGTTCTCTCGATCGGACCTGTTCCCTCTGCTCGAAGCCGAGGGCCTGGTCTCATTCGGCGGCAATGATGAGGACGCGCGCAAGCATCCACACGATGACTCCGTGTCTCTCGCCGCTTCTGACGCTGAGGAATGGTCGGGCTCCATCGACGACCCCGCCCCCTCAACATCACAACAATGCAAATTCCTCGGGGGGTATCGTGTGTGTCTCGGCTGAGACCACGGCGAATTTGCACGATGAGATGGTGCTGCCGACCCCGCGGGCTCGGCTTGCCAGCCTCGATGCATCCCGCTTCCCTCTCTCTCTCTCGCCATGCTGAAGAAGCGCCGCGGACAGAGAATGACAGAGTGGACGAGCGAACTCACGCCGGAGCTCTCCCCGCGTGTCCCGCTCTCAGACTGCTGGAAATATTGAGGGCGCGGCTTACGTTACAGCCTGCTCTCACTGCAGCTCACGCTTATTGCCATGGCAGCGTGCGCCCTTTTGAGAGCGCGACTTACGTCATTGCTGCACTCGATGTCTAGCGTATAGCAGCGTCGTAAAATGGCGGCCAAGCCCTGCCCCTTTTTCACTCTCTATCACTTCTCCCAGTTCCCTCTATTCAGGCGACTGGAGAGGTCCAGCATTGCAGTATATGAGCCTGTTACGAAGCACACTCGCCTGCACACAAAACACTGTTGAGAGAGTGATTTCTCTCTACCACTTCTCCCAGTCCCCTCTATTCAGGCGACTGGAGAGGTTCAGCATTGCAGTATACGAACCTGTTACGAAGCACACACGTCTGCACACAAAACACTGTTGAGAGCGTGACTTCTCTCTACCACTTCTCCCAGTCCCCACTATTCAGGCGACTGGAGAGGTTCACCATTGCAGTAAACGAGCCCGTTATGAAGCGCGCACGCCTGCACACAAAACGCTGTATTAAAGGCGATCCTAATAAGCAATTAAGAGTATTTTCCTCTTATGACTGTAGGCAGTGTGTCCCCTACATAGTGTGCACCCCTGCATATAAGCACTGTTAATTCAGCGCTATGGAAGATACAGCCGCTATTTCCTCGTCCCCAAGAAACATGGCGGTCTCAGACCCATCTTAGACCTCAGACATCTGAACAAGGCTCTTATCAAATGGCCTTTCAGAATGCTGACATTAAAACAGATCATCGCGCAAATCCGCCCGATGGACTGGTTTTCTCAGTGGATCTGAAAGATGCTTACTTTCATATCCAAATTATCTGTGTAAATCAAATCTGTGTGAGGGAGAACCGGCCTTCGGCTCATAGTCGAGCACGGAGTCACGGTTGCACATAAACTGCCTAGAAATGCTAGCAGTAGTGCTGGCCCTCAAGACTTTTTTACCACGTCTCTCAGGTCACCATGTTCTAGTCCGCACGGTCAACACGACAGTGGTCTCCTACATAAACCGCCAAGGCGGGCTCAGGTCGAGATGGCTCAACCAATAGGTCAGACATATCCTCCTATGGGCAAAAGGCAAATTACACTCGCTAAAAGCAGTGCATGTGCCAGGCAGACTGAACCAGGGAGCAGACATGCTCTCCAGGGGCCTAGTGTCCCCAGGAGAGTGGACCCTCCATCCCCAAACTGTTCAAATGATATGGAATGTTTTCGGGATGGCAGAGGTCGTCCTCTTCGCCTCCGAAGACAACTGTCACTGCCCGATTTACTTTTCAAAGAGCAAGGATGCAGTCTACTTTATGCTTTCCTCCAGTCCCGTGTCTCCCTCATGTCTTAAAAAGAATCAGGGAATGCGGGCATACAGTCCTGCTAGTGGCTCCACTTTGGCGAACCCACCACTGGTTTCCCTGAGTTGATTCAGCTACTATCAACAGCCCCATGTCCAGTTCCACTGAGAAAAAATCTCCTTTCTCAGGCAAACAGGACAGTCTGGCACCCCTGTCCCAAACTGTGGGCACTATATGTCTGGCCACTCAAAGGGAGCTCGAGTACCTCCCAGTGAGTGTTGTTAGCATGGCTATGTACCCAAAGTGCTTTCAACACCGTTCAAATCACTCTCTCTGCTCTCCCCCCCCCCCTCTGAGGATGAGAGACACCTGCTCTGCCCAGTTAGGGCTCTTAGAGCATATACTGAGCGGTCCTCCCACTTTAGACAGTCAGAGCAGCTCTTTGTAAGTTTTAGTGGCCGCACTTAAGGACTTCCGGTCACCAAACAAAGCCTGGTTAGATGGCTAGTGGACGCAATAGCATTAGCTTAGGACACTATGGGCCTCCAATGCCCCATAGGTGTTAAAGCTCATTCCACTCACTCTATTGGTGACATCTGTAGATCGGCAGACTGGTCCTTACCGTCTACTTTTACCAGATTCTACAGCCTGGAGGTCCCTGCACTGCAGGCGCAAGTCCTTGCTGTATAAGTATACTGAGACGGCCTCTGTAAGCCCCTCCTATTAAGTTGGCATCTGGGACCTTCATATGCTTCAATGCGTACAAAAGTTTTTCCTTGTAGTTACTGGCCCAGTACGCATAGAAATACATTAGTATATATACGTGTGTATATATATATATATATATATATATATATATATATATATATATATATATATATATATATATGTTATGATGTGTCAATAACTCTAGTCTTGGGACCCATGATGGCGGCGCGAGTACATCGCGAGGCTCGGGGTCTCTCCAGATTCTGCAATGTTGCGGTATATTTCTTGCTCATTTCGGGTCTGTTCATGCAGAACAGTTGTGCCTTTACATCGTACACCCGATGTGAGCTTTTGGATATTGGTTTGCGAATTTCCGACAGTTTTATGGACAACCTTCGACTCCTTCCTGAGATCACCAGAACACCCGATGCTATGCACTCTACCCGTCCAGGCGGAAGTGCTCGCAGGCGGCGTCGAGATCGTAAACAAAGGCGGGGGAAGCGCGGAGGACTAAGAGCTAAGCTAAAGCTAACACCACACCGGCTCTCTTTACCCAGCATTTTCCTTGCCAATGTACGGTCGCTGGTGAACAAAATGGAGGAGATTCGACTCAGTATCACACACAGCAAGAGACTTTTGAACTGTAACGTCTTAATATTCACGGAAACATGGTTAAACAGCGGAATACCGGACAACGCTATTGAGCTAGCGGGACGCCACACACTCCGGGCAGATAGAACATTAGATGGCTCCGGTAAGACCAGAGGTGGTGGATTGTGCATTTACATTAACAAAGCTTGGTGCACAAACTCTGCTATTGTTGGGAGACATTGTTCAGCTAACCTTGAGTTTCTCATGGTTAAATGTAGACCGTTTTATCTACCGCGGGAGTTCACTTCCACCATTATAACTGCAGCCTATATTCCCCCGGATGCTGATGCTAAGCTTGCTATGAAAGAACTTCACACAGCCATCAGTAAACAACAGACTGTTCACCCAGAAGCTGCGTTTATTGTTGCTGGTGATTTTAATCATTCAAACTTAAAGTCAGTGCTACCGAAATTTCACCAGCATGTTTCCTGTCACACCAGAGGAAACAAAACTTTAGACCATGTTTACACAAACATGGCTGGAGCTTACGTTGCGACACCCCTCCCCCACCTGGGACAGTCAGATCACCTTTCTTTGTTCCTCACCCCCAAATATGCACCCCTCATCAACCGTGTGAAGCCATCAGTGAAGACCATCAAGGTGTGGCCTGAGGGGGCAGATCTCATACTCCAGGAAAGGTTTCTACACACAGACTGGAGTATGTTTGCTTCCCAAGCCACCAGTGGCTCTCACACAGACATTGACTGCTACACCTCCTCTGTACTGGATTATATCAACACCACCACTGACAGTGTTACAACCCAGAAGCAGATCACCACATACCCTAATCAGAAGCCATGGATGAACAGGGAAGTACGACTCCTGTTGAAGACACGCAATGCTGCCTTCAGATCAGGAGATGCACAAGCCTACAGCACATCCAGAGCAAACCTGAAGAGGGGCATCAAGGAGGCCAAGCACTGCTACAAGCTAAAGATAGAGGGACACTTTTCCAACTTTGACCCTCGACGCATGTGGCAGGGCATTCAGGCCATCAGTGACTACAAACCCACCCACTCCACCCCCGCAGCCACTGACATCAACTTCCTGAACGAGCTAAATTACTTTTATGCTCGCTTTGAAAGAGACAACAGAGAAACTGCCACCAAGGCCAAACCCTCTGCTGACCACCCGCCAATCACACTCTCCTCCACAGACGTCTGCAATGCACTGGGTCGAATCAGCCCGCACAAGGCTGCTGGACCAGACAACATCCCTGGACGAGTACTCAGGGCATGTGCAGAACAGCTCGCTGGGGTTTTTACAGACATTTTCAACTTGTCTCTTGCCCAAGAAACCATACCAACATGCTTTAAATGCACTTCCATTGTGCCAGTACCAAAACACTCTAGCCCGAGGTGCCTTAACGACTACCGCCCTGTAGCACTCACACCCATCGTTATGAAGTGCTTTGAGCGGTTGGTCTTGGCACATCTAAAAGAATCTCTACCATCCACATTGGACTCACACCAGTTTGCCTACCGTAGCAATAGGAGCACAGAGGATGCAGTCTCCTTGGCACTGCACTCTGTGCTTACACATCTGGACAATAAGAACACGTATGCACGTATGCTGTTTGTTGACTTCAGCTCAGCATTCAACACTGTCATCCCAACCAAGTTAATAGCCAAACTTGGAGACCTGGGCATCAACACCTCAATGTGCAACTGGATATTGGACTTCCTGACCAACAGACCCCAGAATGTTCGATCAGGCTCCACCTACTCCACCTCCACCACACTCAATACTGGCGTACCACAGGGCTGTGTGCTAAGCCCATTTCTCTACTCCCTCTTCACCTCCGATTGCAAGCCTGTGTATGGATCTAATTCCATCATCAAGTTTGCGGACGACACTACGGTGATTGGACTCATCAGCAACAACGATGAGACCGCCTATAGGGAGGAGATCCAGCACCTGGCCACATGGTGCACTGAAAATAATCTGCTCCTCAACACCACCAAAACAAAAGAACTCATCGTGGACTTCAGGAAAGAGGCAAGAGGCACACACGACACCATCCACATCAATGGAACGGCTGTTGAGCGTGTCTCCAGTTTCAAGTTCCTGGGGATCCACATCTCGGCGGACATGTCCTGGACAACCAACACCTCCAGCCTGGTCAAGAAGGCTCACCAGCGTCTTTTCTTCCTGAGGACACTGAGGAAGAATCAGCTATCCTCGGCTATACTGGTGAACTTCTATCGCTGCGCAATAGAAAGCATCCTGACCAACTGTGTTACAGTATGGTATGGGAGCTGCTCTGCTGCAGAGCGCAAGGCACTACAGTGGGTGGTGAAAACCGCCCAGCGCATCACAGGGACTCCACTACCTGCCATCGACCACATCCAGAGGAAACGCTGTCTGCATCGAGCTCGCAGCATCCTTAAGGACTCCTCTCACCCAGCCCACAAACTGTTTTCTCTCCTGCCCTCTGGTAGGCGTTTCAGGTGCCTCCGGACCAGGACCAGCAGACTTAAGAACAGTTTTTTTCCCAGAACTGTCTCCATATTGAACTCTAACCCTCGTTGATCCCACTCCCCCTATATACTGATAACCCTCCTCTCCCCCTCACATCTGCCTTCACTTGTTATTTGCACTACTGGATGCTCATTTGCACTATCGACTGTTTATTACAGTAACCCCTGTACATATATGCATCTTGCACTACTTACCTAACTGGAATATGCTCATTTGCACTATATCGTTCATTGCTATACTGCCCATCTTAGCCTAACATATCATTATATACATCTATCTGTAAATTCTGCTTATAGTAATAGCCATCTGTATATATATTCAGTACATATCTACCCTGTAAATTCTGTTTATAGTAATATCCATCCGTATATTACATTCAGTATATATCTATCTATCTGTAAATTCTGTTTACAATAATAGCCATCTGTATATATATATTCAGTACATATCTATCTGTAAATTCTGTTCAGTATATATCTATCTGCAAACTGTTTATAGCAACATCCATCTGTATATTATATTCTATACATATCTATCTGTAAATTCTATTTATAGTAATAGCCATCTTTATATTTATTCAGTACATATTCATGTCCTGCACTTGCTGCTATTGCACTTCTGGTTAGACCCAAACTGCATTTCGTTGCCTCGTACCTGTACTTGTGTAATGACAATAAAGTTGAATCTAATCTAATCTAATCTAAAGTGTTCAGCTTGAGAGAGTACATGTCATTGCGCCTATATAGCACGGCGGGATTGAACAGGTTCCCATTGCGTCTTAAGACGCAGTATGACTGACCGTTCGAAAGGGAACGTACTCGGTTACTTACGTAACCTCGGTTCCCTGAGATAAGGGAACGAGTACTGCGTAGACGGCCGTGCTATGGGTGATCGTCGCTTCAGTCGATATAACCTGACGTTTTAGGGCATTACATCGTACCTTTAAGGCAGATGCCACGCCCATTTTGGCGGGCTTTGTGCTCTCCTTCGCGGGCATTGTGCCCATTGGTTCAATCAGTTACGCTGTTCTGCCATTGGTTCATGCAGTTCCCACTGGCCAGCCAATAGCGTGCGAGATGTCTCGACACTGTTTTGACTGGGCAGTAGTACTGTGTGATTTTACAAAAATGCTTCAGTAATTCGAGAAATAGATTATTTCCCATTGCGTCTTAAGATGCAGTACTCGTTCCCTTATCTCAGGGAACCGAGGTTACGCAAGTAACCGAATACGTTCTGTTTCCCGCCACTCGTCTGTCTCCCCGGTTACCATCATTATTAGTTCATCTGTGTCAGCTGTGTCATCATTATCCTCATTGTGTTCACTATAATAGTTCCTCCCTTTCCTTCAGTCTCTGTCCGATCTCAGTTATGTTTAGTGTGTTGTTGCCTGTCTTGCCTTTATTTGAGATTAAATCACATTTAGAATTGTATTTTCCTGTCTTCGTCTTCCTGCCTGCACACACCCGTGACAGTGGGAACTGGCGAACGTTTCACAAAACTTTAATAAATCAAAATAAACAAACGAAAATGAAAGTAAAAGTGGCAGCCCCTCACGGATGACAGTCGCATACACATAAACAGCCGCAGCTCGTCTGTATGGGCAAACCAAAATATTCATCCAAACATGGACCTCTATATACACTGAATTAATAATAAATTATAAATGTGTTCAGCATTCTGCAACAAATATTTTTCAAATTTTTCAGACTATTTTAAGTCGTAAAGTGAGCAGGATATATTAAAATGCAGCGCATGGATTCGGCAGGCATATATTCATGATACTAAGTGGGGCAGCTGGTCTCAGAGCCCTCCCTAGCTCTACAGCGCCCCACAAATGTCCAATGTACATCTGTGGTGAAAAATGAAATTGCAGTGCGCACTCAGAGAGCTTATTTTCACGTTAGGTAAACACACCTTACGTAACCTCGCTCCAGACCAGTCTTAAATATTAATAGAGTTTTGGTTCACACGTCACCTAAGGTGAGTGTGAGAGTGTCAGAAGATTCCTTCCTATATTACGGAGCACCAGCCAAGGAATTTCACCTTGACAATAAATAATCATGAAAGATCATTGTAGGAAGTTTGTCATCTGACCAATCTGAAGGATTTGTGAGATACAGTTGTGTTTGTTCTGAGAATAGACATGTTTTCCTCACTTTTAATATTAATATTTAATATTGAACAGCAAGACATAGCGTAGGTTATAGCATATAAAGCAACTCATAATCCTAAACAATTTCTCGATATAAAACAACATAAATCACCTAACAGCCAGACAAAAAAAGTCAAAACAGGATCGAAAAAAGCAAAACAGGATCGAGACCACAAGCGGGAACTCGATAATGTGTTGGAGCACTAAACAAGAGGCTATAAGGTTTAGAAAGTCATGTTTAGACTAAAATATAAATGTAATAATAATAAATAATAATCTTTTTAGGCTCTTGATGCGAGTCATTCTATTATTAGGAAAAAGGCACTGGAGGCGCTTCAGCGTGACGCAAAACACTAGAAATTAAATGTAGCATTTTTACACATTAAAAAACAAGTTGTATATCAATTATATTATTTTCAAGGAAATAATTATTGTAACATTTAAGTCCACTGGAAACGAGTTTGCTGAACCCAAGTGCAGTTTATTTAACAAAAATTCAAAACAAAGACTCACCAACACGCGGGTTACACATTCAATATCAGACAAAGACACACGGCAAACAGGAGGGTTTAAATACACATGGACTAATGACTGGACAAGGGACACCTGTGAACAATGATGAGACAATGAACCAATGACATGACACAACACATGAGGGCATGGGAATCACATGACAAAACCAGGAAGTGCATGGCAGGGAACATGACAGTGAACGTGAACATGAAACAACCCAAAACACACTGTTACAATTATCTTGCATAAGGAAAATGATCTTGTATCTGCTAATTCTATTCATCAGTGTTAAAATAAAAAAGGAAGAAACCGCATTTTCCATATTTCATTTCTGGTTTAAAAAAAGAAAAACTGAATGGATGCAAAAGTACACAGACCTTTTGGTATTATTTATTTAAATTTTTAATTTTGTGATTTTAACTTCTGCTTTAAAAAGCTTTTTTTTTGGATTGTAATGTTCTAATGTTCTTCTCATAACCATCTTGGGCACGTATCATTTATCATTAAATAGTGAAAAAAGTTTTTTCAGATTATTATGTTTTCTTATGTTTTAAATAAATGAAAATTTGAGCGATAGCAAATTTTAAATTAGTATTAACTTAGATTAATAAATGGGTGTATCCTTGTATTTCAGAAGTTAACGTAAAAGCATGAATATTTACAATGTCAATATGCCATGCTGTTCTACATAGAGAGACAGGAGACTATTGTTGTCTGTTAGTGAAGAATGTGTTTGATTATAAACAAGCTCTTCATGGTTACAGATTCCTAGCAAGTATAGCATTGTTCTTAGAAGATGGAATTAGCGTATTATAAACTACCCTACTGATCCCAGTGCCTAAGTGCTCCTGACTGGTGTCTGCGTCTGCGTCTGCGTCTGCATTGCATTGCGTTGTCGTATGTCATATGTCGCGTTGTTGCATGTCGTAATTACCCTAATTTCAAGATGACAACACATGACATTCTACTTGGGGCTGTTCATGTTCACCTTGGACTGGGAATAATGCATTTCTATTGCAACATGTACACTGACCAGGCATAACATTATGACCACCTTTCTAATATTTTGTTGGTCCCTCTTTTGCTGCCAAAACAGCCCTGACCCGTCGAGGCATGGACTCCACTAGACCCCTGAAGGTGTGCTGTGGTATCTGGCACCAAGATGTTAGCAGCAGATCCTTTAAGTCCTGTAAGTTGCGATGTGGGGCCTCCATGGATTGGATGGTTTGTTCAGCACATCCCACAGATGCTCGATTGGATTGAGATCTGTTCAGATCAGCCAGCCTTCACTCCCTATGTGCATCAATGAGCCTTGGCCGTCCATGACCCTGTCGCCGGTTCACCACTGTTCCTTCCTTGGAGCACTTTTGATAGATACTGACCACTGCAGACCGGGAACACCCCACAAGAGCTGCAGTTTTGGAGATGCTCTGACCCAGTTGTCTAGCCATCACAATTTGGCCCTTGTCAAACTCGCTCAAATCCTTACGCTTGCCCATTTTTCCTGCTTCCTGCATCAACTTTGAGGACAAAATGTTCACTTGCTGCTTAATATATCCCACCCACTAACAGGAGCTGTGATGAAGAGATAATCAGTGTATATATATATATGTATATGTGTGTTTCTGCATATACAATCTTTCTCAAAATATTACACACCCCTCACAGAATCTTTGAAAATGTGAATACTTTTAACAAAATTGTCACCATTCTGTTTAGTTTTGTTCATGGACTTTTAGTTGGTTTTATTTGTCACATGTTGATTTGTTTAGTTTCCCGCCACTCGTCTGTCCCCATAGTTACCATCATTATTAGTTCATATGTGTCAGCTGTGTGTCATCTATTTCCCTCGTTAGTGTTGGGACTATATGTAAACATCTTTTATGTAAAATATCTTATTGAGGACAGTGCTAAATAACAAAATAACATGCATTTTGTATGATCCCTCTTTTTCACACATTCTGCAAGAGGTTCACAAACTTTCAAGCACCACTGTAAAAAGAGAAATAAATAACTACATGAAATACAAACTGTCACGGATATGTTAATTTGATTTTGTTCTGTACCTGTGTTCCCAGTCATTGTTAGTGGCTTTGGATGGTAATTAGTTACACACCTTGTCTAGTTAATCATCTTGCCCTGTGTATTTAAGTCCTTATGTTCATTGTCTCATGTTAACTTTATGTGGATTGTTGCCTGTGTTCGAGTTCTCTTTGTTTAATAAATATATTCTGCGTGATGCATCATCTTCATTTTGATTTTACAAGCAACCTGTAAGAGCAGAATTTCACCTCTAACAGCGCAATACGAATGCCCCCGGCCGTCCCTCTCAATCATGGCCCTAGTTTACAGAAACCCACAAATCTGTCACGGGTTACTTGTAGTGATGTGACGTTCAGCACCAAGGCTTCGAAGCTTGTATCAAAAAAACGAAATATCTCATGCTGAAGCACTGTATCGGAGCTTGATTCGTTTTGCCATAACCACCTGATCTGTGACGTCCGAAGCCTCGTTTTCACACACAGTCACGTGACTGCTTCATATTCCGATTCAAAAATAGCGCGAACCCCTTGCGCAGGTTTCGAGTCTCATGCCCTTCGGTGAACTGAGACCGACTGAAACAGAGGGTGAGCTCTTTTAATTTTCAGCATGGAACCAGCATTTTCAGGTCATATCAACAAATAAAGTAAGCTTGTTATCATTATTATTATTATGTAATAAGAATATGATTTTCAAATAATAAATATAAATATAATAATTAATTATAATATAAATACATATTTAAATGTGTAGTTTAATGCATATTCAAATATATTATGTTAAATAATAATTCTACATAATATGAAAAAAAAAAAAAACTCAATTAATGAATACATGTGACCTCCTTCTGTAGGTTGAGTGCCTAATTTGTTCTCAACAGCTTTCTTATAATAACAACACATCCTCAATGTTGAGGCATTTTAGAGCTAAACATGAAAACACATCTTCTGGAAGAGGGCCAACAGCTACTAGCAACCAAGGTATAACTCTTCTGATCAGTCATTTATTTGTTTTTCAATTGCTGTCTTTATAATGAGGTATCTTAAATAGTGCAAAGTTATGTAATACTTCACTTATTTTTTTAAACACTTTACTGTATTCAGAAAACAGAAAACAAATTGATTGATGGCACCTTGGTCAACATGATTGTAAAATATTACCTGGAGATGCTGGCTTTAAGGAGTTTGTAGGAATGTTGGATCCAACCTACATTATTCCATCCTGCCATGATGAAAAATACAATGACGCCAAAAAGTCACACTTCTGAAAATATAGCTGAAGTGAAGTCAGCTTTGATGGAGGAGTGGGGCATTCAAAACAAAGTTAGGTGTCTTGTAACTGATGCTGCTGCCAATACGGTAGCCTGTGCCAGCATCCTGAAGCCCCACCACACAAACTGCATAGCACATGCCTTAAACCTGGTTGTGAAGAAGGCAATAGAACAAACACCAGGATTGGAGGATATTCGACTAAAAGCATGAACGATTGTGGCTCATTTTAAGTCTAGCACAACGGCAAGGGAAAGGTTATTGGTGTAAATCAGATGGCCAAACCAAATCACAAGTTGATTCAAGAGGTGTATACTCGCTGGAACAGCACATATGCCATGTTAGAGCATCTCTTTGCTCAGAGGGAGCCAGTATGTGCTACTCTGGTTACTCTGAATACAAGCCTCACACCTTTGACTTCAGAAGAGTACCAGACAGTAAATTAATGTAATGCATCACTTCAGTGAGGCTTCCACAGACTTGTCAGAAGAGAAGAGAGGTCAAAGGTGATTCTTCTTATACAAAATCACCTCAAAGAGCTCACAGGTTCATGATGGGATTACTTTGCAATTGTGTAACAACCTCTTGAGACTTCTTTCTGAGAAGATGTCTGTATATGAGACTATGAGTGTCCACATTATCCACGCTTTAAAACTATAGGCTTCTGCAAACGCACAGAATGCTGTGAGACGCCTCACAACAGAATGTGCTGCAATCATACGAGCAGGCCAAAACACCCCATCCACATCCTCTCAAATCCCAAAACAGGAGCTTCGGATAGGGTATCAAAGATTTTTGGGCTGCTTTTGCAACAGAAAGTCAAACGGACCGCAAAGTAAAATTGTTCACGTCAACGAATGCCGAACAAATGCCAAAAATCAGGGTGGATGGGCATGACCTTGAAAGCTGATGTAATATCGACCTTTGCAAGCCAGGCTGCGGTGCCAGCATGTTTAATGAGATTGACTGCTTGGTCTATGTCTTGATAATGCAGAGAGATACTTTTTGAGATTTTTATTTAGATTTGCTGAAGAACGACGTACAGGACATGCAGGACGGGCATGAGCTCCACCGCAGTAACTGCAGATAGCCAGAGTGTTGTCTAATGCAGCTAAAGTTATTAAAGTTTTTGCAGACTTGTTTCCCTGAGTTGAAACTGGAACGTTCGTTCCTGGAACGAGGGACGTATGATGTAGACTTGGGCACCTGCAGTTCCGGGAGAGTTGGGGGATCCAGTGTTATTTGAGGACAAGACGAGGTTGAATGAGAAATCGACCTGCAAATGGCACAGGAAACATTTCGACTGCCTAAGAAAACTTTATTGTAAAGTTCTAAGTCGAGAGCCCCCTAATATGGGCACTAATTCCAATGGGTGATACGAGCAGCACATTTAGCAGAAAAAAGTTTGTGGTATGTGTAGAAATGACTACCACCGAAAGAGCAGCTGAGCTCGGCTATGATGGAGAGATAGTCGTTTAGCTCTTTGCGTCTTGTGGGAAAGACGGCGCATATGACTTCTGTTAGTCTACTGAAAGCTATGCAGAATTCTGAAAAGGTGAGTAGTCGTTTGGTAGTGGGGGTGGAGTCTTTTAGGTGTATAGTTAAGGGACCGCATTCGAAAGAACGATGGGATTCGTTGGTAGGAACTGATGTAAGGAGAGAAGGAAGATCTATATCCGCACCTGCGAGAATTAGAGAGCGAAGTTGTGAAGACACTAGTGGAGGTTCCTGGGCTACTGCGTGAGGAGGAGGTGGTAGAAGTTCTGCTGATGTGAGGGTATGGGCTGCGAGCTGCGGCTGTAGACGTGGAGGGCTAAGCTAGAGACATCCTTGTAAATGCTTCTTGAATGGTATGGGTTGCGGGTGGAAAAGAGTGGGAAATAGGAGGAAAAGAAAGAGGAGGAACCGACTGTGGAGGCATCCTCACGCTGTGATCACCACCTGAAGAAGAAGAAAAAGGAAAAGGTAGGGAGGGTGGAACACAACCTCACGCTAGATTCTGCCCCTTTGTGAGAATTAAGATGAGTAGCAGCAGAAGTAAGAGACATTAAGTGAGAAGGGATTTCTGTCTCAAACCTGGAAGATCTTAAGCCTGAAAAGAAAACCTGAGGGTTGTTTGGAGCGGGATCCAATGCGGAACTATGATCGGCGGCTGCTGTTGCTGGCCAAGACGGGAGCGGACGAGGAAGTATGAGCGGTCGCTATGGGAACAGCGCGCGCAATGTGGTAGAGACAGTTCTGCTGCCACGGGGAAGAACAATTGGCTGAAGTGCGTTTGTTTTTTTTTCTTGGGGTTTTTTGGATGGAGTTTAGGAGTGCTGGGAGTGTTATTTGAACTCGCCAGTAGCTCAAATAGTTGGATCTTAGTAGATGGACACCGGAATTAGCAAGTGCTTGACGGAGACTGTTTACGGTCCATTTCGAAATAGAGGGAATTGACAGAGCCTCTATGCGAGTAGGTAGAGATGAAGACTGAGGAGGAAGAGAAGGAGAATAAGAGATGGAAGAAGCTGAGAGTCTTGATGGAGGTGGAGAGAGTGGTCTTCTTGAACGCGGCTTGTAAGAGCACTTGAGATGACGTCCTGGACGTTCAAGCTGTAGATCGCAATCTGGAGTTCCTGGAGATCGGACATGTTTCAACGACGGAAACATCCGAATGATGCAAAGACAACTAATGACAGACGGAGGTAGGTGGCTGCTTATATGCTTTTGGCAGTTAATTGAAAGATTATTCACTCCTCCCAGACCTGCGCTTGTGAACTCCTCCCGAAATTACGTTGTGAACTTCACTATGTGTCGACACAAATGACTTTATCTGGACTACCTTAAAGGAACTCCATGAAGGTATAAACAAACTAAAATCTTATATACAGGCCAGGCACAGCTGATCTCCCTGAATTAATAATGAATGAACAGGGAGTCAAGAGGAGTTGGGTCTTGTACTCCATGTTTCCCTCTGCTAGACAGGGCATGGTGTGACAGGCAAAACAAGTTATTTTTGTGTGTTTCTTGTTGAAACAGGACAGTTAGTATAGAGTTGCCAACTTCAGCAAAGGAAAATAAGGGACAGTACTGGTTCTTTACAGGAATATAAGAGACAGTATAAGGGACACTCAAAATATTTGTACTGTACCATATAGTGTAGGCATTTAAGTGTCGGCAGTTATGTGTATGTTATGGGTCTAATGCTATTTCATGCATTCTGACTTATTTACAGTTAAAGAGTTGATTCTCCGAGCAAGTTTCAGAAAGTTTTTTTTGCGAGTATGGCCATGTATGACGTCATAAAGGGTGGATTTCTTGTATGGGCACTTCTCCCGGATGAACGTGCCCATCAACGAGCTTCATTCGGGTTACGGGAGCTGTTGGCAGCGCTGTCATTGTGTTTTTAGACCACAAAATCAACAATGTCACTAAAAAAGTGTGTTTCTGGTTGTGAGGGAAAGATAACCTTGTTCAGCTTCCCAAATAACCCAGCATTAAGGGAACAGTGGATGCAGTTTGTGTTTCTGGAGTTCCGCAAGCGTGTGTGTTTGTTCCCGGTCATGAGTGGAAACCGCAGGCGGGAGTGAAATTGCATCAAATGTTTTGTTGGCAATCGCCGCATAAGTGCATATAATGTGAACTACACCAACGTTTAGTGACTCTAAAGTTATGCAGGGATAATGCCATGATGTATTGTGTGTGTGTGTGTGTGTGTGTGTGTATGTGTGCGCTCATGACTCTTTAGCTCCGCCCACTGCACGCCTCCACAAGCTCGGCTGTTTTCAGAAAGAATCGGTACAGTGTATATTTTATAAATATGATCAAACTAAAGACTCTTCTGAGATATGAAGGATCAACACTACTCTATAAGTACTCAAGATTAACATGAGACTGGCAGAAACTGTGTGTGTTATGTACCCTTTAATTCTTAATTTATAGTTTGATTAGGATGAAATGAATGATGTGGCCAGAAACAGGACCCAGATAGCATTTAATCAATGAAACAATGTTGAGTCAGTGTTGATGCGTCAACACTAATTGCATTGAATTAATGTTACAAAGTGATGTTCCTTTAGCATTACTCTTGCACCCAATGTTGAGATTTCAACCACAAATCAATGATAATATCATTGAATCAACCTTATGAAGTGATGTTGGTTCAATGTCACGTTTGCACCTGCATTTAATGTTGAAACAATGGTGAACAAAAAATATCAATGGTAATGCTATTGAATCAATATTACACTATGATTGATACTACATCACTGCTGCTGAATCAGTATTGAAATGAACAAAAATAATCAATGGTAATATTGTTGAATCAACGTTACGTTATGATGGATTCTGCATCACTATTGTTGAATCAACACTGAAATTAACAAAAATAAACTTTGGTAATATTGTTTGATCAATGTTACAATGTGATGTTGATTCTAAGTCTCTATTGTTGGAACTGAAAATACTACTGAAATGTAATGACAACATAAAACAACCAAGTTGAAACAACATTAATATTTCAACTACACTTCAACTGTGCGTCAACAAAATTCCTGATTATTTCAAAGTTTGGGGAAAACCTTTTCAAATATAAACGACACCTTCCCAGCGGTCGAATCAATTGAATTTATTTAAAACTGCCTGAAAATCATGAAAATCACTGTCTCCACCCATGTGTGCTGTCGACTTTCATCAAAATTTCAATGCTGATCCAACATACTTTAAACCTTGAAATTTCAATCTCAACCAAAATGATGGTTTGGATCAAAACTCAACATTGTATCAATGTCACCATGCTATCTGGGGAGGCACTCATAGAAACTGAATGGTAAAAACACTCAAAATGGCAGCTGGAGAAAAGGTAAAAAACTGCTAATCATCTTCAAATTGATAACATTGTTGTCAGATTATTCAGAGATTCCACATATTTTATTGAAACACATGGAAGGAGCCTTATGCAATTTATGTAGATTTATGCATTTTCAAAAATGCATTTGATTAGGCTTGGTCTGTGCTTCAACAAAAAATCTTAAATCAACATTTAGTAGATTAAATAGCTAGTATAAGATGAAAGTGACTCATTCTGACCTTCCAGAGCTGTTTTTAAATAATCACATTAAAGGGAGCAGAAGTTAAATAACCACACAATATTTATATATTGAGTGCAAGACGAAAAAAACTAAAAATAGCTGTTAACCTTTTAACTGTGACTACAAGAATTCCTTACACATTGAAAATATATCTATACAAATTAAATAAATCTGTAAAGCGGCAACTTTATTCAGAGACTGCAGAGGATCCCTTAAATAAGAAAGTATACTTTCTGTCTGTTCACAACTTGTAATAATTACTTTAATGAGCTCATTGTTTCTGCCTAAAATTAATACTTGTTAGCTAACTGCGTGATTTATATTATCTTAGAGAACTGTACTTTTCTGAAATATGGACATTACTTGGAAACAGTCTCCTCTGATAACAGATCACTCTAAATTGTAATGTAGACACGTGCTTTTTATGTAAAGCTGCTTTGAAATGATGTATTGTGAAAAACGCTATATAAATAAATGTGGATTAAATGTATGTATTCTCATAAATATACTTTATGTAGCCTACATCTCAGAATATAATTGAATTATACTGACAGAAAAGTCTGTCTATTTGTACTCAATCTCAATTCAAAACACAGCCGAAAAAAGCGGTTTTCTTATAAGCATTGCTTGCGTGCATGTAATCTATTGCAATCATCAGACATTGAACAGCATATAAATCAAAACTGAACTGAATGAAATGTCATTCCGGGAAGAGCTAGGAGAAGGAGTAGTCAGGTGGAGACCCAGATGACAGCCAGGAGAAAAGCCCATGTCAGAGTTTATGGAGGGAAGAGCCATAGTGAAGATTTGGCTGTCAACACCAGGGGAACAATGGACGAAGATGGAGCCAATGGACATGGGGACCTGGGCGCAGATGAATATCCAGCGAGACCAAGCGACACTGATGGTCCTGGAGGCAGAGTCGGAGCTGTAGTTGAGGACTGTCTGAGGTGAATCCGGGGTGCCAGAGGGCTGAGGTGGAGCCGGTACGACTGAGGGCCGAGGTGGAGCTGGAGGGAAGGTGCAGCCAGACGGAGACAAAGGGATGGAGAGAAGTAGTGCAGCAGGTGGCTCAGATGTCCATGGCGCAGGCAGAGCGATGTCTGACCAAGGTGGAGGACTGAGGAAGCCCGGTGAAGCCGTAAGACAGATGTTCGTAGGTGGAGCCGAAGGAGGGAGGAGCCAAGGCAGAGCTGAGAGGTTGAAAGGTCAACGGCTGAAGGTGGAGCCAGGGGATCCTCTTGACTAGATGGAGCTTGGAGACTTGGAGCTGGGCATGACCAACGGGGCCGAGAGACATTTTGTGAGGCTCAGGCTGTAGGGCCCATAGCTTGCTCAGTCCTTAACTCTGGCACTCTCATCGCAGCAGGCTCTGGCTCTCTGTTTGCAATGGTCTCTTACGTCTTGCCCGTGCAGTGGGGTGGTGGCTGGCTGGGCTCTGGGTCCAGAGTGGGGCTGGTGATGTCCTCCGCTGGGCAGATGGTGAAAGCAGATCCATTGTTCACCAGCACCCACTTCACATACGCCAAGCCAGATCTAAAAAGTTCCTTGTATGGTCTTCCAGTGAACAGTCCTTCTGCTCCAGGCAGAGCAGTGGGACGGCGTGTTTGTCCATTGGAGAGGCCAGGTGAAAAATATGTACTATTAAATGCATAAAAAATGTACTTGAGTATGTTTTTAGTACAATACAAATATACTATCATGTATTTTTAATACATTTAATAGTATGTCTTTTTCACCTGGGGAAGAAAAAAGAAAAATGCTGCAAAAAACCTCTTCTAGGTTCGGCTTCTGTCATGTTACGGTGTGGCTTTATAACATGCACAGTAGATTCGAGGGAACAATGAGTTTAACTCAGAAAACAAAAAATAAAGCTACTACACTTAAACATTGACAAGACCGAACAATGAACTGAAATAACTGAGGTCTTAAATACACAGGGAGAGTAATCAACGTAAAACAGAACAGGTGCAGGAACCAGGAAAACTGACGATAACTTGGAACAGTGAAAACAAAAACAAAAGAACATTAGCAGAATATACATGTTACAATACTATTATTACATTCATATTAGTTTACTTACTACATAAAGTATACTTAAAAATATAGTTAAACTCTACTTTTTTTTATTTTTATAAGGGATTGTATGTGGTCAGAAGTTTTCCCATGTCAGATCCTTAGGCCAACAATTTTCTTGATTTCTTCACAGTAATCCTGATGGTCCCACTAATGTTTGCTTGAAAGTGCTTAGCAAACTGCAATAAAAATGGAAAACTTTATATATGCGTTACAGTAAAATATAAAAAGCTTACCTTTTCAATATATGTAATGATCTCATCATTGCTCAGATCAACAAAGGATCTCATTTTGAAAGTTGCATAAGCAAATGCTGTCATATCTATGAAATTCAAATTAGATTAATTTCAATGTAGGTGAATACAACTTTAATAACAAAATCTGGGAGGTGAGTAATAAAAAATGCATGAATAGATCAATTTGGCTTACTTCGGGGGAGTTGTTGAGTTGTTGTCAGTTGGGCAGTGGATGTTAATGTAGTTGATATTGATGGTGATGACATTTGAGCTTTAGATGTGGATGCTACAGTTGTTGATGCAGCTGTTGTTGGTTCAGATCCAGATGTTGGCGTAGTTGATGCTTCTGTTTGAGTCGTCGATGTGGTTACAGTTGTTGCTGCAGCTGTTGTCGTTGGTTCAGATGCAGATGTTGATATAGTTGATGCTTCTGTTTGAGTCGTCGATGTGGTTACAGCTGTTTCTGCAGCTGTTGCCATTGGTTCAAATGCAGATGTTGCCGTAGTTGATGCTTCTGTTTGAGTTGTGGATGTGGTTACAGTTGTTGCGGCAGCTGTTGTTGTTGGTTCAGATGCAGATGTTGTCATCGTTGATGCTTCTGTTTGAGTCATGGATGTGGTTACAGTTGTTGCGGCAGCTGTTGTCGTTGGTTCAGATGCAGATATTGGCGTAGTTGATACTCCTGTTTGAGTTGTAGATGTGGTTTCAGTTGTTGCTGCAGCTGTTGTCGTTGGTTCAGATACAGATGTTGCCATAGTTGATGCTTCTGTTTGAGTTGTGGATGTGGTTTCAGTTGTTGCTGCAGCTGTTGTCGTTGGTTCAGATGCAGATGTTGATATAGTTGATGCTTCTGTTTGAGTCGTCGATGTGGTTACAGTTGTTTCTGCAGCTGTTGCCATTGGTTCAAATGCAGATGTTGCCGTAGTTGATGCTTCTGTTTGAGTTGTGGATGTGGTTTCAGCTGTTTCTGCAGCTGTTGCCATTGGTTCAGATGCAGATGTTGCCATAGTTGATGCTTCTGTTTGAGTTGTGGATGTGGTTTCAGCTGTTTCTGCAGCTGTTGCCATTGGTTCAGATGCAGATGTTGCCGTAGTTGATGCTTCTGTTTGAGTTGTGGATGTGGTTTCAGTTGTTGCTGCAGCTGTTGTTGTTGGTTCAGATGCAGATGTTGTCATCGTTGATGCTTCTGTTTGAGTCGTCGATGTGGTTACAGTTGTTTCTGCAGCTGTTGTCGTTGGTTCAGATGCAGATGTTGATATAGTTGATGCTTCTGTTTGAGTCGTGGATGTGGTTACAGTTGTTGTGGCAGCTGTTGTCGTTGGTTCAGATGCAGATGTTGTCATAGTTGATGCTTCTGTTTGAGTCGTCGATGTGGTTACAGTTGTTTCTGCAGCTGTTGTCGTTGGTTCAGATGCAGATGTTGATATAGTTGATGCTTCTGTTTGAGTCGTGGATGTGGTTACAGTTGTTGCGGCAGCTGTTGTTGTTGGTTCAGATGCAGATGTTGTCATCGTTGATGCTTCTGTTTGAGTCGTCGATGTGGTTACAGTTGTTTCTGCAGCTGTTGTCGTTGGTTCAGATGCAGATGTTGCCGTAGATGATGCTTCTGTTTGAGTTGTGGATGTGGTTTCAGTTGTTGCTGCAGCTGTTGGCGTTGGTTCAGATGCAGATGTTGGTGTAGTTGATGCTTCTGTTTGAGTTGTGGATGTAGTTTCAGTTGTTGCTGCAGCTGTTGTCATTGGTTCAGATGCAGATGTTGGCATAGTTGATGCTTCTGTTTGAGTTGCGGATGTGGTTTCAGTTGTTGGTGTAGCAGTTGTCGTTGTTGCGGATGTAGTTGTTGGTGTAGTTGTAGATGTGGTTTCAGTTGTTTCTGCAGCTGTTGTCGTTGGTTCAGATGCAGATGTTGGTGTAGTTGATGCTTCTGTTTGAGTTGTAGATGTGGTTTCAGTTGTTGCTGCAGCTGTTGTCGTTGGTTCAGATGCAGATGTTAGTGTAGTTGTAGATGTGGTTTCAGTTGTTGCTGCAGCTGTTGTCGTTGGTTCAGATGCAGATGTTAGTGTAGTTGTAGATGTGGTTTCAGTTGTTGCTGCAGCTTTTGTCGTTGGTTCAGGTGCAGATGTTGGCGTAGTTGATGCTTCTGTTTGAGTTGTAGATGTGGTTTCAGTTTTTGCTGCAGCTGTTGTAATTGGTTCAGATGCAGATGTTGGTGTAGTTGATGGTTCTGTTTTAGTCGTGGATGTGGTTACAGTTGTTTCTGCAGCTGTTATCGTTGGTTCAGATGCAGATGTTGGTGTAGTTGATGCTTCTGTTTGAGTCATGGATATGGTTTCAGTTGTTGCTGCAGCTGTTGTCGTTGGTTCAGATGCAGATGTTGGCATAGTTGATGCTTCTGTTTGAGTTGTGGATGTGGTTACAGTTGTTGCTGCAGCTGTTGTCGTTGGTTCAGATGCAGTTGTTGGAGTAGTTGATGCTTCTGTTTGAGTCGTGGATGTGGTTTCAGTTGTTTCTTTAGCTGTTGTCGTTGGTTCAGATGCAGATGTTGGTGTAGTTGATGCTTCTGTTTGAGTCAAGGATGTGGTTACAATTGTTTCTGCAGCTGTTGTTGTTGGTTCAGATGCAGTTGTTGGTGTAGTTGATGCTTCTGTTTGAGTCGTGGATGTGGTTTCAGTTGTTGCTGCAGCTGTTGTCGTTGGTTCAGATGCAGATGTTGGCGTAGTTGATGCTTCTGTTTGAGTCGTGGATGTGGTTACAATTGTTTCTGCAGCTGTTGTTGTTGGTTCAGATGCAGTTGTTGGTGTAGTTGATGCTTCTGTTTGAGTCGTGGATGTGGTTTCAGTTGTTGCTGCAGCTGTTGTCGTTGGTTCAGATGCAGATATTGGCGTAGTTGATGCTCCTGTTTGAGTCGTGGATGTGGTTTCAGTTGTTGCTGCAGCTGTTGTCGTTGGTTCAGATGCAGATGTTGGCGTAGTTGATGCTTCTGTTTGAGTCGTCGATGTGGTTACAATTGTTTCTGCAGCTGTTGTTGTTGGTTCAGATGCAGTTGTTGGTGTAGTTGATGCTTCTGTTTGAGTCGTGGATGTGGTTTCAGTTGTTGCTGCAGCTGTTGTCGTTGGTTCAGATGCAGATGTTGGTGTAGTTGATGCTTCTGTTTGAGTTGTGGATGTAGTTTCAGTTGTTGCTGCAGCTGTTGTCATTGGTTCAGATGCAGATGTTGGCATAGTTGATGCTTCTGTTTGAGTTGCGGATGTGGTTTCAGTTGTTGGTGTAGCAGTTGTCGTTGTTGCGGATGTAGTTGTTGGTGTAGTTGTAGATGTGGTTTCAGTTGTTTCTGCAGCTGTTGTCGTTGGTTCAGATGCAGATGTTGGTGTAGTTGATGCTTCTGTTTGAGTCGTGGATGTGGTTTCAGTTGTTGCTGCAGCTGTTGCCATTGGTTCAGATGCAGATGTTGCCGTAGTTGATGCTTCTGTTTGAGTTGTAGATGTGGTTTCAGTTGTTGCTGCAGCTGTTGTCGTTGGTTCAGATGCAGATGTTAGTGTAGTTGTAGATGTGGTTTCAGTTGTTGCTGCAGCTGTTGTCGTTGGTTCAGATGCAGATGTTAGTGTAGTTGTAGATGTGGTTTCAGTTGTTGCTGCAGCTTTTGTCGTTGGTTCAGGTGCAGATGTTGGCGTAGTTGATGCTTCTGTTTGAGTTGTAGATGTGGTTTCAGTTTTTGCTGCAGCTGTTGTAATTGGTTCAGATGCAGATGTTGGTGTAGTTGATGGTTCTGTTTTAGTCGTGGATGTGGTTACAGTTGTTTCTGCAGCTGTTATCGTTGGTTCAGATGCAGATGTTGGTGTAGTTGATGCTTCTGTTTGAGTCATGGATATGGTTTCAGTTGTTGCTGCAGCTGTTGTCGTTGGTTCAGATGCAGATGTTGGCATAGTTGATGCTTCTGTTTGAGTTGTGGATGTGGTTACAGTTGTTGCTGCAGCTGTTGTCGTTGGTTCAGATGCAGTTGTTGGAGTAGTTGATGCTTCTGTTTGAGTCGTGGATGTGGTTTCAGTTGTTTCTTTAGCTGTTGTCGTTGGTTCAGATGCAGATGTTGGTGTAGTTGATGCTTCTGTTTGAGTCATGGATGTGGTTACAATTGTTTCTGCAGCTGTTGTTGTTGGTTCAGATGCAGTTGTTGGTGTAGTTGATGCTTCTGTTTGAGTCGTGGATGTGGTTTCAGTTGTTGCTGCAGCTGTTGTCGTTGGTTCAGATGCAGATGTTGGCGTAGTTGATGCTTCTGTTTGAGTCGTGGATGTGGTTACAATTGTTTCTGCAGCTGTTGTTGTTGGTTCAGATGCAGTTGTTGGTGTAGTTGATGCTTCTGTTTGAGTCGTGGATGTGGTTTCAGTTGTTGCTGCAGCTGTTGTCGTTGGTTCAGATGCAGATATTGGCGTAGTTGATGCTCCTGTTTGAGTCGTGGATGTGGTTTCAGTTGTTGCTGCAGCTGTTGTCGTTGGTTCAGATGCAGATGTTGGCGTAGTTGATGCTTCTGTTTGAGTCGTCGATGTGGTTACAATT
Organism: Rhinogobio ventralis; assembly: GCA_039654625.1. NCBI lineage: Eukaryota > Metazoa > Chordata > Actinopteri > Cypriniformes > Gobionidae > Rhinogobio > Rhinogobio ventralis. Next base: position 26,003,379 of record CM077217.1, on the reverse strand, counting down.
GTTTCTGCAGCTGTTGTTGTTGGTTCAGATGCAGTTGTTGGTGTAGTTGATGCTTCTGTTTGAGTCGTGGATGTGGTTTCAGTTGTTGCTGCAGCTGTTGTCGTTGGTTCAGATGCAGATATTGGCATAGTTGATGCTTCTGTTTGAGTCGTGGATGTGGCTACAGTTGTTGCTGCAGCTGTTGTCGTTGGTTCAGATGCAGATGTTGGCGTAGTTGATGCTTCTGTTTGAGTCGTGGATGTGGTTACAATTGTTTCTGCAGCTGTTGTTGTTGGTTCAGATGCAGTTGTTGGTGTAGTTGATGCTTCTGTTTGAGTCGTGGATGTGGTTACAATTGTTTCTGCAGCTGTTGTCGTTGGTTCAGATGCAGATGTTGATGTAGTTGATGCTTCTGTTTGAGTCATGGATGTGGTTTCAGTTGTTGCTGCAGCTGTTGTCGTTGGTTCAGATGCAGATGTTGGCATAGTTGATGCTTCTGTTTGAGCTATGGATGTGGTTTCAGTTGTTGCTGCAGCTGTTGTCGCTGGTTCAGGTCCAGATGTTGGCATAGTTGATGCATCTGTTTGAGTTGTGGATGTGGTTACAGTTGTTGCTGCAGCTGTTGTCGTTGGTTCAGGTCCAGATGTTGGCGTAGTTGATGCTTCTGTTTGAGACGTGGATGTGGTTACAGTTGTTGCTGCAGCTGTTGTCGTTGGTTCAGATGCAGATGTTGGTGTAGTTGATGCTTCTGTTTGAGTTGTGGATGTGGTTACAGTTGTTGCTGCAGCTGTTGTCGTTGGTTCAGATGCAGATATTGGCATAGTTGATGCTTCTGTTTGAGTCGTGGATGTGGTTACAATTGTTGCTGCAGCTGTTGTTGTTGGTTCAGATGCAGGTGTTGTCATCGTTGATGCTTCTGTTTGAGTCGTGGATGTGGTTACAATTGTTGCTGCAGCTGTTGTCGTTGGTTCAGATGCAGATGTTGGCGTAGTTGATGCTTCTGTTTGAGTCGTGGATGTGGTTACAATTGTTTCTGCAGCTGTTGTTGTTGGTTCAGATGCAGTTGTTGGTGTAGTTGATGCTTCTGTTTGAGTCGTAGATGTGGTTACAATTGTTTCTGCAGCTGTTGTCGTTGGTTCAGATGCAGATGTTGATGTAGTTGATGCTTCTGTTTGAGTCATGGATGTGGTTTCAGTTGTTGCTGCAGCTGTTGTCGTTGGTTCAGATGCAGTTGTTGGTGTAGTTGATGCTTCTGTTTGAGTCGTGGATGTGGTTTCAGTTGTTGCTGCAGCTGTTGTCGTTGGTTCAGATGCAGATATTGGCATAGTTGATGCTTCTGTTTGAGTCGTGGATGTGGTTACAATTGTTTCTGCAGCTGTTGTCGTTGGTTCAGATGCAGATGTTGGCATAGTTGATGCTTCTGTTTGAGCTATGTATGTGGTTTCAGTTGTTGCTGCAGCTGTTGTCGCTGGTTCAGGTCCAGATGTTGGCATAGTTGATGCATCTGTTTGAGTTGTGGATGTGGTTACAGTTGTTGCTGCAGCTGTTGTCGTTGGTTCAGATGCAGATGTTGGCATAGTTGATGCTTCTGTTTGAGACGTGGATGTGGTTACAGTTGTTGCTGCAGCTGTTGTCGTTGGTTCAGATGCAGATGTTGGTGTAGTTGATGCTTCTGTTTGAGTTGTGGATGTGGTTACAGTTGTTGCTGCAGCTGTTGTCGTTGGTTCAGATGCAGATGTTGGCGTATTTGTTTGTGCAGCTGGTGATGTAAAAGAAAATAAAACAGCTAAACTTTAATAGATAAGATAGAAGACTATCATTTATAAATGATTTGTGTGTCTTATAAGAGACATTAAAAAATCTGCCGTGTTAGGGGTATTCCAGGACCAGGGTTGGAAACCACTGATCTAGAATACCCCTTTGCCAGTAAGTGAGACCCCTTGCATTTGCTGTCTATTAATGATGTTTAAAGATTGTAAGGCAGTAGGTTTTTGTAATGGGCTTTTGCAATGCCAATTATATATTTTATATAATCCTACTGCTCAGAATACCTGTGGGAGAGGGAATTGCTGGGTCTAACATCATTATGAATTATGAATTTTTAGTCATTAGTGGATGCAGATATATTATGTAATGTGTGTTAACAAACAATGAAAACAGATCAATAATCGATCAATAATTTTCATTATTTTAATGTTATATTGTGTAGTGTTTTTTTTTAATTCACACCGTTGAGATGGTGATATGGACATGCCCGCATTCAAGCATTACAGCTCATCCTTTTACAGCAGATTTAACTGAAAGTCGTGACCTTAATATGATTTTCATTCACAATAATCAATCCTAAAATTTGTCATTTGTAACGTTTCGTGCAATCTGTTGCGCACACACTCAAACTCCGAGGATGTCCCAGATCTTGGCTCATTTTGAGTCAGACTTGTGAATTCAGTTAACTGGAAACTCGCTCTGAATGGATCATCAAATCAGTAAGTTGTTGACTCGAGAACAATCCAATTCGCAAATGAAATGGTAAATGGTAACTCTCTGAAATATTCTGGTCTGTATATCATCCAGTCAAAACAGAAGGAGTGTGTGCTCACTGACAGCAAACCATGTGTGCAGGCCTTTGAGACATTGGTTGCGTTACATGTCAGTCAAACGTCATCTTGGGCGGTCCTTGACCAATTGCTAATAGAGCAAACGTGGTTGTCTATACAGGCGGAGTGTCTGGACCTCCATAGGGTGTGCGTGCATCTTTACCAAGGTACACGCCCATCACTGTTGGAACACCATTACTTTGGCAAAAGACCAAAAAATGACCATAATCATTTGGTGTCTTAAAGCACTAGTAAAATCCCCCAAATGCATTATTGTCCCAAGGAACAATGGCTAAATCCCCCCTCGGCCAGCACCTCTATGCACTGGATTTGGATTTGGCTATCCAACATACCAATAAGGCTTGCCACCAATGAGCAAAAGCCCTGTTATTCGTGATGGAGCAGTCCTGTTATGAGTCGAGTCTACCTTTACAGCTGGCATGCTAAAATGTGAACATCACCTCATCATAATCATTCGCGAGTGTGTGACATTCTTCGCGGCTGTTCTTTAAATTGATGGTGAGAGGAAGGAAACATTGCAGGATCGGTATTGTACACGATATATCAGCCTCCATCTGCTCGATGGTCCGTTTGCCGTGGTCAGGACTGATCTAGCACCAGGTTTTTTAGCATTGACCAATGACAAGGTGAGTGCACAACTCAATTAGCAATTGAGGTGGACAATGCTAAAAACAAAAATCCTGTTCCTGAAAAGGCCATTCAGGAGCATTTTGTTGTCACCCCCTTGCCTCTGTCTGTAGCTGTCACTCAGTTAAACAGCCGAATCTCAGCCGTTCTCTCTCGAACAGTTACCAGTTCATTAGTCTCAGCCTCAGACGTCACGCCACGGACCGATGCATAACGTCTGATGCATATGGGACACTTTTCTGGAAACACTTCAGGAGTTTCGAAGTCGTCATCTGATTGGTTGAATTCTACAGGATGTCCGTGAGACGTGTGTGTCGTATTCTTTAACAGTCCGCCTGGAAACAAATGCCGTGACGCCAAACCCCCTCGTTGAAGAAGAACGCCGTCGTGTTTACAAATTTGACAATGAGCGCTTACAAGGATCAACTAAACGCTGGAATTTCAAAAGTACGTGAAGATCGCGGCTCCATTGTTGCAGTAAATTTGCACAACATTCTTCAATGAATAATTTATAGATGCACGGCAGTCTGTTATTGCAGGGACATCGACTTTACATTTTCACGCCCCTAAACATGAGGCGGAACAAAACTAACTGTGATTGGTTGCGTTACATGTCAGTCAAATGTCCTCTTGGGCGGTCCTTGACCAATGAAAGCTGTGAAAGTGTCCAGACATTCTGCCGTCAGTCTAAAGGTCTGGCTACGCGAGACTACCAGTTCATGAACAGGGGCTAATTGCACTACAGCACACACAAGCTAACCATCCCCACAGCATTAAAGCTAACGCACCATTCAATCGATGTGTGTTGAGCCCTGACAAACTTTTATTATTATAACTTATTATTTAGTAGTCAGAATAAGACCCAGGCAAAAAAATGTCAGTGTCTGACAGCATGGTGCAACATCCATAAGTTCATGGGCTCCCATCTCCGGCATGTGTTGTAAAGGGTCCAACTGACTGACTGTTATAAAACTGATTTTTCCCTGATTACACAGGTTTCTGTGAGGATGATGCGGCACCCGAAAGAGAAGATGATTGTGGAGCATCTCTCTCCAGTTGAACTCCACCTCCGTCAAAAGCCCAGAAACCGAGGGTAAAACCAAAATTCCTCCAGAGTACCGGGTGTTCCAGAATGTGTTTAGTAAGCGGTTGGCGACCCGTCTACCACCTCATCGGCCATGGGACTGCGTCATCGACCTGCTGTCTATTAAACCTTTATTTCTCATTTATTGCATGATTTATATTCATGATTATTTTTTATTCCTTTCTACCACACGTTACTGATGTGTGCTATATTAAATCTCAGATGCAAATATTATGTCATAAAATATCTTAATAGTGATTTGCATCAAAATAATTGTAGATATTTTTAGCTATTTTTTTTTACCAAAGACTGCAGTCTTTATAGCCTTTAGGACTATTGTTGTTTGAACAATTGTTCATGCAATTTCTATCATGAAGTCAAATTCCACTCAAATGTTTTTTGTTTTTGTTTTACTTTATTAAATGCTAAATTTAAATACTATAGAGTATTATATTGTTGTCAGCGTTTTTTTGCAATAATGAAGAGAAAAGAGCAAGATCTAATTGCAGCAGTTTTAAATTTTAATAAATACAAACTCAAAACCAAACACTCAGGATACTAGAATGACCAGGAACAGAACAACCAACATAATCCAGCAAGAACAGACGATGAACTGAAAGAAACACAGAGCTTAAATACACAACCAAACCAATTCACGAAATGAACAAGTGCAACTGATAATCAAATCAATGAAAAATCAGAGACCAACTGAAACTGAACTAAAACATGACAAAACTCACCCAAAACAGAAACACAGGTCACCCGTAACAATAGTATAATATGTAGTAATTTAATAAATAGATATAAGAATAGGATGTATTAACATTAAACAAGTGTTATTCTTTGATGTGCATAGTTTATTTTACATTTAATGAAAAACTGACTGACTCAACATCATATGATTTATTGACTAAACACTGCCAGCATTTTATTATAATTCACTGTTCAGATAAATAAGTGCAAAATATAAAAGCAAATCTGCAGAATTCAGATTGTTCTCAGAATTTAAATTCTTTTGTAACTGACAAACTAATGGTGATTGTATTATTTTTTTTGTAATAATAATAGAAATGCTACTAATAATAAATGTTAGGTTGTCAGTATAAATAGCCCTCTCACCTGTTGGTATTGATCTATCAATCAGTAAAGCCAATCCAGCATATAAAATAAATCGATACATCTTTCAAGAGTTTGCTACCGAACCTAATGCAAGAAAAATAACCTCTGAGAAACAACCTAACATGAATAACGCTTACTTAATGACTGATCATCTTAAATGTTGACTGACTGAGGACTGATATGTTTTGACATAATACTGTCCTTAAGCTCCACCCACCCATTATTTTATACTAATATAACAGGCTCTCAGAGTGGGTCACCAGAGTTCACTAAGATTATTATTATAATTTTTTTTAAATTAAACTAATAATTTATATCAAAAGAAATATAAAATATTAGATAGATTCACCCAACTAAATATACTGTCTTAGAAGGTTCAATAATAAAATATTATTAAGGAAAACCTCGTTAGTCAAGCCAGATTCATAATATTTAAAGTTAGCAAATTAAAAAATAAAATACACTACCAGTCAAAAGTTTGGAAACTGTACTATTTTGATTGTTTTTGAAAGAAGTCTCTTCTGTTGACCAAGGCTGCATTTATGTTATTAAAAGTACACAAAAGGCTGTAATATTGTTAAATATTATTAAAATGTAAAATAACAGTTTTCTGTTCGAATATATTTTAAAATGTAATTTATTCCTGTGATCAAAGCTGAATTTATCATCATTACTCCAGTCTTTGGTGTCACGTGATCCTTCAGAAATCATTCTCAAATGATGATTTGATGCTCAAGAAACATTTATGATTGATCAAGAACTACAGAAATTAATACATTTATTCACCAAGGATGCATTAAATTGATCAAGTGACAGTATAGACATTAATAATGTTGCAAAAGCTTTATATTTCAGATAAATGCTGTTCTTATGAACTTTCTATTCATTAAATAATCCTGGAAAAAAAATTGTACACAACTGTTTTCAACATTGATAATAATAATAATAAATGTTTCTTGAGCAGCAAGTCATCATATTAGGATGATTTCTGAAGGAACATGTGACTCTAAAGACTGGAGTAATGATGCTGAAAAATCAGCTTTGATCACAGGAATAAATTACATTTTAAAATATATTCAAATAGAGAAAAAAAAAATTTCACAATATTACTGTTTTTGCTGTATTTTGGACCAAATTAATGCAGCCTTGGTGAGCAGAAGAGACTTCAAAAACAAATCAAAATAGTTTCCAAACTTTTGACTGGTAGTGTAAATAACATTAATTAATGTGTTATAAATAAATGAAAATTAGAATAGTTCACGATAGTTATTGCATTAACCAATGTTAACAAATTGAACCTTATTGTAAAGTGTTCATAAACTGTTCAGATTTCCACCTGATTGTATGGTTGTCTAGTTGGAGTGGAGAAACCTGTATTTCTTACTGTATTTCGGCATAGTTTTGTTTAAATAACAAATATGAATTCTATAGATAGAATTCTGGGTCCTTGCATTCCAGAAGTAGAGGAGGCCTTTGCATGCACCTTGGACAGCATAATGACCAGGCCATGAGAGCAAAGAAATTAAAATTATATAACAGGGGTTATATACAATATGAATACGAATAGGCCACACTAAAGGATTAGTTCACAAAATAAAAATTTCCTGATAATTTACTCACCCCCATTTCATCCAAGATGTTCATGTCTTTCTTTCGTCAGTCGAAAAGAAATTACGTTTTTTGGGTTGAAGGTCCAAATCAATGCAGTTTCAAAGCGCTTCAGAGGCTCTCCACAATCCCAGACAAGGAATAGGGTCTTATCTCATCGGTCATTTAAAAATAAAATAAAAATGTATATACTTTTTAACCACAAATGCGAGACTTCGGTGTTGTGATTCTTCACGGCTTATGACGTCATCACGTCGGAAAGGTCAGGCGAGATGTAGATGGAAGTACCGATCCAGTGCCGAAAAACTCTCCTCCAACTTCAAATTTGTCCGACATTGTTGTTTTACCTTTATTTTTTTTAAAGGGCCTTTGATTTAGTCTTTGCACATTCGTTTTAACACTGGGTCTAAAAAACTTAATTTTTTGGGACTGAAGAAAGAAAGACATCTTGGATGAGATGGGGGTGAGTAGACTATCACTTCATTTTTTAAGTGAACTAATCCTTTAAGAGAAAATGTTTTACACTTTGGCTACTCTGATTTTGACGTTTAGAACTTCAAAAGCTCTGACAAATGTATCCTTACCTAGCGATCTCATAACGTTGTGTTCAGCTGACTGTCTTTCTTGCAGCATGGTGGATCGCAGCCATGATTTTATCAGCCACAGGCGCAAGATATAAATATAGAAAATGTAAAACGATCAAACGATTCCTTCGAAATGCAGACTCATTCAGTTGCTCAGAGACACGCTATGGCTCTACTGTGGATTTGTTAGAGCAAAAATAGACAAGGTTCTAAGTCTAAAATGAAAGTCACCTAACATTAACTTCTTGTTTATTGAACTATTTTATAAAATCAATAGGCTATCACATTTGCAATCGTGCTTATATTCGGGAAAACAGCACTATATATCCTGTTATAGGCTTAAATATTAAAAACAAGAACTCATACATGGACATTTTTGCCTCATATATCTTGATTTTTGGGTGGCATTTTAGCCCCAAGCCCCCATTAATTTCCATGATGGCTCTTTTTCGAGCGCAAGCGGATGGAGGACCGGGTGATAAATAGCAAAGGCTGCTGCTGTCCAGAAGTTATCCTGAATGCATAAAAATGTTCAATGGTTCAAACAATGTAAGCTGTGCCATACTGTTGTCTGTTAGTGTAGAATGTGTTTGGATATAAACAAGCTCTTCATGGTTACAGATTCCTAGCAAGTATAGCATTGTTCTTAGAAGATGGAGTTTGCATATTATGTGACTAAATGCTCCTGACTAATACCTAAACATTGTACTATACACTCACCTAAAGGATTATTAGGAACACCATACTAATACTGTGTTTGACCCCCTTTCGCCTTCAGAACTGCCTTAATTCTACGTGGCATTGATTCAACAAGGTGCTGAAAGCATTCTTTAGAAATGTTGGCCCATATTGATAGGATAGCATCTTGCAGTTGATGGAGATTTGTGGGATGCACATCCAGGGCACGAAGCTCCCGTTCCACCACATCCCAAAGATGCTCTATTGGGTTGAGATCTGGTGACTGTGGGGGCCATTTTAGTACAGTGAACTCATTGTCATGTTCAAGAAACAAATTTGAAATGATTGGAGCTTTGTGACATGGTGCATTATCCTGCTGGAAGTAGCCATCAGAGGATGGGTACATGGTGGTCATAAAGGGATGGACATGGTCAGAAACAATGCTCAGGTAGGCCGTGGCATTTAAACGATGCCCAATTGGCACTAAGGGGCCTAAAGTGTGCCAAGAAAACATCCCCCACACCATTACACCACCACCACCAGCCTGCACAGTGGTAACAAGGCATGATGGATCCATGTTCTCATTCTGTTTACGCCAAATTCTGACTCTACCATCTGAATGTCTCAACAGAAATCGAGACTCATCAGACCAGGCTTTGCTTTGCTGCATACCTCGGTTGTAACGAGTGGTTATTTCAGTCAAAGTTGCTCTTCTATCAGCTTGAATCAGTCGGCCCATTCTCCTCTGACCTCTAGCATCAACAAGGCATTTTCGCCCACAGGACTGCCGCATACTGGATGTTTTTCCCTTTTCACACCATTCTTTGTAAACTCTAGAAATGGTTGTGCGTGAAAATCCCAGTAACTGAGCAGATTGTGAAATACTCAGACCGGCCCGTCTGGCACCAACAACCATGCCACGCTCAAAATTGCTTAAATCACCTTTCTTTCCCATTCTGACATTCAGTTTGGAGTTCAGGAGATTGTCTTGACCAGGACCACACCCCTAAATGCATTGAAGCAACTGCCATGTGATTGGATGATTAGATAATTGCATCAATGAGAAATTGAACAGGTGTTCCTAATAATCCTTTAGGTGAGTGTATATGTATAGAAAATCACAATTTTATAAATCAGAAATATTCCATTATAATATCCTTTCAAAAGTGTATTGAAGTGAGAATGAGATGGAGTTGTAGTTATAGTTGCTCAGCCTGCTGCCTTGGATATCACAGCACAAAATAGCTAGTGAAAGATCATGGGAGCTTATTCACACACACTTTTATCTTACTACTAGGAGTCCCTAGCTAGGAGTTTTAGCTTAAAACTATTCACAAAACTCTTAAGAGCAAGTTTTACTAAGGAACTCTTTATTTTTAAATCGCACACAGTGATTGGTAGAGAAGTGTAGCAGTCAGACAGCAGGAAGGAGAAATTTACACTGCCCGGCCAAAAAAAAGTCGCTGTTTGGATTTAAATAGGCAAATCCTTAAGAGTCAATGATTGGATCATTATTGTAGAGATTAAGGATTTGCCTATTTAAATCCAAACAGCAACTTTTTTTTTGGCCGGGCAGTATAACGATAGAAATAATTATCCATATCTGCCAAAATTTGTTAGGCTTTCGATGTGCATCATAATTGAGTTTCTCGAGTGGAAGTAATGTAGACAGCTGAGACATCCACATTTTAAAGGAAGGTACCTGGGTACCAAAGTATACATTTCTTTGCCAGATAAACCAGGATGTTTAGCGTGGGAGTCAAACACTGTCTCCACTCCAATAGTCATCAGCAGATACAATTGCAAAGACAAACAAAATTGCAGCTTAAGAAGTTCTTCTAGGAAATTATGTATTTTGGTCCAAAATGGCATGATTTTATCACAATACCAAAAGCAGAAGAAACGTTCCCTTTCGTGTACATCTTTTTCCAAGCGCAATGATGTGAGATAATTTCTGTCAATACATTTATAATTGAGTTCATGATCCCCCAACAAAGTACACTTAAATTATTACATACAGTAGATCAGTTCCATTACCTAGGTCCTTTTCCCAAACACTCCTCAAACTCGCAAGAGAAGAAGCACATGTATCAGGCAGGGCGGATTTTCAACTCCCTCCAAAGATTTTCTATGGGGTTGAGATTTGGAGACTGGCTAGGCCACTCTAGGACCTTGAAATGCTTCTTACGAAGCCACTCCTTTGTTGCCTGGGCGGTGTGTTTGGGATCATTGTCATGCTGAAAGACCCAGCCACGTTTCATCTTCAATGCCCTTGCTGATGGAAGGAGGTTTTTACTCAAAATCTCACGATACATGGCCCCATTCATTCTTTCCTTTACACGGATCAGTCGTCCTGGTCCCTTTGCAGAAAAACAGCCCCAAAGCATGTTGTTTCCACCCCCATGCTTCACAGTAGGTATGGTGTTCTTTGGATGCAACTTAGCATTCTTTTTGCTCCAAACACGACAAGTTGAGTTTTTACCAAAAAGTTCTATTTTGGTTTCATCTGACCATATGACATTCTCCCAATCCTCTTCTGGATCATCCAAATGCTCTCTAGCAAACTTCAGACGGGCCCGGACATGTACTGGCTTAAGCAGGGGGACACGTCTGGCACTGCAGGATTTGAGTCCCTGTCGGCGTAGTGTGTTACTGATGGTAGCCTTTGTTACTTTGGTCCCAGCTCTCTGCAGGTCATTCACTAGTGAATGAATATAATATACAAGTTTCACTTTTTGAATGGAATTAGTGAAATAAATCAACTTTTTGATGATATTCTAATTATATGACCAGCACCTGTATATTCAACTGCCAAAAAACAAAACAACTAAAGATGTTTACCTCGGTCCATTTATGTGCATAATAAAGTATATAAACTATATAAAATCGTATGTTGATAACATATTAGTCAACATTTGAACCTTTATTGCATTTGATACATTAGATTACTGGAGTAAATTGAAACCCAATACTTACATTTAAAAGTGTAATCTGGCAATTTCTCTTAAAAAATCTGGACGCATTTGCAGGCCGTATTTGAAGGAGCCTTCGTAGGATCTTCGAACATTCGTCATGCCGCGGTGACGCAATCAGCTATACCTTCCACTGTAAACAAGTCTCGGTGCGTCCTTTGGATGCAGCCCTTGAATTGGGACACAGCTATGATGAGGGTAGTCCATAGAAACCTTTTGTTGCCTGTCAACTTCCTACCAGTTGATGAACCTCAGGAACATCATCAAAAGGATGATGATGTGATTGATGAAATTGATGTTCAAAGAGACAGTTGACCATGTTGACAGAACTGCAAACTGGATATCCTGATGGTTTTGCTGAGGAGGTTGGTTGTACAAGCGTTCAGACTTACCTGATGTGTCCGATTGTGTGTTGAAGCTGGTAACCTGAATGAAAGAAGTGGCGTCAAAGTGATAAGGGATGTCGGAAGAAGTGATGAAAATGTAACAAGTGATGTCGATTTACCCAAAGTGGAAGGTCAAGATCCTGATTCGACTCAGAACAGTTCATAAATGAGGTCACACACTGTGGTGTGCACATAGCCAAGACATGTTGAGGCTGCAGTAACTCAAACTAGACTTGGCAGAGCCATTAAGCCTCCTAAAAGACTGATTTATGAAATGAACAAACAACACATGGACAGTTCAGACTCTACAGTGAGTTCTTTCGTTTATTTCGTTTATTTAGCATTTTCACATAAAGAGTTACATTTGATTTCATGCAATGTTGAGAACACAAAGGAAACAGATTATACAGAGATTTGAAATCAAGTTCGGAGTTGGTACATAATGAAATTTTAGAGGTGTAACAGGTATCTTTTTAGTCTACTGTAAGATTGGGGTTAGGCGCCTCCCTTGTCTTTATGTACTCCTTATGGGAGAATCTATTGATTGACAACTAATGATACTTCACGTGCACATGAAGTGGGAGTTCCATACCTAGTTTTTTTCTTCACTTAGTTTTTCTTGTTATGGTATGTCCCCATTAAGCAGGATTTAAGGTATCTAACGTAACGATAAGATGTTAAAAAATGTTTTATACGATCACAAAGCGATATGTTTAATAAGACTGCTGTGGATGGAGCTGTATCATCCTTATGAACTCACTATTTTCTCTCTTCCACTGCTCTGCGTGCAGGAAAATAAATTCAAATATCATCCACGTTCTGAGTGTGTGTGCTGATGAAGAGTGGGTAAACCCGGGTCAGATAGACCAAAGGTCACATAGGCTATATAAGAATTTGCAGTATACACATTATCCCATTATTTAACACACTTAAAAATAATTATTGATTATTTCAAGGGGCAACTAATGACACCTCATTCAGATATTTTCATGTCTGGGAAAAATTTGGGATTAAACGGGTTAATCTGTAAAGTGGCAACTTCATTCAGAGTTTGGATGTAGAGGATTGCATATGGACAGACAGAAGTTTTCCATGTCAGATCCTTAAGCCAATAGTTTTCTTGATTTCTTCATAGTAATCCTGATGGTCCCATTAATGTTTGCTTGAAAGCGATTGACAAACTGCAATGAAAATGGATAACTTTATATATGAATCACAGTTAAATGAAAATAACATGTTATTTACCCCCAAAATAAGACACTGCAAATTATTACAACACTTAAGTACAGTCAGTCAGAGCATATCAGTAGAAGTATAAGGGATATCTGAGTTCATGTTTGTTTTTGTCACGTATAATCTTGCCTGTGTTTGTTTTGTATTGTTTTTGCATGTTAGTTCAGTTTCCATGATTTTTTTATTGATTTGATTATCAGTTGCACCTGTTCTCTATTTTGTTGATTGGTTTGCCCTGTGTATTTAAACTCTGTGTTTTGTTTAATTCATTGTTCATTATTGCCACATTATACCATTTGTTATTTTTGTGTTTTGTGTTTGGAGTTTTATGTTAAATAAAAGCTACTGCCAGCAATGTGATCCAGCTCATTTATTTATCTGTTTTCAAGCGTGCATGACGAGAAGATGACATGATTAATCAATAACCTATTTAGGCAGTATTTGTTAGCCATGATTTTTACTCTGACTGAATAATTATTCCAGCTATGATTGGTCTATAGAAAGCACCCTATCTATGCAGAGTATGTTTACACAACACGGTTTTCAACTGAAAACGGTTCATTTATACGACAACAGAGAACATGCAAGCTTTTGAAAACGGGATGTCTTTACCGTCTCCATGTAAACAACAAAAAATGTGAATTTGTGAAAACGGTGACGTTATGCGCATGTGTGTTATGTGTTCGCAGAGTGTTTCTTGACAAAGTGACATCGCCATCTACTGGCCTGGCATGCATAATACAGCCTGTTTAGTCATTTTCCGTGTGAACAGGGATTGTTTTGGCTACGTTGTCGTCTGTTTCTAGTGAATCGTTGTCATGTAAACACACCCTCAGAGTAGTTTTTGTTGTTAGCAGTAAATCAGCAGCTGTTGATTGCTAATATATAAGCATATAGACTTGTAGCTGCAGGTTATTCTACTCTCAGCCAACTCGTTCTCAAATGTTAGATTCTAAACAGTCGTTTTTTTCTTGCCATGGGTACATTTCCATTTTAATCATGTCATGTCTCACATTTGGGCTTTATGTTTTTACTTGATTAATTTCCTGTTTGCTGTTTCTAGTTTTGTAGTCCTTTTGTAGTTCTCTGGATTTACTTTTGTTATTCTTATTATTAAATGTTTTATGTTGCACTTGGATCCTCCATTTCTTCTCTAAATCAACCGTCATTACAGAACACTAGACCACTATATGGATCCAGCAACAACAGCTTCATCTTATCTTGTTTGCCTTCTCTGAGTTCTACAGTCTGGTGTTCTCAGCGCTCTTTATTGGTCCCAAGTCTGGTGGTTGTGGTGCTTTCTGTCACAGCCATGGATGTCGTCCCTGAACTCTCTGTGCTCAACAGTTCAACAGCAAGTTAATGCTTACAATTAGACACAAAATGCTAATGACAAAAAAATTTGCTTACCTTTTCAATATATGTAATGATCTCAGCATTGCTCAGCTGAACAAAGGATCTCATTTTGAAAGTTACATGAGCAAATGCTGCAACATTCAAACGTAAATTAGATTCATTTCAGTTCAGGTGAATACAACTTTAATCTAATAATAAAATCTGGGTAGTGACTAATGAGTAAAAAATGCATGAACCGATCAAAAAATGTTTGCTTACTTTGAGGCAGAACATCTGGAGATAAAGCTGTAGACTGACTTGCTGGTTGAAGTGTAGATATACGAGTTTGAGTTTTTTGTTGACATGTTGGTGCAGTTGATATTTGAGCTCTAGATGTTAATACACTTCTATTCGTTCGAATAGCACATGTCAATTCAGTTGCTGTTGATTGAGTGGTTGATGTTGGCGCAGTTGATGTCTTCGTTTCAGGTGTTTGTGCAGCTGGTGATGTAAAAGAAAATACAACAGCAAAACTTTAATAGATGAAATAGAAGAGAAGCCGTTACAGATGGTAGAAATGGAAGCAATATACATGTCACCTACAATTAAATTGTGTCTATTACTCAGTTTTAATGGTTTGCAGTTTGGGAACAAACAATATTTCACAATGAGTGAGACAGAGCAAACATTCCTTGAAGGTCACTGTGGGAATGTAACATTCAGTCCACTGGAGCCCAACAGAAGTCTAGGGGGGCGGTCATGAGGGAGGGACGGCGGGCCCATGCAGAGGCACCGGACACAGACCCTGGCATGGCATGGCCCTAGACTTCTGTTGGGGCTTTGGTTTTGTTTGGGCGTCTGGGGCCGCCCATAAAGGGGGGGGGGGACTGTCACAGGGTGTGTTGGTTATGTTTCATGTGTTTAGTTTGCCATATTCACTGTCTGTTTCCAAGTTTGCCATGCACTTCCTGGTTTTTGTCATGTGATTCCCATGCCCTCATGTGTTGTGTCATGTCATTGGTTCATTGTCTCGTCAGTGTTCACAGGTGTCCCTCGTCCAGTCATTAGTCTATGTGTATTTAGCCCTCATGTTTGCCATGTGTCCTTGTATTGTATGTGGTAACCCATTGTTGGTGAGTTATGTTAAAGCCATGCCATGCCATGCCATGCCATGCTATGCTATAGTAGCCATTCCTTAGTTTCAAGTTTAGCTAAGTCTTTGTTTTATGTTTGAATTTGGATTAAAAACTGCACTTGGGTTCAGAA
This sequence comes from Rhinogobio ventralis, assembly GCA_039654625.1. Classification (NCBI taxonomy): domain Eukaryota; kingdom Metazoa; phylum Chordata; class Actinopteri; order Cypriniformes; family Gobionidae; genus Rhinogobio; species Rhinogobio ventralis. Next base: position 25,987,890 of record CM077217.1, on the reverse strand, counting down.
AACTTTGACGGGCCTGGGGGCGGACCTGGACCATGGACCATGAGGCGTGGGTGGACCTGGACCATGAGGCCTGGGCGGACCTGAACCATGAGGCGTGCGCGGACCTGGACCATGAGGCGTGGGCAGACCTGGACCCTGAGGCGTGGGCGGACCTGACCATGAGGCGTGGGCGGACCTGGACCATGAGGCGTGGGCGGACCTGGACCATGAGGCGTGGGCGGACCTGGACCATGAGGCGTGGGCGGACCTGGACCATGAGGCGTGGGCGGACCTGGACCCTGAGGTGTGGGCGGACCTGGACCATGAGGCGTGGGCGGACCTGGACCCTGAGGCGTGGGCGGACCTGGACCATGAGGCGTGGGCGGACCTGGACCATGAGGCGTGGGCGGACCTGGACCATGAGGCGTGGGCGGACCTGGACCCTGAGGTGTGGGCGGACCTGGACCATGAGGCGTGGGCGGACCTGGACCATGAGGCGTGGGCGGACCTGACCATGAAGCGTGGGCGGACCTGGACCATGAAGCGTGGGCGGACCTGGACCATGAGGCGTGGGTGGCCCTGGATCCTGGAGCGTGGCCTTCCAGGCCTTCTCAGGGTATCCAGGAGCCCTCGCAGGACGCTGGTCTGGGGAAGGGGCAGGAGCCCTCGCAGGACGCTGGTCTGGGGAAGGTGCAGGAGCCCTCGCAGGACGCTGGTCTGGGGAAGGGGCAGGAGCTCTCGCAGGACGCTGGTCTGGGGAAGGGGCAGGAGCCCTCGCAGGATGCTGGTCTGGGGCAGGAGCCCTCGCAGGACGCTGGTCTGGGGCAGGAGCTCTAGCAGGACGCTGGTCTGGGGCTGGAACCACCTCAGGACGCTGGTCTGGGGCTGAAGCCACCTCAGGACGCTGGTCACGGGTATGACTCTGGACATGGACATGAGACGTCTCTTGGCTCTGGACGTGGACATGAGACATGGCTTGGCTCTGGACGTGGACAGGGACAGGAGACATGGCTTGGCTCGGGACATGGACAGGGACAGGAGACATGGCTTGGCTCGGGACATGGACAGGGACAGGAGACATGGCTTGGCTCGGGACATGGACAGGGACAGGAGACATGGCTTGGCTCTGGACGTGGACAGAGACAGGAGACGTGGCTTGGCTCTGGACGTGGACAGGAGACATGGCTTGGCTCTGGACGTGAACAGGTGCTGTGGGACTGTGGGGCTCCTCCTCCGCCAATCCCACAGTAAAAGATGAGCCACTCAAAAGAAGGGCATGGCCTATGTACTGGACCGAAGTCCACGCCACAGAGCTCTCGGACATCAAAAAAATTAAAAAGTCATTGAGTCCGTTGAGAAAAATGCCCTTGAGGGCAACATCATTAAATTCCACCTTGCTGGAAAGTTCACAAAATTGTTGGACATAGTCTTCAATGGCCTGGTCGCCTTGATGGAGGCGCAAGAGACAAACTGCTGGGTTCATGGTTGGTGGTCTTGTATTCTGTAACATTCAGTCCACTGGAGGCAAGTTTTCTGAACCCAAGTGCAGTTTTTATAACATAAAACAAAGACTTAGCTAAACTTGAGACTAAGGCATGGCTACTATACTATGGCATGGCATGGCTTTAACATAACTCACCAACAATGGGTTACCACATACAATACAAGACAAGGATACATGGCAAACATGAGGGCTAAATACACATAGACTAATGACTGAACGAGGGACACCTGTGACCACTGACGAGACAATGAACCAATGACATGACACAACACATGAGGGCATGGGAATCACATGACAAAAACCAGGAAGTGCATGGCAAACTTAGAAACAGACAGTGAACATGGCAAACTTAAACACATGAAACATAACCAACACACCCTGTGACAGGGAAGGGGTCACTTCTCGAAGGCAGGTTACTTTTTATTGAGAATTTTATATAACAGAGGAAAACAAAAACACATAGAATTAGTTATAGTTAGACATAGAATACACATACAATTAAATTTGTATATAGGTTATAGAATATACAATCCTTAAATTTCTACCAAATGATCCAAGTGTGATCCTCATGTGGTTTCAAATCTTTTTTGTGCTCCGAGCTCACTAAAATGTAGTCATTCCATTGGAATAATATCTCATTTAACCATATTTTAAAACAAGCTTGTGAAGATTTCCAGTTAAGAAGTATTACTCTTTTGGCCCACAATTAGAGCCTGATTGCCAGATTGTGGTGCAAAAAAGATGCAAACTGATCCTCTATATAGAGATCTATTCAATGTAGCCCCTTTCCCCTCCATACTGAAAAAACTCCATCCATCTGAGAAGACCAAATGGGTGATTGCATGACATTGGTGCTTTGATTGAAACTTTAGGTAATGAATACAAACCTTTTATCTGATTCAAAATCGTCAAAGGAATTCGTTAACAGTTCTGCACTATATGAAGAGTAAAGCTGGGAGAGAGGAACTTAGCACTGACATGGCCTCTGCACGAATCCATAATGGAAAAGTTTTAGGTGACATGTCATCTAGAATACCCCATTGCCAGTAAGTGAGAGCCCTTGCATTTATATGTTTAAAGAATGGAAGGCTGGGGCCACACATGTAGTGTATTTTTAAATGGGCTTTTGCTATGCGAGGTGTCCTGTAGTTTCATTCAAATGAGAAAATAATTGAATCAAGTTGTTTAAAAAAGTTACTGGCAAATAAACTGAGATTTTTGGAAAAAAAATATAAAAACATTGGAAGGGTTCATTACATTAATCTTTACTACAATCACAGCCAATAGGGGAGTAACTTCCAGCTCTAAATGTTTAATTGAAGTTGGTAATCATGTCTAAGAAATTTAATTTAAACAAATGTTTAGTGTTCTTTGGAATTTCCATGTCAATATATGTAATATATAGAATGTGACGCTGGGTCCTAGTGAATGACATCTCTGTGTTGTTGCCTGTTGTATTGGCTGCAGTCACCATTAAAGTCTTACCCTGACTCTCGTGATTCATTGTGCGTTCTACACACTGGTGTAAAGTGATGCTCCACTAATTTAAATCACTTTGTCTGGTCTCGTCTTTCCTGACTGAACTACAACCCGACTACCTACCTGTGCGTTCCCTTTTCGTCTCGTCTTCTTCTGTCTTCAGAGCATCATCCAGTCTTCCAGTCATCCAGTCTTCCGGTCATCTCTTTCAGATTGCAGCGGGTTTATGCTACAGTGTTCTCTGTTCTTTGAAATGCAGCCGCAGCTGTTCCCCAATGACCGTGCGAAGATCGCCTACATTATATCACTGCTAACAGGCCGAGTGTTGCAATGGGCACGATCTATTCACAATCTATTCATGTGTACGACGGCATTCACCATGCATTTCAAGGAGGTCTTTGGCTAAACTGCTAGCTCCATCTCCATACATGATCAACTCTATCGGCTCTGTCAGGGTCGATCTTCAGTCAACGATTACACTCTTCAGTTCCGCACACTGGCTGCTGTCAGCAGGTGGAATGGACCGCCTTGCTCACTGCATATCATCAGGGCCTGAGTACCACCATGCGCCAACAAATGGCGATAAACGATGATGGGATCAGCTTGGAGATTTTCATACAGCGATCTATCAGAATCTCGCAACATCTCACTGCCTGCACCCCTGACCAACCCGTGCTGCATCCTCCACCCGCCTCACCATCACTCGCACCTCCTGTACCTGAACCCAGGCAAGTTGACTTGGAGAATCCATAACGGATTATGTTTGTATTGTGGTGCAGTATGTCCAGTTCGTCCACCATGCCCAGCGGTGAGTACCATCAAAACATCACCTTCAATTACAACCCTGGTTTATACAGATGTCTTGGTGATGACCCCCCATCATTCTGTTTCAGCAAAAGCCCTCATAGACTCTGGATCTGCTGGTAACTTCATGTCCCTCAACCTACTTCGCAAACTCCATCTTCAACGAAAATCCTGTTCACAAGTTCTCAACATCCACACCATCCTAGGAAAACTGCTGGGCCATGGCCACATCAAGCACTGCACTCCCACTGTGATGCTCCACATCAGATGTATCCATCACAAGGACATTTCGATCATGGTGCTGGAGGGTTCCACCGCGGATATCATCCTGGGATGCCCGTGAATGCTGCAACACTCTCCTTCCATTTGCTGGAAAACTGGTGAGGTGAAACAGTGGAGTACTGTTTTGAACATTGTCTACGATCCATCACGAAACCTTCTATCAAAACCCCTGCTCTGAAACAAACTTCTTCTTCATCTGAAACTGCTATCTGTTCCACCACCGCTGAGGGTCCCGCAACGAAAAGTAAGCAGGAGATCCCTCTCGAGTACTGGGCGTTCTAGGATGTATTCAGTAACCAAACTCCCACCTGTGACATGTGCGATCGACCTGCTGCCTTGTGCTACTCCACCTAAGGGTAAAGTATACCCACTAGGGGTGTAACAGTTCTCGGTAAAAAAATCTAACCGTACTGTTCTCCACCCATGGTTCGGCATGCACTTGCACCGCGATTCATCTAAAATCTGACGACACATCTACAATATGGTTTGTTGAAAATAACAACGCATAAAACAGACAGAGTTCAGCTAATGTATGTTTCTGTTGATGGATACACATTCTGGTTTCCCAATACATTACAACAGCGATGATTAAAAAGCGTGGACAAAACAGTCACTCTTGTATGTAAGTGCCGTCTGCTCTAATGTGAACCAGTCATATACTCCATCATCAGCCGGGTGTGGATAGCCTGCGAGCGCAGGTGAGACCTGATTCCTGAACACCACACGTTGCTATTTGTGTTTAAACTAAACTCATTTAAGCCTTCCCAGTTTAAACATTCAAGAGCAAGACACGAAAGAGAACTTGCGCACGCTGAGATAAGATTTGTGTGTGCAGTGTGTGTGTGTACTCATGTGTACAGCCTATTCCTGCTGTCTGTGTTTTTAATGATAATCAAACAACAATTAACAAAGAAATCACTCACTGCTCTTCACGGAATAGCTTTCGTAACTTCAATAATGATTAATCTTTATTTCATTTATATAGTGAAGATTATAATATGCAATGCTATTTTATATTTGATTACTTCATTACATTTCTGTTCCTAAAAACTACTGTTAGATACCTGAAAACCCTGAAAAGCACTGTTTATTTGATATGCATCTTTGTGCTGTTGCTTGTAGTTTGATTATTTGTTCTTATTTAGTTTATTTTTATTTGACAAATGTCCTAATTACCCTCAATATAGCACATACTGAACCATATCAGTATGAAACCGTGACAGAAATCTCTCAGATTTCATTTAAAATATCTTTATTTGTGTTTCGAAGATGAATGAGGTTTGGAACAACATGATGGTGAGTAAATGATGACAGAATTTTAACTTAAAAAATAACTAACCCTTTAATGAACAACACCCACCGAACAATTTCGGGGGCAATTTCGGATTCCCTTAGACTCTTTGGTTCCCGACCAATTCCCTGGTCCTTCCCCCTTTATTGGTTCTTTCCAGCAATGAAACAGGTTTCAAAGTGCAAGTTTTTGAAAACGAGTAAAAACGAAAAAACTGAGCTGGCAAGATGACTGGTTCACATGTACCTGGCCATGGGCCAGTACTCTGCTAACACAGGGCCAGGCTACAGTGCATATTGGCATTATAATATCATATGGGTGCATGTGAATAGCAATTAAAGAGACCACTCAATATTTCTCCAGAACACAACTGTACAGCACAAACGGTTTGCTAACAAATCCTGCAGTATCCACGTTTTTCAGTGTTGAGAAACAGGAAGTATTATGTCCCCCTGGTGACCGACATTTGAACTGCCTCCTCTCATCCTGCTCTACATTTTGAATTCACAATGAGCTCACATTTTACTCACATTGTAAGTATTACAGTATGAGAATGGTATGATGTAATGTGTTGACTGGGAACATAGCCTAATCAGAAAAACCTTTATTTTTTTTATTTTTGTGAACAGTGATACACCACCATACAATGTTTTAAAATTAACTGCATGCTATTTAGCAACACAAGTCATTAATGACACAAGTCATTAATTTTATTAATATGATATTGTAATATTGATCTAGCTTTCTACAGTGTGCAAAAAAAGTCTCATACCAGCCGCTGAATGAACACAACATAACTTTCAGTAATTCAGCACATGCGGAGGTTTCATTCGAATCAAATAAAATCATGTGAATTTAAGTAATCAAACATGACTGTAAGAAAGTTCAAGTTCAGGGAAGAAGGAGGAGGATGTAAATTTAATCGTAAAATATGCATAAACAACAGAACGAAAGGAGTGGCAGCGGCCGACTGTGGCATATAAGCATAATAAAAACAGCAATGTAAAATGCCCCAGGCTCTCTGCCCTGCCCTGCTTCATACCACAGTAATGTTGATACAATTTTAATGCATTAGCTCATCCATGAACATGATTTCTGCCTGCTTTCGGCTATGGACTCATTCCATACTCATTCACGGCATCATCAAGCTACGCTTTTGTTATTGTTTTGAATAAGTGAACTTACAGGCATTTACGTAATTGTAATGTAAAAACTGAGTTATAAGTACAGATAAACTTAAATAACAGAGTGAAAGTTCACCTACTTTTACAAAGAGCAGTTTCGGTACAGTATCCCTGTATTAAACTCACTCCCCAAAGTTATGTGAGTTAAGCTAGCTTTTTATTGCAAATATTAAAGGAGAAGTTTGTCATTTCTGTGACATCAAGCGAAATTGCAAAAATAATGACAGGTTACCAGAAAACTAGCCCCTGTCTTTCTCTGTTCAGGCAAACAGATTGTGATTGGTTGAGCCAGTATTGCTGTGTCAGGCAATGCTCAACAAATGGAGCAAAGTTTTAATAGAACCACATGTGTCACATGTCTCTGTTTGTTTGTTTCTGTCAGAGGGTTAAAGAAATTTCCCATTCTCCGGTCTCCATTTCATGAGCCTCCAATCAAGATGGCCACCGCCAGGCTTGAGCCTGTCTTCATCCAAAGTCCCGTGACCTCTCATGTCAGAAGACGTCACTGGAGTCCAGTGATGGCTCCAGCCCCCGACCAGAGTCCAGTGAGGGTTCCAGCCCCCGACCAGAGTCCAGTGAGGGCTCCAGCCCCTGACTAGAGTCCAGTGACGTCTTCTGTCCACGTCCAGTGTCCGGCGACATCTCCTGTCCACGTCAAGAGTCCGGGACGTCTCCTGTCCCTGTCCACGTGCAGAGTCCAGTGAGATCTCCAGCCCCTGACCAGAGTCCAGTGAGGGCTCCAGCCCCTGACCAGAGTCCAGTGATGGCTCTAGCCCCTAACCAGAGTCCAGTGATGGCTCCAGCCCCCGACCAGAGTCCAGTGATGGCTCCAGCCCCCGACCAGAGTCCAGTGAGGGCTCCAGCCCCTGACCAGAGTCCAGTGATGGCTCTAGCCCCTGACCAGAGTCCAGTGATGGCTCCAGCCCCCGACCAGAGTCCAGTGATGGCTCCAGCCCCCGACCAGAGTCCAGTGAGGGCTCCAGCCCCTGACCAGAGTCCAGTGATGGCTCTAGCCCCTGACTAGAGTCCAGTGAGGGCTCCAGCCCCCGACCAGAGTCCAGTGAGGGCTCCAGCCCCTGACCAGAGTCCAGTGATGGCTCCAGCCCCCGACCAGAGTCCAGTGATATGTCACATGTCTCTGTTTGTTTGGTCTTTCAGTTGTGTTTTGATTTCTGTCACATGTTCCTTTGTCTTAGTTTTCCTGTCACTTGCCTCTTGATCATGGTCACCCTTCGTTATTAGTTAATTTTGTCCCAGCTGTGTTTAGTTAATTATCTTGTTTCTGTCTGCTATTTAAGTTCCTCTTGTTCACTCAGTCTTTGTCCGGTCACCGTTTTGATATGTTGTGTCTACTCTGCCTGTCTGTCTGCCTTGTATTTTGAAATTAAACTTGGAGTATTTTGATCTAGTCTTCTGTCTTAAAATTCCTGCCACAACACAGCCGTGACAACATGGTTATGTATGCTTTGCTTATTTTAGACTATGGGAAAGAACAATGTCCAGTAAATGTGCTAGGTGGTCCACAGAAAATTTAAGAGACAAAATGTATTAGGTGTTGTGAATGTTATATTAATTACTTTCAATGCAATAATTTACCAAACATTTACAAAATTCATTTTTGTTACTCGTTAATTTTTGATTCTAAAAACTGCTCAAAATGATCTGATTACAGATTAACTAAAAGGCAACCAGTCTTTCTACATACCTGCTATGTTAAATCTCTAATATATATATACAAAGGATATAAAGGATTATTAGGAACACCTGTTCAATTTCTCATTAATGCAATTATCTAATCAACCAATCACATGGCAGTTGCTTCAATGCATTTAGGGGTGTGGTCCTGGTCAAGACAATCTCCTGAACTCCAAACTGAATGTCAGAATGGGAAAGAAAGGTGATTTAAGCAATTTTGAGCGTGGCATGGTTGTTGGTGCCAGACGGGCCGGTCTGAGTATTTCACAATCTGCTCAGTTACTGGGATTTTCACGCACAACCATTTCTAGAGTTTACAAAGAATGGTGTGAAAAGGGAAAAACATCCAGTATGCGGCAGTCCTGTGGGCGAAAATGCTACAACAGCAGAAGACCCCACCGGGTACCACTCATCTCCACTACAAATAGGAAAAAGAGGCTACAATTTGCACGAGCTCACCAAAATTGGACAGTTGAAGACTGGAAAAATGTTGCCTGGTCTGATGAGTCTCGATTTCTGTTGAGACATTCAGATGGTAGAGTCAGAATTTGGCGTAAACAGAATGAGAACATGGATCCATCATGCCTTGTTACCACTGTGCAGGCTGGTGGTGGTGGTGTAATGGTGTGGGGGATGTTTTCTTGGCACACTTTAGGCCCCTTAGTGCCAATTGGGCATCGTTTAAATGGCACGGCCTACCTGAGCATTGTTTCTGACCATGTCCATCCCTTTATGACCACCATGTACCCGTCCTCTGATGGCTACTTCCAGCAGGATAATGCACCATGTCACAAAGCTCGAATCATTTCAAATTGGTTTCTTGAACATGACAATGAGTTCACTGTACTAAAATGGCCCCCACAGTCACCAGATCTCAACCCAATAGAGCATCTTTGGGATGTGGTGGAACGGGAGCTTCGTGCCCTGGATGTGCATCCCACAAATCTCCATCAACTGCAAGATGCTATCCTATCAATATGGGCCAACATTTCTAAAGAATGCTTTCAGCACCTTGTTGAATCAATGCCACGTAGAATTAAGGCAGTTCTGAAGGCGAAAGGCGGTCAAACACAGTATTAGTATGGTGTTCCTAATAATCCTTTAGGTGAGTGTATATATATATATTATAAAATACCTTAACACCTTAATATGCATTATAATAATCTGTATCATTATATTTGCGTCTGTAGAAAATTTTAGCTATTTTTGTTACCCAAGATTGTAATAAATTCTGCAATCTTTATATTCCTTAACATTATTGTGGTTTGAACAATCATTCATGCAGTTTCTATGAAGTCAAATTCTACTTTAAATGTGTTTTTGTTTTGCTTTATTATGTGCCAAAGGTAAATATTATATTGTATAATATGTAGTGATATAATAATCATAATACATAAGAATAAGATATATAAACAGATATATTTTGTGATCTAGATATAATTAACTTGTATGCAGTATATTAAATAAACATATTCATAAATAAATGAGTAACGTATACACATATATATTTAATGTATATATTTAACATCAAATATACTCACATATTTAGATTTAAATAGCCCTCTCACCTGTTGGTATTGATCTATCAATCAGTAAAGCCAATCCAGCATATAAAATAAATCGATACATCTTTCAAGAGTTTGCTACCGAACCTAATGCAAGAAAAATAACCTCTGAGAAACATGTAATGACTTATCATCGTTTGATTGATTTATATGTTAACTGACTGAGGACTGATATGTTTTGACATAATACTGTCCTTAAGCTCCACCCACCCATTATTTTATACTAATATAACAGGCTCTCAAATATACTAAAGATAGCAAATAACTTCTTTAACAGTTATAATTAAACGGATACAACTGAACACTTTCACTTTATGACTCCATTGTTGTGTGAATATATATACCACCCTTCCCATTAGTTACAGTAACATTAATCACTCCTTTACGGTAAGGAACAAAAAGTGCCCTCGTAACCGAGACATGATGTTACATGTTTGGAGACGCACAGCATAAAACATAAATACTTCTTTTTTTTCTTGTCTTGTATGATATCTGATAAGGCTCAATAAAAAAGAATTTTTTTTATTACTAATAATAACTGGTTGTCGAGTTGAAGTGGGGTGGAGAAACTTCTTATGGAGAAACTTCTTCGTATTTCTCTTATTTATTTCCTGGTTTTGTGTGAATAACATATGAATTCTTTTGATAGGTGTTTCAATTAAATGTTTCTGGGTCATGGGTGTTTCCTTGCATTCCAGGAGATAACCTGAAAGCATAAAGAGTTACAATGACTCAAACACGCTGCTCTACAGAGAACGATCAGACTATTTTTATTGTTGGTTAGACCGGGAACCCCAAAGAATTTCACATTCTGTGTATAATGATACTATATTGAATTTGTGTACAACAACAAATGTGGTTGATTACTGGAGGATATCTAACCCAAATAGCATTCAACATACATGGTTTAACCCCTCAGGAAATGGACAATGCTCAAGACTAGACTATTGGCTTATTTCTAATCAATTATGTAATGATGTCTCAGAATGTATTATTTCAGCTTCTCCACTTACGGATCACTGTATTGTTACTCTGTCCTTATCAACTTCTAAAAAACCTCAGGTCTCTCCTAATATTTGGAAGTTCAGTAATGATTTGTTAAAAAAATGATAGCTTTTGTCAACAGGTGATGACTCTCATTGAGGAGATTAAACAGCTTGATATGTCTTGCATGAATAAATGGGAATGGTTTAAATTTAAGGTCAAACAAATAGCCATTGATACAGGGAAATTCTTATCAGTGAGGAGAAAAAAAAAACACAAAAGAAACTGATTGGGAGATAAATTTATTGGCAGTTATACACAATGATCACCAGAAAACAACAAACGCTTGTAGCAAAACTACAAGCGTTGCAATCTCAGTTAGATGAGTTGTACTCAGAAAAAGCAAACAGAGCTTATTATAGAGCCCGGTGGATTGAAAAGGGAGAAAAAAGTTCATCATATTTTTTGTGAAAAACGGCCTTGAAAAACAAAGAGAAACAAAGAAAAAAATGAATAAGCTTGACATTAATGATATTATAATTGAAGATCAAAATGAAATTCAGAATGAAATTTGGCTTTTCTATCATAACCTTAAATCTAAATTTAAAAAGACGGATTGTGATTCTTTATTTGAAAATATTAGAGATAATATCCAAAAACTTAATGAGGAAGACAGATACTTAATTGATGATGAGTGGACTTTAGCGGAAATTGATGTGGCATTAAAACAAATAAAAAACTGCAAATCACCAGGTTTGGATGGTTTAACAACAGAGTTTTTAAAGCACTTTTGGAAGGATATAAGAAAATTATTATATAATGCATTTTCGGAATGCATTTAGAAAGGGAGCCTATCCCCTACAATGAAAACAGGATTAATAACCTTGCTGCCTAAACCAAAGAAACAACTGCTGTCATTAGATAATTGGAGACCAGTAACTCTACTGTGTACCGATTATAAGTTACTTGCCTTGGTGTATGCCAATCGCTTAAAACTTGTACTAGGAAAACTTGTAGAGGAATTTCAATCAGCATTCATTAAGGGAAGATATATCTAAAATCATATTAGACTAATCCTGGATATGGCTGATTATCATTCACTGATACAATCTGATTTTTTTTAAAGATTTTTTTAAAGCATGTGATACCGTGGAACATGAATTTATATTTACAACACTTAAAAAGTTTGGTTTTGGGGAAAGGTTTTGCAAGGTTATTAAAATGTTATACAATAATATTTATAGTTATATATCCCTCAATCCTGAAATGACTCCTAGAATTTAAATCTTGCGTGGAATCAGACAGGGTTGTCCAATTTCTCCAAAATTGTGTATACTATGCGCTCAAATGCTAGCTTACGTAATTGTCAACCATCCTCATTTAATTATAAGTATTGAATTTGTCAATTTGCTGATGACACACTCATTTTTCTAAAAGACAAATCTATAATTGAGAAAGCCTTGAACATTCGTTTTTTTCAAGAGCATCGGGCCTATGTTTAAATTTTAAAAAATGTAAACTGTTTCCTCTATATTCGTGTGATGTGGAAAATATAGAATCCATTCCGGTTAAATCTGAAGTGAAATATCTAGGTTTAACAATATCTAAAGATTGAAATACAAGAGAACTAGTAAATATAGAAGAGAGAATAGATAGTATGAAAAAATCTCTTAATCACTGGCTTATGAGAGATATGTCTATTATGGGCAGAATCCTTTTGACCAAAGCAGAAGGCATTTCTAAACTAATTTATCCATCATATTCTCTTTACATTTCTCCTCAACCACTGGACTGGTAATCTGGCATACCTACCGGGCATTTTCCCGGTGGGCCGACACACTTTGAGGCCGATACAAGGTTATTTATTTTTTTGCCACTGTCTGGCCCATCATGCAGGGACAGCGGCCCATTGGTTTGTCTTCTGAATTGACAGGCCAAAGCGAGAGAGACCTCTCCTCCTCCATATTCATAGTAGGGGTTGAACGACTTCCGATTTTTTAAAGTCGACATTTATGTGATGAAAGTCGACGTCGACTAGTCGCTGATGACGTCATTAATGAACAAATAACCCTGGACCTTGAGCTGAGACGCAAACACAGGTTTTCTTGTGCACAGGACAGCTATGGCATATGACACGGCGCTGCCCATAAGGTATAGCTCAAACATAACAGCTTTTGTATCAGTTCTTTTGTCTTTGGGTCGTTATATTTCTCACAGCTTTCTACTCGTTCTGAATCAGATACAGATAAAGTAGCACAATAAAGACTACATTATATGAATGCATTAGTGAGAGAGCGTGTGAATTAATTCCACCTGCCAGCGTCTCTCTACTAATAGTGAAGCTGTGAGTTTCAGTTACTAAGAAATATATGCTACAACTTCAGTTTCTAAGCTATTTTACTGATAAATCACAGAACAGTGTTGACAATACATTTCTGCGCTACTGAATGATTTTGTGTGAGGTGCGCGCGATCTCCGCGTGATGTGCGAGCTATGTGTGTACATTACAATGCAGCACGCATTAGTGTAGAACGGTGATTAACTTACGTGTACAATAAGCGTGCATTCTCCCGATCAATTTTGAGCATCCAGATGGTATAATCAAACATGTCTTGTGGAGAGCTCTCTGAGCTCCATTTTTAACTGTTGGAAACAGAGCCTGCGTGTCAGGAAATGGCTTATCCTGTTGCGCCCTCTATAGGCCAGCAATTAGTCGACGTCAAGCTTATAGCGTCATGGCAGAGCATTAAAGTCGACTAATCGATTAGTCGACTAGTCGGTGCAACCCCTAATTCATAGACTGTGTCCATATTAGGCGCTGTTTTTTTAAATTATTATTTGAGCACAAGGCGAAACTGCAAAAGGCGAATATCTGCACAGCGCTGCCGCTGACGAATCTATACGCTGCGTTTCTGCTCTATGAAGTGATAAACGGCACTTTGACTCCGAATTTTGTTTTATACAGTCGTGTGATATGGGAACATTACAGGTTCTGTGGTGAATCTAGCTGAAAACAGCTGCGAGCATGTAAATACATGACGAGGTAAATTGGAAAACGGCAATACACACAACTACAAACTTGTCAATCTAGCACAACCACAATTTACCTTGCAGCTACTAACAGTGAAGAAATATGGTGTTTTGGCAGAAATGTATTTATTAAAAATGTTGCTATTATTACTTACATTAAATATTGCGGAATGTTTATACGACATGACGTCACAACAATAATAGACGTTCTTCTGGGTGGCAAAAGCCAAAGCGTTCCTATGGCAACGCTAGTAAATTGCTTGGAAGGGAGACCCACCGTCGGCACTCGGCAGTAGCCTAATCTACATTTCAACAGCTAAGTTGATTCAAAAACAGACGTGGTGGAAATTCAGACATATAGTTAACATGATCATTGAGGGACTGATTAACTAATTCAGGAGATAGCAATACATGAAATGCCTAACCTTGGTCTAGTAGATGTAGTGCTAGTCTACTACCATTGAGTAGCCTCATTGAGTAGTTATTTTAGTGACTGTTGCTGTTTGACTTGCAATATGTTAGGCTATGGTAGATGGTCTATTTCCCTGTTATCTAACTAAAAAGGCTATGATCATTTTCTGTTGCTAGGATCGGATGGCACAGACGTGAGCTTTTGACGGTGAAAAGGATAGCGCGCTGTAGACTAGCGCTACTCAGCTAGTCATTCACTCAAATTAAACTCGCGGTGATGATGAAACCAATGTGGTACACGCATCAATCAATCATCCATCAGCAGTAGCCTACAACTATGTTTTGCTTCTCCTATTTCTTCCATTGACATTTGATCAGTAGCCTACATGACACTAGAAGTTCTGTCTCTTCCTTGTATAATACTTTTACTTCAGGCAGTGACTGGCAATGAGTTTGATCTTCAAAAGAGACTTTAAGTTTAAGTCTCGAATTTCCCCAGCTGAAGATAATTATGCTCTGCTATGATTTTGTAGATGGACAGTTTTGAGAATACAGTAGAGTTGAAGAGCAAGCAGTGTTGGCAGCAGAAAGGTAAACGCTGGATGAATCATATAATTTAGGGGATCATTAAGATTTTCTCTTAGCAATTTTTAATATTGGTTGTTTGCACATTCTTCCAGTCACTCTGCAATTTAACAGAACCAATTTTTTTTTTTACATTGAACACTAGGGACCTGACAGAGCAAATGAGAGGGAGCCCAAAGACAGGCACATTTTCACATGAAATATGTCTAATCTTTCTGCATATGTTCTTCAGTTGGACAAATCTGATTCCAATAGGTACATTAGTAAACTGAAGCTCTCGTTTGAAGATCAGATTCTGTCTTTGCCAGATCCATACAATCTAGATGATGGCTGGTATGCTGCTGATGCTAATAAATTGCCGCCTGTTCAGTATCTTGACCTTTTTAACTACCTGATTAACACTCCAGGCCCTTGTACAGGTGAGGCTTTGCGAGCCTATAAGTCACTAGAGGCATATAACTATTTTTTTTGGTGATCATGTCCAAAACATCAAGCAGCATGATCTATCAGAAACAAGTCCTGTTGCTTTTGTCGCTGCCACAGTGGCTCCAGGACAGCGGATCAAAGAAGAAAAATACAAACCCTGGGTTTGTGTTAGTAGAAATTGCTGTATTGTTGCAACCCACTGCACTTGTGCAGCAGGTTTAGGAGAGGCCTGCAGCCACGTTGCTGCTCTACTGTTTGCCATTGAAAGCATTACACAAAGCAGAGACAGAACTGAAATGTCATGTACTGATATCCCATGTCAATGGAAGAAATGTGAAAAGCAAAACATAGCTAGCTGTACTGCTGAAAATCTTGACATGTCACATCCAAAGCATGGTAAGGTATTGAACAGCAGACAGGAAAAAAAGGAAGGAAGTACCAGGGTTATTTATACAGGAGCAACAGCAAGCCTTTGCAGAGCTAAGAGAGATCCTGCCCACTGCAGCAGTTTTAGTCAGGGACAGCAGTGACACCGACACTGCTTCAGAATCAGAGGATGCTGTAGATTACCCACAACTCCCATACAGATTAGCGAGATTAACTAATGTTGACAATTTCTCTCCACAGGCTATAATCGATGATGCCATTCCCACCAAGGCACAGATCTGTCTCAAGCAACTGTTGCTCAGTCCCAGTCACACCTTTGGAGTGCTCAGAGAAGAGCAAGAGTGACTGCCAGCAACATGCACAGGGTCATCAAACGCAAAGCAGATGGAGCTTCAGCTGTAAGGACCATCATGCAGTATGATACCAAGAGCATCTCCCACATCCCCTCAGTAAAATGGGGTACTGAACACAAAGACACTGCAAGAGATGAGTTTTATCGGCACATGACAACAGTACACACAAACTTTGTTTTGAAACGCACAGGCCTTGTCATCTACCAGCCTTACCCATTCCTTGCAGCATCACCTGATGGGATCTCAACATGTGACTGTCATGGAGATGCAGTTCTGGATCTTTCAAATACAAGGACTTGTGCTCTATTGAGATCCTACAAATCCGTCCACACTATATCTTTCTTATATCCGTCCACACTAAACGTTACGTGTTATTTCCTGCTGATTCACTGATAGTGTGAGGATGTATAAGATGCCATGAGTATGTATTTAAGTGAACTTGAATGTACAAACATGGCATGAATAAAATATTTACATTACCAGCACATAATTCCAAACTGTTTTGAAAAGTGTGAGACTGTATGCATTTGTTAATGTACATACTTTGTATTCATCAATGTTGAAACTGATTCACGTAAAAACAACGGCAAAGAAGCAACGCGTGTGGATGTTTATTTATTTAATATCATCCTTTACACGAGTATTACAATGTTTGACTCCGGTCTAAAGTGAACGCCACACACCACCGCGTGTTTCGAAGCCGATGCAGAAGTGAAGTCCCGTCTCTTCACCTGCGCAAAACGCCAACAGCACAGCAGTAATGACTTTATGAACTTCTTTACTTGTAAGATTGATAATATTAGGAAAAAAATTATAACCATGCAGCCGTCTACTACTGTATCACATCAGACAGAGCATTGTAGTGTCACTGAGGAAAAATTACATTCATTCACTGCTATAGGAGAAGAAGAATTGGCTAAACTCGTTAAATCATCTAAATCAACAACATGTATGCTCGACCCTATACCGACTAAACTACTAAAAGAGATGCTTCCAGAGGTCATAGATCCTCTTCTTAATATCATTAATTCATCCTTGACTTTAGGATATGTACCGAAAACTTTTAAGTTGGCTATTATTAAACCACTTATTAAAAAACCGCAACTTGACCCTACAGAATTAGTCAATTACAGGCCAATCTCAAATCTACCCTTTCTGTCAAAAATACTAGAAAAGGCAGTGTCCTCACAATTATGCTCCTTTTTAGAAAAAAATGGTATCTGTGAGGTTTTCCAGTCAGGATTTAGACCACATCATAGTACTGAGACTGCTCTCATTAGAGTTACAAATGATTTACTCTTATCATCCGATCGTGGTTGTATCTCTCTGTTAGTGTTACTCGATCTTAGCGCTGCATTCGATACCATCGACCACAACATTCTTTTGAATAGACTCGAAAATTATGTTGGCATTAGTGGAATTGCATTGGCATGGTTTAAATCATACTTATCTGACCGTTTTCAGTTTGTAGCAGTAAATGAAGAGATCTCACACCGATCACAAGTTCAGTATGGAGTACCGCAGGGCTCAGTGCTAGGACCGTTGCTTTTCACCCTGTACATGCTACCACTGGGAGATATCATTAGGAAGCATGGCGTTAGTTTTCATTGTTATGCTGACGATACTCAGCTCTATATTTCTTCACGCCCTGACGAAACTTACCAATTCACAAGATTAACGGAATGCATAGCTGATATAAAAAATTGGATGACTAGTAATTTCCTGCAACTTCATTCAGAAAAAAAAAAAAAAAAACTCCACATGTAATAACCTAGAATACTGTCTAACACTTGATGGCTGCTCTGTCAAGTCCTCGTCGTCAGTTAGGAACCTGGGTGTGCTCTTTGATACCAATCTCTCATTTGAAAGCCACGTTTCTAGCATCTGTAAAACTGCATTCTACCATCTTAAAAATATATCTAAATTACGGCATATGCTTTCAATGCAAAATGCTGAACAGTTAGTTCATGCATTCATGACCTCAAGGCTAGATTATTGTAATGCTCTACTGGGTGGTTGCCCTGCTCGCTTAATAAATAAACTGCAGCTGGTCCAAAACGCAGCAGCTCGAGTTCTTACTAGAACCAGGAAGTATGACCATATTAGCCCGGTTCTGTCAACACTGCACTGGCTCCCTATTAAACATCGCATACATTTTAAAATCTTGCTAATTACTTACAAATCACTAAATGGTTTAGCTCCCCAGTACTTGAGCGAGCTCTTAACGCATTATACTCCATCACGTCTATTGCGGTCTCAAAACTCTGGCCAGTTGATAATACCTAGAATATCAAAATCAACTGCAGGCGGTCGATCCTTTTCCTATTTAGCACCCAAACTCTGGAACAGCCTTCCTAGCATTGTTCGGGAAGCAGACACACTCTGTCAGTTTAAATATAGACTAAAAACGCATCTCTTTACTATGGCATACACATAAAACATTTTAATTTATATTTTATTCAAATTGTTAGGCTGCATTAACTAGGTCAGCCGGAACCGGGAACACTTCCCATAACACCTGATGTACTCGTTACATCATAAGAGGAATGGCATCTACGCTAATGTTAGTCTCTCTGTTTATCCCGAGGTTTACTGCAGTCAGCCGGATCCGGGCCGTATCCAGATCAGATGGTGGACCAGCGCCCAGACATTACCAACTCATCCCTGAAGTGTCTGCAGAGACCGTGTCAATTAGTCTACCCTCTGAAATTGCTCATCGACATGGCATCCTCAATGGATCCATCTCCGGCGTGATGACTCCGATATTTCGAATAGTCCTATTTAATAATTGTTTAATTGACACGCCATCCTCAATAAACCCGGTGTGATGCCTCCGATCTTTCGAATAATCCAATCTAATATTACTTCTGACCTATAAGGCTGCCAAAATAATAAACATACACTGTTTGTTAATTGGCCAGAGGAGAACTGGCACCCCGACTGAGCCTGGTTTCTCCCAAGGTTTATTTTTCTCCATTAGGACACCTGATGGAGTTTTGGTTCCTTGCCACTGTCGCCTCTGGCTTGCTCAGTTGGGGACACAAAATTTTCAAATAAATATCCAAATAAATTTAATTACTAAACTAAATTATATCAACTACATTACTTGAATATATATGATAATTGAAATGAGCTGATGACATCACCGTTTTCTCCAGAGCGGCTGTACAGCCGAATCAAATTCTGTTCATTATTTTCCTGTTTAACACTGTGAAGCTGCTTTGAAACAATCTGCATTGTAAAAAGCGCTATATAAATAAAGTTGACTTGACTTGACTTGACTATTGTTCCCTATTTAAGTTTGTAAATTGATATTGTTCAATAAAATAAATGTAAAAAAAAAAAAGATTTTCACCTGTGGGCGGACATGAAACGCCCCTTTCCGCTGATTGGTCAACCAAAGGTCAACCAGTGCAGCTTTCAGTTCTTCCACAGTTCTGTGCAGAATAAAAGTCCTCCACTGCTGGACGAATTAGTTAATTGCAAATCTCATTAAACAACCGGACTAAATGCTTTGAATGCTTTGACACAAATCGTGCTGGGCAGGGACTAGAAAGTGTTTTATTCTCTATAGGCATGGGTTCGACCTCGCATCTGCACTCAAATTACCCATCAGCCTATACTTCTTTGGCACACCAATGGTTTTATTTAGTTGTCCAACTATCAAAAAACTATCAGCGGAAAGGGGCGTTTCGTGCCCGCCCACAGGTGGAAATCAAATATTCAAGCCATTTATCCATTTTCTACCCCTGAAGGTAAAAATATAAAATCAAGCCGAATTCTCTGGGTTTTTTTATTTTTTATTTTTTTGAAAAAACAAATAAATGAGCCGTCATTTTTCTACTTTCAATATTAAAAAAAAAAATGAATGAACGCAACGTACACAGACATTTATGTTTTGATAGTTTGTTTTTCAATTTGAAATGAAACAAGCAGAAATTAGAAAACGGTGCCTTTATTAGTTTTTTCGTTTGTTCAAAAAAACTAGATTTCAGCTTGATTTTTCATTTTTTGGTTCATGGTTAAAAACTGACAAATGGCTTCAAATTTAGTTTTTTGAGCTACAGCTGATGGCAATCAGAGATGAAGAAACAGGCAGAGGATTATGGACAATGAAGTTAATGAGGGAGTAACCGTAGTCTGGTGGCTCTCAAGGGCACACAAGCTGGTGATAGTAACATTTCCCCCCCTCCTAAGGATCGGCTTCCGGGCGCTCCTAATCTGGTCAGAGAAGCCCAGGAGGGAGGTGGAGCAGAAGCGGACCAGGGGGCGGGGTGAAGGGTTCAGGTCCATGAAGTGGAAGAGGACCTGGAGATTAAAGCAGGGCAGGTGACCAGGACAAAGCAGACTGAGCAGGTGGCCAAGGCGAAGCAGGCAGAGCAGGCAGCCAGGGCGGCTCAGGCTGGACAGGCGGCCAGGGCGAAGCAGGCTGAGCAGGCGGCCAGGGCAGAGCCAACAGCCACCAGAGCCAGGCAGATGGGACCAGAAACTACCCAGGCAGATCAGTGGCGAACCAGGGCCAGGCAGACTTCTCAAAACTGAAGACGCAAACAGACTCAGGAGTAGGCTTGACGTCAGGTTCATAGACAGGTGTAGGCACATATTGCACAGACTCAGAAACAGGAACACACTCAGGAACAGGCTTAGGAACAGGAACAGACTCAGGACTGGCCTCTGGGGAAGAAACGGGTCCTGGACCAGACTTATGGGCTGCGGCGGGCTCTGAAGTGAACTCGAGGGCTGTAGTGGACTCTGGAGTGGGTTCTTGGGCTGGAGCCGGCAGTAATGTGACTGATGATGCCATCCTCCGACATATCATGAAAGTCACAAGCGATGAAAATGAGAGACTGCAACAGCTGGGTCCACCAACCAGAACAAAACAGTCCACTGCAAGTAGTGCCAGAGTCCATAGTGAACCTAAGAGCGATGCGGGAGGAAGGACAGAGGCTGCTGCAAAGAAAAGCCAGAACGACCCAATCAAACAACTGACTGTGAGGACCGATGCTCTAACCAACATGGTCAATAAACTACAACACTTCATGACAGCACGGGTCGAGAGGGGTTGCCAATGCTCCACCAGTCAACCAGTTTTCTGCTGAGTGAGCCGTTTGCGTTACTGTCCACTGTGTACAGGAGAAAGGTGACAGGACATTCCTTCATTTGTGGTGAGGAAGGGCACCAGGCAGCTGGGTGTTTGAAACGACCTCAGTGGCAGGAAAACAGGAACCGGCCACTGCGGAGGGGCAACCAGTGACCCAAACTAATGTCCAAAAATACTGGCAACCTGCTCAACGCTGGGCAGACACGGACAAAAGGGTAAATTAACAGACACAAAAGTAGTGCATCAGAGTCCAACATTCTGGATCCTTGCCAGACCAAAAAGGACACAATAATTAAGCTAATTGGAGCACTAACCTAACTTGACTGGACTGTGAGAGCACTGCTTGATACAGGTGCACAGGTCAGCATAGTAGATCACATGTGGAAGGAGAAATACCTACCAAGTGTTGAGGTGAGGCCACTGCGAGACTGGATGTGGAAATGACCTGGAGTTCTAAGCCATGAATGGGGGTCCAATTCCGTTCGACGGATGGAGTCATTACAGTCAACTTGCTAGGAAATGAGGAACCCTGCCTGTCTATCAATGTCCCATTCCTAGTGAGTAAGATGCCAATTGAGAGACCACTTCTGGGCTTCAATGTAATAGAGGAACTGATTCAGTGGCAACCTGAACGACTCATGCCAACACTTATTGCACTACTAGCTCGGGCCATTGATGTTCCAAGTGAGAAGGCACAGACCCTAGTCGAGGTGATACGGACTGCAGAGGAAGATGAGGAAGCTGGCCGTTTAAAGTACGGCAAGAGAGGAGTCATCATTCCGGCTGGACAGGTCGCCTGGGTTCATTGTCGAGTTTAACCAAAGGTAGCACAGATGGACTCAATAGTCTTTTTTGAACCACAAGAGGAAAACTCCCACTTGAGACGTTTGGATATTGGAGAGGGATTCCTGGATATACCAAACCAAGGTGATTCATGCATCTCAGTACCCACAGGGAATTACACAGGATGTGATGTTGCTCTACCGCAGGGCACGATCCTTGGAACACTGCAGCGGATAGAGAAAATAGTGGATTCTGGAAGAACGAGTGAAGCAAGGCAGGACAGGTTTCCTTTTGGACATCTGAGTGAGAGCCAACGTGAAGTCATACAAAAGATACGAGGAATCTTGTCGCCTTCAGTAAGGGTGACGACGACATTGGATGCATCCCCAGTCTGCAGATGTCAATCATCCTTCAGGACAACATCCCAGTTCAGAGAGCATACTCTGCCATGCCAAAACCTCTGTTAAGTGAAGTAAAAGGCTATATACAGGACCTCCTGGCTAAAGGATAGATTGTCAAGTCCAGGTCTCCATATGCCGCTCCAGTGGTTTGTGTTAGAAAGAAGGACGGCAAGCTCTGGCTTTGCATGGACTACCGCCTCCTGAATAAGAACACCATTCCTGCTCGACACCCGTTGCCCAGGATACAGGAGTTAATTGACACGCTTGGGGGATATGCCTGGTTCAGCATCTTAGACCAGGGTAAGGCTTACCACCAGGGATTTATCGCAGAGGGTTCCAGACATATGACAAGGAGCCAGTGTTAATGTAAATGTATTTCGGTCTGTCACCAGGTTAGGGCAGTATATGCACAGAGGGTTTTTAAACAGGTGTTTTTACACATAGTGTTAGTAGGCTTGGTGGAGGGAATGTATACAGTTTTTAGCACACAAACACTAGAAGTTGGATGTCCACGATCATTGTCAAAAAGTATGTAACTTAGTGTCTGCACTGCAGTATGTTTAATAAAGTAATCAATGAGTTGAGATCGACTACAAGACTGGACATTGGTGTGCGTAAAGCGTGCGTTGCATTGCCAAGCCATCAGCAGCTATAAGAGCTGCTGTAACAATAGTAAAAACGTTGTTCCCGTTGGATTGCTGAGCGGCGTTGAGTGGATTGTACATGGAGTGCTATTTAAGTGGATTTCCATATAAACGCAAAAGGAAGGTGAACGAGGATCCCGCTCGCTTTGTTCAAGTTTGCAACACGGACACAGGACGGACAACAAGGAAGGCCTTGAGGGTGCTGTTTACTTTGTTTAAAGACTTCATGGTGTAGCCCATGTGGAAATCTGTTTCAGATTTAAATAAAGTTGTATTCAAAAGTGTATAAAGTTCGGTTAAAATGTACTGTGGAAAAATGTGCTCAGAGATAACCTAACCTGTTAGGGCCTGTCATTTTTTCTTTCTTTATAATGTGATTGGGTACGTTGTGAATAATAACTTATCAGGATATGAGATTGGGGTGGGACGAGAAAGGAGGGTGTGAGATAAGATATAGAAAACGACGTCATGTCAGGGGACGTCACGGGATGTCAGCGAGACAACTCCCTGAAAGTGTGGATTGTGTATAAAAATGTATGCATTATAGTTCATCTCAAGGATATTAGAGTGGACTTTGTACTGAGTGGACTTTGTACTGAGTTACTGCTGGCTAAGCGTGACTGCGAAGTTCGAGTTTATTTAAAGTGCGTCACGGACGCGAACGGGAGAACTACTGGTGGCGAGCCAAAACATTCTGGGTTAACTGTCTATGGTCGCGCTCGTTCTGAAGGGAAACGACAACAGATGTTATTCCCGGAGACTTTGGTGACTGGAGTCCCATCCACGGCTAAACAGAGTGAGAGGATACCATGCTGGGAAGTGTCCGGGCTGCCGGATGAATAACGTACTGTTGGCGGCTGTTGATTGCATCTCGCAACGGTGATGGATTCTGATTATCCTGACAGACTGCAACTGATCCTGATTTAATAGATAATCATCTTTGATAAAGGTACCTATTTTATTTTGTGGCTCATTCAAGCAGCGGAACAGGCCTGCAACAGAAACTAAGGGGGTATTTAAAGCAAAAGTATTTGCCAGCTTAGACTGTTGATCTACATGTAAGTGTGGTTTGAAAGAAAATGGACACGCACCTTATAGTGTGAAAGGAACTTTATTGAAAGGAATACCACAGTGAAATATATTCTTCTTTTTGTTTGCTTAGTATTGACAGAATTTATTTTAATTAAATTTAAGTTGGAGTTAATTCCTTGTATTGTGGTTAATTTTTTCCCTTGACAGTTGGAAGCAAAATTACTGGCTACACAAATTAAATTTAACCCACAATATATTAAAGAATCTGGGCATCACCCATTAAAATTCCCAGTCACAGGAAGGGGGCGTTACACAAAATGGAGGCACCGCTGGGATGGGTTTCATAAATGTGTGGTCATCTAAGATGTTTATTTGCATCTAAATAAATTTGTTCTCATTTGTAAGAACTAACATGGAGCCTGTATTGTACCGCAAATACCAAGATACACTCAGTAGTTGGTGTAAAGGAGAAGGGCTTGATCCAGCTAATGCTATACTTATTGCTGGGGTAGCAGAGGATGTCAGTATAAGCCAAATTGAAGAACTGATGTAAACTGTGCGCTGTTGGGGTCGTGTAAGAGCAAGAGGAAGGACCTACAGTGTTGAAGCAGGAGGTTTGCTGGTTCTATGTGAATGTAGAGAAGAGCTAAACCCACAGATTGTTCCTCCTGAAGTGAGGAGTGATGATGGCACTACTGTGTGGCACATAGTAGTTTTTTGCAAGCTGAAGGAAAAACAGTTGCTGACTTCCAAGATTACGTAGCTACCTCAACACCTGTTAAAGTTACTGACAAATTCCTCATTCATGCTATTGCTGAAGTGATGAAGCAGTCTAACAGAAGTATGGCTGAGAGTCACAGTTATCATCGACTTCGAGTGTTTTCTGGTATCACGCCTACCCCGATGGGAGAGGAACAAGTTGAGTATTGGCTTGAACAGGCAACAGTGATGGTAGAGGGCAGTGGTTGTCCTGAAAAAGAGAAGTAGAATAATATTAAGTCTGAGGGCTCCTGCACTGGAAATTTTTAGGTCCTTATGGTTTAGCAACTCTGAAGCAAGCTCAGATGAGTATATTTTGGCCATTGATAGAGCTTTTGGATCTCCAGAGACTGGAGAAGATTTGTATTTTGCATATCGTCTCATTCAGCAATACTCTGGAGAGATGTTGTCTGACTATGTACAGAGACTTGAACCTTTTCTGGCCAAGGTTGTCAGGAACGGGGGTATAAGTGCTCAGGATATGAACAGAGTGAGAATTGAGCAATTGTTGCGAGGAGCGGTAGGGGAAAGTTCACGGCGTAAAGTCCATGCGAGGGTTCGGAGGGTAGGAGCACAGGATTGTGTCTCTGCAACTGATTTAGATTTGCAAGAGCTTAGAGCTGAAAATTAAGTCCAGCCCTGTCAGCAAAGAAGGTGCTAGCACAAAAGAACAGGTTAGGCCATGCACATCAGATGATAAAGCAATTGAAGCCTCTGTTTTACAGAAAAAAGTTGACAAACAAAGTCATAAAGTAAAGACATTGGAGAGTAGAGAGCCAACTCAAACTGCTACTGCTATCGTTGCGGGGAGAATGGCCACATCTCAACTAAATATACTGCTACGCAGAATGAAAAGAAGGTCATCAGGAAGCTTATTGCTTCCCTTCGGAAAGCTTAAGAGGAACAAAGCACTTCTGATATTAGTTCTGACAAGGAAACAATACACCGCTTTGTTAGAACACAGAAAACAGCATCAGTTGAAATTCCGGCTGGGTTGGTGGGACCAATTTCTACTGTGACATTAAAGGTAAATGGTCACCCTTGCACTGCCCTGTTGGATAGTGGATCACAAGTGAGCATTATATTTGAGGAATGGTACCAGAAACATCTGTCTCATGTCCCTATTCAACCAGTGTCAGGATTGGCTATTTGGGGACTTAGTGACGAAAGTTACCCCTGCCGTGGTTATATAGTGGTGGACGTCCAATTTCCTAAAGCACTGACTGGCACTCTAGAAACCTTGTCAGTAATGGCTCTGGTGTGCCCTGGACCAAATACTCCTGATCAGACTAATATTGGGAACTAATGCCAGTTTATTCCAAAGACTGTTTACTCTTTGTGACAAAGAGAAGGGTAGCAACCTGGTTTGTGTTTTCAAAATATAAAGCTTTCTGCCAGATAGCCTGCCTAAATCTACGACATTCATGGCGAGTCAGGTTGATGAGGATGATATTGTGGGTCGGCTGAAATGGAAAGGACCTGGCCCTGTAACCATCCTACCAGAAGAAGTTTATTGTGTCAGCTGTCAAGTTTTCCCAACCAGTGACTAAGAGTATAGTTCTAGTGGAGATGTAAATTGAGAGGAAATGTAAATTGAGAGAAAATCTCTGTGCTTTTACAGAATGAGACGAAGCGAGAGGTTGTCCTACCTGAAGGTGCTTTGCTTATGAATGTGCAAGTTGCGGACATGGCTGTTCCCCCGGTGAGAGCGAGCAAGCCTGAGGAGATGGATCCAAGACTTATTGATTTTGGGGATGCACCCATTCCTGTGGAATGGAAGGAGAAGCTTAGACAGAAATTGATGCAGATATTTTAACATCTCATGGAAAAGGCTGTTGGAGACATGAACTTGCAACATTCTTAGTATATCTTGATGACTTCATTGTGTTTGGAGCTACATTAGAGGAACATGAGGAAAGACTCTTTAAGGTGTAAGATCACCTTGACGAGGTAGGTCTCAAGGTTTCATTTGTAGGAATTGATTCGGATTAAATAACTCAAAGGGGTATTGAATTACAGTGAAAAGAACCAAACTACATATTAATGATTCAAAATTAATATTTACCACTTTATCAACTATTTGTCAACCGATACGTTGAAATTACAGTATTCTATCAATCTTGAATTGGGATATTACCCCGTGGCCAACGGCAATAATATCATTAACTTTATGTTCACTGTTTGTGAGCTTAGGTAACACAATCAATCAGTTTAAGGCAGTAACTTATAAACACAAAGCACAAGACACCTGTATAGATAAAAAGTTAAACAAGGGTTTATTGAACTATTCTTAACACACAATCTTATCTACTAAGACACACAAGCACGCATTCATTCATACAGTTTGCAGGGAAAGTGATGTTTGTTAACGGAAAGGAATGGAGTCCCAAGTGTCTCGTTCAGACAAGATTTCTTAACCACAACCTGAGAAAATCAATATACTAGCAATTCAACCTTAGTTTGTTCGCTTAGATACGATTTTCACCAGTTCAGGCAAAATGGAGAGTTATGTACTTGCGTTTGGATGTTCCTGTGAGCATGGGTTCCTCTCGGGACGGAGTTGCTTGGCTGGCGGTCAGTCGTTGTGTTCGGAGGGACACTTGGTGATTGGATGAATAGTTGGTTTTGCAGGGTAGCCTTGTAGTGCCAGATCCTGGATAGCATTAGCTGGTTGCTACGCAACGGGAGTTTCTCTGAGTCAAGTTGAGCGGCTGCGCAAGACTCCAGGAAGTCTTCTTCTGCGAGGTTAAACACTTTTAAGAAACCAACTTTCATAGTGTGATTATGGTGCAGTTTACACAAATCTACCTTGCATCAAAATGATGGAAATCGTTTATGTTTCCCATGATTGGAGTAGAAGATAATAAAGATTCATATGTGATAAATGTCTAGCATACAGAGAAACTTCACAGGTTACATGAAAATACACATACTACCTTGGTATATGTTTAAGGCACCGTTTGGTGGATTAATTCACATTATTGGTATGAATTCAGAGGTTTTGGCTCAGAATCATGCCTGAGTCCTGTGAGGTCTTTTGATGTGATATTCAGAGAGTCTCTGGACTGTGTCGACCGACAGGGAGGGGGAAGGCAAAGTGTCCCTGTTTGATGTTTGGGCGCACCTTTTTCTTCCAGATAACACTTTGGTTTCATGTGTGAGGGTTCCTTACAGAGGTCCTTACCCCTGTGGTCTTTACGGCAGACGAGGCATCTTTTCCGGCCATTTGGTTCCATGGATTAGTTTTATGATTCGTTCATGGTTCTCTGAAATGCTTTGTTGCGTCGACTCGCTGCTTGTTCATACATATTCTTACACATTGGACAAGTGTCAGATATGTAGGGACAAGGTCAAATATGTTGGTCATTGTGGCGAGCAGTGAGGCGAGGGACCGTGAGAGCGGGCCGGTGACGAGCGATAATGAGCTCCAGCTGCGCGCCACACCGGTCTCGTCTCACGGAGGAGTGACGGGAGCATAAAAGGAGGAGCGACGACAGTGCAAGACGAGAGAGGACCATGCCTGGATTTATGTTGTGTTTTTGTTTACGTTTTATTTTGTGTGTATGTGGCGAGCAGTGAGGCGAGGGACCGTGAGAGCGGGCCGGTGACGAGCGATAATGAGCTCCAGCTGCGCACCACACCGGTCTCGTCGCTCCTCCTTTTATGCTCCCGTCACTCCTCCGTGAGACGAGACTGGTGTGGCGCGCAGCTGGAGCTCATTATCGCTCGTCACCGGCCCGCTCTCACGGTCCCTCGCCTCACTGCTCGCCACAGTCATATAGTCTCAGCAGATGCCATATCAACTGACCCAGATCAAATCGAAGCAGTTGCTAAGTAGCCACAGCCAACTGATCTGAAGTTCCTCCACTCTTTTCTGGGCTTCTGTGGCTATTATAAGAGGTTTGTGGCAAACTACTCTGCTATAGTTAAGCCTTTGACTGAGCTTACCAAGGGGTATCCCCCAGTTAGGAAAGGGAAGAAACAAAAGTCTCTCTCTGATCAGACATACCATAATGAGGCAGAACCATTTGGTTCTAGATGGACTAATTCCTGCACTGAAGCCTTCCATAAGATCATTGACTGTTTGACTCACACACCTGTATTAGTGTTCGCTGATTCCACAAGGCCATATGTCTTGCATGTGGATGCCAGCCTGAAAGGCTGGGCGCTGTGTTGAATCAGGTGTATCTTGAGGGTCTACGTCCCATTGCATTCGCTAGCCGAGGGCTCAATGCTGCTGAACAGAAGTATCATATTCACTAGCTTGAATTTCTCTCTCTTAAGTGGGCGGTGGTGGAGAATTATTTGTATGGTGTTAAACTCACTGTTGTTACGGATAACAATCCGCTTACTTATGTGTTGACAACTGGAAAGCTCAATGCCACTCGGCGTAGATGGCTTGCTGCCTTTTCGACTTATGATTTTTGAGGTAAAGTATCGTCCTGGTCATACAAACATTGATGCAGATCTACTATCAAAGCATTGGAATGAATCACATACTGAAATGTGGAAACATCTTTCAGAGGTTAAGGTGAAAGGAATATGCAATTGTATCCAGTTGGGAAACTCAGCCAGTGCAGAGCGACTAGTTGACAGGTTAGGTGTGCCTGCAGAAGGTATTCCCAAGCTATACACTTTTGCAACTAATCTTGGAATGGGGTAATTGGAACAATTCACTAGAGGTAATTTGAAAAAGGCCCAAGAAATGGATGAGGTCACAGGAGTGGTTAAAACATTTGTGAGTGCAGAACTGTGGCCATCGAATTTTATTCATTATCCCCCATGAGAAACGTTAATGAAACGTGAGAGTGAGAAGCTGAGAATCAAGTATGGATTAATGCACAGAGTTGTGAAAGAAGTGCGAAAGTTAGTGTGAAAGTTAGTGCTTCCTGAAAAGTTCCAGCTTCAAGTGAATCCATGCGGATCAGGGTCGGGATTTAGAAGGAAGAGTGATCCAAGGACTCTTAAAGAGTTTAGGGATTTGTAAATCCCGAACAACACCCTATCACCCTCAGAGTGATCCACAGCCAGAACGTTTCAATAGAACGTTACTGTCAATATTAGGAACTTTGAATACTACACAAAAACGGCAGTGGAGTCGTTATGTGAGTCAGCTTGTATATACGTACAATAGTATGAAGAGTGACGCCACTGGATATTCCCCGCATTACCTCATGTTTGGTAGAGAGGCTAGGCTACTGGTGGATATTTGTTTTGAGACTGAGGAAGAGAGAGTCAGTCATTCTCAATATGTAGAAGGACTGAAAAGAGATTTGAAACAAGCCTATGATCTTGCAGAAGAAACAGCGACTAAAGTGCACACGAGAAACAAAAAAGCTTAAGATAAAGTCATGAGACACCAGACTTTGACTAAGGGTGACAGAGTGTTGGTGGAAAATCTTGGTCTTCGTGGAAAGCATAAACTGCAAAGTAGATGGATTCAATTGCCATTTGTGGTGGTGGATAAATACCAAGATTTGCCTGTATATACGGTCAAGCCAGAGAGTGGGATGGGTTGTACAAGAGTTCTTTACAGAGATCACTTACTGCCTATAGGGCAGACAGTTAGGATCTCCCAAGAGAAAGACCCACCGCCTTCCATGAATAGACCTATGACCCGACATCAGAGGGGTACCCGTTATGATGGCGATCGTGCATTTTTCTGTATTACAGAGTCCAAGAGATGATGAAGAGAATAGTGAGACAGGAAAGGAGTTTGAAACATGTTGTCATGGAAAAGAGACTCAAGAGACTCTTGAAAAACAAAGTCATGAAACAAATGAGAATGAGACTTTTGAGGAAGGAGAACTTGGAGAAATCCACACTGTAGGTGCAAATTTTCCAACTAATACTGCAGATTTGTGTGATGGTGTAGAGGACTTTCTGGGCAAGACAGAAACCCAGGACCCCCACAATTAGAAAGAGATGGTTCAGAAGATGATGTAGAAGAAGAAATTGAGGTGAATTTCCCTAGAAGATCTCAGAGGAAAGTTAAACCGGTAACACTTGGGGTGTGCATAAGACTGACATGACACATGACACATGTCATAAACATGAAGAAGGTTTTATGCATATTTATGACAACTGTCATTAAGTGTCATTCGCTCAATTATGTCATTTTTAATGCAAAGATGACATTGTTTGAGATGTTTTTGTTATGACAACTTGACATAAACCAAGACAACATAACCTGTCATAGATCTGTCATAAACATGACATAGATTAATTATCAAATTTAAGAAACTACTTAGCTTTATGGGTTAACATTACATTAAACTGTCATGTGGTTGGTTTTGACATTGGCTGACATGAGGCCAATTTTTTATGACCACTTTTTTTCCAGTGGTACAAATTGAATTTATCATTAACCCTCTGAACCCAAAGATCTGCTGGATTTTTCCTCATGACAGCGTAAAACGACTTAAAATAATCCGTAATTTTTGGCCTCACAGACATGAAAGATATGTCTTTACAAAGCTTAAAGTGTCTACTTTTATTTGTGTACACTCAAAATAAAAACTAAACGTTGTGCTTTTCGCTAAATAAAGAAAACAAACAGGACGCGCGTTCTCCCGTCTGTCTCTCCATGAAGTCCACTCTGAAATGTAACTCAGCGAATACTTGCCACACACACGACAGATATCTCTTTAGAAAGCCTGGAATGTCTACTTTTAAATGAAGTAATTTATATTTTCTGTAATCTGTAATCTGTATGAAAACAGCGAGAGGTACAGTTTCTCAAGCGAGCCTAATTATCTTAAACGTGACCACACCCATGCACGCAAAGAGATTCACATGCAAATCATCCACGTGAAGGAACGCAAACCTGTAAACGCCCCCATCACCTCAAAACAAAGAGTCAGCTTCATCGTTCTTCTGCTTTTCATCAAGTTCGGAAGACACGCTGTGAGTTTACCTTGGATTTACCTCAGAAAAAGAAGAACACGATTTTAAGATGAGAATTTTAAAAGCTAGAGATAAAAAGCTGTCTCGCCATATTGTCTTGACGGAGTGTGAGGGTGAAGTTAGGATAGCATATGCCACGGCAATGTTTACTTAATGCCTCCACTGTCATTTTGCTTTTTATAGAAATAAAAACAATTTAATTCAGGTGGATAACGGTCGCTTCAATTCCATCAGCTCATCCAACACGAGCTGTTCGAGCCGACCATAGTGCGCAGCACTGATCACTGGTCATGTGAAGAGAAGACTCGTTGCAGGATTCGTTGAACAACACAAGCTATTAATTTCTTCAAAATTATTAATTATTAATAAAACGATTAATTTAAAACAAATTCTTAATCACCTTAAACTTTTTAACAGTAGTGTATAATGCTACAAAAGCTTTAGATGGTTTGTGTGCAACAATTGACATTTATTTTGTAGTGGACAGCACATTCCAGGGCCCAGTTTATGGCCGGGCCCCTCTTTGCCCATAACAGTGGACAAAGGTTTGCTACATTTTGATTGGATCTTGGTGGACTAACACAAACAGACTGTCTAACGCCATCAGATAAAGATGCTTGGACAACAGCCAGACACCTCTTAGAAGGCAAGAAGAAGACCTCTGGTACCAAGCCCAGGAAGGACAGGACTTCTCATTGGTCCACATGCAGTCTCTTCTCTTCACCCACCTGAAGTCCCTAATGTCCTGGTCTGTGACTGCCATACAAATTCCTCAGGACCTTAGCAGTAGTGGGTGAAACAAAGAAAGACCACAATGATCCATCCAAATCCATTCATAACTATGTTTGGAAACCTTAAGACTGATGTAAACTACACATCCATTTCATACTTATTTAGAGAAATAAGTATTCTCAGTGACAGCTATTTGTAATGCAACATCTTACACAGATTCAGCTGTTAATAAACAAATGAATGAATGCATGACAGTTCAATCTTTTCCCATCATGTTTGGTGTCTATTTGTTTAGAATATTACCATGGGTATTCTGATGGTGGTTTGGAAAGTGAGAAATGCATTGGTAAACTTTAAAGACCCTTTAAAGACTTCTAACTGTGTACAGTATGCAAATGAGTTTCACAGGAGAAAGAAAGGTGTGCCCCCTCTGATGCCAGCGGCCAATCACAGCACTGGAATGGAGAAGCGCCAAATTGCAATCTCCTCCTCGTCGGAAAGGGATAAAGGTACCCGCTCAACAGACACTCCTTGTTCTGAGTCTGTCCGGCGAGGATGAGACTGAAACAGTTCACCAAGTTCTGAGTCTGTCCACCAAAGATGAGACATAACAGATACACTGTAACATTCTGAGCCTCTGGTTTATCCAGAGAGACAACAAAAGATCAGAGAATCTGAGTCTACAGCTTTTGAGGCAGCAACCGATACGACCATGCTCAGAGCCTGCAGCCTGTGAAGAAAGAGACATTAACAAACACTACGTTCAGAGTTTTAGTCCAGCGAGACAGTGACGACTACAGCACGTCCCGAGTCTCCATGCCAGAGAGACCAAAGCGGATTGACCAAGTTCTGAGTGTCTGGCCCAGAGAGGCAGAAGAACGTTAAGCCCAGGAGAGCAAACCTTCACTTCAAGGTTCCTCAGTCTGCGTGTTCACGATTAAGGACCTTCTGCACCTACTTCAGGGCCTCATCTGCGTGTTCCAGATTTTAGGACCCTTTGGTGCTTATATCTGAGAACCTTTTATACACACACTTAACTGCAGACACTGAAATGACATACACTGTACAGTACAAACATTTTGAGTGTCCCTTATAAAGAACCACGATTGTCCCTTATTTTTGTCCCACTTTTTGTCCTTCGTTGTGTATATTTGGATTATGTTGTGTTGTAAATAAATGCAAACAAATCAAAAAGCCATTCTTTTAATCTCTTCACATTCTTTGTTCTAGTTCCCTCACAGTCATTTAGCTGATAGGGCCATTAGGGGAGTGTCCTTGTCTTCCCAAGTGTGAAACACATCAATATTCATGATGATTCACACCCTCCCCGCATAAGCCTTCCTGACACAAAACATGTCTTACAAAATTTGAATCAATATATTGTTTTATGTGAATGAGTGGCCAGAGTGATTTTTACATCGGCTTGAAGCAAAAATTCTAGCCTACGTCTTGTAAACAAATATTCAGTATGGGTTTTATGGTCTCATAACAGTGACTTCATTTTTCTTTCTTTCCACAAACCACGCATAAACGTCATTTTTATCAAAGCTACAAACTTTTACACACATGCTGCTCACATATTATTGTAGCAGAGTTTGTGCTGAATACAGTGTAATCAGACTTTAGCCATGAAAATGTTACAAGTAACAGAAATAAGCACAAATGTCAGGGCATGTCAAAACACCTCCAGGGCCCAGAAAACAGCTCAGGGCTCAGAGGGTTAACATTAAGTCACTAAGGGTTAATACTCTGTCAGGAGTACGATTTCCTCTATGACGCCATATTTCCAACTTGTAATTCTGCTATGCATGGCAGACAGAATACTGACGATATCTGTACTGGGGAAGCTGTTTCTTGTAGGCACGCTATTCATCCGTAACGATTGATGTTCTGGGTCTGATATGCCATTGAATTTGGCTTAT
Organism: Rhinogobio ventralis; assembly: GCA_039654625.1. Lineage (NCBI taxonomy): Eukaryota > Metazoa > Chordata > Actinopteri > Cypriniformes > Gobionidae > Rhinogobio > Rhinogobio ventralis. The sequence continues at coordinate 25,953,651 of CM077217.1, read as the reverse complement.
AAGTGTTTGCCTCGAGCGGTCCTTGACAAGTCCCGAATGGGTTTTCTGGAAATACCATCAACCTCTAGCATCCTGAAGACCCACTGGTGTTCACGACGCCAAGTGTTGCCACATCGGCCACGATGGTACTAAAAAAATAAATAAAACAAGATCAATTCTTTAATAAGGGTTGTGCTGTAATTTTTTTTCAATCACTGGAATCCAGTCCTCTTAGACAGTTATGATCCTTCTTATCTGGCTTGATAACAAATAATTGCCCAACAAGCGCAAATGCATTTTTATTTCTTAAAGTTTTCCATTTTCATAATTTCATTTCCTTGAAACAAAATATTGTTTCACTTTCATATTTTTCTGTACAAAAGCTGTCATATAGTACAACATAAAAATATTTTGTATTGTATTGCTTTTTAATAGAACATAGATTAGCGGAATACCATCCTACCCTGATTTTAATGTATTTTGTTTACAGGCTTATAGTCTGATTATAAATAAAGGGTATATATATATTTTTATATATATTGTATGTTTTCAAATTAAACAAACCATTTTTCCCCCCATTCATCCCATGTTTAAACACTGCCATTAAATTTCTCCCAATATTAACACTTTGCTATCTCTAACCATTCAATGTGCCTCATTTATACTAGTCGGTCATGCTTGTGAAATTAAGATCATACTGTTCGTGATGTTGTTGTGGCTCATTTAGTGTACAATACCATCTTTACAATACACATTTTGCATTGCAATCTCAACACAGAAGACTGATGAGTTTTGTCTTATAAGGACATACACAGCAGCCATATTACCATATAAACATATATCAGCCTTGGCACCTGTTTCCAGTGGGTCTTATCACTTGTCTGATCATAACACTTCATTTTCAAGTTATTTTCCTCCGACCTTTTTCCCTTTTGAATTTTCTCTATCATCTCTCTTTCCATAATCTCAGACTGGCACTGCACTAACATAACAAAACTAATACATGTGAAGTAATGTTATAGTAGAGCTGCATACAAATAAAGAATCTACCTTTCGTTTGTGGGCAAACTTGCTCTCATCAATAACAACAAATCGATGTTGACCACCAATTCTCATTCCTCTGATCCTCAGTCTCTTGAGGGCCGCAATGCACACCTTCAAATATAGAAATAACACATCACAAGTTGACTTGTAACAATGTCTTAGTATGGAATTTTATAAAGTTGAGTGCACCAAATAAGTATGTAGCAATGCTGAATCCAATTGTATACAGTGGGTTTTGACTTATCAGGAATTAAAATCTAATTGTTTACTTATTACAGACAACTAATAAGTAATGCAACAACCTTTCTGAGTACTTTTGTCATTCTTGTCAGTGAGTTTCCTGCTGTACCTTCAGTGATCATGGCAAGTTGCTTCAACTGCAAACCTGTAATTAGAGTCACTTGAAATTGTACTGTTGTTGCATTGAAGGCCTGGCCTGCATAATTTCCTGTCGCTGAACTGGGTAAAAGCAAACAACCCTTTGCGAAACAAAACTAGCCACCTCTTTATTTTGATTCCAATAGTATAATATGACATTACTTTAAAAACTGTTCGGCACATCAACAACATGACAGTTTCTGGTGAATTATTTTTTTTTAAAGAAAATTCCATAACCTTGATTGACAACATTTTAACAAATTCTCTAAGTGAAGGAATTCAATCAGATTTGATAATTTCCCCATATCTCATTATTCTGTAATTAAGACTAATAGAGTAAAACTTTCGAAAGAAGTACAGTTATAAGAGAATCATGAGTAAATCAAATATTACTAAATTTAAAGATTTGATTGCCAGGAATATGATGCTGATAGAGCATATCAACAATTTATGACCATCATTAGTTCTAATAAATGCTTTTCAGTTAGTAGTTCTGTTCTGTGAAACTTAGTCAGGACTTTAATAAGCCTTGGTTTACAGCTAGCTCACTGAAGATGCTGAAGACTAAGAATAAACTATAAAAATATGGGTAACGCTTTAGATTACAGCCCGGAAAGTACTGCATAAGTAAAGCGAATTTACAGCGTAACTTTTGGTAATTATAGTGTAACTATAAAGTAAGTGCGTGTAGTTATAAGGGAGCAATATGTAATATTTGGGGAATAAAGGGGTAACTATCAGGAAAATTAACAAATTATTTATACTGTAAGTATTTTTAAATTAAGGTGTAATTATCCATGTAGTTACAGGGTAAGTATGAATCTACGGGCTGTAAATTAAAGTGGTGTTTGTTCCCCTCTTGTTTCATGTAGTAACAGGGTAAGTATGAATCTACGGGCTGTAAATTAAAGTGGTGTTTGTTCCCCTCTTGTTTCATGTAGTTACAGAGTAAGTATGAATCTACGGGCTGTAAATTAAAGTGGTGCTTGTTCCCCTCTTGTTTCATGTAGTTACAGGGTAAGTACAATAAAAACACGTACACGATCTGATATCACTCAGAAATCTTTATTTGAAAAACAACTTTTTTAAAACAGATTTACAACACTTATTCATTTCTCTTGCTTGGCTTCTCCTCCTCTTGTTCCTCTTCTTATTGAAGAAGATGAATCTTAAGAAGGAATCCTATGTCTCTAGCTATTCTGTAGCTATATTATGCATTTAAAGAAAATACAGTGCATGCAGAAATGTCCTCACCGTTTACTCATCTTTTACCCTCATGCCATCCGAGATGTATACGACTTTCTTTCTTCAGATGAGCACAGAAAAATAAATAATCTCTGCTAATGAAAACTCATTTGGGTTCCTAAAAGTTGAAGCATCAAACAGCACATACAGCAATAATGACAGTAATCCATACGATCCCAATGGATGAATCAATGTTTAAAAAAAATAAATAAACGGTAAACTATCACTTCCGACCAGCAGTCACCTGCGTGAGTGAGAGGGTTGAGTTCACGCTTGACGTAACTTGAAGCTGACTGGTCACGTGGATGTCGGATGCCGTCTGGTTTTATTTTAATTTTTTTTTTATTAATGCTCACAACTGTAAACAAACAATAACCTAATATATGATAATAGCAATGAGAAACAAACAAGACTAGAAGACAGAGTCGCCACTTGCGCGAGAACGTCATGAAAGCTTGAAGCTTCTTTACTCACGCACGCGCTGGTAACAGCTGGTCGGATGTGAAAAGATTAGTAAATTATGAGATCATCTCTGGATGTACTTTTTCTTTTAATAAATAATAATACAGAATATCAAAAGACATGGATGCTCTTAAGATCCATCAGTGGAAATAACGAAAAAGAAGAAGAGGAACAAGAGGAGGAGAAGCCAAACAAGAGAAACAAAAAAGGGACAAAACGTGCCACTTTCTGTCAGGACGTTATTATTTGAAATGAAAAGTTTATTTTAAAAAAATGAATAAGAAGTGTCATAAATCTGTTTTGAATTAAGTTGTTTTTCAATAAATGTTTCCAAGTGATATCAGATTTTTTATTGTACTTACCCTGTAACTACATGAAATAACAAGCACCACTTACCCTGTAACTACAAGGATAATTACCCCTTATTAAAAAATACTTTTAGTAAATCATTTGCTAATTTTCCTGATAGTTACCCCTTTATTCCCCAAATATTACATATTGTTCCCTTATAACTACATGTACTTACTTTATAGTTATACTATAATAACTGAAAGTTACGCTGTAAATTCGCTTTAGTTACACAGTACTTTCTGGGCTGTAATCTAAAGCGTTACCAAAATATGTTCTAAATCCTTCTCACCTATGGGGTTTATAAATCTTATAGAAATATAATCATTCTATTAGATCCGCAAAAAAGCAATATTTTAGTGAAACATTTAAGAGGTGTTCAAATGACATTAAAACCACATGGAAAGTAATACATCAGTTGTTGCAAAGAGAGAATATTACCTCAGAGCTACCTTCAGACTTTGTAGATGGTGACAATTATTTTAATAATCCATTTGACATAGCTCAAATGTAATACATTTTTTGGTAATGTTCGTCATGAATTAGCTAGTAATATTCCTATTGGTAATGGCGAAGCCTCGGATTATATATCAGGAACTTTCCCTACTATTGTCAGGATACACACTGGACAAGGTTACTACTGAACACAAGAAGACTTTATTTGGGAAGTCAGGGCAGTGCACGGTGAATATGTGATGAGTGGAGATCTGATTGAGTCTTACGGCTGTGGAAGAACACTGGAGAGCTGGAATAGACAGCGGCTGGAATACTTGAAGCTTGGAAGGTAACCAACACGTAGGTAGGAGTCGCTAGGAGTCTGGAGATCACACTGGAAGATTCATGGAGAACAGGTAAGTGGGTCATTCCTAGTTCGAGACCAAGGTGAGTGCTGGTGTTTTATGGTGAGTAGTGATGAGGTGATTGGAGACAGGTGCGGGTGATTAGAACTCGGGAGATTGTGATCATTGCGTGAAGGAGGTGAGAGAGTCTGGCTGATTTGTGACAACTATCTCTACTTTTAAACTACCTGAGATTCAAGAAATAAGTGAAATTATTGATGAATTAAAAATATCTTCAGCTGGTCATGATAATATCTCTGTATTTCTTGTCAAACAGGTGAAATGTTTAATATTGCAGCCACTTGTTCACATTTTTTTTTCTCTTTTTGCAAACAGGCAATGTGCCAGAGGATTTAAAAATAGCAAAACTTATTCCTCTGTTTAAAGCAGATGATCCACAATATTTTAACAACTATAGACCTATATCTATTTATATACATTTTACACCCCAACACGCAATTACTATTATTTTGACTTACAAGCCTCCTAATGTCACTGTAAGTGCTTATTTATCTCAGCTTTCTAACATAATTAAATCCATTACAACAAAGGAACTTGTAATTTTGGGAGATATCAACCTTGACTGGAATGACGGTTCATCAAAATCTTTGAAAGCCATTGCAATGAAATTAAGACTTTATCAATTAATCAAGGAACTAACAAGAATTGGCAAAACACGTAGCTCAATTCTAGATCTCATCTTTACAAAAAAGCCCTCAAAATATGCAATGTCTGGTTTTGTAGACTCGGCTATTTCAGATAATTCGCTCATCTATGCAGTTAGGACAATCTTAAAGGAACACGCCGACTTTTTGGGACTTTAGCTTATTCACCGTATCCCCCAGAGTTAGATAAGTCCATACATACCATTTTTATCTCCGTGCGTGCCATAACTCTGTCTGACGCACCCACCGCTAGCCTAGCTTAGCACAAAGACTGGAGGTAAACGGCTCCAGCTAGCCTACTGCTCAATAAGTGACAAAATAACACCAACATTTTCCTATTTACATGTTGTGATGTGTATAGTTACATCGTGTACTAAGACCGACGGAAAATGAAAAGTTGCAATTTTCTAGACCGATATGGCTAGGGACTATACTCTCATTCCTGCGTAATAATCCAGGAACTTTGCTGCCGTACCACGGGTGCAGCAGGAGCAATGATATTACACATCTTATTTCAAAAAGGCATACAAACTGTTTCTTCTAAACAGTTACACTTGTACTCACTGATCGTATATTTATTAGGGATGTCCCGATCAGGTTTTTTTGCCCTCGAGTCCGAGTCATTTGATTTTGAGTACATACCGATACCGAGTCCCGATCCGATACTTCTATAATACATCAAAAAAAAGAATAAAGAAGAGCGAAAAAACAGATCCAGGATGTTCCTTATTTTTTATTTAATTCACCTTATTTTAACATTCAACAACTCTGTTAACAAACAGAGCACTTCTGTGAGGTAGCTTGCACAATCAAGTAATAAATAACATAAATTCTTCACTTTTGGACTTTAGTGCAACAGTAAATATAAAAAAAGTCTATTATAAAAACAAATAGCACCTCAACTTAAAATACCCGGGCAGGCATGTAAACAAATAAAAAAATAAAAGTGCCACAGTGTTTGCAAAGCCAGTTATGTGCTTTTAGGAACTGCACTCCTAACTCTTACTGTCATCACAGTAGTAAGTTTCACAGAAGGAAATGTATGTTTTTCTTAATGAAAACTAACATCTCTACCTTGTCAGGTTTGAGCCTGTTTCTGTTCTCATCAAGGACGTTTGCAACGGCACTAAAAAAGTCTCTCACTGTCCACAGAGCTGCAGGGGGCACTGAGATACTGGGTTGCAACAGCAGCCATAGAGGGAAACTGATTAGCATGTTCTTTCCAGTACTGAAGTGGGTCGCTTTTCTTAGGGGTGTTTTTTTCTGAGAGGTAGGTCTGCACTTGAGTTTCTGCTGATGTGGTACTCACGGACCGTCCCTGTGACTGCCTCTCTTGTAAGATTTCCTCAAAGGCGATGTCCAGGCTGCTACATGCTTCATGATGTGGTGCCTTGCTCACTGGCTCTGCTGCAGCCTCATTTTCCTCTGGCACTGCACTGACAGCCCTCCTCCCCTCTGGCTTTGCCACCTCCTGGATAAGGTGTTCCTTTGCAAGCAACAGGTTGGCTGACTTTGTGAAAAAGCTAGAAACAGATAAAAGTAACACACAATTCAAAACAATAAGACAAGAAGAGACCACATAGCACAGATCTTCAGTTAGGCAACTGCCTACACATGTACTCAATTAATAAACAATAAAAAAAATCTAACCTTAGAACTAAATTACCCAAAACTAAATTAAAAAGGAAGTAAAAAATAAATTGGCTTAATACTGGTGTCTGGTGATGACTTGACTTTATATAAACATGATGTACAAAAGGTGCATTTTAATTTTACTATACTTGCCGATCTTTGTATCTGGGACTTAGAAGAGTGGCGATGTAGAAGAGTGGCTCAGTTTCAACATCAGCAAAGCGCTTCTCCACTGCCTCTAGCAGAGTCCTCTTCATTAATTTTATTCACTGGTCATCATCATCCTCCCGAGACAGAACACGTCTGAGGACTAATGAGTGAATGAATGACTTAATGAATGCATGGGATTATAGTTTGTTTCAAACAACATCAATAAATGTTACAGTATAAAGTAATAAATAAAAATACAAATTACCTGTTACGGCAGGGATCACATCAGCTGCAGCTGCAGTCTCCCTGCTCACATCCCTGGTCAGCTCTTCAAAGAGGGATAGCACATCAGCAGTCTTATTCATCAGCTCCCACTGGTGAGCTGTCAGTGTTGCTGGTAGAGTGCGCTCAGCTGCAAAGACGCTAAGAGCACGTTTTTGTTGCAGTAGGCTCTGCAGCATGTAGAGGCTGCTGTTCCATCGTGTCTGCACATAAGAGAACATGATTCACTTTATTTTTGTGCAAATTAGGTGCAGAGCACGTAATATATTAGTGGCTTACTAAATCAAGTGTATGGGAAATAATAATAAAATAGAAATACATTAAAGAATGTTACGAGAGGAATCTCACCTGTACATCTTGCTGTAGGCGCTTGATATTCATATTTAGGTCCATCTGTATGTCTTCTAGTCAAGAGTAGGCCAACGGGGAGTGTTTAAAATGGCCTACAATCTTCCTTGCGTTGGCCAGGGTCTCTGTCATGCTGCGCTGAGAGAGCAGGCCCTAATGCACACAGAGTTGACAGGAATTGGCGACACAGCCCACACTCGGCACCCCCATATCCCTCATAGCTTTCTTCATATTTGCCTGTGTTGTCACGCAAAATTACGTGGACCCGTTGCTTGTCAATTCCCCAGTTGTTTAGCATCTTTTCCATCGATTGCTGGATGCGCTCTGCGGTGTGCGATCCGTGAAATTCCTGGACATGTAGGGTCGCACGGCGTAAAACAAAACTTGAGTCAATCCATTGTGCGGTAAGGCTTAGTAGAGACATGGGAGCTACGGACGAACTCCAGATGTCTGTGGTGAAAATAGTGGCGAGACGGCATTTCAAATCAAGGTTCTACGTGCTCCATAAACATAAGAAATCCAGGGTTCTCTACAAAGGCGAATGGCAGGTCACTCATTGCGATCATTTGTGCTATCTTGGCTGTGATGTCCTGCGCATTCGCGCTGTCACGGGGCATATTTTCTCTCCTCTTCAAACTCTCCTGCAGCGTGAGCTGACTCGTCTTCGGCTGGGTTGCCTGGGTAAACTCGCTATATTGTGTCGGGTGTTTGTTTTTGAGGTGCCGTATCAGGTTTGTTGTGTTAAATGTAGCCTTTTCCTTTCCACCTCTTGCAATCCCAAGTTTACATATCTCACAGTTTGCTATGGCAATGTTGTTGTCATCAACTTTATAATACCTCCAGACCGCAGACATACTCACGCTTTCCGCTTCAGGCTGCTTCCGTGTTCTACTTTGCCGGCATTTAACCAATAGCGTCTCTGCAACAAAGTGATGTCATGCCGCACGCGTTGCTGTTTCTGTGTGGAGTCAAAAGAGTCTAACTCTGTGCCACTGCATAACTATAGATGTGTTAAAAAATAATGAGAATATATATATACATATATATCCGAGTCCCGATCGGGAGGTAACGTCCGATTCCGATCGAGTCTGAAACCACGTGATCGGGCCCGATTTCCGATCACGTGATCGGATCTGGACATCCCTAATATTTATTGTCCTAGTCCTGTTTGCACTGTTTGTATTGTTATTTTTAGTCGTTTGTATTTGTTTAGCCTGGGCTAATGTCTTGTATAAATGTTTTTTGACTTTATGTGTTGTAAATTGTTTTATGTTTTATGTTCTGCAGAACAGGAACCTGCTGGAAACCAGTCAGGCCTGTTTAAATTGTACCTTAAATGTTACTTTAACCTTTCCTGTATAATAAATGAAATGAAGTGTCAACTACAAAATACCTGGGAATTTTGAGTTGAAGGGAACAAGCTGACTATGTGTGTTACGCTCACAGAAAGGAAAACTGGGAGATCCAAGAGCGAGTTGAACAATTCTTTATTTCTCACAGTATCGTCCGTAGCATAGCACACAAAAAGTCAGAGGACGCAGGAGAAAAGGCAGACACAGAAGCAGGCAATGGCGGCAGGTGGATCGAACCGCGGGGCTTGTGACGCAGGGATGCAATGGGCAACAAGACGCCAGCAGAACATCCAGGAAACCGGAACCGAAGAACTACCAGGAGAACAAAAGACCAGACGGTGAACCCACAGGACAGCCTGCAACGATCTGACAACAAGGGCAGGTAAGAGACACGTATAAATAGGCAAGATAATCAGTGCTGCAGGTGGAGACGATCAGATCCTCAGCAATCAGTGACCACGCCTCCAACACAACCACACAAACACAGAGAGAATAGACGATGAATTCATGAACCCGTGACAGTACCCCTCCCTCTAGGAGCGCCTCTTGCCACCTACCTGTCGATTGTAATCATCAATAAGAGAGTGATCCAGTATGTCCCTCGCAGGAACCCAACTTCTCTCCTCCGGACCGTAAACCTCGCAGTCCACCAAGTACTGGAATCCGCGTAGTCTCCAAATAGAGTCCAGAATATGATTGACCGTATAAGTTGGTTCCCCATCTACGAGACGCGGCAGGGGGAGGAACCGGGACCGGCGGATTAATATGGGAATGAAAAACGGGTGAATACTATGCCTGGGGTGAATTGGGGTCACTCAGGTGAGAATCAGTGGTGAGGTCAATCTCACCGGCGGTCCCAGACACTCGACTGCAGTGTCCCCGGATCCTCATCCCCCTGGTACCACGGTGCGCCCACTCAAACAGCTTGTGACTTTTAGTACAACTGGGCAGCACTCAGGTGAGGTGGGTCAACGGCCAGACTGCAGGGTTAAAATTGGGTTTCCTCTGAGACCCCATTGGAGTCCAAACAGAAAATTGCACTTGTGGTCAGCTGGACTCGTTGACTTCTCCCTGGAGTGCCCAAATTGCTGATGTCGGCTGCGTGCCGCCGCCAATGGTACGAGGACAGAGGTGTCCGAGATTCACACACGGCCAGTGTCAGTTACGCCGGCCAGGTGACTCCACTCACCGGTACCCAACCAGAAGATAACCGTCGCTTCACCACCAAGCACTAGGGGAAGTACTACCTGTAAGTACACAAATGGCTTAACAAGTGAAATGTAACGTCAACTTAAGCTTAAACTTGTTTAAACCAAATTTAATAATTAGGTAAAGTAAGAGAGGTAAAATATTATTTACCAAATAGTGCTAAAAACACAAAGAATGATGATAATATTGGTAATTATCAGAATAACCTTGAAAAAGGGAGAAATGGAAATAAATCTATTCAAAAATGGAGCCAAAGGAGAAGAGAGGGGAAATCCCACCTATATGAGAACGCCCAGTAGGAGACGTGCTACCGATAAGTGGCTATCACAGGCTGAACAGAGAAGGCTTAATTTAAATTTAAGTTCAAACTTGTTTAAACTAAAATCTAAATAAGTGCAGAGCATTAGAATAATACCAAATGAAAATAAAGTAATGATAAAGTGATGAGGAAAATAAAATAACTAAAAGGGAAAATAGAAGCAAAATAATTCAAATTGAAACAACAGGAGAAAAGAAGGAAAAGATGACTTAGCAGAGAATGTCACAGAGGGGCGTGCTCCCACTAAGTAACATTAATGGCTGAACCGAGAACTTAATTTAAATTCAAGTTTAAACTTTGTTTAAACCAAATTTAAATAAGTGTGAATAGTCAGCGAAACAGAAAGATTGAATAGTATCAAATAATAGCAATGACAGGAAATAAATGAAAATAATTATAATAGTAAACAAATAAAATAACCAAATGAAAGGGGTTCACTTGACAAACGAGAGCAGGAGAGAAAAAGAAGCATCCGCAGATTCCCACACAATGGCGTAGTTGAGTCCACACCAAGGAGTGATGTGCGTAATTTGAGAGGTGCTGAACACCTGATAGGCTGCCCTCTGGTGTTAGTCAGAGGTATTACGACACCTCCGAAGGGTGATTTTAAATTTGAGCGTCCAAAAAGAAGAACTGTTTTTCCTCTTCCTAAATGTGGCGATTTACTGCATCAATCACGAGTGAGAAGAGAATCTGTTTTCAAATCTCCTTTTGTGCCGGATTTCTTTTACCGCACATACACGAAAATGTATACAACGGAATGTTTTTTTCTGTTATGAATTTGAACTTGATCAAGGTTTAAAATACCCACATTTACATATCAATCAGACACTGGCCAGCAGTCTTTCTGATTGATTTGCATAAGGTATATGCCTTTGGTTAGCTACGCCAAGATTTAACCTAAAGACATGTTTAGGGACATGGGACGAGATAGCGATCGCTTTGAAGTCGCCAGGGCTCTAACGGTGTTGTCTGCTTTGCCTCGGCCAAGCCACAAAGGTGCCAACAGGGCAATTTAGCGTAGACTTAGTGGCACCAGGACATTAATTTATATTCAAATGTCTAAAGCTAAAAGCTTTCTGACGCTTAGAGCAGAATCGACTCATCTTGATCCAGTCCAGAGACTCCAGATGCTACAACAATTTATGTAGATGTATGCATTTTCAAAAACGCTTTTGATTTATGCTTGGTCAGTGCTTCAACACACCATTACTGCAGTGATAGGCAGGCAAAATTCACATTAGCACACAAATTAAATGTTAAATCAAAATTTACACTTTGAGTCACTTTAATCACTGAAGGAAGCAGAAGTTACATAACATCTACACAATATTACATATTACACAACACAGCTCAAGTGATTCAGAATGAAAAAAGGGCAAGACTAAACCAAATTAAAATTAGCTAAAATAGCTAAATAATGAAATAGCTGTTAACTTTTTAACTGTGACTACAAGAATTCCTTATAATCAGGTAAATGGTTCACAGTTTGTAACACACTGAAAATAAATCTATAAAAATAAATAAAATAGCATTCAAATGTGCAAGAAATTTATTTGAACTAACTAGACAAATCTGGTTTGTGGCAAGTGGCAACTTCATTCAGAGTTTGGATGTAGAGGATTGCATGTGGACAAAGAGAGGTTTTCCATGTCAGATCCTTAAGCCAATAGTTTTCTTGATTTCTTCATAGTAATCCTGATGGTCCCATTAATGTTTGCTTGAAAGCGATTGACAAACTGCAATGAAAATGGATAACTTTATATATGAATTACAGTTAAATGTACAGTAACATATGCTAATTTACCCCCAAAATAAAACAAAAGCCTCTATTTCTAATTATTAATATTAGCCAAATATTTTCAGCCTTGTTAAGACACTAAAAAATTATTACAACACTTAAGTACAGTCCGTCGGAGCATATCAGGCTTAGCAAGATTGCTGTTGCTCTGCCAAGACAGTTGTTTATCTAAAAAAAAAAATTACAGTAAAAGTATAAGGGATATCTGAGTTCATGTTTGTTTTTTTCACGTATAATCTTGCCTGTGTTTGTTTTGTATTGTTTTTGCATGTGTTCTAGTTCAGTTTCCTGTGTTTTAGTTAGTTTCCATTGGTTTTTATTGATTTGAATATCAGTTGCACCTGTTTCGTTGATTAGTTTGCCCTGTGTATTTAAGCTCTGTGGTTCTCTTCTTCTCAGAAATCCAGCAACTGTTGATTGCTAATATTCAAGCAATATAGTATTTTTGCTGTCATGGAAATTAAATTTCTAAAATGTAACAAACAGACACATTTTAGACTCATAGTTGCAGGTTATTCTACTCTCAGACAACTCTTTCTCAAATGTCAGATTCTAAACAGTCGTTAAGAGAATAGTTTTCTTCCTGCCATTTTAATCGTGTCATGTCTCTCATTTGGGATTTATGTTTAGATAAATAATAATAATAAAAATAATAACATGTTGAAAATGTTGAGTTGAAAAGTAATAACACTAGAATACATGTTCACAAATATTTTTGTGAATAAAAAAGACTGGGGTGGGGGGTCCTTGCAGTATTGATTCGGAGAGAAGGGGGGCCTTCGAGTAAAAAAGGTTGGGAACCACTGGTCTGGTGTTCTCAGCGCTCTTTATTGGTCCCAAGTCTGGTGGTTGTGGTGCTTTCTGTCACAGCCATGGAGGTCGTCCCTGAACTCTCTGTGCTCAACAGTTTGACAACAAGTTAATGCTTACAATTAGACACAAAATTAGCTTACCTTTTCAATATATGTAACGATCTCATCATTGCTCAGCTCAACAAAGGAACTCATTTTGACAGTTGCATGAGCAAATGCTGTCATATCTGCAACATTCAAACGTAAATTAGATTCATTTTAGCGTAGATGAATAAAACTTTAACAACAAAATCTGGGTAGTGACTAATGAGTAAAAAATGCATGAACAGATCAAAAATGTTTGCTTACTTTGAGGCAGAACATCTGGAGATGAAGCTGTAGACTGACTTGCTGGTTGAAGTGTAGATGTACGAGTTGTTTGTTGAGATGCTGGTGCAGTTGTTGTTTGAGCTGTAGTTTTTAATGCAGTTGATGTTGATGCAGGTGATGTATATTGAGCTGTAGATGCTGATGCATTTGTTGCCGTTCGAGTAGTAGATGTTGGTTCAGTTGTTGATTGAGTGGTTGACGTTGGCGCAGTCGATGTTGATGCAGTTGTTGTTAATTGAGTAGTAGATGTTGGTGTCATTTCAGTTGTAGAAGTTTGTGTAGTAATAGAATTAGATGTTTGGACAGTTGTTGTTTGAGTTGTAAATATTGGTGCAGCTGACATTGATGTAAGTGCAGTTAATGTAGATGTTGGTACAGTTGTTGATTGAGCTGTGGATGTTGATGCAGTTGATTGAGCTGTGGATGTTGATGCAGTTGATTGAGATGTAGATGTTGATACAGTTGATGTAGATGTTGGTGAAAGTGCTGCTGCTGTTTGAGTGGTAGATGTCAATACAGTTGATGTGGATGTTGGTGAAAGTGTTGCTGCTGTTTGAGTTGTAGATATTGATGAGGATGTTGGTACAGTTGTTGTTTGAGCTGTAGATGTTGATGCAGTTGATTGACCTGTAGATATTGATGCAGTTGATTGAGATGTTGGTGCAGATGTTGTTGATTGAGTGGTAGATGTCAATACAGTTGATTGAGCTGTGGATGTTGATGCAGTTGATTGAGATGTAGATGTCGATACAGCTGATGTAGATGTTGGTGCAAGTGCTGCTGCTGTTTGAGTGGTAGATGTCAATACAGTTGATGTAGATGTTGGTGAAAGTGTTGCTGCTGTTTGAGTTGTAGATATTGATGAGGATGTTGGTACAGTTGTTGTTTGAGCTGTAGATGTTGATGCAGTTGATTGACCTGTAGATATTGATGCAGTTGATTGAGATGTTGGTGCAGATGTTGTTGATTGAGTGGTAGATGTCAATACAGTTGATTGAGCTGTGGATGTTGATGCAGTTGATTGAGATGTAGATGTCGATACAGCTGATGTAGATGTTGGTGCAAGTGCTGCTGCTGTTTGAGTGGTAGATGTCAATACAGTTGATGTAGATGTTGGTGAAAGTGCTGCTGCTGTTTGAGTTGTAGATATTGATGAGGATGTTGGTACAGTTGTTGTTTGAGCTGTAGATGTTGATGCAGTTGATTGAGCTGTAGATGTTGATGCAGTTGATTGACCTGTAGATATTGATGCAGTTGATTGAGATGTTGGTGCAGATGTTGTTGATTGAGTGGTAGATGTCAATACAGTTGATGTAGATGTTGGTGAAAGTGCTGCTGCTGTTTGAGTGGTAGATGTCAATACAGTTGATGTAGATGTTGGTGAAAGGGATGCTGCTGTTTGAGTTGTAGATATTGATGAGGATGTTGGTACAGTTGTTGTTTGAGCTGTAGATGTTGATGCAGTTGATTGAGCTGTGGATGTTGATGCAGTTGACTGAGATGTTGGTGCAGATGTTGTTGATTGAGTGGTAGATGTCAATACAGTTGATGTAGATGTTGGTGCAAGTGCTGCTGCTGTTTGAGTGGTAGATGTCAATACAGTTGATGTAGATGTTGGTGCAAGTGCTGCTGCTGTTTGAGTGGTAGATGTCAATACAGTTGATGTAGATGTTGGTGAAAGTGCTGCTGCTGTTTGAGTTGTAGATATTGATGAGGATGTTGGTACAGTTGTTGTTTGAGCTGTAGATGTTGATGCAGTTGATTGAGCTGTGGATGTTGATGCAGTTGATTGAGATGTAGATGTCAATACAGTTGATGTAGATGTTGGTGCAAGTGCTGCTGCTGTTTGAGTGGTAGATGTCAATACAGTTGATGTAGATGTTGGTGAAAGTGCTGCTGCTGTTTGAGTTGTAGATATTGATGAGGATGTTGGTACAGTTGTTGTTTGAGCTGTAGATGTTGATGCAGTTGATTGAGCTGTAGATGTTGATGCAGTTGATTGACCTGTAGATGTTGATGCAGTTGATTGAGATGTTGGTGCAGATGTTGTTGATTGAGTGGTAGATGTCAATACAGTTGATGTAGATGTTGGTGAAAGTGCTGCTGCTGCTGTTTGAGTTGTAGATATTGATGAGGATGTTGGTACAGTTGTTGTTTGAGCTGTAGATGTTGATGCAGTTGATTGAGCTGTGGATGTTGATGCAGTTGATTGAGCTGTAGATGTTGATGCAGTTGATTGAGATGTTGGTGCAGATGTTGTTGATTGAGCGGTAGATGTCAATACAGTTGATGTAGATGTTGGTGAAAGTGCTGCTGCTGTTTGAGTGGTAGATGTCAATACAGTTGATGTAGATGTTGGTGAAAGTGCTGCTGCTGTTTGAGTTGTAGATATTGATGAGGATGTTGGTACAGTTGTTGACTGAGCTGTAGATGTTGATGCAGTTGATTGAGCTGTAGATGTTGATACGGTTGATGCCGAAGTTGGTGCAGATGTTGTTGATTGAGTGGTAGATGCTGGTGCAAGTGCTGATGTTGTTTGAGTTGTAGATATTGATGAAGATGTTGGTACAGTTGTTGACTGAGCTGTGGATGTTGGTCCAGATGTTTGAGTTATAGATGTTAGTGCATTTATTGTTGTTGTTGATTGAGTTGTAGTTGTCAGTGCAGTTGATGTAGATGCCGGTGATGGTGTTGTTAATTGAGTTGTTGTTTCTGGTTGAGTTGTAGATATAGTTTCAGTTGGTGATCCAGTTGTAGTTGGTGCAGGGGTAGTTGTTGTTGACTGAGCTGTAGATGTTACTACAGCTGATGTAGATATTGGTGCAGATGTTGTTAAATGAGTTGTTGTTTCTGGTTCCGTTGTAGATATGGTCTCAGTTGTTGACTCAGCAATTGTCGTTATTTCAGATGTAGACGCTGATGAAGTTGTTGTTTCTGGTTCAGTTGTAGATATGATTTCAGTTGTTGTATAAACTGCAGTTGTTAAATCAGCAATTGTCGTTGTTTCAGATGTAGACGATGATGAAGTTGTTGTTTCTGGTTCAGTTGTAGATATGATTTCTGTTGTTGGATAAACTGCAGTTGTTGAATCAGCAATTGTCGTTGTTTCAGATGTAGACGCTGATGAAGTTGTTGTTTCTGGTTCAGTTGTAGATATGATTTCAGTTGTTGTATAAACTGCAGTTGTTAAATCAGCAATTGTCGTTGTTTCAGATGTAGACGCTGATGAAGTTGTTGTTTCTGGTTCAGTTGTAGATATGATTTCAGTTGTTGGATAAACTGCAGTTGTTGACTCAGCAATTGTCGTTGTTTCAGATGTAGACGCTGGTGAAGTTGTTGTTTCTGGTTCAGTTGTAGATATGATTTCAGTTGTTGGATAAACTGCAGTTGTTGAATCAGCAATTGTCGTTGTTTCAGATGTAGACGCTGATGAAGTTGTTGTTTCTGGTTCAGTTGTAGATATGATTTCAGTTGTTGGATAAACTGCAGTTGTTGAATCAGCAATTGTCGTTGTTTCAGATGTAGACGCTGATGAAGTTGTTATTTCTGGTTCAGTTGTAGATATGATTTCAGTTGTTGGATAAACTGCAGTTGTTGAATCAGCAATTGTCGTTGTTTCAGATGTAGACGCTGATGAAGTTGTTGTTTCTGGTTCAGTTGTAGATATGATTTCAGTTGTTGGATAAACTGCAGTTGTTGAATCAGCAATTGTCGTTGTTTCAGATGTAGACGATGATGAAGTTGTTGTTTCTGGTTCAGTTGTAGATATGATTTCTGTTGTTGGATAAACTGCAGTTGTTGAATCAGCAATTGTCGTTGTTTCAGATGTAGACGCTGATGAAGTTGTTGTTTCTGGTTCAGTTGTAGATATGATTTCAGTTGTTGGATAAACTGCAGTTGTTAAATCAGCAATTGTCGTTGTTTCAGATGTAGACGCTGATGAAGTTGTTGTTTCTGGTTCAGTTGTAGATATGATTTCAGTTGTTGGATAAACTGCAGTTGTTGACTCAGCAATTGTCGTTGTTTCAGATGTAGACGCTGGTGAAGTTGTTGTTTCTGGTTCAGTTGTAGATATGATTTCAGTTGTTGGATAAACTGCAGTTGTTGAA
Organism: Rhinogobio ventralis; assembly: GCA_039654625.1. NCBI lineage: Eukaryota > Metazoa > Chordata > Actinopteri > Cypriniformes > Gobionidae > Rhinogobio > Rhinogobio ventralis. The sequence continues at coordinate 25,936,308 of CM077217.1, read as the reverse complement.
TCAGCAATTGTCGTTGTTTCAGATGTAGACGCTGATGAAGTTGTTGTTTCTGGTTCAGTTGTAGATATGATTTCAGTTGTTGGATAAACTGCAGTTGTTGAATCAGCAATTGTCGTTGTTTCAGATGTAGACGCTGATGAAGTTGTTGTTTCTGGTTCAGTTGTAGATATGATTTCAGTTGTTGGATAAACTGCAGTTGTTGAATCAGCAATTGTCGTTGTTTCAGATGTAGACGATGATGAAGTTGTTGTTTCTGGTTCAGTTGTAGATATGATTTCAGTTGTTGTATAAACTGCAGTTGTTGACTCAGCAATTGTCGTTGTTTCAGATGTATATGATGAAGTTGTTGTTTCTGGTTCAGTTGTAGATATGATTTCAGTTGTTGGATAAACTGCAGTTGTTGAATCAGCAATTGTCGTTGTTTCAGATGTAGACGCTGATGAAGTTGTTGTTTCTGGTTCAGTTGTAGATATGATTTCAGTTGTTGGATAAACTGCAGTTGTTGAATCAGCAATTGTCGTTGTTTCAGATGTAGACGCTGATGAAGTTGTTGTTTCTGGTTCAGTTGTAGATATGATTTCAGTTGTTGGATAAACTGCAGTTGTTGAATCAGCAATTGTCGTTGTTTCAGATGTAGACGCTGATGAAGTTGTTGTTTCTGGTTCAGTTGTAGATATGATTTCAGTTGTTGGATAAACTGCAGTTGTTGAATCAGCAATTGTCGTTGTTTCAGATGTAGACGATGATGAAGTTGTTGTTTCTGGTTCAGTTGTAGATATGATTTCTGTTGTTGGATAAACTGCAGTTGTTGAATCAGCAATTGTCGTTGTTTCAGATGTAGACGATGATGAAGTTGTTGTTTCTGGTTCAGTTGTAGATATGATTTCTGTTGTTGGATAAACTGCAGTTGTTGAATCAGCAATTGTCGTTGTTTCAGATGTAGACGATGATGAAGTTGTTGTTTCTGGTTCAGTTGTAGATATGATTTCTGTTGTTGGATAAACTGCAGTTGTTGAATCAGCAATAGTCGTTGTTTCAGATGTAGACGCTGATGAAGTTGTTGTTTCTGGTTCAGTTGTAGATATGATTTCAGTTGTTGGATAAACTGCAGTTGTTGAATCAGCAATTGTCGTTGTTTCAGATGTAGACGCTGATGAAGTTGTTGTTTCTGGTTCAGTTGTAGATATGATTTCAGTTGTTGGATAAACTGCAGTTGTTAAATCAGCAATTGTCGTTGTTTCAGATGTAGACGCTGATGAAGTTGTTGTTTCTGGTTCAGTTGTAGATATGATTTCAGTTGTTGGATAAACTGCAGTTGTTGAATCAGCAATTGTCGTTGTTTCAGATGTAGACGATGATGAAGTTGTTGTTTCTGGTTCAGTTGTAGATATGATTTCTGTTGTTGGATAAACTGCAGTTGTTGAATCAGCAATTGTCGTTGTTTCAGATGTAGACGATGATGAAGTTGTTGTTTCTGGTTCAGTTGTAGATATGATTTCTGTTGTTGGATAAACTGCAGTTGTTGAATCAGCAATTGTCGTTGTTTCAGATGTAGACGATGATGAAGTTGTTGTTTCTGGTTCAGTTGTAGATATGATTTCTGTTGTTGGATAAACTGCAGTTGTTGAATCAGCAATTGTCGTTGTTTCAGATGTAGACGCTGATGAAGTTGTTGTTTCTGGTTCAGTTGTAGATATGATTTCAGTTGTTGGATAAACTGCAGTTGTTGAATCAGCAATTGTCGTTGTTTCAGATGTAGACGCTGATGAAGTTGTTGTTTCTGGTTCAGTTGTAGATATGATTTCAGTTGTTGGATAAACTGCAGTTGTTAAATCAGCAATTGTCGTTGTTTCAGATGTAGACGCTGATGAAGTTGTTGTTTCTGGTTCAGTTGTAGATATGATTTCAGTTGTTGGATAAACTGCAGTTGTTGACTCAGCAATTGTCGTTGTTTCAGATGTAGACGCTGGTGAAGTTGTTGTTTCTGGTTCAGTTGTAGATATGATTTCAGTTGTTGGATAAACTGCAGTTGTTGAATCAGCAATTGTCGTTGTTTCAGATGTAGACGCTGATGAAGTTGTTGTTTCTGGTTCAGTTGTAGATATGATTTCAGTTGTTGGATAAACTGCAGTTGTTGAATCAGCAATTGTCGTTGTTTCAGATGTAGACGCTGATGAAGTTGTTGTTTCTGGTTCAGTTGTAGATATGATTTCAGTTGTTGGATAAACTGCAGTTGTTGAATCAGCAATTGTCGTTGTTTCAGATGTAGACGATGATGAAGTTGTTGTTTCTGGTTCAGTTGTAGATATGATTTCAGTTGTTGTATAAACTGCAGTTGTTGACTCAGCAATTGTCGTTGTTTCAGATGTATATGATGAAGTTGTTGTTTCTGGTTCAGTTGTAGATATGATTTCAGTTGTTGGATAAACTGCAGTTGTTGAATCAGCAATTGTCGTTGTTTCAGATGTAGACGCTGATGAAGTTGTTGTTTCTGGTTCAGTTGTAGATATGATTTCAGTTGTTGGATAAACTGCAGTTGTTGAATCAGCAATTGTCGTTGTTTCAGATGTAGACGCTGATGAAGTTGTTGTTTCTGGTTCAGTTGTAGATATGATTTCAGTTGTTGGATAAACTGCAGTTGTTGAATCAGCAATTGTCGTTGTTTCAGATGTAGACGCTGATGAAGTTGTTGTTTCTGGTTCAGTTGTAGATATGATTTCAGTTGTTGGATAAACTGCAGTTGTTGAATCAGCAATTGTCGTTGTTTCAGATGTAGACGATGATGAAGTTGTTGTTTCTGGTTCAGTTGTAGATATGATTTCTGTTGTTGGATAAATTGCAGTTGTTGAATCAGCAATTGTCGTTGTTTCAGATGTAGACGCTGATGAAGTTGTTGTTTCTGGTTCAGTTGTAGATATGATTTCAGTTGTTGTATAAACTGCAGTTGTTGACTCAGCAATTGTCGTTGTTTCAGATGTATATGATGAAGTTGTTGTTTCTGGTTCAGTTGTAGATATGATTTCAGTTGTTGGATAAACTGCAGTTGTTGAATCAGCAATTGTCGTTGTTTCAGATGTAGACACTGATGAAGTTGTTGTTTCTGGTTCAGTTGTAGATATGATTTCAGTTGTTGTATAAACTGCAGTTGTTAAATCAGCAATTGTCGTTGTTTCAGATGTAGACGCTGATGAAGTTGTTGTTTCTGGTTCAGTTGTAGATATGATTTCAGTTGTTGGATAAACTGCAGTTGTTGAATCAGCAATTGTCGTTGTTTCAGATGTAGACGCTGATGAAGTTGTTGTTTCTGGTTCAGTTGTAGATATGATTTCAGTTGTTGGATAAACTGCAGTTGTTGAATCAGCAATTGTCGTTGTTTCAGATGTAGACGCTGATGAAGTTGTTGTTTCTGGTTCAGTTGTAGATATGATTTCAGTTGTTGTATAAACTGCAGTTGTTAAATCAGCAATTGTCGTTGTTTCAGATGTAGACGCTGATGAAGTTGTTGTTTCTGGTTCAGTTGTCGATATGATTTCAGTTGTTGTATAAACTGCAGTTGTTAAATCAGCAATTGTCGTTGTTTCAGATGTAGACGCTGATGAAGTTGTTGTTTCTGGTTCAGTTGTAGATATGATTTCAGTTGTTGTATAAACTGCAGTTGTTGACTCAGCAATTGTCGTTGTTTCAGATGTATATGATGAAGTTGTTGTTTCTGGTTCAGTTGTAGATATGATTTCAGTTGTTGGATAAACTGCAGTTGTTGAATCAGCAATTGTCGTTGTTTCAGATGTAGACACTGATGAAGTTGTTGTTTCTGGTTCAGTTGTAGATATGATTTCAGTTGTTGTATAAACTGCAGTTGTTAAATCAGCAATTGTCGTTGTTTCAGATGTAGACGCTGATGAAGTTGTTGTTTCTGGTTCAGTTGTAGATATGATTTCAGTTGTTGGATAAACTGCAGTTGTTGAATCAGCAATTGTCGTTGTTTCAGATGTAGACGCTGATGAAGTTGTTGTTTCTGGTTCAGTTGTAGATATGATTTCAGTTGTTGGATAAACTGCAGTTGTTGAATCAGCAATTGTCGTTGTTTCAGATGTAGACGCTGATGAAGTTGTTGTTTCTGGTTCAGTTGTAGATATGATTTCAGTTGTTGGATAAACTGCAGTTGTTGAATCAGCAATTGTCGTTGTTTCAGATGTAGACGCTGATGAAGTTGTTGTTTCTGGTTCAGTTGTAGATATGATTTCAGTTGTTGGATAAACTGCAGTTGCTGAATCAGTAATTGTCGTTGTTTCAGATGTAGACGCTGATGAAGTTGTTGTTTCTGGTTCAGTTGTCGATATGATTTCAGTTGTTGAATAAACTGCAGTTGTTGAATCAGCAATTGTCGTTGTTTCAGATGTAGACGCTGATGAAGTTGTTGTTTCTGGTTCAGTTGTAGATATGATTTCAGTTGTTGTATAAACTGCAGTTGTTGAATCAGCAATTGTCGTTGTTTCAGATGTAGATGCTGATGAAGTTGTTGTTTCTGGTTCAGTTGTAGATATGATTTCAGTTGTTGGATAAACTGCAGTTGTTGAATCAGTAATTGTCGTTGTTTCAGATGTAGACGCTGATGAAGTTGTTGTTTCTGGTTCAGTTGTCGATATGATTTCAGTTGTTGGATAAACTGCAGTTGTTGAATCAGTAATTGTCGTTGTTTCAGATGTAGACGCTGATGAAGTTGTTGTTTCTGGTTCAGTTGTCAATATGATTTCAGTTGTTGGATAAACTGCAGTTGTTGAATCAGCAATTGTCGTTGTTTCAGATGTAGACGCTGATGAAGTTGTTGTTTCTGGTTCAGTTGTCGATATGATTTCAGTTGTTGGATAAACTGCAGTTGTTGAATCAGTAATTGTCGTTGTTTCAGATGTAGACGCTGATGAAGTTGTTGTTTCTGGTTCAGTTGTAGATATAATTTCAGTTGTTGGATAAACTGCAGTTGTTGAATCAGCAATTGTCGTTGTTTCAGATGTAGACGCTGATGAAGTTGTTGTTTCTGGTTCAGTTGTAGATATGATTTCAGTTGTTGTATAAACTGCAGTTGTTAAATCAGCAATTGTCGTTGTTTCAGATGTAGATGCTGATGAAGTTGTTGTTTCTGGTTCAGTTGTAGATATGATTTCAGTTGTTGGATAAACTGCAGTTGTTGACTCAGCAATTGTCGTTGTTTCAGATGTAGACACTGATGAAGTTGTTGTTTCTGGTTCAGTTGTAGATATGATTTCAGTTGTTGGATAAAATGCAGTTGTTGAATCAGCAATTGTCGTTGTTTCAGATGTAGACGCTGATGAAGTTGTTGTTTCTGGTTCAGTTGTAGATATAATTTCAGTTGTTGGATAAACTGCAGTTGCTGAATCAGCAATTGTCGTTGTTTCAGATGTAGACGCTGGTGAAGTTGTTGTTTCTGGTTCAGTTGTAGATATAATTTCAGTTGTTGTATAAACTGCAGTTGTTGACTCAGCAATTGTCGTTGTTTCAGATGTAGACGCTGATGAAGTTGTTGTTTCTGGTTCAGTTGTAGATATGATTTCAGTTGTTGGATAAACTGCAGTTGTTGAATCAGCAATTGTCGTTGTTTCAGATGTAGACGCTGATGAAGTTGTTGTTTCTGGTTCAGTTGTAGATATGATTTCAGTTGTTGGATAAACTGCAGTTGTTGAATCAGTAATTGTCGTTGTTTCAGATGTAGACGCTGATGTTGTTGTTGTTTCTGGTTCAGTTGTCGATATGATTTCAGTTGTTGGATAAACTGCAGTTGTTGAATCAGCAATTGTCGTTGTTTCAAAAGTAGACGCTGATGAAGTTGTTGTTTCTGGTTCAGTTGTAGATATGATTTCAGTTGTTGTATAAACTGCAGTTGTTAAATCAGCAATTGTCGTTGTTTCAGATGTAGACGCTGATGAAGTTGTTGTTTCTGGTTCAGTTGTAGATATGATTTCAGTTGTTGGATAAACTGCAGTTGTTGAATCAGTAATTGTCGTTGTTTCAGATGTAGACGCTGATGAAGTTGTTGTTTCTGGTTCAGTTGTAGATATAATTTCAGTTGTTGGATAAACTGCAGTTGTTGAATCAGCAATTGTCGTTGTTTCAGATGTAGACGCTGATGAAGTTGTTGTTTCTGGTTCAGTTGTAGATATGGTTTCAGTTGTTGGATAAACTGCAGTTGTTGAATCAGCAATTGTCGTTGTTTCAGATGTAGACGCTGATGAAGTTGTTGTTTCTGTTTCAGTTGTAGATATGGTTTCAGTTGTTGGATAAACTGCAGTTGTTGAATCAGCAATTGTCGTTGTTTCAGATGTAGACGCTAATGAAGTTGTTGTTTCTGGTTCAGTTGTAGATATGATTTCAGTTGTTGGATAAACTGCAGTTGTTGAATCAGCAATTGTCGTTGTTTCAGATGTAGACACTGATGAAGTTGTTGTTTCTGGTTCAGTTGTAGATATGATTTCAGTTGTTGGATAAACTGCAGTTGTTGAATCAGCAATTGTCGTTGTTTCAGATGTAGACGCTGATGAAGTTGTTGTTTCTGGTTCAGTTGTCGATATGATTTCAGTTGTTGGATAAACTGCAGTTGTTGAATCAGTAATTGTCGTTGTTTCAGATGTAGACGCTGATGAAGTTGTTGTTTCTGGTTCAGTTGTCAATATGATTTCAGTTGTTGGATAAACTGCAGTTGTTGAATCAGCAATTGTCGTTGTTTCAGATGTAGACGCTGATGAAAGTGTTGTTTCTGGTTCAGTTGTAGATATGGTTTCAGTTGTTGGATAAACTGCAGTTGTTGAATCAGTAATTGTCGTTGTTTCAGATGTAGACGCTAATGAAGTTGTTGTTTCTGGTTCAGTTGTAGATATGATTTCAGTTGTTGGATAAACTGCAGTTGTTGAATCAGCAATTGTCGTTGTTTCAGATGTAGACGCTGATGAAGTTGTTGTTTCTGGTTCAGTTGTAGATATGATTTCAGTTGTTGGATAAACTGCAGTTGTTGAATCAGCAATTGTCGTTGTTTCAGATGTAGACGCTAATGAAGTTGTTGTTTCTGGTTCAGTTGTAGATATGATTTCAGTTGTTGGATAAACTGCAGTTCTTGAATCAGTAATTGTCGTTGTTTCAGATGTAGACGCTGATGAAGTTGTTGTTTCTGGTTCAGTTGTAGATATGATTTCAGTTGTTGGATAAACTGCAGTTGTTGAATCAGCAATTGTCGTTGTTTCAGATGTAGACACTGATGAAGTTGTTGTTTCTGGTTCAGTTGTAGATATGATTTCAGTTGTTGGATAAACTGCAGTTGTTGAATCAGCAATTGTCGTTGTTTCAGATGTAGACGCTGATGAAGTTGTTGTTTCTGGTTCAGTTGTAGATATAATTTCAGTTGTTGGATAAACTGCAGTTGTTGAATCAGCAATTGTCGTTGTTTCAGATGTAGACGCTGATGAAGTTGTTGTTTCTGGTTCAGTTGTAGATATAATTTCAGTTGTTGGATAAACTGCAGTTGTTGAATCAGCAATTGTCGTTGTTTCAGATGTAGACGCTGATTTAGTTAATAATTCTAGTTCAGTTGGATATGTAGTTTCAGTCGTTGGTCCAGCTATTCTAATTGGTTCAGGTGTTTGTGCAGCTGGTGACGTAAAAGAAAATACAACAGCAAAACTTTAATAGATGAAATAGAAGAGAAGCCGTTACACATGGTAGAAATGGAAGCAATATACATGTCACCTACAATTAAATTGCATTGGTGAACACTGTAACCAAGCAGCACAAATGTGTAATTTTTTGGTTATCTCATTTGTGAATAAAGGATAGCACCACTTCAATGCATGAACACCTCCTCAGCTTCACTTTCCCTGAGCATTTAATGCCAGTGGAAGGACAGAACCTCTCATTCAATACATGAACCACAAAAAGATAGGTTTGCAGTTTGGGAACAAACAATACTTCACAATGAGTGAGACAGAGCAAACTATGAGCATTCCTTGATGGTCAATGTGGGAAGGGGTCACTTCTCGAAGGCAGGTTATTTTTTATTGAGAATTTTATATAGCAGAGGAAAACATTAAACACCGGAAAAAAGAAGGGGAGTTACAGAATATACAATCCTTAAATTTCTACCAAATGATCCAAGTGTGATCCTCATGTGGTTTCAAATCTTTTTTGTGCTCCGAGCTCACTAAAATGTAGTCATTCCATTGGAATAATATCTCATTTAACCATATTTTAAAACAAGCTTGTGAAGATTTCCAGTTAAGAAGTATTACTCTTTTGGCCCACAATTAGAGCCTGATTGCCAGATTGTGGTGCAAAAAAGATGCAAACTGATCCTCTATATAGAGATCTATTCAATGTAGCCCCTTTCCCCTCCATACTGAAAAAACTCCATCCATCTGAGAAGACCAAATGGGTGATTGCATGACATTGGTGCTTTGATTGAGACTTTAGGTAATGAATACAAACCTTTTATCTGATTCAAAATCGTCAAAGGAATCCGTTAACAGTTCTGCACTATATGAAGAGTAAAGCTGGGAGAAAGGAACTTAGCACTAACATGGGCTCTGTTACGATCACACAGCACTGAGCACAAAGAGTGAGGATCCAAGTTCAGTTTAATGAAAACACAATACAAAGTCACAGTCTAAAAACAGGCAGAGGGTCACAGCAAGTTATCAGTGCACATAATACTCCAAGTGGCGAGACAGGAGTTAGAAATCCAAGACGCAGACAGAGACGAAAAAACCACGACACTGCTCAGAGATGCTGTCAATAACACGAGACAAGACTTCACTATCATACTAAGCCCAGTCTGTGTATAAATAGACAGAGGTAATGACATGATTAAACAATACACCGATTAGCTAATGATGAGCAGAGAGATCTGGCAAATGGAGTCTGGGAATAACAGAGTCCAGGGTTAAAGTAAGGGATGAGGCTGCCATCTGCTGATGCATAATGGCACTCGCAGCTGACAGATGGAACACCTCTGCGTGAATCCATAATGGGACGTCATCTAGAATACCCCATTGCCAGTAAGTGGGAGCCCTTGCATTTATTGCCAAGTTGTAATGTTTAGAGATGGGAAGGCTGAGGCCACACATCTAGGCTGCGTAAAAGTACATTCTATATAGTATGAATGAATGTAGTATGAATGTAATCCGGACGTACTACATCCGCCATGTTGTCATTATCACATGACCTACCAGCGTCAGTTGCGTCCCATCACCTCCATTCATAAATCCTCTCCCGTGGCCTCATGGGATAGTAAAGTGTCCATCGTATGCGCACTTCAGAATCTCGCCGGAAGTAGTAGGTCATCCGGGTACTTTTCGCCTACTGTTTTTCGAATACTATGAATTCGGACATACTACTCTGTTGGCATACTGTTTTTCGCCTACTATATAGTAGAGAAGTATTCGATTTCGGACACAGCTCTAGTGTTTTTATAAATGGGCTTTTAAAAGGTTACTGGCAAATTAACAGGGAGATTTTTGGAAAAAATATAAAAACAGGAGTTCATCACATTAATCTTTACTACAATCACAGCCAATAGGGGAGTAACTTCCTGCTCTAAATGTTTAATTGAAGTTGGTAATCATGTCTAAGAAATTTAATTTAAACAAATGTTTAGTGTTCTTTGGAATTTCCAGGTCAGTATATGTAATATATAGAATGTGACGCTGGGTCCTAGTGAATGACATCTCTGTGTTGTTGCCTGTTGTATTGGCTGCAGTCACCATTAAAGTCTTACCCTGACTCTCGTGATTCATTGTGCGTTCTACACACTGGTGTAAAGTGATGCTCCACTAATTTAAATGGTATAAGGTACAACGGCGCTAAAGGCACACCTTAAGAAAAATGTTCTTTTAACAATAAACTAGAATGTAAATTTCCTGAAGAAATTGTGAGTAGTGCTTGCAGTGGCAAAACTCAGTGATCGGTTGCTATGGTGTTGCTAGGCGGTTGCTAGGGTATCCTGGTTGGTTGCTAGTGTCATGCTAAGTGGTTACTAAGGTGTTCTGTTTGGTTGCTAGGCAGTTGCTAAGATATTATTGGTGGTTGCTAGGGCATTGCTAGGTGGTTGCTACGGTGTTCTGGGTGGTTGCTAGGGTGTTCTGGGTGTTTTCTAGGGTGTTGCTAGGTGGTTGCTAAGGCGTTTTGGGTGGTTGCTATGGTGTTGCTAGGCAGTTGCTAAGGTATTCTAGGTGATTTCTAGGCGGTTGCTAAGGTATTCTGGGTGGTTGCTAGGGTGTTCTGGGTGGTTGCTAGGGCGTTGCTAGGTGGTTGCAAAGGTATTCTGGGTGGTTGCTAGGGCGTTACTAGGTGGTTGCTAGGGTATTTTGGTTGGTTGCTAGGGTGTTCTGGGTGGTTGCTGGGCAGTTGCTAGGGAGTTCTGGGTGGTTGCTAGGCAGTTGCTAAGGTATTTTGGGTGGTTGCTAGGGAGTTGGTAGGGTGTTCTGAGTGGTTGCTATGGTGTTGCTAGGCAGTTGCTAAGGTATTCTGGGTGGTTGCTAGGGCGTTGCTAGGTGGTTGCTAGATGTTCTGTATGGTTGTTAGGGTGTTGCTAGGGAGTTATGGGTGGTTGCCATGGTGTTGCTAGGCGGTTGCTAGGGTATTTTGGGTGGTTGCTAGGGTGTTTCTAGGCGGTTGCTAGGGTGTTCTGGGTGGTTGCTAAGGTGTTGCTAGGCGGTTGCTAGGGTATATTGGGTGGTTGCTAGGGCGTTTTTACAGAGTTCTTAGCATGTTCTTGGCATGATTTAGCACTTAACTAATCGCTATTAGCATGTTGCTATTCACTGCTAGCATGTTGAAAGTCCAGTTTGCTAGCGTCAAAGGGGCTAACCCTCATGTCTCTATGATGTTCTGGTGCAGATATATAGGACTTGTTAAACTGTTGCTATGGTACTCTGTTTGGTTGCTAGGGAGTGGCTTGGCAGCTGCCAATGATAATACTCCAAAGACTGCTTGTCAGTTCAAATGATATAAACCAACCCTCAACCCCCAAGAAGGGATTCTGCTGGATTTTTTCCCCATGACAGCAGAAACAACTTAAAATACTCCGTCATTTTTGGCCATACATATACACTCACCTAAAGGTTTATTAGGAACACCATACTAATACTATGTTTGACCCCCTTTCGCCTTCAGAACTGCCTTAATTCTACGTGGCATTGATTCAACAAGGTGCTGAAAGCATTCTTTAGAAATGTTGGCCCATATTGATAGGATAGCATCTTGCAGTTGATGGAGATTTGTGGGATGCACATCCAGGGCACGAAGCTCCCGTTCCACCACATCCCAAAGATGCTCTATTGGGTTGAGATCTGGTGACTGTGGGGGCCATTTTAGTACAGTGAACTCATTGTCATGTTCAAGAAACCAATTTGAAATTATTCGAGCTTTGTGACGGTGCATTATCCTGCTGGACGTAGCCATCAGAGGATGGGTACATGGTGGTCATAAAGGGATGGACATGGTCAGAAACAATGCTCAGGTAGGCCGTGGCATTTAAACGATGCCCAATTGGCACTAAGGGGCCTAAAGTGTGCCAAGAAAACATCCCCCACACCATTACACCACCACCACCAGCCTGCACAGTGGTAACAAGGCATGATGGATCCATGTTCTCATTCTCTTTACGCCAAATTCTGACTCTACCATCTGAATGTCTCAACAGAAATCGAGACTCATCAGACCAGGCAACATTTTTCCAGTCTTCAACTGTCCAATTTTGGTGAGCTCGTGCAAATTGTAGCCTCTTTTTCCTATTTGTAGTGGAGATGAGTGGTACCCGGTGGGGTCTTCTGCTGTTGTAGCCCATCCGCCTCAAGGTTGTGCGTGTTGTGGCTTCACAAATGCTTTGCTGCATACCTCGGTTGTAACGAGTGGTTATTTCAGTCAAAGTTGCTCTTCTATCAGCTTGAATCAGTCGGCCCATTCTCCTCTGACCTCTAGCATCAACAAGGCATTTTCGCCCACAGGACTGCCGCATACTGGATGTTTTTCCCTTTTCACACCATTCTTTGTAAACTCTAGAAATGGTTGTGCGTGAAAATCCCAGTAACTGAGCAGATTGTGAAATACTCAGACCGGCCCGTCTGGCACCAATAACCATGCCACGCTCAAAATTGCTTAAATCACCTTTCTTTCCCATTCTGACATTCAGTTTGGAGTTCAGGAGATTGTCTTGACCAGGACCACACCCCTAAATGCATTGAAGCAACTGCCATGTGATTGGTTGATTAGATAATTGCATTAATGAGAAATTGAACAGGTGTTCCTAATAATCCTTTAGGTGAGTGTAAGTGCAAGACATCATTATAAACTATATATAATCTATTTTTATTGATGTACACTCACAATAACAACAAAACCTTGTGTTTTTGTAAAATAAAGAAAATAAACGGTGTGCTTTCAGCTGTCTCTCTCTCCACGAGAAACTTTCTGAAAGACGTCTGAATAATGAACTGAAACTGAATACTTATCACACAAACATGAAACATACGTCTAAAGAAAGCTTGAAATGTGTACTTTTAAATACAACAATTCACATTTCAAACAAATATTCTCCTGCATTGTAATCTGTATGAAACTAAAGAGATGCACAGTTTCTCTGGGCTCCATGTCCTGCACCTGTGACCGCATACAACAAACACATGGGGGGCGTTGACCTGTGTGATCAGCTGTTGCAGTACTACAGTGCACAACACAAAACCATGAAGTGGTACAGAAAGATCTTTCTACACGTATTGGACATTGCAGCCACCAATGCTTTTATTATCCACAAAGAGCTTTGTGGTAACATGACCCATAAAGAGTTCAGGGAACAGCTTATTGCAGAGCTCTGTGGTGTGCCACAGAAAGTAGCACCAAAACAAACCAGAAGTGACCATGTAGCGGTTCAGGAGCTGAGCAAAGAATATTTCCACTGTTGTTGACAGGAGCTGCGTGCTTTACAAAGTACAGCTTGGTAAGAGGCAGAACACACCTTGTAAATGCCAGGCATGTGATGTGTCTTCAGTTGAACAGGAGCTGTTTTCAAAAATGGCACAAAGACATGTAACTGTATTCTCAAATATGTGTTTCAAAGTTTACAATGCTTTTGTGCAATATTATGTGAGCGAGTAGGCTTTACGCATAGGTGGACGAGTGGGCTTTTACAAACCCTCCATCTTCACCTTCATCTTCAGTCTCTTCTCTCTCTTTGTGCACTGAACACTTTCATTCGTTTTCTTTCATCTTGCACCATCCCAGTTTGCACTTTTGCCCTGAATGTGTATTTTTTACCACTGCTCTGTGTTGTTTTCATGTGTAAATCCAAGTATACACTACCATTCAAAAGTTTTAGATTTTCTTCTGCTTAAAAAGCCACTTAACAAGTTTTCTATTTGGATATATTTTTAAAATGCAATTTACTCCTGTGATGTAAATCATTACTCCAGTCTTCAGTTTCACATTATCCTTCAGAAATCATTACAATATGCTGCTTGAAACATTTCTTATTATTATGAATGTTGAAAAGAGTTGTGTACAATTTATTTCAGGATTGTTTAATGAATAGAACATTCAAAACAGCATTTATCTGAAATAGAAATCTATTATAACATTATACACTACCGTTCAAAAGTTTGGGTTTTTTGTTGTTTTGTTTTTTGAAAGAAATTAATACTTTTATTCGCAAAGATGCCTTATATTGATCAAAAGTGACAGTAAAGACATTTATAATGTTACAAAATCTTTCTGTTTCAGATAAATGTTGTTCTTTTAAACTTTCCGTTAATCAAAGAATCCTGAAAAAATTATCATTTTCAACACTGATAATAATCATAAATGTTTCTTGAGCATCAAATCGTCATATTAAGGCCCTTTCACACCGGACGCGTAACAAAAAAGCGAAGCGAAAAAGCGAATATTTCGAGTGCAAATAGTTCGCGTCAAAACCATTGACATCAGCCGCAACACGAATTTGCGACGTCTGTGACGTTTCAGAGCTCCAACATTCTAAAACATTCGCGGCGACAGCTGAGAAAACATGGACACTTCATCTTCCAGTGAAGACGAGCTTTTCATTTTCTTTAAAAGACTGAAAAGAAGGTTTTGGGTGCACCCAGTCTTAAAAGAACAGGGGGAGTATGCTAATCTTGTACAGGAGCTAAAACTTTATCATGGCCGGTCCGCACTTACTTTCAAATGTCCGTGGGACAATTTGAGGAGCTCCTCCAGAGACAGTAGCACCGCATCTGACAAGACAAACCATACACTTCAGGAAACCAATCGATCTGGAGCAGCTATGTTTCCAGTTGAGTCACAATGTAAACATTTAAGTGCCACAGTCGTACTGACGGAAACACATTCACTTTCCATAGTCACGGACACAAGGTTTAGAAAAAAATCAACGAGTTTTAACTCAAAAGGTTGTTATCGTTGTCTGTAGCCTACAGTGGGCAAACACAGCTACAGCTGTAACTACAACTGCAGCTGTAATCTCGAGAGAAATGCGATACCTGGCAAAAGTTAATGTTGAGTGAAAAGCTAGTGACTTCAACTGGACATTTCGTCACCTTTGTTTCCTTGTATGTGATTGGTTGAAGCCTTTTCTGTCTACGCTAGAGTTTAAAAAAATCGACATCAAAGCGAAAAACATAAATGTTTTTTCGGCCGCAGCACATTCTTGTTCGGTGTGGAAGCACTCATTACACAAACAGCTGATCAAAAAATTTAACTATTGCGCAAATTATTCACGCGTCATAATCGCGTCCAGTGTGAAATGACCTTTAGAATGATTTCTGAAGGATCATGTGACACTGAAGACTGGAGTAATGATGCTTGAAAATTCAGCTTTGATCACAGGAATAAATTGCATTTTAAAATATATTTAAATAGAAAACAGTTATTTTCAATTGTAAAAATATTTCACAATATTACTGTTTTTGCTGTATTTTAGATCAAATAAATGCAGCCTTGGTAAGCAGAGGAGACTTCTTTAAAAACAAACAACAACAAAAAAACATACAGATCTAAAACTTTTGACAGGTAGTGTAGGTCTGAAGTCTTTATTTAAATTAATTACTTCTTCTAACTTAAATGTGATTTCGTGAATAAGCTACAAACAATACATTCAATCATTAAGTCTCCTCACATTCATTCTCTATAGATCCCTCTGTCACATTCCTCATTGATCCAGGGGAGATGTCGTTGTCTCCTCTGGTGTGAATCACAGCATTATTCATGATGATTCATGCCCTCCCCACATACAGCCATTCTGACACCAAGGGCCCTATTTTTGCTAGTTTAAAGGAACACGCCGACTTTTTGGGACTTTAACTTATTCACAGTCCATACATACCATTTTTATCTCCGTGCGTGCCATAACTCTGTCTGATGCACCCACCGCTAGCCTGTATAGTTACATCATGTACTAAGACCGACAGAAAATGAAAAGTTGCAATTTTCTAGACCGATATGGCTAGGGACTATACTCTCATTCCTGCGTAATAATCCAGGAACTTTGCTGCCGTACCATGGGTGCAGTGGTGCAATGATATTACACAGCGCTTGAAAATAGTCCCCAGCACGCTCTCTGTGCAAGCAGGTTGTCACGTTGGTTATGTTGACGGAAGTTAGCCTATTTTCAATTTAACTATACTGTCACAACATGTAAATAGGAAAATTTTGGCGTTATTTAGTCATTTATTGAGCAGTAGGCTAGATGGAGCCGTTTACCTCCAGTCTTTGTGCTAAGCTAGGCTAGCGGTGGGTGCGTCGCAGAGTGTATGTACAATGTGCACTGCCTATAGGCTCATATTACTAACATGCCCTTTAAATAATACAAAAAATTGACTTTAGAGCAGGATTTTGTTGGTCAATGGCGCAGTTATTTTCAGTTCCTTAAAACAGCAACGCTCCAACAATGCTCCTGAACACACCTGGTGTTCAGACCAGCACGCCCATGGGTGAACAGATGCGCCAGTGCATTTTCTATTTAAACAATGTGGAGCTGGACGTGAAAATGATAACTGCGTCGGGCTGAAACTAGCAAAAAACACTTGCGTCGTGCCTTGCGTTGCATTGCGCCGGGTGTATGATAGGGCCCTATGTGTCTTACAAAAGTTAAATGACTATGTTGTTTTTGTCAGGACTCTGAGATGGAGGACCCAGACGCAGAATGAGCAGGGGGTGATATTTATTATCAATAAGAGACACGGTCCAAGAATAATGAGGCAGGAACAAAGTCCAAACAAAAGGGGCAGAACACAATGGGAGAACTGGCTGGTCGGGGTTGAGACAGCAAGGATGGGACGGCCAATGATGGAGACAAGGCAGCGCCTCAGCGAACCAGGCTTGACAGTGGGTGATGAGACTAGACATAGCGCCAGACTATTTGCCAGGCCAGGTGAGTCAATGACCAGGGTGGAACAGGATGCAGGAACCAACACACAAGACAAGATTCTAGACATGACAACAAGAGATTGCCACAAACGCCGGTGAAGATTCCACCGTCGGCCACCAGAGGTCGAACTCACCAGAGTACTAACCTCCATTTCAGACTTCATTTCCCATACACCCTCACTCCTGGACTGATTACTGCACACCTGTTCCTCATCACCTTACCTATATAAACTCTGCTCTCACACTTATTCAATGCGACATCTTGTTTTCCCCGGCTGCATTTCTGAGCTTTATTCCCTGTGATTATCCTGCCTGTGTTTGACTCTGCCTTGGACTACTGTTTACGACCCTGTTCTGCCTGGACTTTGATTCTTGTTTGTTTGCTGCCTGCCCTGACCTATTGCCTGTTATGACCACGATTGATGCACTGCCTCTAATATTGCTGTTCACCCTGGTTTACCGACCCACGCCTGCTTGTACTGTGAATTTGTGTTATTTTAATAAACTGCACATGGATCCCAATCTGCCCGAGTCCTCGTTACAGAGATAAACAAACAAGAGCAAAAATAAACTATGAAACTGGAATCTGAAAAGGAAAGAAATAAAGAGAAATATAAAATTCTAAATAAATTATAACTTGCAAAGGAGAGAAAATAAAAATAAATAAATACTAGAAATAAATGACTGAAACTAGAAACAAAGGAAAATAAAAACCTTGCAGAAGAGAGAAACAAAATAAAAAACTAGAGAAGTCCAAAAATAAGGCTAGGAAAAACCTATAACCAGTAGTGATGTTCGGTTCTTGAATGAATCGTTCTTTTGAGCCGGTTCTCAGCAACTAACCGGTTGAGCCGGTTCATTAATCGAACTGAATCGAACTTTAGTTCCGGGCTGATGACGCAAGACGCAAAAGCTGAAGTAGCATGTCCGACTAAAAAAGAACCGAAAGAGCCGGTTCAAACATCTGTCGAAGTTTGCCGAGGATTACCGAGGATTCTGATGATTGAGTTCTGGAAATATGCTTATGACTACTGTTATTAAATAACATTTTATTAAAACCTGCAAAAACACAAAATACATTAAATACATTTTACTGTAGTTTATTGCGCATGCAGATTATATTTTAAGTTTATAAGACTGGTTTATTCTTTCTATATAGGCTACTTTAGACATGTAACATATCCACGTTTGTTGATCAGTGCCTGTAATGTGTGCTGTAGTTGCGCAATTTTCAGTCGAATCCGACGTGAAGGATAAATGAATTAACTGTTATTTACACGAATTACAACTGTAATTAACACAAACACCATTAACTTAAGTGAATGAAAGGCAATAATCAACAAAATGCACTGTTTCAATATGCATTGACACAGATTATTTTATTTGAATGTGTTATATGGTCTTATTTCAGTGACTTAAAATGTTAGTTTTTTCAAAAACCACGCATAAACTTTATTTTCTCAAAACTTTTATGTACACGTTGCTCACATATTACTGTAGCCCTGTTTGTGCTGAATACAGTGTATTTGTAATAGTGACCTTAGCCATTAATATGTTTTAAAGCAACTGAAAAAAGCACAAATGTCAGGGCATGCCCCAAAATACCCTTAGAGTCCAGAGGGTCATATATGTCAGTTTTATATTTTGTCTTCAATTATTTACCCATGGGGCAAGTAGCTGCATAATAAACAGGATAATATGCATCACCTGTAGAGATTTCTTTTTCATAACAATCTGTAGACTGTACACTCTTCCTTTGTAACACTGAGTCCACTGGAGGCAAGTTTGCTGAACCCAAGTGCAGTTTATGAAACAATACTCAAACATAAAACAAGGGCTTGGCTTGGAATTAAACAAAGACTCACCAACACGCAGGTTACACATTCAATACAAGACAAGGACACATGGCAAACACAAGGGCTAAATACACTGAGACTAATGACAAGACAAGGGACACCTGTGAACAATGACGAGACAATGAACCAATGACATGACACAAGAACACATGAGGGCATGGAATCACATGACAAAAACCAGGAAGTGCATGGCAAACTAGAAACAGACTAAACACATGAAACATAACCAAAACACCCTGTGACAGTTCCCCCCCCCCCGTTTATGGGCGGTCCCAGACGCCCAAACAAAACCAAAGTCCCAACAGAAGTCTAAGGGGATGGTCATGGGGGAGGGACGGCGGGCCAGGCCCGTGCAGAGGCACCGGACACAGACCCCGGCATGGCTTGGATGGGCCTGGGAGCGTGGGCAGACCTGGACCGTGAGGCGTGGGCGGACCTGGACCGTGAGGCGTGGGCGGACCTGGACCGTGAGGCGTGGGCGGACCTGGACCGTGGGGCGTGGGCGGACCTGGACCGTTGGCAGATCAGGATCGTGAAGCGTGGGAGGACCTGGATCCTGGAGCGCGGCCTTCCAGGCCTTCTCAGGGTATCCACAGGGTATCCAAATGTTTTTTTTCTTGGGCAAGACTATGGGGTCTGGGGCTGGAGCCACCTCAGGACGCTGGTCTGGGGCTGGAGCCACCTCAGGACGGTGGTCTGGGGCATGACTCTGGACGTGGACAGGAGACGTGGCTTGGCTCTGGACGTTGACAGGAGACGTGGCTTGGCTCTGGATGTGGACAGGAGACATGGTTTGGCTCTGGATGTGGACAGGAGACGTGGTTTGGCTCTGGACGTGGACAGGAGACGTGGTTTGGCTCTGGACGTGGACAGGAGACGTGGCTTGGCTCTGGACGTGGACAGGTGCTGTGGGAATGTGGGGCTCCTCCTCCACCAATCCCAAAGTAAAAGATGACCCACTCAGCAATAAAGCCAAGTCTATATACTGCACCAGAGTCAAGTGAGGTGTGGTGCAAGGCATTAAATAATATAGGTGCTCATTTAAACCATGCCGCAAAATGTCTTTCAGAGCAATGTCATTAAAATCAACCTTGTAGCACAGATGACAGAAATCCTCAACATAATCCTCAGCCCAATGACGAGACAATGAACCAATGACATGACACAAGAACACATGAGGGCATGGAATCACATGACAAAAACCAGGAAGTGCATGGCAAACTAGAAACAGACCGTGAACATGGCAAACTAAACACATGAAACATAACCAAAACACCCAGTGACATCCTTAGTCTTGCTGTGTCTCCCCCCTTTTATATTTCTGGGCACCCCCTAGGTGGCTCACCCCCCAGTTTGGGAACGACTGTAATGTATAAATAAAGGTGACTTGACTTGCACTTAGTCAACTGTACTAATACTTAAGCCCTATTCACACTGCAACAACAAAACGACATGATCCCATTCATTTTTAAGAAATTTGTACTTAAATTTAAATTTGGTAACACTTTATTTTGATGGTCCCTTTTGAACATTCTGTTGACTATAAGTAAATTTGCAACTACATGTCAACTAATTCTCATTAGAGTATTAGTAGACTGTCTGCTTAATATCTGCTAACTCTTTATTGTGGTGGTCCTCCAACAGACATTCTACTGACTATAAGTAACTTTGTAAGAACATGTAAACCTATTCTAACCCTAACCCTACCAGTCTACTAATACTCTACTAACACTCTAACGAGAGTTAGTAGACATGTAGGTGCAACGTTACTTATAGTCAACAGAATGTGTTAAAGGGACCATCAAAATAAAGTAAAACCTTAAATTTAAACATGTTACACTTTATCCTGCATTATGTTTATTATTATTGTCAAGAAAATTTATTATTTGTCAAATTTGAATGACGTTTTAGTCATTTTGAACAGCATGAGTGAGTTTATATGTGGTTTATATAACAACACTCTCCAACAGAATGCTTTTAATTCTTTTAAACCTAATTCCTAGTCAAATTAGAATGAATGATATCTTAGTTTCATTTATCATTTGTGATTGCATTTTCTTAAGATATGGCCAGACGTGCAGTGGGATCCTTGTGGGAACACCCACAAGCAACTTAACAGTATACAGAGACTAGCGACATACAGCAATAATGTCACTGGCGGTGTGAATGGGGCTTAAGGAATATACCTGCCTTGAGTGATTTCAAATGTGCAAATACTCTACTCCTTTTCATTATATGGCCAAGCCCTTGTACATTCCAAAATTAATTGGCAGGGACAGTAATTTCTCAGATTTCATTTAAAATATCTTAATTTGTGTTTCAAAGATGAACGAAACTCATACAGGTTTGGAACGACATGATGGTGAGTAAATGATGACAGGATTTTTTTGAGAACTAACCCTTTAATAAACACAAACACCAGATTCCCTTTCCTGTTTATGGTCCTTAAAGGGTAACTAAACCCTAAACCAACTTTTTTTAGTTAATGATCTGCAAGACTGGGGCTTTATTAGTGCCGTTCATTGATTTGAGTAAATGTTTTGACATTTGGGTATAAAGTGTTTTAATTCTACAATATAAGGTGTAAAAACGTCTGAGTGCTTGAACGGTGGCTACTGCAGTTGAATTTTCCTATTGGACGTTGTTGGTCATCGTGACGTATGTTGGCTCTTCCAGCGGCTCACTATCCACGCCCCTGGCATGAGCTCACCACGCCCTAATGTTTTCCCGCATTGATCACATGAGAACGGCTTTACTCCAGTATGAACTCTCATGTTACATGAAGTAGAAACATTATGAATGAAACTTACTTGACACTTGCTATCAACATTCTAATGAAGAACATGCGGTTAAATAATGCAGTTGTCAGTACACGTCAGGCTTTCTTGCGATATTTTTGCCGCCCGTCATGTGTACAGATACTTTTCATACATGAGACGCGCTTTCAAACCTTTTTTACAGTCTAATGTTTCAAACCCTGACATGCAAGTGGTTGCCGTGATAGCGAACAACAATACCGTAACGTGCTGGCGTATATAGTCTAACTTTTATTTGAGGAAATCTGTTTATAATAGGCTATTAGGTTTGAACGTATTGGTCCTGCGCTGCTTATTGATTCAGTTCATTTGAATGAAAATACATGGCATGTATCTGATCTATTTTTAGTGGCATTCAGTATAAAGATTTAACTGTTTATAGATTAGGTCAGTGGTCCCATTCTCTCTTGCGCTGCTGCTTCGCTAGCATCGTTGGCATCGGGAGTTAACGCAGTTTGAGCCAGCAGCTCGAATTGATAAGGCTCTGGCCTTGTGTCTACAGACAATTCACCATCCTCCACTTCAGTTGAAGGTGGGGGAGAAAAGTCCTCTACTTCGAATGACCGCTCTGTTGCAAAGCTGCTGGCGTCACTCCAGTCATTCTCCAGCTTTGCGAGTCTGACAGCTATCAATCAATCCGTCACTGCGGATTTTAAATTATACTTATTTTTGGTCATACAGATAATGTTACAAATATTCAGTTTTGTTAGTTTCATTTTGATGGACTTTTAGTTTGTATTCATTAGTTCCTTTGTCTCCTCTTGTGTTGTCATGGTTCATTTAGTTCAGCTGTGTTACATTAATTACCTTATTTGTCAATGGCTGAATCTGAAATCACCCCCTATACCCTTAAATAGGGCACTATTTGAGGGGACAGCCATTTGTAGTGGTGTCCGAAACCATAGTGGACGTTATTGAGTGCACTCATTCAATCCCCACATTGCACCGCAATAACGAGTGTACAGCCGATGTACACACAGCGGCTGTCTGAATTCACTCACTTGTTTTCATTCACTCCTACAAGTGAACTGTATTAGTGGACTAAAGTAGGGAATAGTGATTGAGGGTTTAGGGGGCGATTTCGGATTCAGCCAATAAACTTAAGTTCAGGTTTTTCCTGTGTTTAGTAGTGATGCAAAGTCCAATTCATTTCCGTGAACTACAGTTCTGCTCAATGAACTAGTTCAAAAAGCCCATTCATAGGTTCCTGACATCATCATGCAATGATGTCACTATGCATTTCTTTTATGGTTTTTTATGCATGTCATGCTATATCAAGAAACCTTCAAATAAAGTAATCTGTGTAAATGCATACTGAAACAAATAAAGTTATTTGCGTGAGTGCATTTTGTTGATTATTGCCTTTCATTCACTTAAGTTAATGGTGTTTGTGTTCACAGTTATTAATTCATTTATCCTTCACGTCGGATTCGACTGACCAGTGTGTAGCCTACATCTTCCTAAAGTTTCCTAAAAGTTGTGCATCTACAGCACATGTTACAAGCACTGATCTACAATGTCTAAAGTATAAAGTAGAAGTATATAGGTCTTATCAACCCCTTGTTTATTGTCCTTATAAACTCCTTGATTTAAAATATAATCTGCACACACAAAACCATAGTAAAAAAAATATTATTTTTCAAATTAAGGTCTATTTAATAAAATCAGTTCACTTAAGTTAATGGTGCTTGTGGTCACAGTTTAATCGCAGATACTTTATGTCGGATAGCCTACGACTGATCAATATTGAGTAGCCTACATCTTGGACAAGTTTCCTAAAAGTTTCACACGGACAGCACACATTATAGACATGCATAAAGGCGGATATGTTACATGTCTAAAGTAGCCTATATAGAAAGAATAAACCAGTCTTATAAACTTATAAATTCCACTTAACAACTTAAAATATAATCTGCATGCACAATAAACTACAGTAAAATGTATTTAAATCTCTCGACAGAAAGGTTTTTGCAGGTTTTAATAAAATGTTATTTAATAACAGTAGTCATAATAAGCATATTT
This sequence comes from Rhinogobio ventralis, assembly GCA_039654625.1. Lineage (NCBI taxonomy): Eukaryota > Metazoa > Chordata > Actinopteri > Cypriniformes > Gobionidae > Rhinogobio > Rhinogobio ventralis. The sequence goes on along the minus strand of CM077217.1, from coordinate 25,913,201 downwards.
CCAGAACTCAATCATCAGAATCCTCGGTAATCCTCGGTAATCCTCTGCAAACTTCGACAGCAGGTTGAACTGGCTCGTTCGGCAAATTTTGAGTCTTCGTAATCCTCTGCAAACTTCGACAGATGTTTGAACCGGCTCTTTCGGTTTCTTTTTAGTCGGACGTGCTACTTCAGCTTTTGCATCTTGCGCCATCAACCCGGAACTAAGTTCGATTCGAAGTTTTGATTAATGAACCGGCTTGAACGGTTACTAGAGTGTATGCATCTTCCTTTCGTTCTGTTTGATGCTGTGGATTACTATTAAATACTCGTGTTGGAACTTTATTCTTCCCCCTCATCTGTTTGTGCAACACTTGCTGACGGAAGACTGGCCAAAAGATGGATCATGCTGCTAAATTTGCAGCAATTGCCCAAAAGGCCTTGGACTTCACAGAGCAGTCCTGGCATCTTGTTGTCACCTGCCCCTACAACGATGAAACCATCAAATCACTGTTCTGGATCGGGGGAAACTACCACCAACCTGTAGACCTCCCAGACACCTCAAAACTTGACTGGAGCGAGGCCATCATCAGGTGTCTGGAGAATGTCTGTCCCCGATCCAGGACACAGCCAGAGCCCAGCCCACCACCACCCTCGACCACAGAGAATTTGCTAGAGCCCCCACCCGCAGAGGGAGAGTGACTGCCTGCCGCGATGAGTGAGCCAGAGCTTGAAGAGGAAAGGACAGCGCCGACCATCGCCCTGGAGGGGTGTGAGCCAGCGACAACAACAACAAAGGGTATACTGGTGGTTTTGGACACAGAGGATTGGCTGATAGATCTGGACGCGGAGAAACTGCCTCCCACCCTATCCCACCCTGAACTTTCTGTTTGTTCTTCATCATCGCAGTTTCAAGACAGCACTGAAACTGTATCATTGACCTGTAGGGACTGTGAATTACTGTCATTGAGCCCGTCAAGCAGCAAAGCTCAGCCAGTTCTCCAGCCTCGCCTCTGCTGGATGCCTGCAGCCCTTCATCTCCACTGAGGATGCCTTTCTGTGATGTGAAGTCATGCTACCACCAGCCTCGCCTGAGAGAGAGAATCCTTAGGCTCTGCCTCTGGCCTCTGATCCCTTCACTCCGCCTCGGCCTGTCGACCTTTCAGCTTTGTCTTGGCTCCTACCACCCTTGGCTCCACCAGAGACCCTCGGCCTTGCGGCTTCACCGGGTTCCCTCGTCCCACCAGCTTAACCCTGGTCAGTCGTCACTCATCTTACACCTTCAGACCTCCTCATCTTCACTTCACGAGGTCGTAATGTTACAAATATTCATGTTTGTTAGTTTCGTTTTCATGGACTTTTAGTTTGTATTCATTAGTTCCTTTGTTCTTTTCCTGTTTCTCTTTTGTTGTCATGGTTACAAATACTCTGTGATTATTAATCCGTATGAAAGGAGTAGGGGTGTAACGATATTCAAACCGAACTGAACAACCGCGATAAACCACCCACGGTACGAACCACGATACTCTCATGTTGAACCGAACGCGCCCCGCCCCCTGCTGCCCCGACCCAGCTCTCACTTCACCTTATGCCACAAAATTATTTTTTTCTTCCTTGACATTTTTTTAAATAGTAATTAGTACACTTTTAACAACTAATAAGAGCTGTATTTTTACTAAATATTATTATAATATTATTATTTACTAAATATACCCTAACTTTTGTCTTCCAAGTGCATGTCACGTGACTGCATGGTGGAAGGACAAAGAGAGCCAGTTTCCCCATTTAGCCTCCCAGCAACATCGTCATTTTCGTAGCTTGTTACGAAATAAAAAATCTCTCTCACCTCAGAAAACCGCTTTCCTGTCATGTCAGCCGTTACTTTGCTCGTAGCGCGCACTCTTCAATTACACGAGCAAATGTGGCAGCACGTGCTGTATATCACTTCATAAAGCACAAAAGAAACGATGAGCAACGTTACGTTGTCAATTCGTAAGTCATAAAATAAAAGTAAAGTACCAATAAATCACGTAACTGGTTCGACGTGTGTTAGCTGGGAAGGATTTGCATGCAGGTATGAAGTTCATTCTGTTCATCAGGAGCCGTTTATATGATTCATTAACAGTTCATGATGTATTGTGTATTCACCATGGTAACTGATGTTTCCATAAAATGCCTCTTTATTTTCACTTTATGTTATTTTATTTTTAAATTAGTGTGGTGGCTAATTTACTGTATTAACAAAAACTGCTATTTAATAGCTTTACCTTATAGGCCTATTTATTCATCAGTATTAGTCATATTCATACAATTTATGTGTTTGTTAAGTAGGCTAAAGTGGGACATTACTTGTGTGTGTGTCATCAATTTTTATTAAATACATTTGCTTGTTTGTTTTTTTTAAAACATATGGTAAATGGTAAAATGAGTAGATTATTTCTGACTAGTCTACAGTGGAGGCTTTTATTTCATTTTAGTTTACTCAGGTATGCTAGCTGCTCTAAAGAAAACGTGAAGCCAACGTATAAAGGTAATAAAGATAAAGTTAATAAGTTAAATTATTGTTGTTGTTAAAAGTTAAAAGTGAATCTAGTGTTATTATTGCTGCCATGAACAATCAGAGAGCTTTATTTGTAGTAACAGTAATAAAGCATTTTCTACACCATGTTTTAAAATCATCCAGATTTTATTAATATGATATTGTAATATCGATCTAGCTTTCTGCGGTGTGCAACAAGTGTCTCATACCAGCCACTGAGCAAACACACTGATTAATATTATAACATAACTTGTAACACATTCAAATGTATTTTTAGCATAATTGTTTTGACCAAGTAAAACAGCGCTGTGTTACCCCACGATTTTAATTAGACAAATAAAGTGTCTGTATGAGCAAATTCAGCACATGCAGAGGTTTCATGAGAATCAAATAAAATCATGTGAATTTAAGTAATCAAACATGACTGTAAGAAAGTTTAAGTTCAGGGAAGAAGGAGGAGGATGTTAAATGTAAATGTAATCGTAAAATATGCATAAACAACAGAACGAAAGGAGTGGCAGCGGCCGACTGTGGCATATAAGCATAATAAAAACAGCAATGTAAAATGCCCCAGGCTCTCTGCCCTGCCCTGCTTCATACCACAGTAATGTTGATACAATTTTAATGCATTAGCTCATCCATGAACATGATTTCTGCCTGCTTTCGGCTATGGACTCATTCCATACTCATTCACGGCATCATCAAGCTACGCTTTTGTTATTGTTTTGAATAAGTGAACTTACAGACTGTGCCTTTAAGGCATTTACGTAATTGTAAAGTAAAAACTGAGTTACAAGTACAGATAAGCTTAAATAACAGAGTGAAAGTTCACCTACTTTTACAAAGAGCAGTTTCAGTACAGTATCCCTGTATTAAACTCACTCCCCAAAGTTATGTGAGTTAAGCTAGCTTTTTATTACAAATATTAAAGGAGAAGTTTGTCATTTCTGTGGCATCAAGCTGAATTGCAGGCAAACAGATTGTGATTGGTTGAGCCAATACTGTCACATTATTCATAATTATACAGTTTCTACCATGAAGTCAGATTCTACTCTAAAATGTGTTTTTGTTTTTATTTTGCTTTATTATGTGCCAAAGGTATATATTATAGTGTATAATATAGTATAATATGTAGTGATATAATAATCATAATACATAGGAATAAGATATATAAACAGATATATTTTGTGACCTACATATAATTAACTTATATGCAGTATATTATATAAAGACATTTATAAATAAATAAGTAATGTATACATATACATATATATATATATATATTTAGTGCAAAGTCTTAAGTCATGATAATATACATCAAATATACTCACATATTTAGATTTAAATAGCCCTCTCACCTGTTGGTATTGATCTATCAATCAGTAAAGCCAATCCAGCATATAAAATAAATCGATACATCTTTCAAGAGTTTGCTACCGAACCTAATGCAAGAAAAATAACCTCTGAGAAACAACCTAACATGAATAACGCTTACTTAATGACTGATCATCTTAAATGTTAACTGACTGAGGACTGATATGTTTTGACATAATACTGTCCTTAAGCTCCACCCACCCATTATTTTATACTAATATAACAGGCTCTCAAATATACTAAAGATAGCAAATAACTTCTTTAACAGTTATAATTAAACGGATACAACTGAACACTTTCACTTTATGACTCCATTGTTGTGTGAATATATATACCACCCTTCCTATTAGTTACAGTAACATTAATCACTCCTTTACGGTAAGGAACAAAAAGTGCCCTCGTAACCGAGACATGATGTTACAAAACTTGTATTTCTCCTATTTATTTCCTGGTTTTGTGTGAATAACATGAATTATTTTGATAAGTGTTTCAATTAAATATGTTTCTAGGACACGGGTGATTCTTTGCATTCCAGGAGTTAGCCTGAAAGCATAAAAAGCTACAATAATAGTAAAGATAACTTTAAGGATAACTATATATTAGCATACAAACCAACGCATGATAATATTCTGTTTATTATAAGTGATGCTGCATTTATGTCGTCTGTCGCTTTAAATGCTCTTCAAAGCAGGATGGATTCTGATTGGCTAAAACGAGTTTAAAGATAAATAAATCTTTATCTTTATATATCCTTGGTATGAACGGGACACCCAAGCATTCTACTACCCCTAAAATACCTGTACATTCATTCGTTGGTTCTTTCGCTCATATTCTACAGTGATCTTTAGAATTCAGAGCATTTGGGATTAAATTTGGCTAATAGTTTTTTCCTGTTTGTTCTTGGTTTCCCAGTCCCGTCTGAAGTTTATATTTTGTGTGTGAGTGGGACTTTTATTTTTTATTTTTTAAAAAAGGACCTGCGTTTGTGACTTTTATTTTGAAAACCGCGAGCCGTGACGCTGTTTTTTTTTATTATCACCGACTTTTATTTTGAAAACAAGACAACAGCAAAACATTTCCCGTTTCTACCGCTTGTGCGTTTCTTGTTTGGCCAATGCTCCGTTCAAGCAAAACAAACTATATTCCAAATAGCTGTATTTTAATGCAATTTCGACTATTTTTTTTAAATCGCATCTTTAAGGATGTCCAAAAGTGGTTGAAGTAAAGTCTTTTTCCGGTTTGCTTCCGGTTTCCACGTCTCGCGTTTGGCACAGGCACGTTTACAGCTCAAATTCAGACACTTTTACCTTCTACAGTCTCTGTCGGGTGTTCAGCACATGTCTGAAAGCCACTATATCATCTGTTACTCAATCAGATCATATCCTTGTTAATATTGGGGTGGTATTTTTTGCACACATTTAGTGTAAAAATGTGGTGTTGGAGACAATGATAATGGACAGGGATTTACTCAGACAATCTGTGTCGTATCATGGCGAAAACCTGCTGTCACTGTTAAAATGTGAACAGAATGAAAACCCAGACTTTAAACATGTGGCTGCTGATCTCGCCAAGACTCTTGACCAAAGGTAAGTTGTGCATGGTGCATTTGATCCCTTGTATCATGTTTGAGTTGAGACCCCTTTAAATAGCCTGTTAAACATACTTAAAGGGATAGTTCACCCAGAAATGAAAATTAGCCCATTATTTACTCACACTCAAGTCATCCTAGGTGTATATCTTCTTATATTTCTTCTTTCAGACGAATATAATCTGAGTTATATTAAAAATGTCCTGGCTCTTCCAAGCTTTATAATGGCTGTTTCTGTTTTGAAGTCCATAAAAGTGCATCTATCATCATAAAAGTGCTCCACACGGCTTTAGGGGGTTAATAAAGGCCTTCTGAAGCGGAGCGATGTGTTAGTGTAAAAATAATATCCATATTTATAACTTTACAATCTGTAATCTCTAAGTTCTGAGACTGGCGTTCCAGCGTAGGGCGTAGCGTAAGTTCCGGTGACGAACGCGGAAGCGCAGAGCTGCAATACGACGTAAAAGTATGTACTCTTTTTGTGAAGAAAAAGTACATACTTTTGAGTGTGTAGCAGAAGAGTATGCAACCTACTTCGTCATCTTTAACGGACTCTGTTGCTTAGTTACGTGCATCCCTTCACCGTTTAAACTGCCCTGTCAATCATCGTAGCAGTTCAAATCCTCCGCATTCAATTTCATTTCCTACCGTATCGGAGAGAAATGTAGTAGCACGTTGATCTGCCATTTGTGGGTCTTTAATGCAGAGACTCTCCTCATGTGTTTGCAATTTAAATATAATGATGCATTTAAAAGTTAATGGCCAAACGCATCATTACAAAAGTTCACACTGCTGTTGAAACATGTGGATGACATTGAATAAATATCTTTTCGTCAGGTTAAATACTGATAATTGATCACTCAAGCCCCTTAATCTAAATCGCTCTACTTAACCGTCGGACTCGCATATCCGTCATGTTTGTAGTTTAACACTTTTATCCGTGTTTGTAGTTCTAATCGAATCCTCGTCCAACTCGCAATGGTTTGTGGGCAATATCAGCTGTTAGAGTGCGTCGATCTGCACTTCGAATTCTGACCGGAAGTAGTAGACCATCCGGGTATCTTTTCGGAATACTCATTTCAACATACTACGATTTGGGATGTACTAATACTATTTTTGAATAATATTTAGGACGGATAGTATGCAAATTGGGACGCAGCTTTGGTTTTCGCGAGAACTAGCATATTCTCACCGGAGCGTCCTACGTCATACGCTGGAGCGCCAGTCTCTCGTGAACGCGCCAACAGTTAACGGAAGTTAGAGATTACAGTTTGTAAAGTTTTATGTTTTTCTCACACAAACCCATTGATTCGCTTTAGAAGGCCTTTATTAACCCCCCGGAGCCGTGCGGAGCACTTTTATGATGGATGGATGCACTTTTATGGACTTCAAAACAGAAACAGCCATTCACTACTATTATAAAGCTTGGAAGAGCCAGGACATTTGTAATATAACTCTGATTGTATTCGTCTGAATAAAGAAAGTCATATACACCTAGGATGGCTTGAGGGTGAGTAAATCATGTGATAATTTTCATTTTTGGGTGAACTATCCCTTTAATATACAGAATAGTTATTCTGTCCAAAATAAATGAAGAATAACGATAATGCACTATAACCAATTAATGTCCATAATTTCAAACATGTATGACATCTTTTACGTGAATAGAGACTAGAGCTCTATTCCATTTAAAAGCAGCATAAAAGTAGTTCATAACATTTGTATTGATACAAATGTTTTATGCCACTTAAGAAAAAAAAAACGTTTTGGTAAATCATAATTATGAGATAAAAAGTTTAAATTGATTTAAAAAGTCAACATTATGACATAAAAGCTCATAATTATGATATAGAAAGTAATAATTTCGACTTTGTAATCTAATAATTATGACTTGAGTTAGTTAACCCAAAAATGAAAATTCTTTCATCATACCGTCATGTCGTTTATCTTTGGAACACATATGAAGATCTTTTAAATTAAATCTGATTTCTCTCCCTCCATTGACAATCCACACAGCTACAGTTCATAAAGACATAAAACGATGCTGTGTAACACAAGAATGAACCTCATTGGTTCTTGCTGAAGCTCAAACGTGCTGCGTAACACGAGAATGAGCCTCATTGGGTCTCGCTGAAGCTCAAACGTGCTGCGTAACACGAGAATGAACCTCATTGGTTCTCGTTGAAGCTCAAACGTGCTGCGTAACATGAGAATGAACCTCATTGGTTCTCGCTGAAGCTCAAAAGTGCTGCGTAACACGGGAATGAACCTCATTGGTTCTTGCTGAAGCTCAAACGTGCTGCGTAACACGAGAATGAACCTCATTGGTTCTTGCTGAAGCTCAAAAGTGCTGCGTAACACGAGAATGAACCTCATTGGTTCTCACTGAAGCTCAAAAGTGCTGCGTAACATGAGAATGAACCTCATTGGGTCTCGCTGAAGCTCAAACGTGATGCGTAACACGAGAATGAACCTCATTGGTTCTTGCTGAAGCTCAAATGTGCTGCGTAACATGAGAATGAACCTCATTGGGTCTCGCTGAAGCTCAAACGTGCTGCGTAACACGAGAATGAACCTCATTGGTTCTTGCTGAAGCTCAAATGTGCTGCGTAACATGAGAATGAACCTCATTGGGTCTCGCTGAAGCTCAAACGTGATGCGTAACACGAGAATTAACCTCATTGGTTCTCGCTGAAGCTCAAAAGTGCTGCGTAACACGAGAATGAACCTCATTGGTTCTCACTGAAGCTCAAAAGTGCTGCGTAACATGAGAATGAACCTCATTGGGTCTCGCTGAAGCTCAAACGTGATGCGTAACACGAGAATGAACCTCATTGGTTCTTGCTGAAGCTCAAATGTGCTGCGTAACATGAGAATGAACCTCATTGGGTCTCGCTGAAGCTCAAACGTGATGCGTAACACGAGAATGAACCTCATTGGTTCTCGCTGAAGCTCAAACGTGCTGCGTAACATGAGAATGAACCTCATTGGGTCTCGCTGAAGCTCAAACGTGCTGCGTAACATGAGAATGAACCTCATTGGTTCTCGCTGAAGCTCAAAAGTGCTGCGTAACACGAGAATGAACCTCATTGGTTCTCGCTGAAGCTCAAACGTGCTGCGTAACACGAGAATGAGCCTCATTGGTTCTCGCTGAAGCTCAAACGTGCTGCGTAACACGAGAATGAACCTCATTGGTTCTCGCAGAAGCTCAAACATGCTGCGTAACACGAGAATGAACCTCATTGGTTCTCGCAGAAGCTCAAACATGCTGCGTAACACGAGAATGAACCTCATTGGTTCTCGCAGAAGCTCAAACGTGCTGCGTAACACGAGAATGAGCCTCATTGGTTCTCGCTGAAGCTCAAACGTGCTGCGTAACACGAGAATGAACCTCATTGGTTCTCGCTGAAGCTCAAACGTGCTGCGTAACACGAGAATGAACCTCATTGGTTCTTGCAGAAGCTCATACGTGCTGCGTAACACGAGAATGAACCTCATTGGTTCTCGCAGAAGCTCAAACGTGCTGCGTAACACGAGAATGAGCCTCATTGGTTCTCGCTGAAGCTCAAACGTGCTGCGTAACACGAGAATGAACCTCATTGGTTCTCGCTCAAGCTCAAACGTGCTGCGTAACACGAGAATGAACCTCATTGGTTCTTGCTGAAGCTCAAACGTGCTGCGTAACACGAGAATGAACCTCATTGGTTCTCGCTGAAGCTCAAACGTGCTGCGTAACACGAGAATAAACCTCATTGGTTCTCGCTGAAGCTCAAATGTGCTGCGTAACACGAGAATGAACCTCATTGGTTCTCGCTGAAGCTCAAACGTGCTGCGTAACACGAGAATGAACCTCATTGGGTCTCGCTGAAGCTCAAACGTGCTGCGTAACACGAGAATGAACCTCATTGGTTCTTGCTGAAGCTCAAATGTGCTGCGTAACATGAGAATGAACCTCATTGGGTCTCGCTGAAGCTCAAACGTGATGCGTAACACGAGAATTAACCTCATTGGTTCTCGCTGAAGCTCAAAAGTGCTGCGTAACACGAGAATGAACCTCATTGGTTCTCACTGAAGCTCAAAAGTGCTGCGTAACATGAGAATGAACCTCATTGGGTCTCGCTGAAGCTCAAACGTGATGCGTAACACGAGAATGAACCTCATTGGTTCTTGCTGAAGCTCAAATGTGCTGCGTAACATGAGAATGAACCTCATTGGGTCTCGCTGAAGCTCAAACGTGATGCGTAACACGAGAATGAACCTCATTGGTTCTCGCTGAAGCTCAAACGTGCTGCGTAACATGAGAATGAACCTCATTGGGTCTCGCTGAAGCTCAAACGTGCTGCGTAACATGAGAATGAACCTCATTGGTTCTTGCAGAAGCTCATACGTGCTGCGTAACACGAGAATGAACCTCATTGGGTCTCGCTGAAGCTCAAACGTGCTGCGTAACATGAGAATGAACCTCATTGGGTCTCGCTGAAGCTCAAACGTGCTGCGTAACATGAGAATGAACCTCATTGGTTCTCTCTGAAGCTCAAATGTGCTGCGTAACACGAGAATGAACCTCATTGGTTCTCGCTGAAGCTCAAACGTGCTGAGTAACACGAGAATGAGCCTCATTTGTTCTCGCTGAAGCTCAAACGTGCTGCCTAACATGAGAATGAACCTCATTGGTTCTTGCAGAAGCTCATACGTGCTGCGTAACACGAGAATGAACCTCATTGGTTCTTGCTGAAGCTCAAACGTGCTGAGTAACACGAGAATGAGCCTCATTGGTTCTCGCTGAAGCTCAAACGTGCTGCCTAACATGAGAATGAACCTCATTGGTTCTTGCAGAAGCTCATACGTGATGCGTAACACGAGAATGAACCTCATTGGTTCTTGCTGAAGCTCAAACGTGCTGCGTAACACGAGAATGAACCTCATTGGTTCTCGCTCAAGCTCAAACGTGCTGCGTAACACGAGAATGAACCTCATTGGTTCTCGGTGAAGCTCAAACGTGCTGCGTAACACGAGAATGAACCTCATTGGTTCTTGCTGAAGCTCAAACGTGCTGCCTAACATGAGAATGAACCTCATTGGTTCTTGCAGAAGCTCATACGTGCTGCGTAACACGAGAATGAGCCTCATTGGTTCTCGCTGAAGCTCAAACGTGCTGCCTAACATGAGAATGAACCTCACCGGTTCTTGCAGAAGCTCAAACGTGCTGCGTAACACGAGAATGAGCCTCATTGGTTCTCGCTGAAGCTCAAACGTGCTGCCTAACATGAGAATGAACCTCACTGGTTCTTGCACATCAAGTGAACATGCTTGAGCTTCTGTTTACCACAACTAATGTGTTTGTTGATGAATATTTATATGTGAATAAAAGCCTAAATTCAATCTGTTCATAATATAAAGCAGTCGAGTCACTTCAGAAAATTTTGATTAAACCGCTCAATTCATATGGATTCGAATTTAAGATCTTGTTATGAACAATGGGGGGACAGAAATCTCTTAGATTTTATTGAAAATATCTTAATTTGTGTTTTGAAGATGAATGATATGAGGGGGAGTAAATAATGACTTGGTATGTCAGAATTTCCACTTTTTATCTCATAAGTATGACTTAGTATTATGATCATTATGACCAAAGCATGATTTTTTTTATTATGTGGCAGAAATGGGCTTCCATACAGCTCTGAAGTCATGCAAATTCAGTAAGTTGTTTTTTATAATGAAAAAATAATATAATAATTTGATGTGAAATATAATTTTAACTTTGAAATGACTATTATTATTTGTATAATAATAAGGGTCTGACTCAAATACTATAATAACACTATATACACGATCAGGCATAACATTATGACCTAATATTGTGCTGGTCCCCCTTTTGCTGCCAAAACAGCCCTGACCCGTCGAGGCATGGACTCCACTAGACCCCTGAAGGTGTGCTCTGGTATCTGACACCAAGATGTTAGCAGCAGATCCTTTAAGTCCTGTAAGTTGCGAGGTGGGGCCTCCATGGATCGGACTTGTTCAGCACATCCCACAGATGCTCGATTGGATTGAGATCTGGGGAATATAGAGGCCAACTCAACATCTCAAACTTGTTGTGCTCCTCAAACCATTCCTGAACCATTTTTGCTTTGTGACGGCGCATTATCCTGCTGAAAGAGCCACAGCCACCAGGGAATACCGTTTCCATGAAAGCGTGTACATGGTCTGCAACAATGCTTAGGTAGGTGGTACGTGTCAAAGTAACATCCACATGGATGGCAGGACCCAAGGTTTCCCAGCAGAACATTGCCCAAAACATCACACTGCCTCCACCGGCTTGCCTTCTTCCCATAGTGCATCCTGGTGCCATGTGTTCCCCAGGTAAGCCACCCACACACCTGGCCATCTACGTGATGTAAAAGAAAACGTGATTCATCAGACCAGGCCACCTTCTTCCATTGCTCCGCGGTCCAGTTCTGATGCTCACTTGCCACTGTTGGTGCTTTCGGCGGTGGACAGGGGTCAGCATGGGCACCCTGACTGGTCTGCGGCTATGCAGCCCCATACACAACAAACTGCGATGCACTGTGTATTCTGACACCTTTCTATCAGAACCAGCATTAACTTCTTGAGCAATTTGAGCTACAGTAGCTCGTCTGTTTGATCAGACCACACGGGCCAGCCTTCGCTCCCCACGTGCATCAATGAGCCTTGGCCGCCCATGACCCTGTCTCCGGTTCTCCACTGTTCCTTCCTTGGAGCACTTTTGATAGATCCTGATCACTGCAGACCGGGAACACCCCACAAGAGCTGCAGTTTTGGAGATGCTCTGACCTAGTCGTCTAGCCATTACAATTTGGTCCTTGTCAAACTCGCTCAAATCCTTACGCTTGCCCATTTTTCCTGCTTCTAACACATCAACTTTGAGGACAAAAATGTTCACTTGCTGCCTAATATATCCCACCCACTAACAGGAGCCGTGATGAAGAGATAATCAGTGCTATTCACTTCACCTGTCATAATGTTATGCCTGATTGGTGTATATAACACTATATAAACTATATACGCACACACACACGTGTAAAATACACCTCTGATTGTTGTATGTGGTTCTTGGTTTAAAACAGGGATAAAGAAGAGACCAGTCCTGTTCTGGAACAGTTCATAGCCAGGAAAGCTGATCTTCTGTTTGCACCATCATGGAAATCATCTACACCAGCAGATGAATGGCAGGAGGAATCTGGAGGTGGACTGTCATCATTACCTTCAAATGAAATTCACAATCTTATGACTGTTAAAAGAATATTTCTCTCAAAAAGATTTATTCACCCTTATGTAGTTCCAAAGTTTTTGAACCACCTACTCCTGTTCCCTCTCTTCCATATAATGAAAGTGAATGGGCACCAAAAGTTATATTAGTGATATGACTTGTTATATTTCAATGTAGCTTGACAACCCCAGTCCTCATTCACTTTAATTGTATGGAAATGAGCTACCAGGATATTCTTCTTAAATTCTACTTTTGTCAATCACACGAACACTTCCTCTAATGCACACACTGATTGAGTATGTTGCTGTTTCAGAGGCGTATGCCATCATGCCCCCATTGGAGCAGTTCATGGAGGTGTCGTTTGAAGAGAGACGTGAGCTCTTCTACAGGGACGTGGAGCGTGGAGACATGGTTATCGGAAGGATCATTTCAGTACGAGACTTTGGTTTATTTGTAACTCTTCTCTGCACTGCTGGTGGACTGGAGAGGGATATCGAGGATCTTGAGATAAAGGTTGGGTGGATTTATTTATTTATTTATTTTTCTCTGAAGTGTGTAATTCTGAGCCACTAATGGCTGGCATCAGCAACAGAATTGCAAATATAAATATATAATTAATAATTACAATAGCTTTTTAAATAAATTATTCATGATTTTTTTTTTTCTTTTCTTTTTTTTTTTTTTTTACAAACAATGATTATGGAAACTTGTTTCCACCACGGAATAAAAAAAAAAATGACATTGTGACTTTTTATCTCACAACTCTGACTTTTTGCTGTTGCGAGTTTATATCTCATAAGAATGGGCGATATCTTATCATTTGTGATATACCAGTAAAAATTCTCCCCTCGATAAGAACTGACTTCCTGCGATAATAACGATAAAGCCTAGTTGATGACGCGACCCATTCGCAGCTCATGTGCAGAGCGAAAACAACTATGGCGTAGGAGTTTATCGCTAAACAAGGAGCTACCTCTACAATCTGAACCTGTACACAGATATATTTTCACTCGCTGAGCACTTGGACTAAGCGCTTGAGAGATTCGCTCTCTGTAAAGCACGCTATTTCAGTTCATCTCAATGAATGCACAGTGTATTTGACGCACAGTGAACACTAGTGTGAGCGCGCCCGACTGAGAGCGCTCCGTGTTTCTCACACACTCAAAGAGAGCGGGAGAGTCTTATACCACGCAGAATTGATGTGCTACATGTAAACAATATTCTTTGTTGTATTTTCCTGTAAAATAACAGCGTTTATTTGGAATTATTCAGCCTCCGTGAACAAAAAGAAACGAATGCGCAAACAGCAATCTCATTGGCTGGTGCTCACCTATTACTGTCCCTGTTTTGATTTCGGCACATCAGTTCAAGCGAACACAGACAGCGTGATTAATATTCATAAACCCAAATGACTCCCATACCTTCATACGTTTTCATTTGCACATGATTACCAAGTTTTAGTTCAAATGACTTAAATTCTATCATTAAATAATTATTTGTAATTTTTTTGTAATCTGAAGACATGGTTGGGATTATTATAACTGTTTACACTATGAGAATATGAATAAATACAGAATCTGAATATTACCCCATGATTTACTCGCCCTCAAGCCATCCTAGGTGTATATGACTTTCTTCTTTTTGATGAAGAAAATCAGAGTTATATTAATACATTTCCTGGCTTTATAATGAACACGAGTTTGAAGCACATCCATCCATCATAAACGTACTCCACACAGCTCCGGGGGTTAATAAAGGCCTTCTGAAGCGAATCAATGAGTTTGTGTAAGAGAAATATCCATATTTAACACGTTATAATGTAAAATATCTAGCTGCCGCCAGACTGACTTCCATTTTGGACTTACAAAGAAAGTGTAACGCCTCTCGCAGTTCAAACGCTTACTCTACGTCTAACGTCAGCGTTGCGTCAGTTACGCTTTTTTCCGTAAGTTGAATACAGAAGGCAGTCTGGCAGAAGCTAGATATTTTACTTTATAACATGTTAAATATGGATATTTTTTCGTACACAAACTCATCGATTCGAGTATTATTAAGCCTTTATTATTAACCCCCCGGAGTCGTGTGGAGCACTTTTATAATGTATGGATGCACTGTTTTGAGCTTCAAAGTTTATTGGATTCTGACTAACTGACTCACAAGCTCCTCTGATTGGCCATTGCGTTCACGCGCTCAACAGATATGATTGTGATTAGCTACAACGTTCAACGCTTGTAAAAACAGAAATAGAATTCTACTGTAAATGGAAACCTTTTACGCTCAGAGTGCTCGGACAAATGCGAATGAAAGCAGCGTCTATCAGCAGGTACCAAATATACCTGGTACTCGGTACTACTGGTACTGCAGAATGCTGGTAACATCAACTTTTCTTTTTAGTACCAACTGGTACCGGTTGTACTGGTACGTTTGACAACCCTACTCATAAGTGTGAGAAGAAAAGTCAGAATTGTGAGCTGACTTTATAACTCACAATTGAGTTGATATTGACTTTTCTCTCAAAAATGTGAGATACAAGCTTGCAATTCTGATTTTTTTCCTCAGAAATGTGAGATATAAACTCATAATTGCGAGTTATAACGTCAGAATTGCAAGATAAAGTCTCAGTTGCCTCTTTTTATTCTGTGGTGGAAACAAGCTTCCATTTGATTTAAGGTCAAGATGTAAGGAAAATGTTATTATTTGTCTTTAAATGGAAACTTTAGCTGAAAATGGTGTTAAAGTTTTTCAAACCCATATGAAACCAACATGAACACTTACAGTACATTTCTAAGAAATTAGCACAACATATATTTCTTATTTAGTTGCAGCTTGTCAGTCATATGTGATTCTAAAAGTAAATGTTATCTTTCAAAAGGCCCTCTGTCCAATAAGAAATGTACCTTCGACTGGAAATCATGACGATCCTCTGTCTTATTACCAAATTGGGGATTTAATCAGAGGTATGATGTTTTTTTTTACTCTTACTTTTTATTTTTTATTTTTTTTAAAGGAAAGCCAGTGAATTAAAATATAAAATGATTATTAG
Organism: Rhinogobio ventralis; assembly: GCA_039654625.1. Classification (NCBI taxonomy): domain Eukaryota; kingdom Metazoa; phylum Chordata; class Actinopteri; order Cypriniformes; family Gobionidae; genus Rhinogobio; species Rhinogobio ventralis. The sequence continues at coordinate 25,897,427 of CM077217.1, read as the reverse complement.
ATGGGATAAAGTGATGTTTTATGCCACAGCTGGGGTGAAGGACATTGACCGCTACCACGAGAAGCTGACCCTTTCACTGTATTCATCTTCTCTGGCTCCTCACTTGAGTAAAGTCAAGCTGGGTGTCATAAGCAAAGAAGATCTTCCTCTTCATTACATGTACGTTGAATTAAGAAAACAAACATTTACCCGTTTATCTCAGACTTCCTGATGTTTATTGCCACTTCCACTCTTTCAGCCGGGGTGAAAAGGTGGCCACAGATAGCAGCGAGACTTATGAGAAGCTTTTGGATGGCGCTCTTGGTTTGTCCAACCCCTTAAATGTGGACTACCTCCTGGAAAAGCTGGGAATAAGTGGTGCACAAACTCCTTCGCTAATGAGGGGATTACAGAGGTATATTCTATCTTATACACTTTCATGTCATTCCCAGTTTTATTGGCGTTTTCTCAGTTAAACAGATTTTTTTTTTATGTATACAGTAAGCGCTTCAAAGAAGATGATTTTGCCACGACTATTCGGAAGAAGCAGTCTGTATCCTGGGCCTTGAAATGGTTTGTTCTTACAAATTTTGAGACTGTCCTCACTGCAGCGCGATGACGTACTGCATTTTCATTTACCAGCGCAGTCGATTCTAAAGATTTCACTACTCATGTCAATCACAGTGCTGATCGCCTACACGTTGCTACAACAGATACTAACCCCTAATCTACCCTACAACCTAACCTTAAACTGGTTTGGGGGGAAAAGCGCCCACTATGTATTGGATTAATCCTGTTCATCATCGCACTACATGCTGCAATATATATTACATTAAATGAACACAATATGTGTTCATTATTATTTAAAAATTTTCTGCATCGTCAGAAATGCCAGGGGTTACAGATATCAAAATGAAGAAAAGTCTTACATTTCATTATTGTCATCATCAGTGTTGGGGGTAGTGCATTACAAGTAACATGAGTTATGTAATCAGATTACTTTTGTAACAAACTCAGGCTTGATGTTGGGTTTAAATCCATTTGCAGAAGTTTATTGAAACAATCAATCCAAAGGGATGGTCAAAAAACACAGGCTAGGGTTGATGGAAAAAATAGTCACCTTTATTTATATAGCGCTTGTTTCAAAGCAGCTTCACAGTGTTAAACAGGAAAATAATGCAACAGTATTTGATTCGGCTGTAGAGACGCTCTGGAGAAAACAGTGATGTCATCTAGCTCAGTTCAATTATCATATAGTGTCAATGCGGGCAGTAATATAGTTGAATATTTAGTTGAATATTTAGTGTCCCCAGCTGAGCAAGCCAAGCCAAAGGCAACAGTCCAAAAACAGTAATCCAGTAAATGTGATATCCATTAAACAGGCACAATGGTCATAACAAGAAGTCTTCACAATGGCAATGCAAAAAAACGCTCAGTAAGGCATACTGTAAACCCAAATAAGTTTACAAAACTCAAACAAATTGAGGCAATCAGTTGCCTCACATTTTTAAAGTTAAGAAATGTAAAGTTTACGTAAGAGAACTTGCTGATTTTTATTTTGTAATCATACATTTTAATTGCTCTGAACGTCATAAGTAAGCTAATTCATACATTTAACTTAAAATATGTAATCTCAATTTTTTTTACTAGTGGAAACTTGACTAGCTTTAACTAGACAATTCAATAAATGCCACCTTGCTAACTGGTTACACAATGCTTTGGTAGCATTAGCATAGCATAGCATTTGCTGAATGAGGACAACAATGTAATACATTTCACATAAATCTGCTCTCAAACTGAGCTCATGCTCCATGCATCACGATACAAAAAACCCAACAGAAACTCTTCTAAACTAGCATAACAAAACATTAAACACTACTAATCTCCCACTTAACATTAATCTTGCACCAAAAAAAACATATAACACTTAATTTTTTTGAGAGTCATGGCAAAGCATGCTGGGAAATAGAAATCCCAGCCCAGTGTCAGTTAAATTTAAGTTTGTCTGAATTAAAACAAGTTCATAAAACTCAAAACAATGAAACAATTCATATTACTTAAAATGTGACAGTTTTGAGAACTCAATAAAAAAATAAAGTTCTAAATACTCATAAAAGTTCATTTGATTTCAGTTGAGATGGCTGTACTCAAACCGATTCATTATTTTGAGCATTAGGGTTAACAGTGCAGGTAAAACTGGCAGTACTTCGCAATGTGTTAGATGAGAGCATGGCTTTTTATACCAGAGAAGGTCTTATTATTGGGAGATACAAGAGTCTGTGGCTCTACCATTGGAGAAAGCGTAACGGCTAACTTCACATGTGCCTTGATAACCAATCACATTACAGCCTTGACGTCATTGACTGTCACACAACTCTGAATGAAATTCAGTCTGTTTGCAGATACCATAGAAATGAATGAGAAGTGCTGTAAATTGAATCATACCCGTTGCGTCCTTGACTTCTCTTGGAGTGTAAACTCTAAAAACAGATCAATCCAAAACTAAGGCTTTTTCACAAACTTAGTAAAGTAACGCCTTACTTTTAAATTTACAACAAAATATAGATAAGTAACGCAAGTTACTTTGTTTCCCCATTTATAATCATGACTAAGTGCAGAGGCGTTGTGTGTGAACATGGTTATTGTAAAAAACAGATTCAGTATTACTCAAAATGATTAAAAAGTGAAATGCAAACTAAAGAATATTATGCAATCCTGCAATAATTACACAAATATACTTTTGTATTTAATCTCACTTTATTAACCAATGTCTTCACTGCTGACCTTTGGTTAATCCAATTCAATCATACTAATAACAAAAATGACTTTAGATAAACATCACATTTGTGTTTCATTTCTTCTGTGTCCTATTCTTCTGCGGTCCAGAATGGCAGCACAGCTGAAAGCATCAGGGTTGCCAGGTCTGTAGCCAAATGTCCAGTCAAAAGTAGCCCAAAAATAGTCCAATGTGATTTTCTCCATGGGGTGGACGAATTCTCCACTAAATTTGTACGTCTGTGGAGTTATTTGGGGGTTTTGGAGTGCCGAAATTGTACGTACGAGGGTAGAAATCAACTCGCTGAAAATGTTTTTACCCACGGCAATAACTTAAAAGTAGCCCAGTTTTCGTGGGAAAACCTCTGACTTGGCAACACTGTTGGCGCCCTCTACTGTACGGCCGTGAAATTGTATTTCCTTCAGCCTGAGGCTTATTCATTTCACTTATGGTGTGAAAGGACCTTTACACTTGCCAAAATTAATTTTGTTATTAAAAAACAAACAAGCAAATCTAGCCCAGATGAGGAAAAAGTAACGCAAAAGTACCGTAACGCATTACTTTCCATAAATGGTAACTACCGCAATTAGCTACATTTTAGGGAGTAATGCACTAATGTAATGCATTACTTTTAACTTTCCCCAACACTTATTTTAAAATATATTATTTGTTAAAATTAACGTATTAACTAATATGAACTAACAGTGAGTAATATACTTGTTACAACATTTAATTATGTTAGTCAGTTAATTAAAAAAAGAGTTTTTTCACGTTACTTCACAGGGCATTAACTAATGTTAACAAATACATTAGTGAATGTTGAAATTAACTAAGACTTATAAATGCTGTTGCTCATTGTTTGTTTAACTAATGAAACCTTATTTTTAAGTGTTACCATTTGTAAAAAATAATTACATTTTGAATTGAGATGTGTGCTCAATATTTTTTTTACTTGATGGTTACACCACATGACATTGTTAGAGTTATTAAATTGAAAGGTTTTTAAATGCTAAAAAACAAATAGTATATTTCTAAGATTTTTCTCTTTGCCATTTACCCATTTACTAAATATTTAAGTTCAAAACTGAGTTAATGACTATATCATTTCTTCAAATCATTATAGTGTTAAAACTGGTGTTGACCATTTCAAATCGGGTCGCCATGTAGAAGCAATGAATGAATACAACAAGGCCTTAGAGATCGACACAAACAATGTGGAAGCGCTTGTGGCACGTGGGGCTCTGTAAGTCACATCACATTCATATATTAATAGTATGTAATAGTATCATTAATAGTAAATAATTCATATACATAATCATATAGTAATATTTTCATGTAATATTTGCCGTTATTGTGGCTCGTGTGACAATTACTGAAGCTGTTTTTATTTTATTGTAGATATGCAACCAAAGGAAGCTTGATGAAAGCCATCGATGACTTTGAACTGGCGTTGGAGAGCTGTCCCACGCACAGGAATGCTAAAAAATACCTCTGCCAGACGCTAGTGGAAAGAGGAGGACAGTATGTCATCAAGAACTGCTACTTTAATTGACATTAATAACCTTGTTTACATGAAGACTATGCTGTCAGGCATATAACCGCATTTATTTTATGTTCTCGAGACGTCACATAAATGCATTGAATTGTTCAATGATTCACCCATAGGAATTCCCATTCATTCATTTCCTGAGAGGCAGGTGAATAATCTCAGACAAGATCCGACCTGTCTGAGGTGTAACTTTTACCTCATTTACATGCCCAACACAATTAAAGCGATTACCAAACAAAAGAATGCTTTAAAAGGTGAACATCTATTCAGAATATTCCCGTACGAGTGCTTGTTTTTGTTCTTATTATTACCGCCTGGAAATACCGGAGATGCACGCTCATTCCATCTGTTGTATATTAAACCTTGCTATGTAATTGCAGCCATAGAACCTGGAATGTAGCTTTATAGCATTTTACATAAAAAATTTCAGTATTGCTTTCGATTAGAATTACACTTAATTTTCTATAATATGTGCTACAATCCAGTGTTTTTCACTCGTGGACGTTTAACCTCGACGGACTGAAATGAGGAAAATATTTCTGTCTAAGAGGGCGGAGCCTCAGAGCCACACCCACCTATTACATCATCGCCACGGACCAATGGGAGTTCGAAAGCTGTTTCGAACTTAGTTTTAGCCTGATTTTGTTCGAAATGTTGTCACCAGTTCATTCTTCAATTTCGCTGGAAGTATATCGGGGCCTTTAATATTTTTAACAACTGAATATTAATGCCCTAGAAGCTAACAACACACTATACCAGCCACTTATGAACAGAAGCAATACTTACCATAAATGTTCAATTTGCCAAATATCAATATAGACATTGTAGCTTGGAAGATTCACTACATTAATGTCGGTTTTATAATAATTTTAGAATGCATTTAACTCTTCCAAAGATGTTTTGACGGTGATCTGATCTTTTCTGCATAGACTTGAAGAGGAAGAAAAGTTGGTGACCGCTGAGGGTCTTTACAAAAGAGCCATGGTGTTAGATGACACATTTCAAGAGGCAGCAGAGGCTCTGGAAAAACTTCAGATACGCATCCAGGTGAGCTGGATGAACCTGCCTGTCACAAAATACATCAGGGTTCCTACGCAGTACGGAAAAGTATTCTTAGTACCGTATTAAAGAGCATCTATAAGGACCTTTGCAAAAATAAAAAATATACAGACTTTCGTATGCGCATTTAACTTGGCGTATAGGACAATGCACACTGAGCCAGCTATTGTGCCATCAGCCCATTTCGTGGTATGGTTTCTCCATCGCCACAGAGTATGTGTTAAAGCAGACCTGAGTTCTTTAAATATGATGTACTGCCCTAACAAAAGCCAAATTTTGAACACTTTTTTACAGTACCAGTCTTTTTTTTATAGACCCTTGAACTTGGCATATAGGACAATGCACACAGCCGAGTCACTGAGCCAGCTATTGTGCCGGTAGCCCATTTCATGTCATGGTTTCTCCGGCACCACAGAGGATGCATTAAATTGGACATTAGGCTTTCAAGTATAACGTACTTGCCTAATGAAAGGCAAATTTTGTTTCGTTTTTTTACAGTACCAGTCTTTTTTATAGACTCTTGAGCATGGCATATAGGCCAACGCACACAGCCGTATTGTGCCATCAGCCCATTTTGTGTCATGGTTTCTCCGGCACCACAGAGGATGCGTTAAATTGGACATTAGGCTTTCAAATATGACGTTCTTGCCTAATGAAAGGCAAATAAAAAAAAATAAAAAGTACAGTACCAGTCTTTTTTATAGACCCTTGAACTTGGCATATAGGCCAACGCACACAGCCGTATTGTGCCATCAGCCCATTTCATGTCATGGTTTCTCCGGCACCAGAGAGGATGCGTTAAATTGGACATTAGGCTTTCAAATATGACGTACTTGCCTAATGAAAGGCAAATAAAAAAAAAAAAAAGTACAGTACCAGTCTTTTTTATAGACTCTTGAGCATGGCATATAGGCCAACGCACACAGCCGTATTGTGCCATCAGCCCATTTTGTGTCATGGTCTCTCCGCTGCCACACAGGATGTGTTAAATTGGACATTAGGCTTTGATATTAGAGGTACTATCCTAAGGAAAGCCAATTTTTTAGCAAATAGATCTCTATCAATTCATGTGCATCCTTGCTCTCGTTTTCTTCATAGTAAGATGGCAGTGACACACAAATGAAATGGGTTACAGAAATTAAGATAATATTATAAAACTAGAGAAAACTAAAAAATCCTGTGCGCTATGTGAATAGTTATATATAATAGAAAAAAACTGTGATTAGTTTCTCGAGAGCATGAAAAAGTTTGTATATTTTTTATTTTGTATGTTGCCACTTCGATATATAAAATATTTACAGATGACTACTATATACCAAATGTAAAGCTGATAATCTTCAGAGTTTGGAAAAGTATGGAATTTTGAAATGGAGATGTGTAGGACCCCTGATACATGATTGGCTGCCACTGCAAATTCAATCAGACAATTAGCTTCAGTATTTCAGGAACATAGATATGTCATGTGTTAAGACACTGCATTTTCGTTATCAAAAACAAACTTGCATGACGTTTATGTGAACTAATAAGTATTGAAGTACTGATGAAGTATTTTTGTTATTTATGTGTCTATCTGATCTTGGACCTGTGAAACCTGACTGATGGGACCTTTAACCCTGATTGCACTGGGTTGACATAAATGCCCCATGTGGACATAAAACCCCCCCTCCTCCTTTGGTTTGTATTCTGTTCCTGGTACTACGGTAAATGCATCTTATGATCATGGCTAAATATAAAATGTTTTCTCGTTTTTTGTCATTGCATCCTGACGCCGAACACTTCGCTTGGGTGTGAAAACGGCACTTGTGTGAAATTGCTCATCCTGTGTGCTGCACGCATGCTTGCTTGATGCATTTCCTGATAATTATTCCAATTTTACCCTGTCAATGAACTGCAATAAAGAAATCGCTTAAATTGAAAGAACAGGAAGCTGCCAAAGAGCAGGAAAGAACTAAGACCGGGGAGACAAGTGCAGAGAAATTGCGTAAAATCCTAAAAGAAGAGAAAAGGTAACATCAACACCACCATATTGATCCACGTTTTTATTCCTGGTAAGCACATATTTGGTCACGTACACAATGCAGCAGTTCATTACCGAAATCAGGAAGTTAAGGCCTGTTCACGCCAAGGACAATAACCATAACTATTAAGTTTTATTAGTATTAACAGTGGGTAACACTTTACAATCAGGTCTCATTTGTTAACACTAATGTATGAACATAAACTAACAATGATCAATACATGTGTTACAGTATTTATTAATCTTTGTTAATGTTAGTTCATAAAAATCCAGCTGTTCATGTTAGTTCACAGTGCATTAACTAATGTTAACATACAACTTTTGATATAATGTATTAGTAAATGTCGAAATTAAGATCAATAAATGCTAGAAGTATTGTTCATTCTTAGTTCATGTTAACTAAAGTTGTTAACTAATAAAGCCTTATTGTAAAGTGTTAACCAATAGTGAAGTCCACACTATAACTATAACAACACCGAGGAACGATATTGTTAGAATTACTTTGCGGACGTTTTTTTTCCAGCAGCTGATTTATAAAAACATTGACAGCCAATCAGAATCTACACTACTTGTAGTGAGTGAGCATATAAAGCGCCACACGACATAAATGCAGCGCGCTTATAATAAACAGAACATAATCGTGCGTTAATGTGGATGTTAATATATTTAGCATTATAGTTCTCGTTCTTGGTGTAAAGCATTTAAATTAGGGCTGGGCAATATACTTGAATATTCACAATATATTTGTGTGATTTTTGATGTAAATTTAAGCAACATTGTAAATACCATTATGATTTACTATGATGATATGTTTCCAAAAGATTGTGTCATAAAGGCCCTGATATACTCACAATCTTTTTCGTTCTTCGCTTAGAGGGGTAAAACGAAGTTCGAAATGCGTGAAAATACGAAAAACATCCGACGCCGCCCACTCTGCTGAACATGTAAATATGTGCTGTGTGCTTTCCTCTCAAAACCAAAAAAAACACGACAAAACAGCTAGCATTTTAATGAAGCATAAGAAAAGCATCTGATCATAGCAGTGTGGATGTTTGCACAAGCTCTGCAGCTCGGCACTCCAGTAAAGTCTCGTTACGTTTATTTATATAACTTAAAATCAAGCAGCTTTACCGTATTAAACATGTCTCGTTTCATCAGAAGTACAACTTCAGTTTCTGCTATAAAGCGGCTCTCCAGTGTGTTCATGTTCACGTCTGACCTCAATCAACTGAACAGGAGAAATGAACCAGAAAAGATTTCAATGTGAAAGAAGGCGGAGCCTCAGAGCCACACACGCCTATTACGTAATCGCCACGGACCAATGATAGTACCAAGGTGTTTTCCGGAAAAGTTTGCTGTTTCGAACTCCAAACGAACCTCGTTTCGGCCTGATTTTGTTCAAAATGACGTCACATCAGTTCGTTCTTCAATTTCGCTTGAAGTATATCGGGTCCTTTAAAGTAGTTTTACAATCCCATCCTGTCTTTCTATTCTCAAATATTTTTTTAAGCACCTCTGATTAAACTTTGAGTTAAGTTTAAAGGTACAATATGGATTAAAATATCCAAAAACCACTAGAACAGTGTTATATATTTTGTTGACTTGTGTACTTGCATTGTCCCAAATGTTTAAATCTAGAGAAATAAGCAATTTTAACCAGGACATGGACCGTGCGTTGCCTATCAATGACATCATACCCGCGTTACCCTCGTGAAAGGGAATATTGAAAAAGCCACTTTAACATTTTGTTCAGCTGAAATATCGCGAGTCGACTTTACTATGACTGGTTTAATTTTCGGTTAATGTTTTCATTTCAAAAAAATCTTTTCGCTGCATCATGTATTGAATATCATCAAAAGCTCAAAATATGAACATTATTAAACGATCTCCTAGCCCTGATTAAAAAATGGTTCGTCACTCTTTAAACTTCGCGTTGTGTACGTGACCATTCAACTCTATTCTTCCATCAAAACAAGGTAAGAACTCTTTTGTGCTTTACTCTTTTAAACGCTGTCGATGCCCCATGCAAGTTTCAGTGTGATGTTTGCTTCCATATAGAATGAAGAAGAAAAGGAAGCGGTCGACCTCTTCCTCTACGTCCTCAGATACATCTTCAACCACAGGCGACGACTCTCCTTCGACGAGTCGTAAAAAATCGAAGAAGCGGAAACACAAACGGCGACGCTCGTCTCACAGCAGTAAGAAACACAAGCGGCGAGTGTCGTCTTGTAGCGATAAAACAGCGGAGGACGACTGGTTTCCCGCTCCTGCAAACACCTCCGCCTCGTACATCAACCAGAAACAATCCATAACCAAACTCCTCAGCGAAGGAGAACCGTCCTGGGGCAAAAGCCACCATGAGGACGGCAGAGGTAGGTTAGAAGACGCCATCGACAGAAGTCTGGAGAACGTCAAATACGGGTCTAGACCCGGAGGTCCTGATGGAAACGGTGAGGTTTACGCGACTCACAACACCTCCGAACGTGCCAGAAGCAGGAGGGATTCTTCCTCCTCCACTCAATCCGAATATTCTCACAAATCTGATCGCTACTCTAAGGAATATTCCTCACAAGGCAGAAAACACAGCGAATCAGAACGAGGCAGTAATGAGAAGATGGATAGAGCGGAGAGAAATAGTCGCGATCAAGAATACGGATGCAAGTCTTCCGTCGGAGCCCTAAAAAAAGAGCTTCCTTCCAATTTGATGGACATTTTTAGTCAAATCGACAAATTTGAGAAGGAGAAAAAGCAGAAGTAGTCAATCTTTAGGGTTCAAGTCCCATTTTTCTTACCGATCTCTCAGATGTGGTACGAGTAACACTAGTACTAGCAGGTTTGAGCTTCAATTATAGTGATTTAACCGTATGATAGATCGATACGCTGATCAAAACTGTTTCTTTTCATAATTTCAGGTTAGATATATTTGCTTTTGGGGAAGCAGCCTGTAAAAATTAAGAGCAATGGCCAAAATGTGCGTTGCGAATGATGCCTCAGTATTATAAATTGCCTTCAGTGTAATGTCAATGTTCAAATAAACACATGTAATGGCCATAGTGCTATTTTGTAGTTTTTGCTTGAATATTAAAGTGCCCTTAAAATGACCTTTCATTAGTGTGTAACATAGCTCTAAGTCAGGGGTCGGGAACCTTTTTTGACCAAAGAGCCTTTTTTTTTCATTTTTTTTTCATTTTTGGTTAATGCATTTTTCCAAAAGAGCCACATTAAAAAATAATATTATAATAATAATAATATTTAAAAAACATGTTTTTTTTCCCCAATAAGATTAACAATAGTAATTATGTCCATAGACAACTAAAAACAAACAAATATGCAGTAAACAATTAATAAGTTGCAATATGGAATTAATTGTGCAGGGCTTTCAACTGATGAGCATAAATCCTCTTCGTGTGTGCGTGAAAGAGAGAGAGAGAGTGTGTGAACGCACACAGTGCTTACATCTACTGTGTTTGTGAATACTTGGAGCGCGCGCACAGTATCCTGTCAGAATTCAGTTCTCTTTCGTGACTTATTGCACTTTTAATATTTCTTTTCGATTTAAATCACATCTTGCTCTTTTCTTTCTCATTCATTCATGTTTCGTTATTAATAACTTTAAACCGTATCGTCAACTGAAATCTGCACGGATCTTCATAAATATGACACATTTATAGGACATATAAGGTCTGGCAAAAGCGGAAGTACCAGCGGGTGAGATGTTTCGAAATGTCTCTTTGAACAGCAAAGCACCCGTTTCAATAAAATGATATATTAAGTTTATATAGCCTACTTTACATTTTCGCTGCTGTTCTAAAAATGGTTTTTGGGTACCTTAAACAAGCTGCAGCTGCTTGAATCTGAGCACAGGAGTTGTAGGTTTACCACAGAAGCGTAATTGGTTTGCATTTGTGACTGAACATGCGCGGTACAACTTGAATATTATTATCATAACTTGTCATTAACTTCGGTAGGCTGTACAACAAGGGAATTGTAATTCTTTTTCTGCAGAGAGTGGATCTCTGTTGATGCGTCTAATTTTTTTGTCAATCATTTGTTGGTAAATGATGAGAGACCTGGCGAGCCACATGATTTTTGTCAAAGCCATAGGTTCCCGACCACTGCTCTAAGTGGATGAAAACATCTTGCAAAGTTTTAAATCTCAAAGTGCACTGTATATAAAGATATTGTCTCTCAAAAGTAAGAGTCGACTCTGAGCCAATTAAACGAATCGTTTATAAAACGAATCCCAAGCCGCTTCGTAGTGACGTCAAGATGAAACATTCGAATATTGCCCGCATTTCAGCCTCCTTGGCATTTTTATACAGTTACTACACGTGCACCTAAATACATTTCACTGAACTAACAAATGGCGGCAGACGGCAAGATTAATCCGATAACAGCACGTCACTTCTCAGACATTCTTACTCCGATTCTGCATGTTCAATCGGCCTGAAGTGCCATAAACTACATTGACACTTACCATTGAGAGAGGTTTCAGCAACTCGTTTCCTCGTCGGACTCTGGCTCGAATTGGTAAGGCAAAATTGATGCCATGTCTGTTCATACACTGTATAAAACGTTCAACACTTGACAAGCCGTAATCCAATAATGGTGAAAGGCCTTGCGTTTCCAATCACAACTGACTGTCATGTGACCAATCACCGCAGATTAGCGTCACGTCAGCGAGGGGTTTGAAAAAATGTATCCTCGAGAGAATCCTTTGGGAGTCGTTGAGCAAATAAGGTAAAAATAAATGCATTTTATAAGACAATAAAAGTGTTTTTTGACATTGCATGCATGTAAACCTGTTGTTGGGGACTCCCTAAAAAAATAGGAACCTTTCAAATGCCATAATAGGGGCACTTTAAAGGTATTATCCGCCCATTGGAGCCGAGGAATGGGGTTCAGAAAGCCAAATGATCAATTGAGCCATATTCAAGTTTTAGGACTTTGCACACTAAAATGTAATGCAGACTTTTAAAAAATATGCTCTGATCAAGCTAAAACACTTTATACCGTGATTATTGGCATTCGACAGTTAACTAACTTGTCAACTTGGTTGCTCTTTTTGGTATTACTGAATTATGTACATTTTTTAAATGCAATGAAATGTATTAAATACCAACAAATAAAAGCACAGAATTATTCAAACGCACACTTATACTTACTGAGGTTTGTGCTGCTGTTTAATGCATTTCCTGGAGGAACTGCCATAATTTTGGAGGGAAAACGAGCACAAACATCAGTTTTTTTAAAGGATTTGAAAATCATTACAAACACACTGAAAAATGTCACAACAATATTCAAAACAAAAGATACAGAAACAGCTGGCATGTTAAGCTCTGTTTTTGATATCAGAAATGCATCCAATAATGATTTAAAATTAATCCCATGTTCACTCATATTGAATAAAAAACAAGCATTTTTAAAGCAATTTTTAAAAATATTTTATCCAGTTTTTTAAGACAACCATTAAAGATGTAATTTAAAGAAAGTGCTGTGAATATTAATATTTCAGCGATTTATTGGATTACTGGTTTAGTTTGATAATGCCACTGTACACATGAAATATATTAGTTCAAATGCAGTGTGCAGTCCATCAGAGGGCAGTGTAACACTGGGCTTCCTCTGTAATGGGCTTTTGCCCTCTTATAATATTGTAATAACACAGTCTTACATTAAAGTTAGCCCAATCTATTAAGTTCAAGATGCAATACATACAGTTCATTTTAGATTAAGTGAGAAGTTGAATGAATTAATACTAGGAATGTGCATTAAGAAAGTCAGTATGTGCACTTTAGCATTAAAAAAAAAATACATATATATATATATATATATATATATAAAAGAATATATTGAAGTACAATCTGAATATAATGCTTGATTGCATGTAAATTGCAATTATGTGAAAATGTATATTAAATGCAGTTAGCTGAACTTTAGAGTGCTTTTTATGTAAAAAAAAAAATTTAATTTCCTATTGAAACTTGGGTAACACTTTATTGTACAGTGTCTTTGTTACATGTACTTACCATAGTAATAAGAGTAAATTATGCATAATTATATGCAACTAACCCTTTAGTACGTGCATGTTACTCAGTACTTAAATATATAATTACACTGTTACAATGACACCTTAAAATAGTGTAACTGAAACCTGTAACATATTTACACACATGTAATTACATTTTAATTACAAATGATTGAAGTTGCAGTGCAATACATTTAAAATATATTTATTAACTTTAAAAATAAAAATTGTATAACTTTGCAAATGTAATATTGAATAACACATACAGTTAAAATTATAATTAAGTACTTTACATGTGCTTTAGTATGTTAGTCAACACATCAAAATAAGTGTACTTTAAATTACAAAAGATTGAAACATTGATTTAAAATGTGCTTCAAATTAAACTATAATTTTTAAAAGTGCATTTGAGTGTGTTCTTGAAAGAACAATTAATGCACTTCTTTTTCACAAGGGCTTTGCAGTATCTTTCTTGAAATAAATGACATTTTGATTTTTGTATCTAATGTCATGTCATTGTAAACATGACTTAATACTTTTTTGGGCAACCCATTCTCACTCCCAAGGCGTCATAATCTGAAGCATGGTCAAGTGCTTCTGCGTCACAATGAAGACGCTAAAGGCACCCCTAGGCGTCACTATATCGACGCGCAGGTACTCCATTGATTTCAGTTCTTTGCCCAATGCATCAGATCAAGACGCATTTAATTCTTTGCATTTGTAAAAGCAGACATGATTTTATGAATATTTATAGGCTACTTTTATATTTTAGAGCAACTAACCCAACTCCTACCCTAAACCTACCCACTTCTCAACAATATAAAACACGTAACAGGCAAATACAAGTACAGTCTCAGGTATTTATTGCAAAAACTGGCCAAAAACAGTATAAAGGTATTAACTCATGTTGCATTCCAAGTCTTCTGAAGTCATACGATATCTTCATGTAAAGAACAGAGTTTATCTTAATGTTTTAATCGCTGAAATGATGATCCCGTCGCTCCATGAACACACTCAGTCATATCTCATTCAAAAGATACACCGATTTTTTAGCGTGACGCAATCAGTCACGAGACACACGAGAGCCAATGACATTTCACAATCAAATCTGATGTAATGTTTCTTCGGGTGGCTATTTTTGAAATTGCGGATGGAGACGCTGAACGCTTTTGGGGATTTTCACACAAATCAATCGTTTGGCCTCGGAACACTTGGAACATTTATACTGTTTGAATAGTCGTATCTGCCTGTTATAACCTGTGTTTTATATCATATAATACACAAATGTGTAGGTTTGGGATGTGGTTGGGTTACGTGTTCAAACGTGTCTAAATAGCGTAAATAAAAAAATAAAATAATTGTAAATAAAATGATGCTGGCTGATTAAATTGAGAATCACACTCCAACATGTCATAATGGCAAAATCATAACCCAAAATATAATTTCATCATGATGATAACGTTCCCATGCCCAACGCGAAATCAATGATGTACCCCTGCGCGTCGATATAGTGATGGTGCCTTTAGCGTCTTCATTTTAACGCGGAAGGCACTTGACCATGCTTCAGATTTTGATGCCTTGGGAGTGAGAATGGGTTGTTTTGGGGCCAATGTATATTTATTCAAGTAAGATGTATAATAATTAAAGCACATATACAGCAGAATATGTGTGGCACTAAGGCCCACTAGTCCTTGAGTGGTAATAATGGCAGTGGGCCTTGGACAGACATGACTGCGTTTGATGAAATGGCAGATTTTCCGTCCAGGAATTACCCATCATCCCCGTCTGCCACTCAGTGATGGAAAACTGGACGGGCCCTTTCAGAGGAGAAATTTGGTTTGTATGAATCTATTCTCTGAAAGGATAATCAGACTGAGGAACATGCTGACTATGAAGAGGCTTTCAATTCAAGCTGAAACGGAAAAGACGTCTTCTGGTTAGACTAAAGGAAGTTCCCGCTGAGTTCCTGGAGCATGACTTCATGTTCGAAGGGAAAATGAGAGTAAAATCCTGTGCCTTAAGTTTGGATGATTAGAACGTAAAGGCCGGACAAAGGAATACATTAAATATAAATGGCAAGAAGGAATAATTTTGCTTTGCCAACATTAGAGAACCAAATCTCATCCATCCTTTGTGGGTTTATATGTTTTTGTTAGTTTTTTCTTACATAACTGGTTGTTCTACCACATAATTTCATCTTGTCCATCAGATTGAAAAATCAAGTAAATCATTTGAAGGATGTATACTGACAGTGGAAGACATTGCGGATAAATATCAAGACACTTTTTGAGAGTTTAGCTACATAAAATGGCTGACTGTTTTGTCTTGATAAGGCTACTGTTAATATTACATAATATTTAACATATTTATATACAATTATTGGCATCATTTAAAATATGATCGAAGAATTTCTTTTTTTGGAAAATCACAAAAATCGAACCTTTCATTGGGGGAACTACAAGTTGGTCGCAATTATTGGTACCCCTATATCTCTGAAGTATATTCCCATTCATATTTACATTTTTTAGCACACCAGGGTGACTAGGAACATGAAATTGCCCAGCTATGACGTCCTGTTCCACAGGAGTATAAATATGAGGAAACACATTGTTGAGCGTCACAAAATAAGAAAATAGCTAAAGCATTGAAAATCCCCATTTCCACCATCAGGGCAACAATTAAGAGGCTCCACTCAACTAAAGATGTTCTGAATCTGCCTGAAGGAGGACGTGTGTCTATATCGTCCTAATGCACGAGAGGAGGAGAGTTTGAGTGGACGAAGACTCTCCAAGATCACAGATGGAGAATCGCAGAGATTAGTGGAGTCTTGGGGTCAGAAAGCCTAAAAAAATATATCAAACAATCCCTATAAATCACCACATGTTGTTTGGGAGGGTTTCAAGAAAAATCCTCCTGGCTCATCCAAAAACAAACTCAGCATATTCAGATCAGACACGACTGGAGCTTCAGACGGGACCTGGCTCTGTGGTCAGATGAAACTAAAACAAGCTTTCTGGCAGCAAACACACCAGATGGGATAAAAAGTACCCCATGCCCACGGTTATATACACCGCTGGATCTTTAATGTTGTGGGTCTATTTTTAAGCTGGAGGTCCTGGACATCTTGTTCACACACATGGTATCATGGATTCTAGCAAATACCAACAGATAAAAAATCTAAATCTGACGGCCTCTGCTAGAAATCCTATATTGGGCCGTGGTTGGATCTTCCATCAGAACAAACATCAAAATCAACACACAAATGTGTCTGAGCACAAAATGAAGCTCCTTCCATGGCCGTCCCAGTGCCCTGACCCGAACCCTATAGAGAATGAGTGATGAACTGAAGAGAAGAGCTGTGAATCTGAAGGATCTGGAGAGATTCTGTATGAAGGAATGATCTCTGATCTCCAAACTCATCAGGCCTTATAGAAGAAGACTCAGAGCTGTTATCTTGGGGAAAAGAGGTTGCAAAACGTGGCCAATGTGAAAAACATTTATTTCATAAAGAGTGAAAAGTGGAAAAAAGCTATCAAATTATAAAAAATATAACAAAAAAGAGTTGGTACATTCATGTTAGTCTGGCTATTTTTTTAATCAGATCAAGAAAAAATGCCTGAAATCAAATTGAGAGGACGCATACTTTCTTGTTGAAATGTTTTTCTTATCAGTAAAGCATTATTTTACTCGACACGTTTCAAAAGTGCATTCAGAAGTTTTAGTTTAAACTACTGTCCAAAAAAGCGTCCCATCAAACTCAAGAAAAATTACACTAAGCAAATCCACTTGCAACAAATCACTATGCAAATGAGCAGATATTGTGCCGTCCGTGTGCACGCCGTCTCCAGGCTTGTTGTTGTGGCAATAACCGATGATGCAACACGATTGGTGCCAAACAGGCTTTTCTGAGCGCTGACTTTTTGTACAACGTATTCAAGCTTTTTGAATATACAGGTTTAGAAAAGTCAGTGAATTGCATTACACTTGTACCCTAAAAAAGATTTGGGTTAATTTGGCAAACACAGACTCAACGACGCTATAGAAAAACGCAGAAACGAGGATGGAAAATTCAAGAGAGCAGAATTTCCGAGACAGGAAGGAGAAGAAAGTGCTGACTCCGGTTGCTGGGCTAAATCCAGTGCAGAGATAGGAACACTTTCTAATTTGCTTCCCCCCTATTTTAATAATAGCTGTGCATAAGTAATTTATGAAAGGCCAGTCGGCACTGGGCATGGGAAAATTAAACTCATTTTATCGTAAAGCAGGTGGATTTCTATTTATCATTAGCATGCATACAATTTTCACAATGTTATTCCTCATACTGATGGAATGTAACCAAATGATGTATGAAGGTTTTTTTGGGATTGTGCACAAGTGAAATTCAAAGATAAAAGTGCCAGCCGCTTGCAATTTTCTGCCACCCCAACCTAATTCTGGAAGCTTCTTATTACAGCACAGATTCATTTGCTCTGAGTTAAAGTGACATTAGGATTCAGATCTGATGAAATGCTGGCCCTTTGTATCATTAGTCGTGCACCCCTTTCACCGCCTCCAAATTCAAACCTTGCTAACAGCCTGCAGAAACATATTACATTATGTGCTATCGCATCTGTGTCGACATTAAAACTGTGCCATCTAAAAACTTGTTTTTATATCAAATGTGCATGTTCCCGTCTCTTGTGGTTGTGCGGGAACATGTGTGGGATGGTGAAAAGTGCTAATTCGGAATATATATGAACCCCGGACATAAGCAGATTATGGGCATTTAGAATGGTTTGTTATCATAATATTCTGTGCAGCATATTGCAAACTTGTGTTGGCCAGTTTTAAACATGCCGTTGAAGATCATAGTTAATTCTGCTGATTTATGGTAATTCTGTGGCGCTATCACACGTGGCATCAGAAACACTAACAAGCTTAGCATAAGCTTCTGCTGAAACCTTATGAGGTTTGAATTCCTGGAACGACTGCGGACTGTGGCGCAAAATCTCGCTTCAGCAGAAATGGGGCAATTCCGGCTGTAAAAATTAGTGCTACTGCATATATTTTTTGCAAGGAAAGGTAGTCTGGCCTTGCTGGAAAAATGCCATGTTCGTGCATTTAAGGAAAGTCAACTCTTTTCCACTCTAATCATTACTGAGCTGAATTTTGCATGAGTTGGTGTAAAAATAGCAGATTAACCAATTAAATCAATGTAGATTGTGTGATTATTAATATTTATGGGAGTTTATTAAATCAATTAGTAAGGCTGCTTATATTTTATCTAAACAAAGACTTGAACCTCAAATAACGAGGCATTATTACTCTAATAAGAAATCAAAGTTATGATTTTTGTCTGGTGGATTATAAAACAACAACAACAACAACAAAATAACACTGAAGGAGCGACCTGAACCATATCTAAAGACCAGAATATCATGTGACCTTTGACCTTGACTAGTAAGCAACCACCTAGCATTCATTCAGAAAACCCTAGCAACCCCATAGCTAAAAAGCACCTAGCAGACCTTAGCAACCGCGTAACAATGCCCTAACAAACACTAAGCATATCTTAACAACCCTGAATGTTGTATCAAACACATAATAACACCCTAGTAATCACTCACCACAGCAACAACCCAGATCACTTTAGCAACCGCGTAGAAATTTCCTAGCAACAGCCCAGAACACTTTAGTAACACTATAACAGCAGTCTACTAATGCCCTACCATCAACCTAGAACATCTTATTAAAAATCAATGCCATAGCAACCACCCATAACACCAAAACAACCACTTAGCAACACCCTAGAAACCATGCAGAATACCTTTAGTAACCACTTAGCAACGCTACAGCAACCACTTTGAACACCATAACAACCACTTAGCAACACCCTAGAAACAACCCACAACACTTTAGTAACACTATAGCAGCAGTCTACTGATGCTCTAACATCAACCTAGAACATCTTATCAAAATCAATGCCAGATCGACCACATAGAAACACCCTAGCAGTCACCCAGAACACACTAGAAACTTTAGCAGTGCCCTAGCAGCCATCTTCTTATGCTCTAGCAACCACCCAACAATGCTCAAACAACCACCCATCACACCTTCCAACTGCATAGCAAAGCCCTAGCAAACATCTAGAACAGCTTATATCAAAGCCCTAGCACCCACCAAGAACAACTTCTTATCAACACCCAAGCCACCACTTAGCAACACTGGAGCAATCAACCATCACACCTTAGCAACCTTATAGCAAAACACTACCAATGACTATGAACACCATAACGACCCCTTAGTAATGCTTCATGAGCAGAATACCCTAGAAATCACATAGCTTTGTAACCACTTTGCAATGCTAAAGCAACTACTTGCCTATCAACCACTCATCATATCTTCAACTGCATAGCCTTAGCAATAATCTATTAATGCCCTAGCAACCACTAAGAACATCATAACAACTACTTAGCAACACCCTAGCAACCACACAAAACACATTAGTAACCAACAATGCTAGAGAAACCACATTGAACAATATAACAACCACTTAGCAACACCTTAGCAATCATACAGAACATCTTAGTAACCACTCAGCAATGCTAAGCAACCACCCCAAACACCATAACAACCACTTAGCAACACCCTAGAAATCATGCAGAATACCTTAGTAACCACACAACACTAGAGCAACTACTTTGAAAACCTTAGCAACCACCCGAACACCAAAACAACCACTTAGCAACACCCTAGAAATCATGCAGAATACCTTTAGTAACCACTCAACAACACTAGAGGATCCACCTCGAACACCATAACAATCGCTTAGCAACACCCTAGCAACCACACAGAACACCTTAGTAACCACTCAAAAATACTACACTGTAAAAAGTGATTAGTTGACTTAACTTACAAAGTGAGGAAACCAGTTGCATTAAAATTAAGTAATAAACTTCATGTTTAATTAAAAAAATTAAGTTATGTGAACTTAACAATTCCACGTAACTTAATTTTTTCAATTATGCATGAAGTCTATTTACTTAGTCAACTCACTTTTTAAGTCAACTGATCACTTTTTACAGAGACCACCCATTATATCTTCCAACTGGAAATCAAAGGCCAAGCAAATACGGTGAACACCATGGCAACCACCCAGAACACCTTATTACTTATATCAGTGCCCTAGCAACCACCAAGAACACCATAACAACCACATATCAACACCCTAGCAACCACTTAGCATAACTAAACTCAAACTTGCAGACTGATGAGGGTGAAGAGAAGTCTCCTTAGAAATCCAATATCTTAATATTACTTATATCAGTGCCCTAGCAACCACCAAGAACACCATAACAACCACATATCGACACCCTAGCAACCACTTAGCATAACTAAACTCAAACTTGCAGACTGATGAGGGTAAAGAGAAGTCTCCTTAGAAATCCAATATCTTAATAACCTAGAATATTGTATCATCCACATAGTAACACCCTACTAATCACTCACCACAGCAACAGCCCAGACGACCGTAGCAACAGTCTACTAATGCCCTAGCACTGACCTAGAACATCTTATGGACTACAAATACCACCCTGAACACCATAACAATCACTTAGCAAGTAGTCACCCAGAACAACCAGGATACCTAAGCAACCACGTAATGCAGAACACTTTAGCAGTGCCCTAGCAACCACCCAGAACACCTTAGCAACCAACGATAGAGCAACTGCCTATCACACATTCCAGCTGCATAACAAGGGACTTTCTCTGACAGCGTCATGTGGTCATATTCCGGCTGGAAACATCATTTCACGACCTTAAAACCCCTTCCCCTCATTTACCGTGTGTAATAATTCAATGCCAGATGGAACCTTGTAGCAGGTTACTTGGAAATTTCATTATTATAAACTCTCAGTATTATCGAAATTATACATTTGAGCCGTTATAGTGTGGCTCGACAAAAACGGGGGGAAAGATGAGGACAGTCTCATCTCATTAAAAGAGATGAAATAGTGGAATTAGCTTCAATCTAATTACAAGCCACACTATCTAATGTAAAAACATGCCTGTTTTTTTTACTCTCATTCATTTGGACTAGTAATTAGTTTTGGCCTATAAAATGCCACCCTTTAATCATCCAAAGGCAGATGTGATTTGCAGTGCAATTTAATCTTGCTTTAATGAAGAACTAATGGATGCATTGCAAATTACTTTTTTTCCTGTACAGGAGGGAAAAAATCTATTTCCTGCTTTTGAAAAGATCAAGAGTATCTTTGATAATAGCCGGAGAGGGCCGGAGAGCTCCACTGCATCGAGCCAACAAGCTCTTTTACTCGACTCACTATTCAATAGAAAGGAGGCCACAATTAGCAACAAAGCAGCGAAAATGCATCCGTACACCAGAATTGCTCGTCGTGGCTCAACCCCTCGGCTCCCGAAGCCTTGTTAGCGGCAGGGCTAAAGTGTCACGGAGGAACAATGGGCCGTGATAAATTACCCTTCCCCAAAAAAAAGATGTACGGCTAATTTTCAATTATAGCTAAAAATGCATTGCAGATTGAAGAGAAATTGGACATGTGTGGGGCACAAACTAATAGATACGCTCGCTCCTGTGTCACCCTCTTCAGTTTTGTCTGATTATGAGAAAATAATTATCATTTTTCACCGAGGAAGATTTTTTTCCCCCCAGTTATGTGCTCTATATGGGTATAGCTCAAAATATTGATGTTTACAAACTTACGTGCCACAATACCAATGTGTTATGGGATGAAATTTGAGAAAATGTAAATTGAGTTCATTTAGTGATAATAGCACATTCGTTTTTTGCATATCAAAGGATTTTCGTATCAAATGAAAAGCTGAAAATGTCTGTCTCTGGCAGAAATACTGGGAACCGAGGTGTGTTTGAGCAGATGCACCCTTGTGAAAAAGAAGTGCACTTAATTGTATTGAATGTGCACTTGTAGTGTACTTCAAATCTTGAAAGTATATTGTAAAAAACTATACTTACAGATAATGTAATATTAATTAAATAAAAGGTCACTTAAGTGTACTTGTTTCACACATAAATACACATTTAAAAAGTGCACTCAAATGCAAAGTTTTTCTGTAAAGTACATTTCAAATAATGTTTTAATAAACTTTTGTTGTGCATTAAATAAGTAAACTTAAGTATACTAAAAGTACCTTATTATAATTTGAACTGTAGTGTGTTATCCAATGTAACATGAGTTACGTAATCAGATTACTTTTTCAAGCAATGAGAAAGTAACGGATTACTTCTAAATGTACAACAAAATATCTGAGAAATTTCGTTTTTCAGTTATTTTAGTTATCAAAACAAAATAAGCAAGCCCAGCCCAGGCGAGAAAAACGTACGCAAAAGTAATGTAAATACTTTCCATAAAAAGTAACTAAGTAACACAATTAGTTACTTTTTAGGGAGTAACACAATATTGCATTTCTTTTAAAAGTAACTTTCTCCAACACCGGTGTTATCTGAACTTACATTTAAGGTTGATGTATTTTAATTGCAATTTCATCATTACATGTGTAATTATAAATGTATTTAAATATATGGCATACAAGTTTCAATAGAAATGACATTAGTTTACTATAATTGCTTGTCAGAACATTCAGCAACACTTTAACCACATTTCAAAGGCAAAATAAATAATTATGAAAAATTATGAATTATGAAATTGTATATAAAGATGCACTTAAGTCCTACTTCAGTTCAGCTAATTGCATTTCATATAATTTTCATTTTTATTTAATTGCAATTAGTATATCCTTTTAAAGTATCATTTCTTCAAGTATAGGTAAAGTAAAAGTAAGCTAAACTGTACTTCTTTTTTTGAGATTGAACTACACTGTAAAATCCAACAGTGTTTCTAACTACTTTACTTAATGTCTTAATTGTAAAAATCTAGTAATCTGTACTATTCACATACTATACATTGTTTACTCAGAAAACCCAGGTTATGATTAATTGTTTGGTTTGAGTGACATTTTGTCAAGCAAAAAAACAAACAAACAAAAAACTCACCATTATGGTGATCAGTGTTCCCTTTGGTTGGGCACTTTTGTAATTCTCCTCCTATTGATGCAGCGATGCAGCAAAAAATCACAGTGATTTGTTTTCAAAGGAAGAGAAGTAATGAATAGGTTGCTTTTAAAAGTTGACCTAGCTTCTGACTGAATAATTAACTATAGTTAACAATTTAGTAAGAAATTAGGTCACCTTTCAAAAGCAACTTATGTAATACAGCATGCAAAACACAACAATGGTAACAACAATGGTAGCTATACTAAGTCAAGAGTAAATCTAAAGTAAATTATCAAGTACTCTGGTGTAAGTGAACTATACTAACTAAGCATTTGTCAGCACAACATATTTCTATTTCACTTGGGGTTTTTTTTAAAGGCAATCAGTTTGCATGCTTTTTTTAAGTAAGTCTAACTAATTTGATTTTACAGTGTAGATTGAGTATACTAATAATGATTTTTGTTAACATCTAAGACTGTCAGCACTGAAATATTGAAGATGGATTTCAGCATATAAACGCATTAAAACCATTGAAACTAAGGACGGGGCTTGGCCAAATGAGCCCTGGAGTATCTCAGTGTGTACGCGTGTTTCCTAAAAATGAGAGAAGACGAAATCCTAATAGAAGTTGGGCTTAACTCCAGAAACAGCCTGCCTGTATATCTGATTACTAGCGGCCAGTAATTTCTTTTTTAAATAAGGGAAAAATTGGATAGAATGAATGAAATTTCCCTGTCATAGTGCAATGGTGGTACCACGGGAGATTATGTATTTTTATAATCATTCATCAGCGGTGAGAGTGCTCGGGCTTAGCATAATGGAATTCGTAAACTGGTTTAAGTCTGAATATGGGGCTATACTATCAGTCAAACCATAAATGCTTATATGGCGGAGCGCTGGTGAACCCAGTCAAACATCTGCACCGGCACACGCTGTAGGTTATTTGCCTGGAGATTTTACACATCTGGGCTGCGAGTGATTGCGGGGACCTTGCCCCAAATATTTATTCCCAGAAACATGAGGCTCTCATGATGAATAACATTTGCCTGAGCTTTGGGCACCCAAACATGATAATGCATGTAAATGCTTAATGCATATCAAATATGAATATAAATATATAGTGAATGAGTGTTCTGTAAATAAAATATGTAGGCATGTGACCTTGCCTATTCCAATAATGAATAATGTGGACTACAATTTTTTGTATTTTTGTATTAATAATCCATGTTAACATTTTAACATTAATAAGTAATGCTAAAAGTGTGTAAAAATAATTGTACATAAATATAATTTCTAAAAGATTATTTGGTATATAAAATATACATTCATATGAATATAGGCATAAAACTTATAATAACATTAAGAGGTCATTGTTTTGCTTGACAATCCATTGTTCTTTTAAAATCAAATATTAGTGGCTGGTGTCAGTGTATGAGAATATCCAAATAAAATTATTGGTATTTCACCACTAGATGTCAGCATCAGATTTGCCCTATTTTTCCAGCTTCTTGCACTTGATTGGTGATCTCATTCTGCTTATGATCAGTTTATCAACAAAGTCAACTTGAAATAAAATACAGTGCATCAGATAACATTTTGGCGTAAGATGCCATTCCAAGTCATCTTAATGGATGCATAAATGTGGAATATTTGATTAGTTTTATACTCATTACTATATCATTTCATCATAAAAATGACAGCCAAAATGTATATATTTTGTTTTGTTTGTAAAAAAAAATTAATAAAGATTTTTTTTTTTTTTACATAAAATAATAATAAAAATATGTTCTGTGTGATGTAAAAGTGTGTATAATAAAGGATCAGAGTAATTAGTAAGTGCATCATACTTAAGTAAAAGTAAAGATACAGTTATGGAAATCTGTTTAACCCTTTCATGTATAGAGATCACTACAGTGGACAGCTATACAAAAAGCATTTTCTTGCCTATGCATGGATTTTGATGGCATAGTTGCACATTAACCACTAGTGGACACTAGTGCGTCATCCTATACGTTGCCACCAAGTGGCAAGCCATTGTATGTGGATTTTTTTCTCCAAACCAGTCAGAAATGCCAAGTTGCTCCAGAATATCAATCCATTCATTCTATCCTAGGAGACATTGTTAAAGTTGTATTGATTTTAGATTTTGAGGAAATTCTGATTAATCATGTGTCCACTAAATTGGACATCAAGCATCACTAGCTATATTTTAGCTACAATTCTGTGACTGTTGTTCTTGAAAATACTTTATTAACTTTTTTGGCTGTAAATAAATGTATTTGTGTTATGTGCATGTTACTTGTAATGCTTTACTCGTTACATCAGAAAAGTAATCTGATTATTATGTAATGCATATTACTTGTAATGATTTACTCGTTACATCAGAAAAGTAATCTGATTATTATGTAATGCATGTGTGGCGAGGGGGGCGTGGTTTAGCGAGGTCTGTGATGGGAGAGAGAGTCAGAAGACGAGCGGCACGTAAGGAAATCAAGGCCAAATGAGAAACACCTGTCTCTTGTTTCAGTGATTGGCGTGGAGAAACAGGATATAAGGCAAAACAGGAAACGAGGACGGGAGAGAGAGGAGCAGAGAGCAGAGACACCGAACAGAGGATTGGGGAAAAAGCAGAGAGGAACTGCAGAAAGAAACCGTTGACGGACTGAGTGATTCATGTTGTGCCAGGGGCACGTTTGTATCGAACCCATAAGAGTTTCCCAATAAATACCTGTTTGTGTGTCTCAAGCCAGCGACCCCCTTGTCTTCTTCCACATCCACACAAACTTTGTTACAGCATGTTACTTGTAATTCTTTACTCGTTACATCAGAAAAATAATCTGATTATTACGTAATGCATGTTACTTGTAATTCTTTACTCGTTACATCAGAAAAATAATCTGATTATTACGTAATGCATGTTACTTGTAATTCTTTACTCGTTACATCAGAAAAATAATCTGATTATTACGTAATGCATGTTACTTGTAATGCTTTACTCGTTACATCAGAAAAGTAATCTGATTATTATGTAATGCATGTTACTTGTAATGCGTTACTCATTACATCAGAAAAATAATCTGATTATTATGTAATGCATGTTACTTGTAATGCTTTGCTCGTTACATCAGAGAAGTAATCCGATTATTATGTAATGCATGTTACTTGTAATGCTTTGCTCGTTACATCAGAGAAGTAATCCGATTATTATGTAATGCATGTTACTTGTAATGCTTTGCTCGTTACATCAGAAAAGTAATCTGATTATTATGTAATGCATGTTACTTGTAATGCGTTACTCGTTACATCAGAAAAATAATCTGATTATTATGTAATGCATGTTACTTGTAATTCTTTACTCGTTACATCAGAAAAATAATCTGATTATTACGTAATGCATGTTACTTGTAATGCTTTACTCGTTACATCAGAAAAGTAATCTGATTATTATGTAATGCATGTTACTTGTAATGCGTTACTCATTACATCAGAAAAATAATCTGATTATTATGTAATGCATGTTACTTGTAATGCTTTGCTCGTTACATCAGAGAAGTAATCTGATTATTATGTAATGCATGTTACTTGTAATGCGTTACTCGTTACATCAGAAAAATAATCTGATTATTACGTAATGCATGTTACTTGTAATGCTTTACTTGTTACATCAGAAAAGTAATCTGATTATTATGTAATGCATGTTACTTGTAATGCGTTACTAATTACATCAGAAAAATAATCTATTATGTAATGCATGTTACTTGTAATGCTTTGCTCGTTACATCAGAGAAGTAATCTGATTATTATGTAATGCATGTTACTTGTAATGCTTTGCTCGTTACATCAGAGAAGTAATCTGATTATTATGTAATGCATGTTACTTGTAATGCTTTACTCGTTACATCAGAAAAGTAATCTGATTATTATGTAATGCATGTTACTTGTAATGCGTTACTCGTTACATCAGAAAAATAATCTGATTATTACGTAATGCATGTTACTTGTAATGCTTACTTGTTACATCAGAAAAGTAATCTGATTATTATGTAATGCATGTTACTTGTAATGCGTTACTAATTACATCAGAAAAATAATCTGATTATTATGTAATGCATGTTACTTGTAATGCTTTGCTCGTTACATCAGAGAAGTAATCTGATTATTATGTAATGCATGTTACTTGTAATGCTTTGCTCGTTACATCAGAGAAGTAATCTGATTATTATGTAATGCATGTTACTTGTAATGCGTTACTCATTACATCAGAAAAATAATCTGATTATTATGTAATGCATCTTACTTGTAATGCTTTGCTCGTTACATCAGAGAAGTAATCTGATTATTATGTAATGCATGTTACTTGTAATGCTTTGCTTGTTACATCAGAAAAGTAATCTGATTATGTAATGTATGTTACTTGTAATGCGTTACTACAACACTGCTCAGTTCAGATGACCTTTGTAAACACCTGATCACTAGTCTTTCCACAGTATGAAAACATCAATAGATCAATGCAGATTTCAGTCAGAGGTTTTCTCGGAGAGGAGAGCTAATTTGTCCAGTTTCAGTTAATAAGGGTAAATCGTCATACTCTGGTAGACTGGAGGGAGCGTAAGTGCTTTCTACATAGTCTGAGTTGTGTTTCCACGGAGTTTTACCTTTAATGGTTGTAGAGATCTTTGATGGATTCACATCCTCATGTTCTGATATCAAAGACATGCGAAGATCAACATGAAGTTCTTCATCTGCTGGTCAAACGGGAACAAACTCAATTGTGTTTGCAGTAATTGAAGCTGTATTGTATTTTTTGTATATATTTTATAGTTGTTTTCATATGCTTCTATTCATTGGTTTAACTACACACAGTATTGCTGTGTTATTACTGTATTATGTTTAATACTGTATCTCCGCAGTTCAAAACAAAAACGCATAATGTCCACTCAAGTGGACATCTGAAAATATATGTGTAAAAAAAAAAATAAATAAATAAAAGTTTACATTTAGTTTTTCATGCCCTAAGAGCAATAAAACATAACTAAAAATCCTGGACTCACGAAGGTGAAGGAGAACTTGGAACAGGAACTTTAATGAAGAAACTCACAGGCAACACTCAGAAACACCAGTATACATGAATGTTGACGGACAAACACTGAAGAAACACTGAGAACTAAATACACAGGGCAAACAAGGTGATGACTAGACTAATTAACAAGACACAACAACTGGGACAAATTAACTCATAATGACGGTGACCATGGGAACACAGGAGTGGTGGGAAAATGAACAAAGGAACAAACTCAAAGACAGGCAAAACAGACTAGACATGTAACATTACGCCCCCTCCGAGTAGGTGCGTCCTCGCGCCGTAAAAGGAACAACTGAGGAGGGAGGGTGGGGGCTCTGGAGGAGGAAACAACACAAAGTCAAAAACAAAGAAAACCAGTCCATGGGGGAGTTGAAGGTGAGAAGAGCCAGTGAGGGGCCTGGAGCAGGAGAAGCCAGGTAACATGCCAGAGGCCAGCCAAGACGAGGCCCTAGGGCGGAGTCGGAGGAGCCATGATGTCGATGACATGGTGGAAAACACCCTGGGGATGACTGCCTTGGAAGCAGCCACTGATGGAGACACTGGAGGAGCTGCTGGGTCGATGAGCCCGCACGAGACCGGAGGCCCAGGAGACAGAGGAGGAGCTGCGGCGACGAGTGTCCGAGGTGGAGCCGGATGACCGCAGGACAGAGGCTGAGACGGTGGGACCGAGGACGAAGGCAGAGCTGAGGCACTAAAGCACTGACAACACCTTTGTTACTGCTTAGCAATGCCCTGGAAACCACCCAGAACACCCTAGTAACCTAAAAACAATGCACTAAAAACACTGACAACACATTTGTAACTGCTTAGTAATGCCCTGGCAACCACTCAGAACACCCTAACTACTGCATAGAAATCTCTACAAACAACTGCATTACTCTAGCAACCACCCATAACTCCTTAGTAACCACAAAACAATGCCTTAAAAACACTGACAACACCTTAGCAGGGGCTTAATGCATTGGCAACCATCAATACACCTCAGCTGTCACAATGCAGAAAGGACCAAAAAGTGAAAGCTGGTTTCAGTTATTTATTGAACAGCAGGAAAAAGGCCAAAATAGGCTGTCTGCCGGTCACCGGCCGTCTAGGCGGATGCAGAACAGGAGAAGGACCAGACATGAAACCGGCGAGGTGCCTGGTGCAGAGAGCTGCTGTCAGAGAGTGCACACTGGAAACGCCGAACACTCACTTCACTTGGTAGATAAGTCGGTGCAGAAGAGCAGGCTTGTAGACAGGTGGAAACAGGATGAAATCCTCATCTGCCACACACACAGGGCGCTACAGGACTAGACGAGCAGACAATGACAAGGCATAAGTTGCAGACATGAATGAACAAACAATAACCCGACAAAGAGAGGAGAAGAACATGAGAGCTAAATAGCAGGGTGATCAGGGAAAAGGAGGAACAGGTGTGAGATGGGCGCAGAGCGTGACCGCTGATTTAGATAGCCGACAGCTGTGCGAGAGCGCACAAGCAGTACAGAGAAGGGAAACAAGAGGAATCAAACCAAACTCCTGACATCAGCAACCACATAGTGATGGATAAAAAAAATGATGAAACATGCCTTGGCAACCCCCAAGAACACCCTAGCAACTGCATAACAATGCTCTAAAAACATTGAGAAAACTTTAGCATCTGCAATGCCCTAGCAATCACCCTTAACAGTCTAGCAACTGCATAACAATGTAACAACTTTAGCAACTGTAACCTTTGTAAACACTTTAACAACTGCTTAGCAATGCCACTCAGAACACCCGAGTAACCTAAAAACAATGCACTAAAAACACTGACAACAGCTTTGTTACAGCTTAGCAATGCCCTGGTAACCACCCAGAACACCCTAGTAACCTAAAAACAATGCACTAAAAACACTGACAACACATTTGTAATTGCTTCGCAATGCCCTGGTAACCACTCAGAACACCCTAGCTACTGCACAGAAATCTCTACTAGCAACTGCATTACTCTAGCAACCACCCATAACTCCTTAGTAACCACAAAACAATGCACTAAATCACTGACAACACCTTTGTTACTGCTTAGCAATGCCCTGGCAACCACCCAGAACACCCTAGTAACCTAAAAACAATGCACTAAAAACACTGACAACACATTTGTTACTGTTTACCAATGCCCTGGCAACCACCCAGAACACTATAGTAACCTAAAAACAATGCACTAAAAACACTGACAACACATTTGTAACTGCTTAGCAATGCCCTGGCAACCACCCAGAACACTATAGTAACCTAAAAACAATGCACTAAAAACACTGACAACACATTTGTAACTGCTTAGCAATGCCATGGCAACCACTCAGAACACCCTAGCTACTGCATATAAATCTCTAAAAACAGCTGCATTACTCTAGCAACCACTCATAACTCCTTAGTAACCACAAAACAAGGCACTAAATCACTGACAACACCTTTGCTACTGCTTAGCAATGCCCTGGCAATCACCCAGAACACCCTAGTAACCTAAAAACAATGCACTTAAACATTGACAACAGCTTTGTAACTGCTTAGCAATGCCCTGGCAACCACCCAGAACACCCTAGCTACTGCATAGAAATCTCTACAAACAACTGAGTAACTGCATTACTCTAGCAACCACCCATAACTCCTTAGTAACCACAAAACAAGGCACTAAAACACTGACAAAAGCTTTGTTACTGCTTAGCAATGCCCTGGCAACCACCCAGAACACCCTAGGAACCTAAAAACAATGCACTAAAAACACTGACAACAGCTTTGTAACTGCTTAGCAATGCCCTGGCAACCACCCAGAACACCCTAGTAACCTAAAAACAATGCACTAAAAACACTGACAACACATTTGTTACTGTTTAGCAATGCCCTGGCAACCACCCAGAACACTATAGTAACCTAAAAACAATGCACTAAAAACACTGACAACACATTTGTAACTGCTTAGCAATGCCATGGCAACCACTCAGAACACCCTAGCTACTGCATATAAATCTCTAAAAACAGCTGCATTACTCTAGCAACCACTCATAACTCCTTAGTAACCACAAAACAAGGCACTAAAACACTGACAACAGCTTTGTTGCTGCTTAGCAATGCCCTGGCAACCACCCAGAACACCCTAGGAACCTAAAAACAATGCACTAAAAACACTGACAACAGCTTTGTAACTGCTTAGCAATGCCCTGGCAACCACCCAGAACACCCTAGTAACCTAAAAACAATGCACTTAAAACACTGACAACAGCTTTGTAACTGCTTAGCAATGCCCTGGCAACCACCCAGAACACCCTAGCTACTGCATAGAAATCTCTACAAACAACTGAGCAACTGCATTACTCTAGCAACTACCCATAACTCCTTAGTAACTGGACAACGGACAAACTTCTCTACAGAGCGCTAGCTTCTCTCTGTTGTCTCAGACGACCACATCTTTGTCCTGTGTCGGCCACCGTAGTTTCTCTATGTGCTTCAAAAGAGAGGGGTGAGCGGTGTGTGATTGCAAGTCACAACCTCACCGATGCCACTAAAATCCATACACTGCACCTTTAAGGGAAGAAACAGAAGTTGCTAAAGACTATTCGTAACAAATTTCGTAGTTATGGGAAGAAGGAGGTGGGAACCGGCAAACGTTTAACAACATAAATAAATCATAAAACACAAAATGAAAGTAACACAGGCAGCCCCTCACGGACAACTGCCGCACACACATAATAAAACGTAAACAAAACACAACGTAAAATCCAGGCCTGGGGCCTGTTTCAATAAGGAGGTTTAACCAACTCAGAGTTTAAACTTGAACTCTGAGTTGACTCCCTGAGATGGGAAACTCTGTTTAGGGTTTTAGAACAGCTGAATTGAGTTAGTTCAATCAACTTTGAGTAGACTGACTCTGGCCGAATCCGAATACCCTTAAATAGGGCACTATTTGAGGGGACAGCCATTTGTAGTGGTGTCCGAAACCATAGTGGACATTATTGAGTGCATTCATTCTATCCCACACTGCACCGCAATAACGAGTGTACAGCCGATGTACACACAACGGCTGTCTGAATTCACTCACTTGTTTTCATTCACTCCTACAAGTGAACTGTATTAGTGGACTAAAGTAGGGAATAGTGATTGAGGGTTTAGGGGGCGATTTCGGATTCAGCCTCTGAGTTAAGCGCATACACCACGACTATGAAAAGCCATGATCAATGGAGCTCCGAAATTATGATTCACCATGGCAACAGCACCCAACAAAAAGATGTCTGCATACTTCCAGGTCAATATGTAAGTTTAATTCTTAATTAGTTTAATTAAGTTTAATCTTCATAATATCCCAAAGCCAAAAAAATTATGTGGCAGCAGCTAAAAATGAAGTATAAAAACATAATTCAATCAGGTAAAGCTTTAAGCATAAAAGGTTCATGGGTGTAGGCTTCATGACTTTACAAACATTTGACATATTAAATAAATATCATTCAGTGTCTATTTCAGTGTGCAGCAGCTTTTCCCACATAGTCTAATGCTCTTTTCACATAATTAAAAGTCATCTGATCCCACCTGTTATATTTATTAATTAGGGTAATGAAATTAACATTTGACTTCTACTCAGCCAACAGCAAGAAGGCAGAGGCTCGCAAAACACCAGCAATGACAGATGAAGAGGAGATGGAGGAAGAATAATAACATCCAACAGGAAAAAGAATAAAGTATTTGTAGGAAATAAAGATGACCATATAAATTGTGAATAATGTGTGTTTATTTAACAGCTGTGGTGGTGGTGGTTACGGCATATATCTTGGACTACCCATCCATCTGACATCCTTCCATTCCATACAGTAATCCGTTTTAGGAAAGTGCGATGATGGGAATATACATGTCATCAATGCATCCAACCACTGGAAATCCTAAAGGAAATTCTAATTATTAGGTTACTTCTAGAGGTTTATCAAGTGAACGTCAGGATCCTGTATAAAAGGACATGCCATTTTTGTCACTTTGACGGTGTTCTCATGATGAAATATGCACAATGAATGCATGTACCTGCACTGCAAAGAATGCTTTTCTTACTTTGTATTTTTGTCTTGTTGTTTTCAGTCAGATTCTTAAATCAAGATGCATTTTCTTAAGAAAAATTACATAAGGCATTTTTCTTATTTTGCTAATTATCTGTGGCGTAAGAAAAATCTTGTTTCCGTTTGCATTAGGATTATTTTTCTTAGTCCACTGGCAGATAATTTTACTTGTTTTAAGTCAAATGTGCTTACTTTAGATTTTAGATTTAATTTATAATTTTTTAGATATTTGTACTTGAAATAAGACAAAATACTCAGTAAGAAAAGCATTTGTGCAGTGTGAATGAACAAATTAAGTATTTAAACACCAGTGACGCTTTAAAAAGAGGGAGGAGAATGAAAGAAACGTCTCGGTTACGTATGTAACCCTCGTTCCCTGAGGAGGGAACGGAGACGTAACATTTTCGAGATCTTAGAAAACGCCCAATGGCAGGCCAATGCCATGGGCATGCGGAATTTGCATAGCGTAGCTCCGCCCCACAGCGTGGGTATATAAGGAAGTACGCTGGCAACATCGCATTATGTTTACCTGCTGAGGAGCCAAGACTGAACTCCCGGCCGTTTCAGCGGTACAGCGGATGTGGCAGAGGGACGTTACGTCTCCGTTCCCTCCTCAGGGAACGAGGGTTACATACGTAACCGAGACGTTCCCTTTCGTTCAGTCACTCCGAGTAACGTCAGTGACTGACGAAATGGGGGTCCCAATTCAATCACGCCACTCGGCTGTCGTCCAGTGCCCTGCGTAAGTGTGAGCTCCCTGTCGTAAGCTAGTACGGACGAAGGACTCGGAGTGCGCATACTTCCACCTGGAATATGCTTCCCAGTGTACCTTGGTATTAGCACAGGAATACCAAGGTACACTGGGAAGCATATTCCAGGTGGAAGTATGCGCCAAAGTGCCTACCCGTAGGGAGGACTTAAGGAGACACATATGACCCGCGAGGGGCTGCATATGGAGGAACTCTGGGGTAACCAGCCGAAGGTGGAAATTTTACCCCCAGGGGAGGCAAGGGCTTGCCGAGGGAAATACACATGCTCGGAGAGGCTTACAGTGGAAATACACATGTGGGGGTCGCCCATACGGGGAACCATGCACACGGTGGCACCTAGCCTGACACGAGGGCCTGAACGAGTGGGCAGACGCACTGGTGTCGGCATCGACAGTGCTGGAGGAACTCAGGGTTTCGGGGAAACTACCTGAGGAAAATATCGCACGTATCCCGTCCGTGGAGAGGAATGGCGAGCAAGCGAAGACACCTGAGCCTAGCCCATTACCGGCCACCTGTAGAGGCGAGTACATGAGAGGACACTGGCTCCACTCGGAGATTATAGAATCTGGCGAATGTGTTGGGTGTCGCCCAGCCTGCAGCTCTGCAGATGTCTGTCAGCGAGGCGCCATGCACTAGAGCCCAAGAGGAGGCCACACTCCTGGTGGAGTGTGCCCTGACCCCAAGGGGGCATGGGCGCCCCTGCGTCTGGTAAGCCAAGACAATGGCGTCCACTATCCAGTGAGACAACCTTTGCTTGGAGAGAGCCTTTCCCTTCAGCTTCCCACCATGACAGACAAAGAGCTGGCCTGAGGTCCAAATCAGCTGAACCGTCTGGGGATGGAGTCTCCATTCTCCCGGAAGTGGCTGGAGCCGTGAGAGCTCGTCGGCTGCACGGGTTAAGGGTTCCTGGGATATGGACAGCACGAAGGGACCTCAGATGCTTCTGACTCCATAAAACGAGATGGCGGGCGAGTTGAGACAGACGGCGGGAACTTAGACCACCTTGGCGGTTGATGTACGCTACTGTGGCCGTGTTGTCTGACCGGACTAGTACGTGTTGACCCCTGAGCAACGCTAGGAAGCGGTGCAGGGCGAACCGTACTGCCAGCAACTCGAGGCAATTGACATGCAGGAGGCGCTGGGGTCCTGTCCAGGAGCCCGCGGCAGCATGTCCATTGCACATGGCACCCCAGCCCGTGGTGGAGGCATCTGTTGATACAACAATATGCCTGGAAACTCGTTCTAAGGACACTCCGGTCCGTAGAAAGCAGAGGTTCGACCACGGGGTGAGGGTCTGCAGGCAGGTCCGAGTCACTAGGACCCGGAGCGTGCCCGACTGCCATGCCCATCTCGGGACTCGATCGCGAAGCCAGTGCTGAAGCGGTCTCATATGAAGCAATCCGAGCGGCGTTACCGCAGCTGCAGATGCAATATGCCCCAGGAGCCTCTGAAATAATTTCAGTGGAACCGCACTCTTGCTCTCGATTTGACGGAGGCAAGTCAGCAGTGACTGCGCGCGCTCGCACGTAGGCTGCGCGCACATGGCGACCGAGTCGATATCCATACCGAGAAAAGAGATCCTCTGCACGGGGCAGAGTTTGCTCCTCTCCCAGTTGACCCGAAGGCCCAGACGGGCTAAGTGCCGGAGCACTAGGTCTCTGTGTTCGCACACCTGCTCTCGAGAGTGACTCAGTATGAGCCAGTCGTCGAGGTAGTTCAGAATGCGAACCCCGTGTTGCCTGAGTGGCACAAGGGCAGCCTCGACGATCTTCGTAAAGACGCGAGGGGACAGAGCTAGCCCGAATGGGAGGAGCGCGTACTGATATGCCCTGATATGCCCGTAGGAACGGTCTGTGTCGAGGAAGGATGGAGACATGGAAGTAGGCGTCCTTCAGGTCGATCGCTGCAAACCAATCGGCTGGACGAACGCATTCGAAAAGGCGTTTCGCTGTCAACATCCTGAACAGAAGCCTGTGAAGGGATCAGTTCAAGACGCGCAGGTCCAGGATTGGTCGTAACCAACCGGTTTTCTTGGGTACAATGAAGTAGGGGCTGTAAAAGCTGGACTTCATTTCGGCTGGAGGGACAGGCTCGATCGCACCCTTCGCCAGCAAGGTAGCAACCTCCGCACGCATGACTGGGGCATTGGGCCCCACCATGGTAAATCGGACTCCCCGGAAGCGGGGAGGAGCCTGAGCGAACTAAATCGCGTAGCCGAACCTGATGGTCTTCGCGACCCAGCGGGACAGCCCCGGAAGCTCTAGCCAGGCTCCCAGGAACTGCACCAGCGGGGACAAGCGAACCACAGGCGTACCCCGGGTGGGGCAGCGAGGCGGCGTGACCGGCCCAGACGTGGGAGGCGTAGCGTCCCGGTGTGGGGGCACGGTCAGCAGCCGCGTCCTGACAGAGGAGACCAGGGAAGGACGTGCGTTCCACTGGGGTCTGCTCTGAGAGGAGACTGGCGCCAGAGAGGGACGAGAGTGGTGTGGCCCGGGGGGCGGCGCACACTGCCATCGGTCTCTGGGGGCTCAGGGATGGGCGGGTTAGTTCTTTCTTTGACAAAAATAGGGTGGAACAAAGGATTCTCCTGAAGGAGTGGTCCTGCTACCATCTCCTGGAAAGAACTGCCCATCCCTGAGCTGTCCGTGTCAGGAGCGCCGCTTAGCCTGGCGCTTGGCGGGCTGCGGGGCTGACACGGACTGGGGCGCCTTCCTGCGGCGTCCTCCACGGCGCGGCCCAGGTGAAGGCTGCTGCTGGGGCCAGGCAGGAGGGGTGGGAGCCGCGGGAGGGCGCCCTCGGCGGCGAGCAGGCTGAGGCGACTGTGCCGGCGGCTGGGAGGAAGCAGCAGCTGGCCGCCGGGGCAGTATATGTTTAATAGCCTCAGTCTGCTTTTGGGCGGTTGAGAACTGTTGGGCGAAGCTCTCAACCACGCCGCCGAATAGCCCAGCCTGGGATATGGGCGCGTCAAGGAACCGGGTCCGCTCGGCGTCCCGCATATCGGCCAGGTTGAGCCATAAGTGTTCTCTCATGGACCACAGCTGTGGACATCACCTGGCCCAGGGAGCGTGCGGTCACCTTCGTCGCCCGGAGGGCAAGGTCTGTGGCGGCACGCAGCTCATTTCTGAGCCCTGGGTCAGCTCTACCCTCGTGCATGTCGCATAGTATCCGGGCCTGGTAGGCCTGCAAGATAGCCATGGCATGCAAAGAGGCGGCAGCCTGCCCCGCAGCTCTGTAGGTCTTCGCCACCAATGTTGATGTGAATCTACAGGCTTTGGGGGGGTGCTTAGGGTCGCCACGCCAGGTTGAAGCACTCTGAGGACACAGTTGCATCGCAACAGAGCGTTCAACCGGGGGAACCCCAGTGTACCCTTTGGCCGCGGCCCCATCGAGGGCAGAGAAGGCGGAGGAGGCCGCCGAACGTTCGCGGGAAGACAGCGGGGTCTTCCAGGACCGCGTGACCTCGTCATGCACCTCCGGGAAAAAAGGTATTGGGGGCGGGGTCTGACGGGTGTCAGAGCGCGGCGCCCCCAAAAACCAATCGTCCAGCCGCGAGCGCTCAGGTCGGGGTGGAGGGTTCCACTCCAACCCGAGACTCGCGGCTGCCCAGGAAAGCATGGCAATGCTCAACTCTGGGTCCGACTCGGGCAATGCTGGCACACCGG
Organism: Rhinogobio ventralis; assembly: GCA_039654625.1. NCBI lineage: Eukaryota > Metazoa > Chordata > Actinopteri > Cypriniformes > Gobionidae > Rhinogobio > Rhinogobio ventralis. The sequence continues at coordinate 25,859,417 of CM077217.1, read as the reverse complement.
AAGGCGGCAGCACAGCCGAATCATCATCCTCAGAGGACTCTAGCCCACCTTGAGATGCGGCGATCGACATCTCCTCGTCCTCTGCGGGCCCAAACGCAACAGACGGAACAGCAGGAGCCAATAATGCGATGTTGCCAGCGTACTTCCTTATATACCCACGCTGTGGGGCTGAGCTACGCTATGCAAATTCCTCATGCCCATGGCATTGGCCTGCCATTGGGCGTTTTCTAAGATCTCGAAGATGATAGGCTTCTAGGCGAAACCCCCATTTCGTCAGTCACTGACGTTACTCGGAGTGACTGAACGAAAGGGAACTCTGGGTTTACCAAAGAAAACCTGCTCCAGACCAGGTTAGGTTCACAGAGTACGTTACCATGGTAACTGACTGTGAGTATAAGTTACCTCTCTTTCAGAAACAGGCTTGACTTACCCTGCTTTCTCGGGTTTAACATACCTTCTATTCTGAAACAGAAAACTTCTCGGTTACTAACGTAACCTCAGTTCCCTGAGAGTAGGGAACGACTATTGCGCAAGTTTAGCTTACGCTTATGGGAAATTCCTATTTCTCGAGAATATGAAGCCAAAAATTATCCTTATAATTTATATAATGTAAAACACAGTGCAGCTGCACAGCAGACCCAGACCGCGCTGATTGGTTGTGCTGCGGCAACTGCACGAACCTATGGCGAGGCGGCTGAGGCGTGCACCAATCGGGTCGCTTTGCGGCCAAAAGCACGTCTAGACACTGCTAAATTTAGCATATTTAAGTTATAAAAGCCCATGTAACGCCATAGTATTCAGGTAAAATTGACTGAAGCGATCCCCTGATCTAAGGGTGTTTTCACACTTGGGTCCTCTTTAAAAGAACCAAACTCAGACTCCTTTAAGTGGAAGAGGACCCAGTTCTCTTTATGGCCACACTGTCCCTGTACCTGAAAGAGGACTTTGGTCAAAGTTTTTGGTCAACTTTAGTAGGAATGTGGTCTCAGACCCCTTTGTGTTCATACTGTTGCTTTCTGGATCTAGTCCAGTTCAGTGTTTAATGGCTGACCATACAGGGAGTGCAGAATTATTAGGCAAGTTGTATTTTTGAGGATTAATTTTATTATTGAACAACAACCATGTTCTCAATGAACACAAACTCAATATCAAAGCTGAATATTTTTGTATCAATATTTTAAGTAGTTTTTAGTTTTAGCTATTTTAGGGGGATATCTGTGTGTGCAGGTGACTATTACTGTGCATAATTATTAGGCAACTTAACAAAAAACAAATTTATACCCATTTCAATTATTTATTTGTACCAGTGAAACCAATATAACATCTCAACATTCACAAATATACATTTCTGACATTCAAAAACCAAACAAAAACAAATCAGTGACCAATATAGCCACCTTTCTTTGCAAGGACACTCAAAAGCCTGCCATCCATGGATTCTGTCAGTGTTTTGATCTGTTCACCATCAACATTGCGTGCAGCAGCAACCACAGCCTCCCAGACACTGTTCAGAGAGGTGTACTGTTTTCCCTCCTTGTAAATCGCACATTTGATGATGGACCACAGGTTCTCAATGGGGTTCAGATCAGGTGAACAAGGAGGCCATATCATTAGATTTTCTTCTTTTATACCCTTTCTTGCCAGCCACGCTGTGGAGTACTTGGACGCGTGTGATGGAGCATTGTCCTGCATGAAAATCATGTTTTTCTTGAAGGATGCACACTTCTTCCTGTACCACTGCCTGAAGAAGGTGTCTTCCAGAAACTGGCAGTAGGACTGGGAGTTGAGCTTGACTCCATCCTCAACCCGAAAAGGCCCCACAAGCTCATCTTTGATGATACCAGCCCAAACCAGTACTCCACCTCCACCTTGCTGGCGTCTGAGTCGGACTGGAGCTCTCTGCCCTTTACCAATCCAGCCACGGGCCCATCCATCTGGCCCATCAAGACTCACTCTCATTTCATCAGTCCATAAAACCTTAGAAAAATCAGTCTTGAGATATTTCTTGGCCCAGTCTTGACGTTTCAGCTTGTGTGTCTTGTTCAGTGGTGGTCGACTTTCTGCCTTTCTTACCTTGGCCATGTCTCTGAGTATTGCACACCTTGTGCTTTTGGGCACTCCAGTGATGTTGCAGCTCTGAAATATGGCCAAACTGGTGGCAAGTGGCATCTTGGCAGCTGCACGCTTGACTTTTCTCAGTTCACGGGCAGTTATTTTGCGCCTTGGTTTTTCCACACGCTTCTTGCGACCCTGTTGACTATTTTGAATGAAACGCTTGATTGTTCGATGATCACGCTTCAGAAGCTTGGCTATTTTAAGACTGCTGCATCCCTCTGCAATATATCTCACTATTTTTGACTTTTCTGAGCCTGTCAAGTCCTTCTTTTGACCCATTTTGCCAAAGGAAAGGAAGTTGCCTAATAATTATGCACACCTGATATAGGGTGTTGATGTCATTAGACCACACCCCTTCTCATTACAGAGATGCACATCACCTAATATGCTTAATTGGTAGTAGGCTTTCCAGCCTATACAGCTTGGAGTAAGACAACATGCATAACGAGGATGATGTGGTCAAAATACTCATTTGCCTAATAATTCTGCACTCCCTGTATGGCCTTCAACATTTGATCCCATTCACTTACAATGTTTATGCCTCAGTAACCAAGATATTTGTTTGTAAAGATTATTATTATTATTTTTTAATGACATTGCCACAAATGCTGTTGAATTAAGTTGTTTATCTTTTTACACAAAAATATATTTATTTTTGCAATACTACATATTCTTGCACTAGCTATATCACACATCCACCTTTGTAAATAACATTTATTTTGAATTGTTTTCCTTGATTCATGTTTATTTTATTGCAGAAGGCAATGATAACATCAGCATACAAAAATAAACAATACAATAAAATAATAAAAGAAAGATGCAAATTAAATAAACTGCTTTAAATTTTCCAGGTAAAGTATAAGTATGCCTAAAAGCAGCATTCATGGAAGAAATGGAATAATCACATGAAAAAATAAAACTGCATATTCTTCCCTGTATAACGTACTCGACTGATTCTTGTATTAGGATAGTAATGCAGATGTTTACATTCACTTAAGACAAAACCACCTGTTTATGTGAAACTTGTGTGTTTTTGACACTTTAAAATAAATGCAATAAGACGCTTAAGATTCCGTTTTGTACACAGCTGGCTTCTGTGCATGCGCTTTAGGTGTGCGCGCTCAAAACCATTTTAAACTGGCAAGGCGCGCAGCCGCATCTCAGTTCGTTAGTGGTTGAAATTTCAATAAACAAGTGTAAGTTGTGAACGACTAATTTGTAAAGATTTGCCAGAAGAAGTAGACATGATGAACAGCTGATTTGTACGGAGGCATCTGATGACCAAACTACATTGGAATTCGCAAACATAAAAATCAAGTAAGCCCAGAGCGGTTTGTGTTCAGATTGCGTGTTTTTAGCGAAATGTACCATAAGATGAGATCGAACCGTACCCAGACCACCTCCCGAGGTGGTCTCAGCTCGGTTCGTTTTAAAGGGGTCTGAGATCATTTGGAGTGTTCACATATGGGCCAAAAATCACGCGAACCACGCTCAGACCCCTGAAAAGGACCAAGTGTGAAAACACCCTAAGCACAATAGCACAGCGGGTTACACAATACTCATTCCCTACTATCAGGGAGCCAAGGTTATGTTAGTAACCAAGAAGTTCCCTTTCGAGAGTACTCTCGTATAGCGTAAGTTTAACTTACGCTTATGGGAACCGAATTTAAAACGCTGTGCGTGCTTTAAAACTTCGCCCTACACTACGGCCTGAGGGTGAGAGCCCGAGGCCCATAGAACAGTAAAGTATTAGACCCAATAAGAGGCCAAAGAGTGGTGAGCCTTACATAATCCTGTGTCATATAATTTTTGGAACTAGACCGGACAGAGTCAGGCTTTACGTTATAGAATTATATACTTTGTATATGGACTTAGATAAACTAGACCAGATATAATCGGGCCTTATAGTATAGAATATGTTAGAACATATGTTTATGTTATACATCTTCCTTATGGTATAAGATTTAACACCAGACCGGATAAATCGGGCCATGTGGTATTGTAAAATGCATTAAGCATTTTTGTTTATATGGAAAGAACCAAAGCTTGTAACGCAGGAACTTCTAAATTAAAGAATTCCGGAGGTCCCAGTTCCAGAAGTCCCAGTTCCGGTGGTCCCGAGTCCGGAGGTCCCGAGTCCTGACACGGCCAGGAGGGCTGTGCTGGGGTTTTTTGTGGGGGCAGTCCTAGATGCCTGGGAGGAGCACAGGGCTTCCTCCAGACATTCTGGGACGGTGACGGAGCAACCCGCGGTCGTCGCGGAGGAGTGTCCTGAGCCGCCCAAATGTATTGCTTTGCCGTGGCTAGCCCTTGCACCGAGTCCGGAGAGGGCTCCGTCCCGTGCACCGAGTTCGGAGAGGGCTCCGCTTCCTGCTACGAGTCCAGAGAGGACTCCGCTTCCTGTTTCGAGTCCAGAGAGGACTCCGCTTCCTGAATTGTGTGGGCCACTCTGGCCTCCTGAACTGTGTGTCCCACCCTGGTCTGTCCCTCCCGTCCCTCCCTGGTCTGTCCCTCCCGTTCTGCCCTGGTCTGGTAGCCGCTCCTTAAGGGAAGGGGGGGGATAATGTCACATGTCTGTCCTGTCTCGTGTAGCACATGTGGTGTTTTGTTATTTTGGGCCATGTGCTCGTGTCTCTGTGTGATCCCTCCCCTCTTGTTATCTTATTAGCGTTTGATTTCTCCCACCTGTTCCCTCATGATCAGTTACCCTTTATAGGTTCCTTGTGTTTTGCAGTCTTGGTCGGTTCATTGTCTATCGTGTCCTGTTCCCCATGATCCTGTTTTGGTATGTTTTGAGTTGGTTTTGTTGTTATATGTTTTCCCCCTCGTGGGTTTTGTTTTGCTATTATGTTTGTTATTTTTGTTAATAAATCGTCTTTTCCAGCATTTGAGTTTTTCCTTGTTTTGACGTAACCAAACTTACGCAATACGAGAGTACTCTCAAAAGGGAACACAGAGTTTCCCTCATTTCAGGGTTAACATACTCAGAGTTTTCACTTAACCTCCTTTCTGACACAGGCCCCAGGTTCTCTTGTCCTTCACTGTCGTCGCTCCTCCTTTTATGCTTCCGAGCTCCTCCTTTGCGCCGCTCTCTCACGGCTCTCGGTTGCCCTGCTTGTCACACTATTCTTCCTTGTGACATACAGTAGGCTATACATCTGTCACACTGAAAAACAGAGATATTGTCCATTAATTTTAACCATACAAAAAAAGTTTATTGATATTCAGAAACCTCTCAGATTGGTGGTTCTGAGATCGGGTCCCGGAGAGTCATAATATACGCAACTCTACCATTATATTTAGTGTTACAACTAGTGTTGCAGCCAAGACCATCTAAAACAAGACCAAGTCAAGACCAAGACCAGACCAGCACTCCTCAAATAGATCTAAAATATCCATATCTACTGTCTGAGATATGCCTTATATTTAATAAATAAATACAATTAGATTAATATAGATCTAGAGCTGTTCACTAAAATCTAATCACTAAAAAATAAAATTAATCTTTGTGTTGCAGAGAAGTTGCATCTGCATTGGTACAATTACACCTGCATAAATAATGTTTAGATGAATAACATTTTGAATATATAAATATGATGATGAGAAAAATAAAATAATAAGCCTGCTTTTAAATATGAAACTGAAATCAAAACACTTAATGAGTGAGTCATGTAGTCATTTATTCAGCTGATTCATTTAGTAACAAAACACATTAAGTCACTTAACATTAAACTTGTTTATTGAACGTCTGTATAAAATCAATATTACTTTTGAAATCATGCTCATATTCGTGAAAATAGCTCACTCGCTCTTGTGATATTGCTTATATCCTGTGTTATAATATAAAGATCTATAAAAAATACTTTTTTGCAGTCATATCTTGAATTTTGTTGCCATTTGTATTAATTTTGGGCACTTGACTTATTTGAGACAATTCTGCATTGATTTTGAACCCGGCACCACAGTAACAAGAAATCATATTAGAAATAAGTTATTGATTACACTTTAAGCAGTAAGTTTTAAATCAAAATCACATTAATGATGTTAACAAATAAGTCAGACAATGCACTTATTTAGTGATATCCTCGCAGTTGTGGTTTTGACCGGTCTTGAGATAAAATCCTGAGTCCTTAGTCTGAGACCGAGACAAGACCAAGACCTTCAAAAAATGGTCTTAAGACCTGTCTCGAATACTACAACACTAGTTACAACATAACAACCTGACACAAACACTTGTGCTTTCTTTTCTTTCTTTTTTCTGCATGATGATACATGGCATATTAAGTAATAATAGGCACAATATGTACGATTTTTGGATTAAAATGTCCAAAAACCACTAGAACATTGTTATATACACTCACCTAAAGGATTATTAGGAACACCATACTAATACTGTGTTTGACCCCCTTTCGCCTTCAGAACTGCCTTAATTCTACGTGGCATTGATTCAACAAGGTGCTGAAAGCATTCTTTAGAAATGTTGGCCCATATTGATAGGATAGCATCTTGCAGTTGATGGAGATTTGTGGGATGCACATCCAGAGCATGAAGCTCCCGTTCCACCACATCCCAAAGATGCTCTATTGGGTTGAGATCTGGTGACTGTGAGGGCCATTTTAGTACAGTGAACTCATTGTCATGTTCAAGAAACCAATTTGAAATGATTCGAGCGCATTATCCTGCTGGAAGTAGCCATCAGAGAATGGGTACATGGTGGTCATAAAGGGATGGACATGGTCAGAAACAATGCTCAGGTAGGCCGTGGCATTTAAACGATGCCCAACTGGCACTAAGGGGCCTAAAGTGTGCCAAGAAAACATCCCCCACACCATTACACCACTACACCACCACCACCAGCCTGCACAGAGGTAACAAGGCATGATGGATCCATGTTCTCATTCTGTTTACGCCAAATTCTGACTCTACCATCTGAATGTCTCAACAGAAATCGAGACTCATCAGACCAGGCAACATTTTTCCAGTCTTCAACTGTCCAATTTTGGTGAGCTCGTGCAAATTGTAGCCTCTTTTTCCTATTTGTAGTGGAGATGAGTGGTACCCGGTGGGGTCTTCTGCTGTTGTAGCCCATCCGCCTCAAGGTTGTGCGTGTTGTGGCTTCACAAATGCTTTGCTGCATACCTCGGTTGTAACGAGTGGTTATTTCAGTCAAAGTTGCTCTTCTATCAGCTTGAATCAGTGGGCCATTCTCCTCTGACCTCTAGCATCAACAAGGCATTTTCGCCCACAGGACTGCCGCATACTGGATGTTTTTCCCTTTTCACACCATTCTTTGTAAACTCTAGAAATGGTTGTGCGTGAAAATCCCAGTAACTGAGCAGATTGTGAAATACTCAGACCGGCCCGTCTGGCACCAACAACCATGCCACGCTCAAAATTGCTTAAATCACCTTTCTTTCCCATTCTGACATTCAGTTTGGAGTTCAGGAGATTGTCTTGACCAGGACCACACCCCTAAATGCATTGAAGCAACTGCCATGTGATTGGATGATTAGATAATTGCATTAATGAGAAATTGAACAGGTGTTCCTAATAATCCTTTAGGTGAGTGTATTTTGTTGACTTGGTACTTACATTATCCCAAATAAGCAATTTTAACCAGGACACAGGCCGTGTCTGTGCGTCTCCTATCAATGACATCATACCCGCGTTGCCTTCAATTTTTTTATTTTGTAGAAACCATGAAACACCAAAGACGCTTTAATATATGATGTGTTTTATTAGACAGGTGAGCAACTGTTTGGATCATTCATGGACAGAAAACTAATGATTGTTCTCTAGCTCATCACAGTTAGTCTTATTGTTTAAATCTGGTGTTCTTGATTTACCGTGAGTACCATGTTTTTACCATGGCTAATATCGATCTCTCACTGCAGTGTGAGCAAGTGTCTCAAGTAGCCGCCGAGTGAACACACAGAGTAGCATTATAACATAACTCTCAACACACTCAAATGTGTGTAATATGATAAAACAGCGCTGCTTTACCCCACATACACATGAGTGGAAGAAGCGGAAGCGCTCGTCTGTGGCAGAATAAAAGCTCCGCCCAATCAAGTCATCAAGATACACCTTTGTTTTGAATAAGCGACCTCTAGCACCGAAAAATGACATATTGTGGCTTTAACTCTAAAATCATCAGGTATATCAGTGATCTGCAACAATTTATGGAGGGTGGGCATCCACTGGCAGAAACATAAAACGGCACCTATGTATCCGAGTGAAATGGCTCCTCAAAGAAATCCAGTACTTTATTTTGTCCATCGGGAATTGATTGGATGGTTATGGTTTGCTATTGGTTGATTGGTTGTGAGTGACAGGTTGTCCCGCCCTTGCAACAGTAAACACATCATCAGAGAAGAGAAGGTATTTTGATTAAATATTATGAGAGCACATGAATTAAAAAAAAAAACAATGAAGTGAAAAACATGTAACCCGCCAGCGGGACGCCTAAGTTTACTTCACTATATTACAATTAGATCCTAATCATGACAAACTATATATCGTTGAAAAGGTCTAAAACTCCTAAATAGATATTTTCCCCTGTTTTTTTGTTACAAATTATGTAGGAACAGTAAAGAGTGCACCTCAAAAAATCTACATCATAACAGGAGTTCTGACCTCACAAAGTCAATGCACACACTTTTAATCATTGAAACTTTGGTTTACATGCTAAAGGTTCATAATAAATCATATATTCTAGTATTTGTCCATAAAAAAAATTATAAAATATTATCCTCTAAAAAGTATTATATATATATATATATAAAACATAATATATTATATATAAATATAATATTATCGCCTTTTTATATATCATATATTTGAGTAATTATCATAAATTAGGTATCATTCGAAAGCTTACGAACTCAAAATTCATCCTGTGCAAACTGTTTTGAAATTGGACATTGCGTTACCATGGAAACAGTACTCTAAATTCTTTTAGCGGGCTCTTCCCCTATTGGGCGTCGACATGTTTCATCATTTATAATAAAAACCTTTTCTAATCTTGACAAAAGGGAGTCTCAATGTTCCATATTTTGTGATAGAAGTGATTTTTGGACAGAAATTTATTAATTTGTTACAGCAGAATGCATTAAAAAAATTCCATAGAATGTGTGGCACCCGGTGGCTATTTGTGACCCTGGAGCACAAAACCAGTCATGCGTCTCACGGGTATATTTGTGGCAATATAGCCAACAATACATTGTATGGGTCAAAATTATCGATTTTTCTTTTTTAAGGGAAGTAAAGATCATGTTCCATTAAGATATTTTGTACATTTCCTACCATAAATATATGATTATTATTAGTAATATGCGTTGCTAAGGACTTGATTTAGACAAATTTAAAAGCGATTTTCTCAATATTTAGATGTTTTTTGCACCGTCAGATTCCAGATTTTCAAATAGTTGTACCTCGGCCAAATATTGTCCTAACCTAACAAACCATACATTAATGGAAAGCTATTTTTTTCAGAAATAAGCTTCAATTTCAATATTCATTTTTTTTTTTTTAAATTACCCTTATGACTGCTTTTGTGGTCCAGGGTCACATTTCTGATATTATGCTTACAAAACCTCATGGGAACTTTGATTTTATAGTAATTTTAGAGTAAGAAATATTTTGTAAAATATATATTTTATATAAAATAAACAATATTTCGTACAGTACATTTGATTTACAGTAAATTTAAACTTCCATAACTTTTTCATACTTTCATTTTTTGAATCTGCTGTGTCTTTAAAGCACGACCACACTTAGGTCCTAGTCCAAAGCATTTTTGAATTACCGCCATTTTGGATCGGATAGTGCATTTTCACGTCCATTCTCAAAAAGGCGGGGTGACTGTTAAGGGGTTAAACATTACAAAAAAAGTTAAGTACAGTTTAAATACATCAGTTTTAATAGCTCATTCTGTGTGTAGTATGAAGGAGTTCCTCAGGGTTCACTGCTGAGCCCCTGTAGAGTTCGACAACTTTACCCAGCATCCTCTTCGCGCTCAACATGGAGGAATTGACGGTGGAGGTCCGTGGCTCCAATGGAGCTTATTATAAGGTAAATACACTATTTCACTTCATTATCTATTACTTCACGCACGTATTTGCCTCTTAAGACAGCGTTGATGCTAAAAACCTTCAATAAACTATCGGAAAACGATCTGTATCATGTAGTTTTAACGCGTATGAAGTGTATGTTAGCCGTTAGCCGCTTAGCAGCAGCGCGAGGATGTTTAAATAATAAAAAAAATTGCTCCATATAATGCGAAGTTTTATTTTTTTTACCTCAACTACATATATAAAAGAAGTTTACATGAGAAGAAACTGAGTTTTAAGGGTCTGACTTTTAGTTTCACTTTGTTTATCTGCTAACTGTTATTGAACATTATTCAGTTAGGCGTTTGATTGTGAGCTATTTATATGAATATAATCATAACAATTGCTTAGATAGTATTATTTTTTTATCTAAAAGTAATTGTAATTGGTCATTGTTGTTCATCAAACCTGCTATCGGTCATGTTCGTTAGTTTTACTGATATTGTGTTGATTCCCACAACCTATAAACCCTCCAGATCCATTTATTAATGCAAGTAAAACTTATTATTTGAACGTGTAATTATGTTTCTCATATGTTTGTTTAGTCAAGCTAAACAGATTCCAGGAAGATCAAGATCATATTCATAATTTAAGGTGTGGTCAGATCATAAAAGCAGCTTGTGTTCTTCAGATGATTTAATTGTGAAATATAGAAATCTGTCTTTGTGCAGTCCTATTAAAAATGACTGTGTGTGCAATGTCATTACTTTCTACTCAAAGTATAGATTAATATGTCCCAGTTGGACAGTCTAGTTGAAGTTATTATTCCGTCTCCATCTCATCCCTCAGTCATTTTGCTCATGCTTATCTCAATGCATGTCAGCTGTCGGCTTTCCATCTGCAGCTGTCAACCAGCACCGCAGATATTTTAACACCCGTCTATTTTGAGATGCGGTTTAAGAGATACTAACTTCCATTTTGGAGTGGGTTGCCATTGAGAGGCAGTGCTGACCAGTTAGTTGATCTTGAGTAATGAAGTATCAGTTTGTTTTTATGTAATATCAATATAACTTTTTATTTGATTGATCACGCCTTATAATTGGTCCTACCTACAAAAATGCTCCTTTTTTGTAACATGTTTTATTAATCAAAATACTATTTATTAAAACAAAACGCATGTGAACGTATAACCACACTTTATATACACAAGCTCTCTGACGTACTCAAGTTATTCGTTAGACTGATTCATTAAAACAGTTTCATTCGTATGTCGGAACTACACTGGTTGTACTATATATATATATATTTTACTATATGTGACCCTGGACCACAAAACCAGTCATAAGGGTCCATTTTTTAAAATTGATATTTATACATGAATAAATGAGCTGATGTGTGGTTTGTTAGGATAGGACAATATTTGAAAATCTGGAATCTCAGGGTGTAAATATTGAGAAAATCTCCTTTAAAGTTGTCCAAATGAAGTCCTTAACATTAAGTAATTAGTATATTACTACTACTAATACATTTCTGATACAAAATATCTTCATGGAACATGATCTTAATATCCTAATGATTTTTGGCATAAAAGAAAAATTGATAATTTCGACCCATACAATGTATTTTTGGCTATTGCCACACATATACCTGTGAGACGCAGGACTCCAGGGTCATATATATATATACAGCTCTGGAAAAAATGAAGAGACCACTTAACATTGAGAAATCAATTATAAGTGGTCTCTTAATTTTTTCCAGAGCTGTATATATATGTTTATTGTGTGACTCTAACTGGAAAACACAATTAGAAAGTATTTTATTTATTCAAGTCTTTTAAAGTGTTTGTATTTATATATTAGTTTGTTGTTCTTGCATTTATTCTGTGGTGCTTATTCTTTTGATCTCAACTGCTATTTTAGTATTATTTATTTATTAATTTAGTTTTTATTGATGTTTTAAACTTTTGTTTTGTTTTAGTATTTTTTGTTTTTATTATTATATTTAAATATATATTTCTATTTAGCCTTAATTTTGTTATTTTAGTTTTAGTAATTTTCATACTTAAACTTAAGCTTATTTCCGTCAGTTGCCAAGGCATAATTTTTCATTTCCATTTAAGTTTGTCATCTAATGTTTATTCATTTTATTTCAGCGCTATTTCAGTTACAAAAAGCTATTTTAATATTTTTAGTTAACCATAATAATACTGAGTGCAATAGGATATTCAAACATGGCTTGACAAAGTTTTATAAGATATATATATATATGTATATGTGTGTGTGTGTGTATGTGTTTTAGTATATTTCCAGGTACTAATTTTAGTTAATTAATTTTTGTTTAGTTTAAGTTTTTTGTCTAATGTTTATATTTGAACAGCTTTATTTCACTTAAAAAAAAATGTATTTAATAATTCTAATAGTTAACGATAATAACCACAAACTTTCACGACTTGTGTAGTAGCATTAGTGGATTTCTATTTATAAATATATTTACTTGTTTACATTTATTTTAATGGATAATAAATCTTATTATTCCAGGGCTTTGTCAAAGATGTTCACGACGACTCTCTCTCCATTTCGTTTGAAAACAAGTGAGTAGAAGCTAATAGTTCACAATGATGAAAATATTGGCAGATGAGCATCATAATATGAAAATTATTTTCTCAGCTGGCAACCTGAAAGACAAGTCCCCTTCAGTGACGTGCGGTTACCACCTCCTGCTGATGGCAAAAAGGAAATCATTGAAGGAGAAGACGTAGAGGTGAGGAAATCTGTTTATTATTAGTGTTGTGCTGTATTTGATAGCGAGAAGCACCACAAAACTCTTAACAAGCGGCTTCTGCTGTTGCAGATTTTCTCCAGAGCAAACGAGCAGGAGCCCTGTGGCTGGTGGCTGGCTAAAGTGCGCATGATGAAAGGAGATGTGAGTATGACACTCGTCACGCTCGCTCAGTTAACTTTCAGTTTCTTCTGAAGATCTCTGAGTTCACTTTCACTTTTGTTTCCTGCAGTTCTACGTGATCGAGTACGCCGCATGTGATGCAACCTACAACGAAATAGTAACGTTTGAACGTCTCCGCCCAGTCAACCGCAATAAAGCTGTGACAAAGAGCACATTCTTCAAGTGTACTGTTCCTGTCCCAGATGATCTCAGTGCAGCGTGAGTACTGGCCTCAACATGACTACCATTACTGTTATTATAATGTGTAACACACCAACACTCTGTAGTGACTGAAAATGTTACACAAATCATGAGGTGCATCCAGGGATGAAAGTGTAAAAAAAAAATGACTGTAAATAAATCCATATTTAGGCACAATTTTTGTCTAAATGATTTAATCATAAATTGTAAAAAGAAGCTTTTTGTAGATATGAGTTTATATCTCGTAACTCTGATTTTTTCCTCAGAATTGTGAGTTTATATCTCGTAACTCTGATTTTTTTCTCAGAATTGTGAGTTTATATCTCGTAACTCTGATTTTTTCCTCAGAATTGTGAGTTTATATCTCGTAACTCAGATTTTTTCCTCAGAATTGTGAGTTTATATCTCGTAACTCTGATTTTTTTTCTCAGAATTGTGAGTTTATATCTCGTAACTCTGATTTTTTCCTCAGAATTGTGAGTTTATATCTCGTAACTCTGATTTTTTTTCTCAGAATTGTGAGTTTATATCTCGTAACTCAGATTTTTCCCTCAGAATTATGAGTTTATATCTTGTACTTCTGATTTTTTCCTCAGAATTGTGAGTTTATATCTCGTAACTCTGATTTTTTCCTCAGAATTGTGAGTTTATATCTCGTAACTCTGATTTTTTTCTCAGAATTGTGAGTTTATATCTCGTAACTCAGATTTTTCCCTCAGAATTATGAGTTTATATCTCGTACTTCTGATTTTTTCCTCAGAATTGTGAGTTTATATCTCGTAACTCTGATTTTTTTCTCAGAATTGTGAGTTTATATCTCGTAACTCTGATTTTTTTTCTCAGAATTGTGAGTTTATATCTCGTAACTCAGATTTTTTCCTCAGAATTGTGAGTTTATATCTCGTAACTCTGATTTTTTTTCTCAGAATTGTGAGTTTATATCTCGTAACTCTGATTTTTTCCTCAGAATTGTGAGTTTATATCTCGTAACTCTGATTTTTTTTCTCAGAATTGTGAGTTTATATCTCGTAACTCAGATTTTTCCCTCAGAATTATGAGTTTATATCTCGTACTTCTGATTTTTTCCTCAGAATTGTGAGTTTATATCTCGTAACTCTGATTTTTTCCTCAGAATTGTGAGTTTATATCTCGTAACTCTGATTTTTTTCTCAGAATTGTGAGTTTATATCTCGTAACTCAGATTTTTCCCTCAGAATTATGAGTTTATATCTCGTACTTCTGATTTTTTCCTCAGAATTGTGAGTTTATATCTCGTAACTCTGATTTTTTCCTCAGAATTGTGAGTTTATATCTCATAACACTGATTTTTTTCCTCAGAATTGTGAGTTTATATCTCGTACTTCTGATTTTTTTCTCAGAATTGTGAGTTTATATCTCGTAACTCTGATTTTTTTTCTCAGAATTGTGAGTTTATATCTCGTAACTCTGATTTTTTCCCTCAGAATTATGAGTTTATATCTCGTACTTCTGATTTTTTCCTCAGAATTGTGAGTTTATATCTCGTAACTCTGATTTTTTCCTCAGAATTGTGAGTTTATATCTCGTAACTCTGATTTTTTCCCTCAGAATTATGAGTTTATATCTCGTACTTCTGATTTTTTCCTCAGAATTGTGAGTTTATATCTCGTAACTCTGATTTTTTCCTCAGAATTGTGAGTTTATATCTCGTAACTCTGATTTTTTTCTCAGAATTGTGAGTTTATATCTCGTAACTCAGATTTTTTTCTCAGAATTGTGAGTTTATATCTCGTAACTCAGATTTTTTTCTCAGAATTGTGAGTTTATATCTCGTAACTCTGATTTTTTCCTCAGAATTGTGAGTTTATATCTCGTAACTCTGATTTTTTCCTCAGAATTATGAGTTTATATCTCGTACTTCTGATTTTTTCCTCAGAATTGTGAGTTTATATCTCGTAACTCTGATTTTTTTCTCAGAATTGTGAGTTTATATCTCGTAACTCTGATTTTTTTTCTCAGAATTGTGAGTTTATATCTCGTAACTCAGATTTTTTCCTCAGAATTGTGAGTTTATATCTCGTAACTCTGATTTTTTTTCTCAGAATTGTGAGTTTATATCTCGTAACTCTGATTTTTTCCTCAGAATTGTGAGTTTATATCTCGTAACTCTGATTTTTTTTCTCAGAATTGTGAGTTTATATCTCGTAACTCAGATTTTTCCCTCAGAATTATGAGTTTATATCTCGTACTTCTGATTTTTTCCTCAGAATTGTGAGTTTATATCTCGTAACTCTGATTTTTTCCTCAGAATTGTGAGTTTATATCTCGTAACTCTGATTTTTTTCTCAGAATTGTGAGTTTATATCTCGTAACTCAGATTTTTCCCTCAGAATTATGAGTTTATATCTCGTACTTCTGATTTTTTCCTCAGAATTGTGAGTTTATATCTCGTAACTCTGATTTTTTCCTCAGAATTGTGAGTTTATATCTCATAACACTGATTTTTTTCCTCAGAATTGTGAGTTTATATCTCGTACTTCTGATTTTTTTCTCAGAATTGTGAGTTTATATCTCGTAACTCTGATTTTTTTTCTCAGAATTGTGAGTTTATATCTCGTAACTCTGATTTTTTCCCTCAGAATTATGAGTTTATATCTCGTACTTCTGATTTTTTCCTCAGAATTGTGAGTTTATATCTCGTAACTCTGATTTTTTCCTCAGAATTGTGAGTTTATATCTCGTAACTCTGATTTTTTCCCTCAGAATTATGAGTTTATATCTCGTACTTCTGATTTTTTCCTCAGAATTGTGAGTTTATATCTCGTAACTCTGATTTTTTCCTCAGAATTGTGAGTTTATATCTCATAACACTGATTTTTTTTCTCAGAATTGTGAGTTTATATCTCGTAACTCTGATTTTTTCCTCAGAATTGTGAGTTTATATCTCGTAACTCTGATTTTTTCCTCAGAATTGTGAGTTTATATCTCGTAACTCTGATTTTTTCCTCAGAATTGTGAGTTTATATCTCGTAACTCTGATTTTTTCCTCAGAATTGTGAGTTTATATCTCGTAACTCTGATTTTTTCCTCAGAATTGTGAGTTTATATCTCGTAACTATTTTTTTTTCTCAGAATTTTGCAATTTTTAGCAAATATGACTTCATAGAATTATGCGATTTCAAGTTTAAAGTCAGAATTGCAAGTTATAAAGTACCAATTGCGGGGGAAAAAAAAGTCCATTTTGATGCATTTCAGCAATAATAATTTTAAAAAATATTATGAAGTCTTCTATTTCTTTAAGCAGAATACATTTTTCTTTTGATTTTTCTGTGCTGTGCTGATGTTAAAACTAATTTCCTCATTGCTTATGTTAGATGTGAGAGCGAACATGCCCACAAGGATTTCAAAAAGGCGGTTGGAGCCATTCGGATTGTTTACAGCCCGGAGCAAAATGAACTGGTTGTACTGGTGAGTCTGTTAACCTTGGCACTTCTGTAAGTAGGTTTGATTATGACACAAGCTTAATCCACGTTCTCTGAACACCACTAGTCCATGACTGAAGCCACCGTCAAGCGCGTCTCCTTGCTGAGTGACATGCATTTACGGAGCATCCGCACAAAACTCATGCTCATGTCCAGGAACGAGGAGGCCACGAAACATCTTGAGGTACATGAGCTCTCGTGTCAACTGCCACAATCTATTTTTCTTGATGATTAATGTGGGGCTTTTCACACCGCACTTAACCCTGTTTAAAATGTGTGTTCATGTAGAGTACAAAGCAGTTGGTCTCAGCATTTCAAGAGGAGTTCACTGTGAGAGAGGACCTCATAGGTCTCGCCATCGGAAGCCACGGCAGTAACATTCAGCAAGCCAGAAAGGTGCCGGGAGTGACTGCCATCGAACTGGACGAGGAGACTCGAACCTTCAAGATTTACGGAGAGGTGCGTCCGCTTTCTGCCCATGGTGTCGTTTAATCAAACCGCTTCCTTGTAATGGATACAATGCATTTTTAAATGTTTCTTTACAGAGTGTAGAGGCAGTTCAGAAAGCAAGAAATTATCTAGAGTTTCTGGAAGATTCGGTGCAGATTCCTCGCAATCTTGTTGGTATGTATGTTTTTCTTTTAGAAACAGTTTGCATAAAGTCATTGTAAAATATTTAAAGTGCAATTTTAGTATACTATTTAGTATTTATTTATACATTGAATTAGGTTCACAAAGTTTCTTGGGGGCTTCAATAGTTTAACAAAACACACGTTTTGTGAGTGAAGTCACTCAGTTGTAGTACTTTTTTTTTTTTTTTTTTTTTTTTTTTTTTATGTCAGTTGTGTGTTGGCATCATTTTCATACAAATTTTCCATTTATAGGGAAGGTTATTGGAAAAAATGGCAAGGTTATCCAGGAGATTGTCGATAAATCCGGTGTGGTGAGAGTGCGCATCGAAGGCGACAATGACAACAAACTCCCCCGACAGGAAGTAAGACACCTGAGAGTAGCACAAAAAAGCTAGCCAGATGAATGTATACACACACTATAATGCATTTTTATTTATTTTTTTAAATAGGGAATGGTGCCATTTACATTTGTTGGAACGAAGGAGAGTATCAGCAATGTGCAGGTCCTACTGGAATACCATATTGCTTACCTAAACGTGAGTATTAGAGATAAATGCAGCAGGCGTGGTGACGAAAGGCCGGTGATGTTTGAGGAACTCAAGTGCTTGTTTGTGTTGCGCAGGAGGTGGAACAGCTGCGACTGGAGCGGCTGCAGATTGACGAGCAGCTGCGTCAGATCGGGATGGGTTACAGGCCTGTCCCAAACCGACCCGGCGATAAGGACAAAGGCTACGCCACTGAAGAGAGCACATCCAACACCACCATCCATGTCAATCGCTCTTATGCCGGCAGGGGCCGCGGCCGCCGGGGTCCTGGATACACGTCTGGCTACGGTAGGGCTTTTGTTTAAAGAGTAGACAAAGCACGCTACAGTTTTTAGAGATAAACCCACCCTTACAATAACTGTTCTGTTAACCCTCTGACAATCAGACTGTCTGTGGGCGGGAAACAAAAACACAGAAGTACAACCTGTAGTTTTCACAAAAGCTCTGGAGCTGTCCATCTGCTGCACTTTTGCAGACAAATACATGTGAATTTCTCGGGCCAGATAACATGGAGAAAAAGTGAACATTGTTAATTTTCATGCAACAAAAAAAAGCAGGTTGAAAATCTGCAAAGTTACACGTTCACATTTCTCATGACTTTCAGGCACTAACTCCGAGCACTCGTATGCCTCTGAGACGGACTCTGAACGCAAGGAAGAGCTGAGCGACTGGTCCCTGGCAGGAGAGGAGCCTGAGCGCAACCCCAGACAGCAGAGAGACAGCAGGAGGAGACCGGGAGAGGGCCGGGGCAGAGGACGTGGAGGACCTGGCGGCAGAGGCCGTGGCTCAGGGCGAGGGGCGTCCAACTCCATTAGCTCAGGTACACTGGATTCCTTACACACTTAAGCTGTAATACAATTTTATTCAAATGCACACGTTTTAGGGCCCTATGAAATCCATTTGACTTTTTCCCAAATTCTGTTTTTGTGGATTCCATTTGAATGGTTTATTGAAATGCCTAATAATTTAATTTTATAAAACTTAAATAATTTACTAAAGTCACCGTTATATATAAATGCGCTGTTTTCATTGACACACACACACACACACACACACACACACACACACACACACACACGTCACTCGCATACAGAGCAGAGATCGCTCTGCGCAGTCAGGAGCATAGAAACATATCAACGCCGCTCCGCGACTTTTAGCAATAAAATAGCTAAGCTACTGGATCACTACATTATATTTATCAGCAACGATGGGGTTACATCGCTAGTAATAAACGCACATCTTCATTGTTAAGAGAGACGCTGAACAGACACGAATCTCTCTCTCTCTTACTCTCTCTCTTTCTGTCTCTCGATAATTAATTCAAATAAATGCTATAATTCATTGATTCAAATAAATGTAATCTTACGCACTACCTTATCTCTGTGTCTGATTCAGAGCGGGCAGAATGCTGGATCTAACGAGCCGTAACTGACGAAAATAACCATAAATTTTACCCTTCCGGTCAAATATTGCGCTGCAAACATCAATAACAGCTTATCAGTGTTTTGGCAGTTGTTAAGTGGTCTGACCGCTCCCTTTTTGGTGCTAAATCATCATCGGAGGCTGACATGCTGCTCACAGGTGTTATTTGTTGTTGTGAGCGCTAGGGCACATAAATGAAACCATGTAAAAATGTATACCGGTGTTATCGTGGACGGTATGATATGGCACACCCCTAGTTTTAAACAGAGATCACGATTCTCCCACAATTCTGAACAACTAAACAAAATGACCTAATTTATTAGAAGTTCTGACAAAATGTTAATTGCTGCAGTCTGTTTAAAATGTTTAATTAATCTGAATAATATTTTTTTTTAAATCATGAATGATTCAATGACTCACTCTTAATACTTGTTTCATTACATATTATTACAATAAAATAAAAATAGTTTCTTTAAAAAATATATTTAATATTATTTAAAAAATATGTTATATCTAGTATTAGGTTGCATCTGTATTTTAAAATCAAATAAAAAAAACTATTAATTAATTTGAAAGTTTTTTTGTTTTTTTGCTCTGAAAAAAAAAAGGTTATTTATTTTTGTCTTTTTTTTTTTTGTGAAGATTTTTGTATTTGTCTTTTCATTTCAGTCCTGAACGATCCAGATGGAAACCCATACAGTCTGTTGGACAACACTGAGACTGATCAGACAGCAGACACAGATGCCAGTGACTCGCAGATGAACACCAGCCGCCGCAGACGCTCCCGTCGCCGCCGCACAGATGAAGACACCACAGTTATGGACGGCATGAGTGAGTCCGACAACACCTCCCTCAGCGAGAACGGCCTCGGTAAGGACAGCCTCAGGATTTACTGCATCCATTTCATTTATTGATTAGAGCTGTGGAATATGATCATTTTTAGGATGCTGAAGTGAACGATTCTGCATTAATGCATTAAAACCAGTGTTAATTTTGACAGCAAATTTTGATTGTTTTAATCATAGTCTTTTGACTAAAATGCCATTGTCATATTTTAGTCACCTGATTTGTTTTTAGTTTTAGTCAACTAAAATCTAATGAGTTTAGTTAAGTTGTAATGCATTAATCGAGCATTTAAGCATTACATAACCGACTGTTACTTGAATACATGTCAAAACTGACATTTCTGACAACTTTGTTTTTGACCGCAAAAATACACGAAAGAGAGCTCAGTTCACTTTTTTTCTTAAACATCTATATAGTTTATAATGTTGTATTTCTGTTTTAGTTAGTATATCAGGTTAAGCTAAAGCTTCAAATAAGTAAATTTTTTTATTTCAGTTAACATTTATTTAATTTCAAGTAATGAATATTTTTTAATGGTTTTAGTTAACTATTATAACTCTGATACTTGAATAATATGTGTCAAACACTGTTCTTAGTCTTTCCTCCTGACTATGACTTAAATGGGAATGAAATTAAATAGTTTATTGTGTAACCAAAAACGTATAAATGCGTGACTTTTAATTATAAACGAGCTCGAAATACACATTGACTCTTATTTTGAAATGTCTTTACTATTGCAGCTGCTCAAGTTCAGATGAGGGAGATAAAATATGCATTGTTACAACCGTCTAAAACGTATTACTATATAAACATCGTAAAGGAAACATTGTCATTATTCCTCAGCATTAGTTCAACAGTTACCTGGCATAAATGTGTGTTATTCATTGATTGAGCCGCTCTGAAGCGTTGTTTTGTGAGCCTGTAGAAGCTCAACAGCGCTGTGTTTTCCCGCCGTTAGATCCGCACGTTACAGTACATGTGTGCATGTGTTACACAGGACATCAGTTCTGACGGGATCTCTTCCCTCCCTAACATTTGCGTCTCGTTTTTAATTGTTGATGAAAATGACAGTAGATTTTCCTCATAGTTTTTGTCATCCAACACTAGTTTTTATTTAGTTATCGTCTCCTTTTCGTGAAATAAGGTCGTGATAACAAATTAAATTAAATGTGAGGGCGTTTTCACACTGGCACTTTAGTTCGAAACGGGGCACGGTTCACATGAATTGGTAATGTGAAAGCTGTCATGTGGACTCGGGTGAGCTGAGCTCAGGGTACCGAACCCGAGACTGCCTGAAGGTGGTGATCTGAGTTCGGTTGTGCAACTTGAGCTCGAACTGTGTCGCGATTCACATGAATGTGAAAGCAACACGGACTCGGGTACGCAAGAAAAGTAACCTGCGCATGCGCTTTATCAGATGACGATGTATTTAGTTCAATAAAACACATGCAAGGAATGATAGTGTTGATGATTTACCTTGGATACGAGTGAGAGTGAGCCTGCAGTGTATTCGTGCATAGCACCGGCGGGAACAAACGCGAAAAACGCCCTGAGACTAAAACAGGCATTTTTGCCTCATATCATATGGACTTATCTAACTCTGGGGGATACGGTGAATAAGCTAAAGTCCCAAAAAGTCGACGTGTTCCTTTAATATCAGTTACAGCACGAAATAAACATGAATTAACGTCTGACTCTGAAGGTATGTTAAAAGATGAAAATCGAAATTGAAGACTGAAATCCTTATCACATGTAATCGCTCAGCGTTTCAACCGCGAAAAGACGTCAGTAAAACAGCTTGTGAACAATGCCATGTAACGTCACATTTACCTCAGAAAAACCATGTTCAGTGACCATAAACTCATTAGTCAGCTACAAAGAATAACTCTAGAGATCAGCATTTTGATAAATATATGCACCACATTACATAGGCTATTCATTATCATTTTTAATGTTCTTCAATATTAATGCATGTTTGAATAAATCTGTCAAGTTTTTATGATTGCCACCATATAAATGTTTATTTGAAAAAACAAATTGGAGTAGAAATATGATTATATAATGTAAAGTTAGTAATATAACTTCATTATTATAAAAACACCCTTGAGTGTAATGTTTGTATTTAAATCAGTTAATTTTAACCTTCAATATTATAGCAATGTACCAACTGACTACCATGTATAGTTTACAGCAGTAAAGATTTTTTTTCCTCAAGAAAATTTGCCATGTACTGTATCTGATATCCACAATAATCGATATCAAATCGAAATCATAAGAGTCGTGAAATTTGTGCCAGCCCTAATAAATAAAATAAAAAAAAACCCAAAAAGATATATATATATATAATACAATTAATGCACAACATTTTTTGCCAAATATAATTGGTTGCCAAATAAAATGATTAGAGATTTTTAGGTTTTTATGGAATTTTGTTGGAATTAATAACACGGAGACAAATTCCACAAGCTGCAAACTGCTCAAATGGCTTTTTATACAACTGCTACAGTATTTAAGGTCAGGTTTTGCACCGATCTTTTGTAGATGATGCTGAAGCTAAACCACAGCGGCGCAATCGTAGCCGTCGCCGCCGTTTCCGCCCTCCTGAGGAGAGGCAGCCAGGTAACGGTGTGAATTAACACTGGGTTTGTGTTCAAGCGGGTGCTAAACTAAACTGCATGGCATTGATCGCCAGGCCTTTCAACTGAACCACAGCCCACATGATCAACATGCCACATCACAACAATAGGTTTATTAATACAGACATTTGTGTGAAATAACATCCAAAAATGATCTAGAACTTTTGAATCCATTGGTTACACGATTGCAAATAATACGATTGCATTAGTTTATAAAGCTGTAGGTATTAATTTGCTTGGTTGATGTAAATCCATGTAGGTCTTTTACCTTCTCAACCTGGAAGATTCAGCCAAAAAGGAGATTGTCCTTTTTCATACAGTGAAAGTGAATCTTCCTCTCCACCACAGCTCTCCAATCTCTACTTGCCACATGACACATCGGATCAGGTTTAACATCCAAGTTTAAGGTTTCTTGAAACTCGCATCCAATTGGAAGGGCAAATGAGTCAAGAGCTCTGGCAGAGGAACATTTCCAGTACTAAACGTTTGGCCTGTTTTACCCTCATTCAAGAATAATAAAGATCCTTTGCGAATGAAATCTTTGACATCTCTTGCAGTGACTGTGGCTGACTACATATCACGAGCTGAATCTCAAAGCAGACAGAGGAACCCAAGAGACCTGAGGAAGAACAAAAAGGAGATGGTGACTAGATTGCTTCTTTCATATCTCTGTGATTTTAAATCTGTGAGAACAGGGATGAACAATATTTATGTTTAATCATAAGTAATGGCATTTAATCATATTATTAATGAGTATAATTAATAATTTATTATTTTAATATAATTTTATTTTTAATTTGGATATTGTATGATATTGGAAATTTGTTTCTGCTTATTTTAAGGGATTTTAAAGGTGCACTATGTAACTTTTTTCAGTAAAATATCCAAAAACCACTAGGCCAGTGTTATATATTTTGTTCAGTTGAGTACTTACAATATCCCAAATGTTTCCAACTATTTGTAAATCGTGAGAAAATTGCTATTTTAACCAAGGAACCGGGACGTGTGAGGGAGTCGCCTGTGAATTGCGTCATATCTGCGTTACCCTCTGTTTCCGGTTTTATTCTGCAGAAACGCTTTACTCTGACTGCAGTGTGCAACAAGTGTCATAGCAGCCGCCGAGCGAACGCACAGAGTAACGTCATAACATCATTTTCAACACACTCAAATGTCTCTAATATGATAAACAGAGCTGCGTTACCTCATACTCATGACCGGAAAAGCGGAAGTGGCGCCGGCGACTGTGGCATAATAAAAGTCGCGCTGCTCGCGAGGCGTGTGTTGCATTCATCTTATTAACAATCGCTCCAGCGGCCTTGCTCAGCTCCCACAACACTCGGTCCTGCTCTGCTTCATACTACAGTAACGTTAATAATCGCATCCATGAACATGATTTCTGCCCGAGTCCTATCCCGATTCTTCTCCACTGGCTGTGAGGTGAAGACCACATGTCCCAAGATTCTGCGCTCAAACTTGGCGTCATCAAACTACGCCTTTGTTTTGAATGGGCGACCTCTAGTGGATGGAAAAGTTACATAGTGCACCTTTAAGTGATACATCATTACAGCTTAACTGCTATTTTACTATTCATGTGTTTTTTTTGTCTATAGCAGGTTTCAAAAGGAATATTTATGCATTTTTCATGCAGTATATTATCATGTGATCAGGGTTATTATTATCTAACACTAAAAATAAACAACATTTTCATAACTTGAAATAAAAATATTAAATATTAAAAACTTAAATTAATTTTATTTCATTTATTCAAAATTAATTTTCTCATTTTCATTTAGTTTAATTTGATGTACTAAAATGACTAAAACTTCTATAATAATTATAAATTGTATTCGTTTAAGAAAAAAATAATAAAATGACTAAAAAATACTAAATAATAAATTTTTTTTTAGAAAAAAATCACTTATAAAGTAATAAATAAAACGACTAATAAAAATGACAAAACAAAAAAAATTACCAAATCTTCAACTAAAATGAATAATATAAAAATAAAAACAATTCAAAATATTACAAAAAGCTATAATAATATCTAAATTATACTAAAATAATGATGCCTGAATGAACTTTTAGCATATACCAAAAAAAAAAAATTGATTTATAATATTGCTCATATTTCAGTTATCTGCAATAATGTGGCCTAAAATGTTGTGCATTTCTAATCTAAGCCTATATTTACAGGTTTCCCTCAGTCATGGAAAACCTGTAAATATTTCCAGGCTTGGGAAAGTCGTGAAAAATTTTATAAAACCCATAGACGTTCCCATGATGCTTCCTGGTTACTGCACTTTAAAGTAAACCCTTGTTGGCCAATCACCATAAACAGCTAAAAGAGTGGAGGTAACTCATTGGTGGAGGTGCTGTATTTGGATTAAATGTGTTTCCCGTCCTCCACAGGCTCAAGTGGAGTTCATATCGGAGCACGGCCCCGCCGACGCCGTGAGCAACGGCCCCACCAAAGCAGACGATCAGAGCAAGACGACCGACGCCACGCCAGCAGTCGTCAACGGAGTCTCCTAATCAGTTCGCTCTCTTTCTTCAAACTCATAACCTTTACAGTTTTACAATAGTGCTTGTACAAGCTTGCCAAAGATAGATGTACGGACTTCCACATTCTCGATTGCACTTTTCAGTTCCTTCACTCTGGAACAGATAATTACAATGAGAAAAAAAACTAAAATTATGAGATGACAAAAAAACAAAACCTTAAGTCACACTTATGTTCCTGATCAGATGTTGTGCCTTCAGAGCGTAGTTTCAACATGATGTTGGCTGGCTATAGAGAAACGAACAGAATACAAGACTCCCAGACATCCTTAGCTGCTTTTTGTTACGTTTTAATATGCAACCACTTCTTCACGAGGGGTTATGGGAAAAAAAAGGATGTTTTGCACTGAATAGTCATTTCTTGACCTTTAGAATAATGTTAGTCTGGAAACTGGTCTGCTAACTCTGTCCATTTTAAATGCTGTATGTAAAATACTTCCTGAACGATTGAATTTGGGTTTCATCTTTTGCCTGTTGGGTCGTGACGGTGGCAACCGAGACTGTTTCGCTAAAGGAGCCTTTTTTTGGTTTATTTATTTTAAAATGTACAGTATTTAAAATTAACTAGGCAGTTGTTTTTAACACTAAGCTGTCAGAACTTCTTAGCACGCCGATTGCAAATTTGGACTACTGAAAGATCAATTTCCAGATGTTCTGTTCTGTAAACTACGTTCGTTAGTCTTTATGGGTTTTTTTTAAAGATCATTCTGGTTGTTTGATGTGCAATATGTTTTGTATGCAGGTAGTTCATAAATAAACATTTGATCTTCCAGCCAGCCTTTCAGAGTTGGTGTATCCGTTGTTTCAGTCTTTGGCTCCTGAAGATTTCAACTTCCTTTGTGTTAAGGTGCGGTAGTTTTCCGTGAGGGCAAACGCTTTTACCACGCAGATTTAGCAGCGGGTTCAAGCCGGTTACACTTATTCACCACCTTGATCAACAGAAAGCTGTTGACAACAGACAACGGACCTTTTTTGTCTGCAAAAACTGATTCTGATTCCACTTGGCTTTTCTTTTTCTTAGCAATTGTGACCCTGGAGCAATAAACCAGTCATAATTTTTTTTTTTTATGCCAAAAATCATTAGGATATTAAGATCATGTTCCATGAAGATGGTTTGTAAATTTCCTACCGTAAATATATCAGAAATGTATTATTAGTAGTAATATGTGTTGCTAAGGACTTCATTTGGATAACTTTAAAGGAGATTTTCTTAATATTTAGTTGTTTTTTTGCACCCTCAGATTCCAGATTTTCAAATATTGTCCTATCCTAACACACCACACATCAGTGGAAAGCTCATTTATTCAGCGTTCAGATGATGTATAAATCTCAATTTCAAAAAATTGACCCTTGTGACTGGTTTTGTGGTCCAGGGTCACAATTCAATTGATGATTCTTCCATTATTGGTGAGGACCCACACCCCATAATAATCCTAATTATATTTAAAATATATATTTTTTTATCACTCAATACATTTACCTGCAATTGCTTTGTTCTGAATGTGTATATGTATTTACACAGATTCATTCAAATTGATAACTCGTCTTTTTGACTGATTCATGTAAAAGAACCGGTTCATAGGAGTCATTGGCTCATGAATAGTAATAATACATTTTATTTATAATGCGCTTTTCCAAAACCCAAAGCGCTACAAATAAAAACAAATAAAATACAAAAATAATACAAAAGTACAAAGTAATTATAAAATCAGTACAGTACAACACAATAGAATACTATAGAATAAAGATGAGTTAACAGCTTCTTGAAACTGGCTAATGTGTGAGCATCTCTAACAGTGAGAGGAAGTGCAGTCCATAATCGGAGTGCAGCGACGGAGAACGCTCTCTCCCCCATAGATCTTCATCTGCTGAAGAGTAAGAGAATCAGCTGACCGAAGGGGCTATTCCATGCATAACTTTGTAAGTTAGTGAGAGAGTTTAAGAAACAATACACGACTGAACAGGAAGCCAATGCCAACTATAAAGCACGCCTGTGATGTGTTGATGTGATTAAGTATATGGAAGAACACGTGCTGTTGAATTCTGGATATACCGCAGCCGTTTGATTGATTTAGCAGGTAACCCAACAAATGGTGTTACAATAGCCAATCCTGGAAGTTAGAAATGCATGAATAAGCCTTTCAGCATCAGGCGGAGTGAGGAAAGGCCTAAATCTTGCAATGTTTCTAAGATGATAGAATGCAGACACTTAATATGTGAGTCTAGTGTCAGATGAGTGTCAAAAACACACCAAGATTACGAGCACCAAGAAATACGACACTATCATCGACAATCAAGTTAAAGTTGCTACCTTTATGAATAGCCGCTGGTGTGCCAATAAGTAGAACCTCTGTCTTAGAACAATTCAGTTTAAAAAAATTAAGGTGCATCCATGTTTTTATTTCCTGCACACACTCTGAGAGGACTGTAGAGGTGACAGTAGGATCAAACTTAGAGCTGATGTAAATTTCAGTATCACTGGCATAAAAGTGATACCCCAAGCCATATTTCCCTAATGATTTGCCCCAAAGGAAAATGCTAAATAATATGGGACCCAGGACAGATCCCTAAGGAACACCATGGCAGACCGGTCCAATTTGAGAACTTGTTTCCCAAGATAACAAACTGAGAATGATCAGTGAGGTAAGATTTAAACCAATTAGGCACAGTAGCAGTGATACCAAGCCATCTCTCCAGCCTATTTAGCAGGATATAATGGCACACTGTGTCAAAACTGCAGTGAGAGCTAATAAGACCAACATAGGCTGCTGAGACAAGCAGGTCATTCATAACTCGAACCAGGGCTGTCTCTGTACAGACTGAAAAGGTTTGAAAAGCTTGTTGGAAGACAAGTGTGAGTGGAGTTGTGCCATAACCATACGTTCCAAAACCTTAGCAAGAAACGGTAGATTTGAGATGATAGATCAGACTTGTCACATCCAGGCTTTTTAAGGACGGGTGTAATAGCTGCAACTTTAAGGGCTTTTGGAACAATACCAGTAGTAAGGGAGGTGTTCAAAATGAGGGGACTAATTGAAGAGAGACAACCCTTAAAGGTGCACTATGTAACTTTTTTCAGTAAAATATCCAAAAACCACTAGGCCAGTGTTATATATTTTGTTCAGTTGAGTACTTACAATATCCCAAATTTTTCCAACTATTTGTAAATCGTGAGAAAATTGCTATTTTAACCAAGGAACCGGGACGTGTGAGGGAGTCGCCTGTCAATGGCGTCATATCTGCGTTACCCTCGGTTTCGGGTTTTATTTAGCAGAAACGCTTTACTCTTACTGCAGTGTGCAACAAGTGTCATAGCAGCCGCCGAGCGAACGCACAGAGTAACGTCATAACATCATTTTCAACTCACTCAAATGTATCTAATATGATAAACAAAGCTGCGTTACCTCATACTCATGACTGGAAAAGTGGAAATGGCGCCGGCGACTGTGGCATAATAAAAGTAGCGCTGCTCGCGAGGCGTGTGTTGCGTTCATCTTATTAACAATCGCTCCAGCGGCCTTGCTCAGCTCCCACAACACTCGGTCCTGCTCTGCTTCATACTACAGTAACGTTAATAATCGCATCCATGAACATGATTTCTGCCCGAGTCCTATCCCGATTCTTTTCCACCGGCTGTGTGGTGAAGACCACATGTCCCAAGATTCTGCGCTCAAACTAGGCGTCATCAAACTGCGCCTTTGTTTTGAATAGGCGACCTCTAGCGGACGGAAAAGTTACATAGTGCACCTTTAAGAACAGATGTTGGGATTGGGTCGAGAGTACATGTAGTTGTATTCATTGCCATCACTAATTTCAAAATACAATCAATAGTGACTATGTTAAAGCTGGAGAATGCAGTTTCAGGAAAACTAATTGGATAGGTCTCAGGAACTGCAGAGCAGGGGGCCGGCTTATAGATGTTTTCCATACAGTGTTACACTCCTGCACAGAGGAACAAATTGGTGCAAGAATACTGTTGATCGTCTTAAAATCTTGTTGGGGTTTGCAGCACCATCTCTAATGATAGACGAGTAGTACTGTGCTCTTGCTGCTTTGAGTGCTTCAGCATATTGACTCACATGTTCATCGTACATGAGTTTATGATCAGTTAAGCATGACTTACTAGCATTCAAGCTGCCTACTTTTCACCTTAGGAGCCCTGAGCTCAGTAGTGTACCAAGGAGATGA
Source organism: Rhinogobio ventralis (assembly GCA_039654625.1). Lineage (NCBI taxonomy): Eukaryota > Metazoa > Chordata > Actinopteri > Cypriniformes > Gobionidae > Rhinogobio > Rhinogobio ventralis. Next base: position 25,829,821 of record CM077217.1, on the reverse strand, counting down.
TTTTAATAAATGAAACATGTTTTTTCCTAGGGGCTAACATGTCCAAAGCAGATGACAAGATAGATAGAATTATATTGATCAACAGTTTCAACTGTAGAGTGCTCTGAGATCAGACACGAGAGATTCTTGACATTTCTAAACTATAATGACCCTTCATTGAGCACATCTAAAAAATGGAACATTTAAATTAAAAGTGAGAAGCTTATGATCACTAATACACAAGTCACTCCTATCTAGCTTGTAAATATCCACCCCAACAGAACACACCAGATCAAGTGTGTGACCTTTATTATGGATTATGTTCAAGCTGTCTAATGCATCCATGAAATCAACTGTTAGATTACTATTAAAGTTATCCACGTGGATATTAATGTCTGCGGTCACAATCATTGCTGGACAAACAGAGCTAACAGATGTAAGTAGCTCTGTGAATTCAGTGAAAAACAGAGGATTTGGTTTTGGAGGTCGATATATGAGTACAATAAGAACAGGGGAAGCACCGTTAATTTTAAAAGCAGTGCACTCAAATGATGATACACAGGGAATGGTGATTTCCATAACAGATATATCAGCTCTGTAAATAACAGCGAGAACGCCACCGTTACCACTTGGACGTGGCCTCTCAATATATGTATATCCGGGTGGAGTGCTCATATTTAAGTTTATAAAGTCATTTGGCTGGTGCCAAGTCTCACAGATACAAAAGAAATCCAGAGCATTGTTCAATATGATATCATAGAGTACAACAGTCTTATTGTTCAGTGAACTTAATATTTAGATGTGCAAATCGAGCAGTTTCAAGTCACATTTTCTGAGGAGTCGGTTGTGGATAACGTAATTTTGCATGGCAAACACCACGTAGAGAATGCTTTTTTGTGTCTGAATCCATAGACTGAGAACATAAAACTTTAATGCCAATCCCATGAATTCAACATACTTTAGAATCCAACCCCACTGGTTGTGCTGTACAGTATTAGATTGTTCAATTTCAGTTTTCGGTCACACTTTAGATTAGGGTCCAATTATCACCATTAAAGGTGCTGTATGTAAGAATGACAGCTAGTGGTGGAAAAATGGTATTGCGGTCCAAATTCAAAATATAGTTTGTCCCGCCCCCTCGACTCGACGCTCATGCGGGTTGCCAGTTTGAGGACACGCAACAGTTTTAATGTGCTTCCGTTCATAGAGATTTTTAGATGGATGCTGAGGCTCTTTAGGTCGGGTAGAATCTGTGATCTCTGACCCGGTTTGTTTGCTGGCTTCCATGGCTGTGCTTTCCGCCAACTGGCAACCTGTGGTGTCGAAATACTATTGGGTAACCTGCAGTATAAGGTATCACACAGACCAAAACAAACGGATGTTCCCACACGGAACGCACATTTCAAAGTAGAATAACTGGCTGTAGCGTTACTTTTCAGAGAAACGAGTATGTGAACTCAGCATGTTTCCTAAATATCTGCAAAAAATGATGGTTCTTTGAAGCTTTAGTACAGTCAAAAACTTACATGCAGCACCTTTAACTATGACTTTTGCATCAATAGACTCCTAATTACGGCTTATTAATAGTAAGGTAGTTGTTAAGTTTAGGTATTGGGTATGATTAAGGATGTAGAATATGGTCATCCGAATAAAGCATTAATATGTGCTTTATAAGAACTAATAAACAGCCAATATCATAGTAATATGCATGATAATAAGCAACTAGTCAATAGTGAGAATTGAACACTAAAGTGTAAACACATTTTCTACTTGTAGTCATTTGCCTTAATTAGGGGCCAAGCACCGAAGGTCTTGAGTCTATGGCAGCCCACAGAACCGCTTATTAAAGTTATGAAATTTGGCACACAGATAGTGACAGTCTGAACTGTCACCACAGCAAATTTGGAGTCTCTAACTCAATCCCTCTAGCGCCACCAACTGTCCAAAGTTGCACTCACAATCAGGTTAATAACTTTTGAACCACAAGGGCTAGAAACAAAATTATTTTCCCGATTCCTGTCAAGACGATTCGATTGTACCCTATGATGTAATTTTCCTTCAGCCATTTTTAATTTTACAACAAAACTACTTTTTCTAACTCCTCCTAGACCGTTACTTCAAAAATTTTTACCAGATCATCTTCAGACCATGGCAACAAAAAGCTATGGAATTCAAGTTGATTCTTCAAAACATTCTCAAATAACGCGTGGACGAATTCGATAAAGAGCACGCCAAAATGAATGTGAGGCTACATCTCCACACCGCTTTAGCACACATGCAGCGTTTCGGCAAAGTGCCACCTAGTGGTCAGGAGATTGACAATTTTGCTTACATCAAAAATTGACATTTTTGCTAATAACTTCTCATTGGTTTGGCTAAAAATCATCTCTTTAGAGCCGGTGCATGATGCAGAGTCATACGATACCCAATCGTAAAATGCTATATTTAACGAACGCATTGGTGTATTGTTACGAAACATGATATGTGTCTTTACCCAACATGCCCTGAAGGTACTATATAGTCAAAAGTTATGATGAAATTTCCAAAAATGCTAATAACTTTTGATTAAATTATAATGAAACTATAATAGATATATAACAGTTATATAGTGTAACTCTTAATAGATTCCTTGGGTCAGGCCGAGAACATGGATACCAATTTTGCTATATTTGGTTAAACTTCCTGTCCGCCATTTAGATTTTCTTTCAAAACCTACTCTTTCTAACTGCTCCTAGACCGTTGGTCTAGTATCATCTTCAGACTGTAACAACAAAAAGTTATGGATTTCGTGTTGGTAGACAAAACCGTTTTTGTATACCGCAGCAACAAAGTTGAGGCTATATCTCTGCGATGCTTTGACATATTGACACCGTACTTTGCATGTGTCATTGTCACCTTACTCTGACCACACCACATCAGTTTGGTCACAGCGCCACCTATTGGTCAAAAGTGATAAATAAACCATTAAATCATTACTAGTGACTGTACTTTTGCCTAAAATCAGCCATGTTGGCATGACTTACCGTGTGTTTGTGCTTGGCCCCGATAATTGCTGCTTGCAGCTATATTTATAACATGTTGATTTGCTCATTGAATCTTCAGAACAAAAGATGGGAATTGACCTTTTGACTTGCCTGTTCACGCTGATAAAAAGTGTTTTCACAACACGTTCAAGTTGGTTACATGGATCAACTGTGTTGACCAACAGGAAGCTGCTTGGTGTGAGCCGTGCTTCATACATCATACACGTATGATAGTGGCCCACATTGGAACTGAATCCAAATTAAATGTGACCTTGCTGTTCAAATTGTCCTAAACAAAAGGGAATAAATCTGATTCGGCTGCAGTGTAAAAATATAAATTTTCATACAAAAGGAGATCCGATCGAGATGACAACATGGTGTTTAATGATCAGGTAAGAATTCAAGTGCGTCAGACAGGGCTCGTTCAAACATTCAATGAAGATCTAGTTCTTTGTTTGTCCATCAAGTAAATCTTTAGCCTCGTTGATTTTTGTTGCCAGATATGGGGATCCACCTGCCGAAGAAATAACACAGACAGCTCAAAGGAATTCACATACTGCAGAGTTTTGTACCTTTTGTATTTTATGATTGAGCCACAACAAAATAGAGAATTTTCCCTAGAGAAAGTCTCACCTCGGTCAGGATGGTTTAAAATCATCAGTTTTCTGTGTGACTCTCTGATCTTGTTTTTGTTAGCAGTAGGACTAAAGGAAAGAGAATGAAACATGGGTCAAATTTACATTTAAAAATACATTTATTAACATCTATGTTAACGTAATTTTATGGCTTAGAAAGCAGATTTAAGGCCCGTTCACACAAAGGACAATAAGTATAACTAAAGTTTTAGTAATCATTCTAATTCACACCGCAACTATATGATAATGACACAAAAACAACATTGTTGGAATCATTTTCCGAATGTTTTTTTTTTTTTTTAGCTGATGAACTTCGACAGCCCCACTTTAAAGTGTGTGAGCATTTAAAGCAGCAGATGACAACACTGGCGTGCTTATACACTGCGTGCAGAATTGTTAGGCACGTTGATTTTCTGGTCATATTTTTGTTCCAGGCACATTTTACCAATTCCAAACCACATTAATCCTAATAACTACTATTAATTTTGTATTTAATCATTTATAAGTGATATATAATTGTTCATGAAGGTTGGAAATGAAAAACACCTTATATTCAGGTGTGCAGAATTATAATTAAAAATGAAGGATACAATACTAATGTAATACTAGACATTGCAGTTAATGCATGACCATTGGACAGTGAAATGCTCATTTGGTCAGCAGGGTCAGACAAAAACAGGTGGCAAAGAAAAGACACATAATAACTGCAAAGGAATTAAGAATTAATGTGAAGAATTGTGTGTGAAACCATCAGGCACCCTTTAGTCTCCAGCGCCACCATTTTCCAGAACTGCAACCTACCTGGAGTCTCCAGAAGTGAAGGTGTCAGGATCTCAGAGGCTTAAGTTAGGGAAAGAATCCTAAAAAATGGCCCTCACTTAAGAATCACAAGCTGAAGTGTTGTAAAATACATGAAGACTGTTTTTTATAGGCTTTATAGACAGATAGGTTGAGAGTGACTCTTGAAGGAGCAGCACCACATCCTCTTCTACCACTGTTTGAAGAATTCATCTTCCAGAATCTGGCAGGAAGTTTTGGGAGTTCATTTTTAGTCTACAAAATGAACTCCCAAAACTTCCTGCCAGATTCTGGAAGATGAATTTTTCAAACAGTGATAAAGAGGATGTGGTCTTTTTTGGCTCATTTTATCTGTAAAAGAAAATGTGCCTAATAATTCTGCACACCTGAATATAAGGCGTTTTTCATTTCCAGCCTTCATGAGCAATTATATATCACAATGATTAAATACAAAATTAAGGTTAATGTGGTTTGGAATTGGTAAAATGTGCCTGGAAAAAAAAATATGATCAGAAAATCAACATGCCTAACAATTCTGCACGCAGTGTAATAAGGTTTTGTGTGTTGATGTGGACGCTAATATAGTTATCTTTATCATTCTTTGTGTGAACGGGTCTATAGCTATAACTATAAAATTATAATAATTGTTCTAATTTTATAGCAACGTCCACACCACAGGACACAGAGGAACGATATCATTGGAATCACTTTCAGAACGTCTTTTTTTCTGCTGATGAACGATAAAATCACTGACAGCCAATCAGAATCCATCCGACTTAAAAAAACACAAGCATTTAAAGTGGCAGAGACGACAAATGCATCACACGCTTATAAAAACTGTTAATGTCGACTCAAATATATATATTATAGTTATCGATCTTAATGTGAATGGGTCTTGTGTGTACACGTCTGTATAGCACGTTTACATAAAAAAAATCAAAATTCAAAATCAAAACACTCAAAATTCAACTTTGTCAGTTTTACATATTCTCTGAGCACAAATAAAAGACCCTTATTAAAATATACACTCACCTAAAGGATTATTAGGAACACCTGTTCAATTTCTCATTAATGCAATTATCTAATCAACCAATCACATGGCAGTTGCTTCAATGCATTTAGGGGTGTGGTCCTGGTCAAGACAATCTCCTGAACTCCAAACTGAATGTCAGAATGGGAAAGAAAGGTGATTTAAGCAATTTTGAGCGTGGCATGGTTGTTGGTGCCAGACGGGCCGGTCTGAGTATTTCACAATCTGCTCAGTTACTGGGATTTTCACGCACAACCATTTCTAGAGTTTACAAAGAATGGTGTGAAAAGGGAAAAACATCCAGTATGCGGCAGTCCTGTGGGCGAAAATGCCTTGTTGATGCTAGAGGTCAGAGGAGAATGGGCCGACTGATTCAAGCTAATAGAAGAGCAACTTTGACTGAAATAACCACTCGTTACAACCGAGGTATGCAGCAAAGCATTTGTGAAGCCACAACACGCACAACCTTGAGGCGGATGGGCTACAACAGCAGAAGACCCCACCGGGTACCACTCATCTCCACTACAAACAGGAAAAAGAGGCTACAATTTGCACAAGCTCACCAAAATTGGACAGTTGAAGACTGGAAAAATGTTGCCTGGTCTGATGAGTCTCGATTTCTGTTGAGACATTCAGATGGTAGAGTCAGAATTTGGCGTAAACAGAATGAGAACATGGATCCATCATGCCTTGTTACCACTGTGCAGGCTGGTGGTGGTGGTGTAATGGTGTGGGGGATGTTTTCTTGGCACACTTTAGGCCCCTTAGTGCCAATTGGGCATCGTTTAAATGCCACGGCCTACCTGAGCATTGTTTCTGACCATGTCCATCCCTGTATGACCACCATGTACCCATCCTCTGATGGCTACTTCCAGCAGGATAATGCGCTCGAATCATTTCAAATTGGTTTCTTGAACATGACAATGAGTTCACTGTACTAAAATGGCCCCCACAGTCACCAGATCTCAACCCAATAGAGCATCTTTGGGATGTGGTGGAACGGGAGCTTCGTGCCCTGGATGTGCATCCCACAAATCTCCATCAACTGCAAGATGCTATCCTATCAATATGGGCCAACATTTCTAAAGAATGCTTTCAGCACCTTGTTGAATCAATGCCACGTAGAATTAAGGCAGTTCTGAAGGCGAAAGGGGGTCAAACACAGTATTAGTATGGTGTTCCTAATAATCCTTTAGGTGAGTGTATATTCCACACGGATGTGTAACAGGGTGGATCCTAACATGGTGGAAATGAAAAAAAAAATGCTGTTAAATTAAAAACTGGAAATGTAAAAAATAGCTGTAGATCTGTTAGGGTCAGTGACTGATCTTGAAGTTTTAATTGCTTTCTCTTGAAGTTTTGACTAACAGGGTGGAATTACATTTGGATTGATTAATATCTACATTAACATGTTTATGGCTCAGAGAGCAGATTCTAAGGCCTGTTCACACCAAGGATGAGAACTATTAAGTTTTAATTATCCTTCTAGTTCTAGGAGATTAACAGAGTTCACACCACAACTATAACGATAATGACACAGAAACGATATCGTTGAAATCACTTTCTTTCACAGCTGATGGACGATAAAAAAAAACATTGACAGCCAATCAGAATCCATCCGAAAACACTGCTAGCCAATCAGAATCCACCCGACTTTAAAAAGCGTGACTATTTAAAGCAGCAGACGATAAATGCAGCATGCGCTTAGAATAAACAGAACGTCAGTGTGGACGCAAATATATATGTTGTTATAGTTATCGATCTTATTGTGAATGGGTATTGTGTGTACATGTCTGTTACCCCTTTTCCACCAGCATGAACCGGGTGCTAGTTTAGAGCCAGTGCTAGTGCCAGTTCAGAGTTGGTTCGACTGACGAGCCTTCTGAGAACCGGTTTGCCTTTCCACATGCTAGACAGCCACCACAGAGCCAGGTCACTGTACACGTCTCATCTTTCTCAGCAACTCTAGCGAGGCAGCGGGAAACACAAACACACTAGGCTTGTTCGAGATGCATTGGCGCTGCGCAGACCGATCAGCGCACATCATCAAAGTACTGCATGAGCGATTCAAAAGAAAAAGGAGTCGTATGCTCTCGTTGTACTTTGATGTCATACGACGATCGGTCTGCACAGCACCGGCGCATCTCAAACAAGCCTTCCATCAACAACGGCGAACGCTGCGTTTGATGTACAGCACATGGCTTTACGACCCTACATCGGCATCAAAACACAGCGAATCCAAAGCGTTCGTGCAGCTCGCCGTAATTTGTGTAGATGGAGATTACAATCGAGCAGCTATTAGCTCGAATAGCTGCCAATTAAAAAATGGCGGTCACAAGTTTGTGTTCGTCTTGTTGGTCACGTAACCCTGCCCCCAGCCGCTGACGCAAGCGGTTCTTACTTCTAGACCAGCAATGATTTGGTGCTACTTAAGAACCACTTTTCCTGGTTCAGAGCTGGTGCTTTGGTGTGGAAAGACAAAGAACCGATTTGAAACTAGGCTCTGGCTCCGAACCAGCACCAGCACTGCCTTGGTGGAAAAGGGGTATGTATAGTGCATGTTTACATAAACAATGAAAAAGCAGTGCAGTGTAATGCAAAAACTGCGTTCTAATTTCTAAACAGATTTGAGAAATAAAGGATGAAATGTGGCATAACAGGGTTGAACAAACACTCGAATTTCAACTAAGTACATATTAACAGGGTGGAAAGCAGTAGACCTGTCGCGATTGGTTGATACAACCGACTGAGTCGACGCTGATAATTAGTCGACATCAATATTTTTAATCGACTGATCATTGGATATTATTTTACCTTTTAAATATCGCTTTCACGCTTTGACTAAAATAACAACCGTGTCCTCCACACCTCTAGTATGAGCTAACATTACGCGCTTTACGTCAAAGTTTCCTAGGATGGCGGGGCGAGTGAAGCGGAGTCGAGTGCGATGTCACAGCAGCACAAGCTCGATGCATGAACATCTGAAGAGGAAACATACAGGGCTATTCTGGATGATGGACCGCCGGAAAAGGCAATGCCACAACCACTGTTAGTGTTTTTGTCCATTAAATTAGCCTTGTAGGCAGAACTATTAAAATTCGCTTAAGTTGCTAAATACTTTCTGAAGCAAGAGAAGTTGGGTCGTGAGTCACGAGCACTGGATTGAGAACCACTGTATGGCCGTGTGTTCACTAAAGCGGGATGGTTTTTTCATGCGGCTGGCTGGCATATTCAATCGTTTTCAATGGGAGCGCCGCGTTTTTAGAACGCCATGAGCCAGCGAGGCGCTTTGCCTCAATTCGCAGAGAGTTGAAGTATGTTCAACTGAGTAAAACGCAGCGCTCATCACTGTCACTTTTCACCCAGCCGACCAATCACAGTGGAGGAGGGGCGGGACAAATACAACACAGACCAACCGCCACATCCTGCATGTACAACAGATGACAACAACAAGCATAACAACGGAATAAAATCATTTAAAACGAGCCAGAGCGAATACGTTACATCATATTGGCATTTTTATATATAAACATTACAGGAACCAACTATCTGTGAAATGAGATACTAGTAACACTTCCGCGGATATGCATCTCAACCATAGACTGTAAAAAAAAAAAAGGTCTCGACTGAAAAAAACACTGCGCTGCCAAAACGCTCCCAAACAGCCAGGTGTTTTCATGCTATGATACAGAATATCCGGGGAAGTGTTACTAGCATCTCATTTCACAGATAGTTTGTTTCTGTATTGATTCTATATAAAAAGTATTTGCTGACTTTCTCTTTTTTTATGTTTGTTTACAAATTTGTACCTTTTTCATTTTTACTCTTTTAGTTTTACATTTTGTCAAGGGCTTGTTTACATTTATACTTATGGTACACTACTGAATGCCAAAGTTGCAAGTTAAATTAAATGTTTTTAAGCAAAATTGTTGATTTTTGGTGGAAAATTATTTGTTTAGATTAATCGATGCATTAGTCGATAGATTAATCAATATAAAAATAGTCGGTAGTGGCAGCCCTAGAAAGCAGCAGAAATCAAAACATTTTTTTAATAAAAAAAGATTGGAATTAAAAATGAAAATATAAAAAAAAAAAAAAAAAAAAAATCCTGTTTTCGTTTTAATTTTAGTATTAGCATTCTGTATTTTAATGTCTATATAGTTATTCATTTCTTTTTTAGGTTTACTTATTTTAGTTACATCAAGTTAAAGTTTTATATTTTATTTAGTAGCAAAATTATATTTTTAATGAGTTTAATATCTATAACCATGGTCTTAATGTTTAAATATTTGTATTATTTTTGTGTAAGTACAGGCTATATCTAAACTTAAAACAAGCAATTTTAGTATATAATATGATATTTTCCTCATTTGTGAATATCAGACTACCTGATGCCAAGAATAAGGGAAGCTTCTCTCCTGGTCATCTTTGGATCAAATCCGCCTCTGTAGTATCCGCTACCAAAAGCCTGTCACACATATATCATTTGTATGAGTTTACAGAGATAAAGTACAGATGGATCATAAAGTGAGAAATATAACTTGCAGATTTGGATGCTTCCAGAGCTTGTTTCACTTGCGGCTCCATATGTTTCATGGCCTGCATCGCATAGCGACCTGTAAAAATGGGCCAACAGAAAACAATCAGGCTTAATTAATGCACAGATGTATAATGTTCCTGTGCAAATTCATCATCTTTTTCTGGAATCGTACCTGCAAACCCTGCTGCTGCCAGGGTGAGGCCCACGGCCACCATGGTACTGGCCTAAAACACACAAAACAATAACCCTTGATTGAGCAATTTGCATTAATTGAGAGGCAATTTGCATTATTCAATGCAACCACACATCAGACACGTCAATCATAAAAAAACAAAAAAACAAAACATCCCTTATATACATATTATTTCTCATCCACTACATTTATTACATGCATCATAATCATATCTCACCAATTTACAGTATCAGACAATAATACACCAGCTATGGTTATCCAACCAGACAGGGAAAGTTTCATGTTTTACATATAGCACATTAAAAAAACACATACTACGTCTTGAATGTAACTCTACCTCAAATAACTACAGACATGAATGGTTTAATACTCAGTAACAGCACTGAATGTCACTGTCAGTTAGCAATGCGCTAATGCTACCTTTCATTTTCTATTAAATGACTCAATAAACGCTCCAGAATTACGCCAGACGCCAGGGTTAAAGTGAAGGAGGAAACACTTGCCATCTTCTCTGCTAAGATCCTGTGTTGCGATCGCCTATAGTTATAACTTTAATCATAACTGACTGCTAAATGTCAGGCTCATGTGTTGTTGTTATGGTGACTTCTGAACTTCAGACAGCGACCTGCCGCAAAATAAGCCAGTACGTCGCAACGCCCGAGCTTACGTCGTAAAACGTCAGTTGCTTTAAGGCAAGTTAGCTGCTTGGTTTCGTAGGGTGCAGAAAGGTGAAGGTAACCACAGCATTGACCAATATAACTACCTAATGGTATTTATTAATGACAAGCTGAGATGGTTTCCGAATCCCATTTGAAAAACGGAAACAAAGTCTGTTTGTAGAAAAATATATCATAGACTAAATAGAATATTTTATAAATAGCCTAAAGACTTTCTATATGACCTGAACGAGTGAGTCCCATATTTCACTGGTCATATTTCACCCAAAATCAATATTAAAGAGTTAGTTCACCCAAAAATGAAAATTAGCCCATGATTTACTCACCCTCAAGTCATTCTAGGTGTGTATGACATTCTTCTTTCAGACGAACACAATCTGAGTTATATTAAAAAATAATCCAAGCTTTATAATGGCAGTGATTGTTGCTCTGTTTTTGAAGTCCATAAAAGTGCATCTGTCCGTCATATAACTGCTCCACACGGCTCCGGGGGTTAATAAAGGCCTTCTGAAGCGAAGCGAAGCGATGCGTTTGTGTAAGAAAAATATCCATATTTAAAACTTTATAAAGTAAATTATCTAGCTTCCGGCCGATCGTATTCCGTATTCAACTCAGGGTTGCCAACTTTTAAATTCAGGTTGGAGTGAGATTTCTTTTTTGTTTTTTGTTTTTTTGGGGTGATTGACACAAATATCGATTTCGATCTCGATTCAGTATCAATTCATATGTACACTCACCTAAAGGATTATTACCATACTTATACTGTGTTTGACCCCCTTTCGCCTTCAGAACTGCTTTAAGTGTGGCATTGATTCAACAAGGTGCTGAAAGCATTCTTTAGAAATGTTGGCCCATATTGATAGGATAGCATCTTGCAGTTGATGGAGATTTGTGGGATGCACATCCAGGGCACGAAGCTCCCGTTCCACCACATCCCAAAGATGCTCTATTGGGTTGAGATCTGGTGACTGTGGGGGCCATTTTAGTACAGTGAACTCATTGTCATGTTCAAGAAACCAATTTGAAATGATTCGAGCTTTGTGACATGGTGCATTATCCTGCTGGAAGTAGCCATCAGAGGATGGGTACATGGTGGTCATAAAGGGATGGACATGGTCAGAAACAATGCTCAGGTAGGCCGTGGCATTTAAACAATGCCCAATTGGCACTAAGGGGCCTAAAGTGTGCCAAGAAAACATCCCCCACACCATTACACCACCACCACCAGCCTGCACAGTGGTAACAAGGCATGATGCATCCATGTTCTCATTCTGTTTACGGCAAATTCTGACTCTACCATCTGAATGTTTCAACAGAAATCGAGACTCATCAGACCAGGCAACATTTTTCCAGTCTTCAACTGTCCAATTTTGGTGAGCTCGTGCAAATTGTAGCCTCTTTTTCCTATTTGTAGTGGAGATGAGTGGTACCCGGTGGGGTCTTCTGCTGTTGTAGCCCATCCGCCTCAAGGTTGTGCGTGTTGTGGCTTCACAAATGCTTTGCTGCATACCTCGGTTGTAACGAGTGGTTATTTCAGTCAAAGTTGCTCTTCTATCAGCTTGAATCAGTCGGCCCATTCTCCTCTGACCTCTAGCATCAACAAGGCATTTTCGCCCACAGGACTGCCGCATACTGGATGTTTTTCCCTTTTCACACCATTCTTTGTAAACTCTAGAAATGGTTGTGCGTGAAAATCCCAGTAACTGAGCAGATTGTGAAATACTCAGACCGGCCCGTCTGGCACCAACAACCATGCCACGCTCAAAATTGCTTAAATCACCTTTCTTTCCCATTCTGACATTCAGTTTGGAGTTCAGGAGATTGTCTTGACCAGGACCACACCCCTAAATGCATTGAAGCAACTGCCATGTGATTGGTTGATTAGATAATTGCATTAATGAGAAATTGAACAGGTGTTCCTAATAATCCTTTAGGTGAGTGTATAGCCTACTGTACATATAAGGAAAAATAAGTTTGCCTTTTTAGCACTATTTTAAACTTTTCTTGGGTTAAATTATATTTGCTCGCATTCATTAATATTCACTTGTGTGTGCTTAATGATATAAGTATCATTAAAGATATTAGGAAGTAAGTTATTAACGTTTTAAAATTTCACATTTAAAGAAATCTAGTGTTTGATCATGTCTAAATATTTATTCAAATGCAAAACCTAAAAATAAGTAAGCAGTTATGATCTGCAATACTTTGAGCAACTAAACTAGATACATGTATATTTATTAAAGAGCCAGGCACCTGGTGGGTAATGGCGTTACAAATGAAAATTATTATTTTTACAGCCACAAAATGACTCTATTTTTTTCTCTGGAATTCTCTATTTTAACCTTTAAATTACTACACATTGTAATATAAATAATAAAAAATATTAGAAGAAAAAGTGGTTTAAGTGGTCATTAATGGACCATAATTATTGCCCAAATAGTATTTAGTATCAAAAGATCTCCTCAAAATATTAAATCAATATTATTGAACTAAAATATAGAACATTTATTTAATTGAAAAATAGTTAAGGTGTATGGTCACATTTGATCACCAATGAGTATGAGTGTGACCAATTAGTAAGGAGTACCTGAGGGCTAAATACAAGAAAAACATTATCATTAATGTTAACAATCTCCATCACTCTCCATAATAAAATTATACTGTAAATATGGTTGACGTAATAATCAATGCACACTGTGCTGTACTGGTTACCGAAACTTGCTGCAAATACCTGTACAGTGAAGCTGTTGTCTATTCCATTCAAATGTATTGACAGCTGGTTTGTTTAGAATTATTGAGAGCTCCATGAACCACGTGACCACGCGCGCCGCCGGGAGAGGAAAGCATGTCGCATCTCTGTTTTTCTACGGCTCTGGCTTTAACTGTTATGCCTCATTAAGTGCGCCAAAACTGTATTTATTGTTTGAATTTCGTATTAAAACTTAAAAAAAAGTAAACGCTTAGACTTTGTTTCATATCAAAAGCAGGTTTGGCAATTTGGCGTGAGATTTACTTGGGCAGAGTGAGACCGTGAGACAGAGCCTGAAAGCGTGTGTCTCACGCCAAATGCGTGAGAGTTGGCAACCCTGATTCAACTTACGGAAAAAGTGTAGCGCCTCCCGCAGTTCAAAATGCTTACGCTACGTCTGACGACATTGCACACCAGTTACGCTCGTCAGACGTAGCGTAAGCATTTTTATGGACTTCAAAAACAATCACTGCCATTATAAAGCTTGGAGTAGCCAGGACTTTTTTTTATTTAACTCCGGGTTAGGGTTAGGGTTAGGTTGTTGTCATTTTATTCGTCTGAAAGAAGAATGTCATATACACCTAGGATGACTTGAGGGTGAGTAAATCATGGGCTAATTTTCATTTTTGGGTGAACTAACCCTTTAAGGCTTAATACATATCAAATATTCATTACTGGTATGCAAAGATCCCATTCCCATTACTATAATGTAAATAGTTATGTCAGTGTCTATTTACTGACAGCCAAACTTATTTGGCAAAGCTCATTTTCAATACATACACATATTTCTGTAATTCAAAAAGAACAATTGTGTAAAAATTGTATTAATACATCCGTATACATCAGTAAAAAGTATACACAATGGTAGAGTGAATTTATTCTGATTTAAGTCGTTTAAAAATCGTTAAAAAATTATAATAATTATAGTACATTTAGTAGTGTAATATAGACATTACTGACGGTATTACAGTGTTGAGGATCAAATGAAAAAATATTTACTATAATTGAAATAATTATAATTGTTTTCATTTACAAACAAAAAGTAAAATAAATGACTTTTTTGGTACATTGCAGTAATGATATCTGGGGGAGAAATCTACTTAATAGTCGTGAAAATAGAGTCATAACGGGGGAAAAAAACGTCTAATGGACCTAAATAGTCTTATTTTCTTTATGTAAAATTTACAGCATTTACATAAAGTCATAAATATGACATAAAAGTAAATTGTTTTATCTCAAAATTTGGACTTTTCATGTTTATGTCATAACCAAGACTTTTGTCATAACTATGACTTTTTAGGTCATAAATTTGACTTCTCATAATTATGACTTAGGATATCGTCCAGGTTTATGAAGGCGAATAGATTAAGCAGGTCCTGGAGAACGCCATTAATCAGAGTTTGGAATACTGCAGGGGCGTTGGTGAGCCCGAGCGGCATCACCAGATATTCGTAGTGGCCCGTGGGGGTGTTGAAGGCCGTCTTCCATTCGTCCCTTTGCCGGATCCGCACAAGATGGTAAGCATTACGGAGATCCAGTTTAGTAAAAGTGGAAGCCCCTTGAAGCTGCTCAAAAGCAGTGGCCATGAGAGGAAGGGGGTATCGATTCCGAACCATGATCTTGTTGAGGGCCTTGAACCGATGGTAAACACTGGGGATTCGGGACAGGTCGACAGACTCATGAAACTCGGAACTAGGGGCAAGTGGAACCCCAGTTCAGAACTTGGGACTGAGACACCTGGCGGCGAGCCGTTCTCCGCTCTCTCAGACGATTGTCCATGCAGATGGCCATTGCTATGAGGGATTTGAGATCCTTCTGGTTCCCGGGTGGCTAACTCATCTTGAAGGGGCTCAGACAACCCTCCCTGGAAACAGACCCTCAACACTTCATCATTCCATCCGCTCCTTGCTGCTATGGTCTGAAACTCAATGGCAAAATCTGCTGTGCTATGGGAACCCTGACGGAGAGTAAGCAGGCGCCTGGAAGCTTCCCCACCACTGACAGGATGATCGCTTAAACTCTTCCACAAATGCAGCGTAGGAATCACAACAGGCCTCCTGGGACTGCCACACCGAGGAGGCCCAGGAAAGCGCCTTGTCTGAAAGGGTAATAATGTAAGCAATCTTGGAACGGTCTGTGGGCAAACTTGAGGGTTGGAGCTTGAGGGTGAGGGAGCACTGGGTGAGGAAACCCTGGCAGGAACTAGGATCTCCAGCGAAAGGCTTGGGAGGTGGTAGTCGGGGCTCCGCCACTGGAAAAGGCCTGTCGACACTCGTGGGTGATACAGAGGAAGGTGCAGGACTGGGAAGGCGATCAAAGAGCTGGCGGATGGAACTCATTATATTAGCCAAGAGTTGAGAATGTTTGGCCATCAGCTCTTCTTGTCGGCTGAGAACAGCTTCATGACTCTGGAAGGATGACTCATGTTGAGTGATCACCGCCAACAGATCCTTGGTACTGAGTGTCTCTGGGTCCATGACAAGGACTGTCACAAGCCGGCTGAAACTCGGGTCTCTGGTGTGGTGAGTTGAGAGATCTACCACTTAGCCACAGAGGCAGTAATGTTGGACCTAAACGAAACACCCCAGGCAACACTTCAAGCAAGGTAGATTTATTAATTAAAAAAAAGGTACTTTGCAAGTCACAAATAAATCCAAACAAAAGTTCTTCTCAGACTGAGGTATTAATAACAGCAGTGATACCGCAAAGAATCACAGGAGAAAATAAAAACTCCACGTGGGGAGATAACAAAACCAGATAACACATCAAATAACTAAGAACACCTTACTTGAGATAGCTTGGAAGGACAGCAGGAGACGCTTAGCCAAGACTCAAAAACCAAGTGAGGAACAAGGGAAAAATCACAGCTAAATACTCTAGAGGAAACAAGGCACAGTTGACCTGGATAACGTTAACAAGGGCACACGAGGAAGAACTAAGGCAGAGGGGAACACAGGGACCTCTAGAGGCCTGGAGACAAACAACAGGAGGCAGGATGCTGACATTATCTCTTAATTATGACAATTTTTGGCTTTTTATCTCCCAAAAATTACTTAGTATGTCATAATTTTGACTTTTTATCTCACAATTTTGACTTTTTATCTCATGACTCAATTTTGGCTTTGTATCTCACAATTATGACTTAGTATGTCATAATTTTGACCTTTTATCTCACAATTATGACTTTGCATGCTATAATTTTGACTTTTTATCTCATAATTATGACACAGTTTTGACTTTTTTATCTCATGACTTGCAATTTTGACTTTGTATCTCACAACTATGACTTAGTATATTAGTATATCTTATAATTCTGACTTAGTATATCATCATTTAGACATTTTATCTCATAATTATGACTCACAATTTTGTCTTTTTAAATAATAAACCATGATTTTTCCCCCCTTACGTGGCAGAAATGGCCTTCCATAGATAACGCATCATAACTACGCTCACAGGGTTGAAGATCATATGATTTCATCTTAATTCGCTCATGGAAATGATCAAGTTTGGCTCAAGTTTCCCCAGACTCACGGGAAACACAAGGCAAAACGCAGGGCTCTTCCCATCGGGATGGATTTCACTGCAGTAACACAATGAACAGTTGAAGGTCCTAATTATTGCCCCCCTCATTTGCATAATTACAGTGTTTTTTCACAGCCACAGGACAGTATAGAAATTTTAAATTGTAGTGGACGGGGCCGCAGTCAGCGAAAGTCACGTCTAATGACAAACGCTTCCCCTGCAAGCTCCCGGCACGCCGGCTGGAGCTTCAATAGGATTGCAAAAGCCAATGGCGTGCAAAGAATGAGAGTTTTGCCCCCAAATCATATGGAATTACAGTGGCGGGTGCATGTGCTGCATCTCCACACAAAAAGCCCAGAGGAAGCCGCGATTTCTGTTGGTTTTATTAAACCAACCAAGCAATTTAATTCTTTTGTTCAGGAGAGTTCTACTTCATTGATTAACAAAAGCAGGGATATAATTTTTTCAGCCTTTTTCAAAAGCCTGAAATGTCAAGCCTTTTAAAGCAGATTATTCTGCCTGTGTGCAGTGAATGCAGCCCGAGTAACCTTTTGTCTACAATTAAATATTCCAGCATAAATATAAAAGAAAATCAGAGATGGGGAAGATTGACTCAGGAGAGATTGGCGAGGTAGATCCTCACACTGATAGTGCAAACAGCTTGCTTCTAATTAAATATGCCACAGAGTCTCAAAGCATTCGCTTTCTGCCGCAGAGAGAGGAAGCTGCTGAGAATGTGAGGAAGAAATGTATCGCCCCATCTCTCCGGCCGCAGGCTTCCTTTGGGCATCTCAAGGTATTTGGGGATCTTTTTTTGTTATTGTTGTTTGTTTGCTCGGATAATTATTTGCTTTAATATCAAAGGCTATTCCTGCCGGGAGGCTCTTGAATGGAGTCGAAATGAAAAGTTCCGGGCTTGTTTATGATGCGCACTCTGATAATTGGGCTTGACAATGTGACTTCAGGGACGTGAGATGTTTATTTGCCATTTGTGCGTGGGGAGTTTTTTCTAGAAATGCATTTTTAAGAGCTTGCTGTTTGCATGCATGTTGACTTGTGGAAGTTTAGGGTTTATTTTTGCTCCCCTAAAATCACAGTTATTCGCTAAATTGAGAATTTAGATGACCTTATTTATTTTTGGAGTAGAAGGTTTAGATTTAAGCATATTTGATTCTATATTATAACAGAATGGCAGTGTGCACAATTATGAATATTTATCAACATTATTATGCAATAAGATTTAAGCTTTGCAAGGAACCCAAGAGACTAAACTTTTCCCATCTGACCTGAAGGGTTATGTTATTGCGCAACTCTTGATAAATATTTAGTATATTTATTTACTTATTATTTAATAAAATATTGTTCTGATGCCTTATTATGCAATCATAATTAAGATCCTAAATGTTGCAAATTGTTTTAATGCACAATATAATTTTTATTTACATTATTATGCAGTTATATCTACACAAAATGATATTTTTTTGCCTAGCATGATGCTTTTAATGTCTTTAATGAAACTACTGTAACAAGTAAAAAAGACATGAAAACTACAGTTGAATAATAATAAAAAAAGATTGTTGGTTTAACTTAAAAAAAAGTAAGTTACCTGGTTGCCTTAAAATGTTACATTTGAGTTAATACAATGAAGGAGATTGGTTTAATAAATAGAAACTCAAAATATTATGTTATCTGAACCACATGAATTATTTTATTTAATTTGACAAAATAATTATGACACAATTTTGACTTTTTATCTCATGACACAATTTTGACTTTGTCATCATTTTGACATTTTATCTGATAATTATGACTTTTTTGGCTTTTTATCTCTCAATAATGACTTGGTATGTCATAATTTTGAATTATTATCTTACAATTATGACACATTTCAATATAAAGAGTTGTGAGTGTATAAATATTATGACTATAATATTTAATTATGATGATCTACAAGTATGAAACTCACTTGACCTATGGTTGCGTCTTTGAAATTTAAGGTATGAAGTTGTCATAAATCTTCATATCTACATAAATAACTGATGTAAAACACAAAAACTGACTGCAAATTTCTTGGCTGAGGTGTAGGCCATTACTATTTTTTAAAATCAGAATTGACGTGTGCATTTGTGGGTATTATGGATTTGGAGAGTCTCTCTTTAGACAGATAATGGCTGTGCTCCAGGTCGCACACGTCAGTCTCACATTATGCTGGATTTTACTTGCAGAAATAAGACTGCCACGTGTGCAAAAAGGAAACAAGAAATATTTGAATCAAATTGGCAGATTTCTCTGCAGAAGCGTAATGTGCTTCAGTAATCCCTTTATCACCATTAAGTGCTTTTATTGGAAGCTGACAGAAAAAAAATGACAGAATATGTAAATATATTTAAGGTCGCCCTATCACTTAGTTTAATTTGATATTAGAAGTGCAGCTTTTTTAATCTTAGGAGAATGAATGTAGTGTCAAAAGCATTTTCAGTATATCATTTTCAGAACTTTTAAATCATGCACATTTATTTCTCTGATTTTCTAAGATGTACATGCTTTTGTGTTAAACAAAGATAGTGTCAGTAAGACAATTTCACATATTATACTTGTAAAACACTTTTTTTAGCATGTGGTCAGTAAATGTGTGAACTGTACAAAGACTTTAATTCAGAATTTAAATTCTTTAGGCGTGGGAACCACCAGAGGCCCCAAAATATGATATTATCACGATTCTTAACCACCATATGAGATTGCGATTTTTAAACATTTTGCGATATGCTGAGTATTGCAATATATTGTGTCCAAATGTGATTCATATCCATCATATCCTTGTTCAATTATTTCCTTCTTTGTATTTAAGACGTGTTTTTTTAATAGAAATTATAGTTTGCACATTTCAATGTTTGAACACTTTTACAATACATATTGTTTAAACAGTTTTACAAAGAACAACCTTACTAAGCCTTTAAATAGAATTCGTTTGAGGTATTTTTCTTGAACTTTTCAGACTATAGCTTGCCAAAAATCTGTGTAAGAATCTTAACCCTCTGGTGCTCTTCATGTGTCGGTCTAAAATTACAGAATCATTTTTTTTATTTCAATGAAATGTACTATATAAATGTACTATATTTTAGTTCGATCATGTTTTTTAATTCATATTTTGTATTTTTAGGGGATTTTTTTATGATACTAAATCATATTTAGGCTGTAGTTACAATCCATTTATTCACTTTTTGAGCACCTGAAAATTTAATTTCCATCTTAAACTGTCATAAATCTTGAATGCTTTGGAGCACAGACTGAAGTTTGGTCTCTTTTTACAGACGTTACTTGGCAGATTATTACTGAAGTGAAAAAAAAGTGAACTTAAAAATTTTTTACTCTAAAACTGCAAAAAACAAACAAACAAACAAAGCCATAAATCTAAACAAGTTGTGGTCCAAATTTGAGCTTGATATCTCAAATAATGAGCTTTCAGTCAGATTTAGTTTGAGTGCAGTACCAAACGCTTCCACTAGATGAAATTCATCTCCCATTCATTTCCAATGCAAGGAGTACAAAGCCATGATTTTGTGTGTGTGTGTGTGTGTGTGTGTTCACACAGCAAGTGCCGAAAACTTTGCCAAGTTTCGTACCGTTCTGATGAAGAAATAAAAAATAAAAAAATAAATGTTTTACTCAAAAATGACAAAAGAGCACCAGAGGGTTAAAATCAAATTTTTACACAAAACTGTCATATACTATGGAAGCTTGTTTCCACCAGCGAATAAAAAAATGTAAAAGGTAACTGCGACTTTATATCATGCAATTCTGAGAGTGGGATAAAAAGTCGCAATTATTTTTTTAAATGTTTTATTCTGCGGCGGAAACAAGCTTCCATAATATACAGCCTACTTATAATATGTAAACGTACAACAAATAGATATGAAAGTACATTTGTTTTGAAATATACCGCACGATACAGATGATGTAACGGAAATGGAATTCCACTTGCAACAGTAGCATCTATTTAAAGTCAGATGATAATAAACGCCAAAAATATAGAATTAAGAATGTGTAGAATTAAAACTCTGAAACTTTAATTTTGACTTTTTTTGGGTGCATTTAAGCCTCAAACCCCCTGCAGTTCACACAATGATATTGTGATCAAGTTGTTTATAAATCTTTTTTTGTGTAATACTTTTTTTTTTTTTTTCGTAGCATCCTGCGCTTCTTTACGTCATTCTAAAGGTGCGAAAACATTAGCAAAATTTTGTCAGCAAAAAGACCCATATCTATAAACATTTTGCCGCGAAATTGACATGAATTTCACTCCCCAAAATTCACAGAACAATGGTAAACGGGTCCGTGTTCAAAAATTACTGTTGCTCATATAAACATTCACATGCTTATTCATATGTGACCCTGGACCACAAAACCAGTCATAAGGGTTCAACATTTTTTTAAATATAATAAATAATAAATAAGCTTTCCATTGATGTGTGGTTTGTTAGGATAGGACAATATTTGAAAATCTGGAATCTGAGGGTGCAAAAAAATCTAAATATTGAGAAAATCTCCATTAAAATTGTCCAAATGAAGTCCTATTACTAATAATAATACATTTTTTATATATTTACAGTAGGAAATGTACAAAATATCTTCATGGAGCATGATTTTTACTTAATATCCTAATGATTTTTGGCATAAAAGAAAGATCAATAATTTTGACCCATGCAATGTATTGTTGGCTATTGCCACAAATATACCCGTGAGATGCATGACTGGTTTTGTGCTCCAGGGTCACATATGCAAATATGCTTTTCCCGCTCCCAAATTTATCTGATTGGTCCATTGTTACACTCCACTGAAATAGTTGAGCTATATCTCCTATTCCTCAAACAGCATTCCTATGCATCACATCACAGCGTGTAAGTGCTCTTATGCTACAACATGTATCGATGGCGTCAGAACAGCTGCCCCTCAGAATGACACGTTTGTGGCTTGTATGATTTTAAATGAATCCAAATCGGAATTCCTGCCAACGACATTTGACCTTTTTTCCATTCAGCTTATCAAAAGCTCATGCAAATGGGGACGAAGGCAAAAGTCTGTAATTACAGGAATTAAATTAGCTGCATCTGCTCTGCTCAGCGTTTGCCACCGCGACCGCCTGTAAATGAACGTCTTACAGGTGGCCTATTGAATCAGTCGTTCATCTCGAACAGGAAGTGTCATGTGGACGTTTCGCTCACTGAGTGAGACTCACTCTCTTTCTGAGCTGCTATACATTCATACATTTTTCAAGTAGTAGCTCCAATAGCAGCTACATTGATGCTACTTAAAGAGGGAATATAAGTTCCTCAAATACAATTTATTTCCAAAAGTATTGGGACACCCCTCCAAATCAGTGAGTTCAGGTGTTCAATCACTTCCATGGCCACAGGTGTATAAAATCAAGCACTAGGCATGCAGACGCTTCTACAAACATTTGTGAAAGAATGGGTCGCTCTCAGGAGCTCAGTGAACTCAAGCGTGGTACCGTGATAAGTTGCCACCTGTGCAATAAGTCCATTCCTGAAATTTCCTCACTACTAAATATCTAAACTACAATACTAAATACAACTGTTAGTGGTATTATAACAAAGTGGAAGCAATTGGGAACAACAGCAACTGACTGCAACAGGCCTTCTCGTCCAACATCAGTGTCTGACCTCACAAATGTGCTTCTAGCAAAAATTCCCATAAACACACTCCTAAACCTTGTGGAAAGCCTTCCCAGAAGAGTTGAAGCTGTTATAGCTGCAAAGGGTGGGCCAACCCCATATTAAACCCATTCAGATTAAGAATGGGATGTTCAAAACAGTAAAACCACTGATGTAGCGTTTGGATGCTCTACGTCGCTACTAGTTGGAAAAAGTTGTTTTGTAAGTGAAAAAGTGAAAAAAATCGTCTTGAAAACAGTTGAGCTATGGTCAAAATTTTGAAAAGAGTACTCAAGTAAAATTGCAACTTTGTTACTCCCTAAAGGCGCATATCATTTTTCACACTAAATTTTGTGGACTATGACAGGTCCATTGTCAGGAGTGTAGGGCTGCAGTTAAGAACTATTTTGATATTAATATTTTGCATTACAAAGTGCTGCCCGAACAGTTTGGATTTACCAAGGTTATCTTATTTTTCTCTTTTCTCGGCTGTTACGGATTGTCGATGGACGTGTTCTTGCTACGGCGTTATCCGGGCAGAACAAATAGCAATCCAGTGGATGTATCTGTGATTGTGTTTTGTGGATTTTGTGAAATATTTTCTAAAGCATGGTTCAAGATCGACTGGATTTGCAAGTACAAAGGGGTGCAGGAGAACTTTATAACGTTTTGCTTCGTCTAGTTTGAACAGATTTTTCGACGAGACGGATAGTTTTTTGTTGCGTAAATACAAAACTTTGACAGAAGAGAAATAGGAAGGAAATGGATATTTGGACGAGCTACCTTGACTTTTTTTGGGGACATTTTTCCCGGATTGGACATTTTTGTGTACGGAAATTATTTATTTTAACTTACATGGTCTGGCACGTGCTGTGTCTGAAAAACTATTGTTGGGTTTTATTTTAGTTTGTATTGCATTTTTGTTCATGTTCTCTGAGTTAGATTGTCTAAAGAAATTTATACAGCAATTCTTTCTGGTTCTTGAATCTGATTGGCTGAGAGCCTTTTCCATCCGTGAGATATTCCTCCAGTATCAGCACTTGAACTGCGACTGTCATAGCGGGCGAGCAAATGCACCATATTTTCCCCAAATCCTACTGTTATTGTGACACAAATGTAGTTTAAAGAGTTTTTTTAGATGAGAATGTAGTTATTTAGACCTTAAATATGTGACTCATATATAAATATAGCACATATTTTACAATTTGATTAGACGCTTTGGCAGATGTGAGCTCCAGACCGTCAGCGGCCGTTCAGCGCTCCTGTACCCGCAGAGAACAGAGATCTCGGACAGTCCATCGGGAATTTGAGCCGGCTCTTACTGTATAGATAGTGGTTAAACATGAGATATAATTCATTTTGGGTATATCAAACGAGGCAATCTTATTAATCTATTACTTGTTCCAGAGCAAATCGATTGTTTCATAACTTCATATTTAACTTGAATCCTGTAAGCGCTGCTTTTGTACGTTTGACTGAATTGTTTGCTTGTGTTTATTTCCTATTGTCTTTTATAATGGATATTGTTGTTAATTTAAATATTGTTGTTCAATAAATGTAATTTTATATAAATAACATGTCGTATTTGGTATTGAGAAAGGGTCCAGTAGTGATTGTGATATGGACTTCAGTGAAAGTTACATTATTACACCATTATATGGCGGCAAAGACTGTCTTTATGAGTGAGTCAGAACAAGGAAGTTGTTTTAGCGCTGTTGTGGGAATCCCCTTGACTTCTAAAAGTTAAGGAAAACTATCACTTTCCTCAGCGGATATTCAAATTGATATTTTATAACGTTTAGTCGTTCTCTCTCTCATAATACTCTACATAATACAACAATCTTCAATGAAGCGACTCAGCGTTATTTTGTTATTTCTAAAGTGATGTTTCTGAATTAGTAACGGAGGCTTGGGCTCGACTGTCAAACTGTGAACTTGATATTTAAATCCGTGGTGGAAGGAAGAAGTTCTGCACAAAAGAGTGTTTTTAAAGTTGTTTCTTACTTATTTACTCACTTGTGCCATCAAACTGTTGTATAAATGCAATATTACACTCGTAGCCGTGCGATATGGCTGTACGGGAGCATGTGCATATTTCTCTATTTCTCTAAACAGGTTTGATGTTATGTTTATTCTGCTTATTTCCTGATTGATACATTATAAATGTTGTGCCTCTGCATATAATATTTTGTTTTGTTTTTCTGTTGATATCTTTGTAATAGAACAGTTGTTCTGGGTGATGTGCCAGAGACCTTGGATGAGCTGGAGGGAATTGTCTTGATGACACCAAGTCACAGAGGAGCTTACAGTTTGGTTCTTCTAGTTTGTCCACAAAAGGAAAGTTGGCAAGCTTAATTTTTTTGACATCATTCAGAGAGATATTTTGCTGATTTATATGATGGACATCTAGGCCATACATCCCTAGTCAAGCACAAAATTGACACGCAACATACCAGACCTATCCTTCTTGCTCCATACCATACCTTACCTGCAAAAAAGAGTTGATTGAGAGGCAAAGCGACAGGATGTTGATGGAAGGCATTATCGAACCGACATCGGGCCGTGGGCCACACCAGTTGTCATTGTTCAAACTCCTTCCGGTAAACCAAGATTTTGCGTAGATTATCAATGACTGAACCGTTTTGTGGTGAAAGACTCGTACCTGCTTCCGAAAATAGATGAGTTCCTTGAATTTTGTGTGCACAATTGACTTAGCCAGGGACCATTGGCAGTGTTCTACCTGTGTAATGCCCCAGCCACTTTTCAGAGACTCATGAACATGGTGCTGGCAGGCCTTATCTACAAGTCATGCCCACGTTTGAGCAACACCTGATAGATCTAGACGAGGTCCTGGCTAGGCTTATGTCTGCTGGAACTTACCTTCTTAGGGTATTGGGTCACCAAAGATGGTATCCTACCTAATGAGGAGAAGGTGAATGTGGTGGTTGATTTTGTAGTAAACACTAGGCAGGTGAGACAGTTCTTGGGCCTGATGAGTTACTACCGGCAATTCATTCACGAATATACACAACATGCTGAACCTCTTTTTGCACTTACGAGAACCAACGCTCCTTTTGTGTGGACACAAGACTGTCAAAATGCTGTGGATTTCCTCAAAAGTAAACTGACATCTGCGCCAATCTTGAGGTTTCCGCAGTTTTCACTTCCATTCTTCATTCACGTGTGATGTCGGTCTGGGTGCTGCTTTGATGCTGAGGGATGAGGAAGGTCGAGAATGTGCAGTTGCTTATGCCAGCCGTGCTTTCTGAAGTCCGAACGCCCTTACTCTACCCCCGAGAAGGAGTGCCTAGCTGTAATTTGGGCACTTGAGTATTTGAGGGACTGCACGTCACAGTTTTTTTCTGACCACAGCAGTTTGAAGTGGTTGATGTCCCAACCAAACTCCACTGGCAGGTTGGCTCGGTGTTCACTTCAGTTGCATGACTTTGAGATTTAAGATTATCCATAAACCTGGAGTGTCCAACAGCGTTCCTGACCGCTTGTCCAGAAACCCCTTTCGTTGTTGTGGGCAGCCACTTGACGATTTCCCTGATTGTGCTGTTCTTGGGGATCTGGACTTACGTTCCTTGCCATCGCTGTTGATCACTTGAGAAACCTACAGCTGAATGACCAGACTTTGGGAAGCTGTTTAGTGTGTTGGAGAACGGTAAGGGTATGTCTACTGGAGAAGATCCTCTGTTTGCAGTTCTTGATGGTCTTCTGTATCACAAATACCCCAAATCTTCTTGTACTTTGCACCCTATTAAACAGCTTAAGCTTTATGCTTCTCAGACTGTCAGGAGATCTCTGTTGGAGTATTTTCATGATAATCCCACTGCTTGTCTCGTATTTCTTCTTTCCTAAATTGTCTTTGCTAGGTGATCATATAAAAGCAAGTAGCAGTCTTCTGTCACGCGATAATAGCCTAATCAAAGGTAACCAATCTCATCATAGTTTATTTTGGAGAACACAATTACCATTCAATCACAATTCGTTATCGATTAACTTGCAGTTAGTGAAGGTGGGAAATTAGCAAGCGTGAAGGAGATCAATTCAGACGCAAAGATGTCAAAGAAGCATGTGTACATTTAATGAGGATCTTCAAAAACAGTTCATCAAGTTATTATGCGCAGTAAATTGTAAACAAAATAACTTAATGTAATATGGCACTGAATGACACACACCAGAAACACTCTCTCAGACAGCGCGCAATCCCGATTCCAGTTCTCTTTGTGCCTGAATCATGAAAAACTGTATGTGAAATGGGATGTGGGGGGGCTGTCCATCCCGTCCCATATTCCACCATGAGAAATCTGGTCACCCTAGCTAATCCACCCCCAGCATCCCTGGGAGTACACAGTGGTAGACTTCGTAGGCCCCTTGCCCCATACGCAGAGTGGTAATGCATACATTCTTGTGTTTGTAGATGAATTTTCGAAGTAGATCAAAGTTTGAGCTGTGAGGTATCTACAGCTTTTGTTGCTTCTAGTAAGCTGCTCAGTGAAGTTTTTACTCAGCATGGTGCCCCAAAGTTCTGTGTTCAAAGTTCTGTGTTTATGAGTGATCTCTTCAAACTCACGGTTTCTGCTTTGGATACAGAGCATAGACTCACAACAGCCTACCACCCTCAGACAAATGCCACTGAGAGAGTGAATCGAATGCTGAAATGGCTATTAGAGCATATGTTGGAACTAAGCATACCCCTTGGGATCACTTTCTTCCCCACATTTGTTCAGCTCAGCATGATATTATGGGATATTAAGTCCATCAATGGTGCTGAATGGCCAAGAACTGGACATGCCCTTGGATCTGATTTCTCAGCCTTATTCTCTTGGAGTTAAAGATCCGGGTGTGATTTCTTTGAATGCCCTGAAGCATAGGTAGAGCATGTGTAAGGATGGGCAAGGCTTGAGACAATCGTGGAATCTTCTCACTCAATTTACCACTGACTGCTGCTGCTTATGATTGCTGAAGAACTGCCCATAACAGCTGGTCTAGGATCAGTTTTCTCCATAATAATAGCATATTGCAAAACAGATTTGGTGATTTGGTTTCTATTTACAACGTGTTTTGCAGCATTGAGCAATGTAGCCAATCACAAACATATACATTTATTTCTTGAATGCAATGGCCATGAGTTTTTGTCACGTTCTGAGTTCTGAATGTTATCAATATTATTTGTTTTTGTTTATTTTGTTACATGTTAACTATATATTTTTATAAGTTAACTTATAAAAAAGTGTATAAATGATGTAGGCTAAATAAGAGAGGTAAGGCAATGGCTATTTATTATTTGAGTTGGCTAATTGGAAAAAGGTGCATTTTTCCAATTTACATGCACCTTTTTCCAATTTACATGAATTTATTTATTTTTGGTTACTCTTCTTTTGCTGGTAGAGCATCTCTTTTTCAAAATTATTTGAATTGGCTGCCATGTTAAATCATGCATACAGTATGCTTGCTTTTCTGTTCAAATTACAGTGGTTTGTAGGTTGTAGACGACAGGTAACTTAAAACTATTTCATGACATTTAACCAGACAGTTGATGGTAGCCATTGAAATTTTTATTTTAATTTTTTTTCCTAGTATGGAAGTCAATGGCTACCGTAACTGTTTGGTTACCAATATTCTTCAAAATATCTTATTTTGTGTTCAGCAGAAGAAAGAAATTAATACAGGTCTGGAAGGAAGTTTGGAAGGAGGTTTCAGCAAGAACCAATGACGTTCATTCTCGTGTTACGCAGCACGTTTGAGCTTCAGCAAGAACCAATGACGTTCATTCTCGTGTTACGCAGCACGTTTGAGCTTCAGCGAGAACCAATGAGGTTCATTCTCGTGTTACGCATCACATTCGAGCTTCAGCGAGAACCAATGAGGTTCATTCTCGTGTTGCGCAGCACGTTTGAGCTTCTGCAAGAACCAATAAGGTTCATTCTCGTGTTACGCAGCACGTTTGAGCTTCAGCGAGAACCAATGAGATTCATTCTCATGTGTTACGCAGCACGTTTGAGCTTCTGCGAGAACCAATGAGATTCATTCTCATGTTACGCAGCACGTTTGAGCTTCAGTGAGAACCAATGAGGTTTATTCTTGTGTTACGCAGCACGTTTGAGCTTCAGCGAGAACCAATGAGATTCATTCTCATGTGTTACACAGCACGTTTGAGCTTCAGCGAGAACCAATGAGATTCATTCTCATGTGTTACGCAGCACGTTTGAGCTTCAGCAAGAACCAATGAGGTTCATTCTAGTGTTACGCAGCACGTTTGAGCTTCAGCGAGAGCCAATGAGGTTCATTCTAGTGTTACGCAGCACGTTTGAGCTTCAGCAAGAACCAATGAGGTTTATTCTCGTGTTACGCAGCACGTTTGAGCTTCAGCGAGAACCAATGAGGCTCATTCTCATGTGTTACGCAGCACGTTTGAGCTTCAGCAAGAACCAATGAGGTTTATTCTCGTGTTACGCAGCACGTTTGAGCTTCAGCGAGAACCAATGAGGTTCATTCTCATGTGTTACGCAGCACGTTTGAGCTTCAGCAAGAACCAATGAGGTTTATTCTCGTGTTACGCAGCACGTTTGAGCTTCAGCGAGAACCAATGAGGTTCATTCTTGTGTTACGCAGCACGTTTGAGCTTCAGCGAGAACCAATGAGGTTCATTCTCATGTGTTACGCAGCACGTTTGAGCTTCAGCAAGAACCAATGAGGTTTATTCTCGTGTTACGCAGCACGTTTGAGCTTCAGCGAGAACCAATGAGGTTCATTCTCGTGTTACGCAGCACGTTTGAGCTTCAGCGAGAGCCAATGAGGTTCATTCTAGTGTTACGCAGCACGTTTGAGCTTCAGCGAGAACCAATGAGATTCATTCTTATGTGTTACGCAGCACGTTTGAGCTTCAGCAAGAACCAATGAGGTTTATTCTCGTGTTACGCAGCACGTTTGAGCTTCAGCGAGAACCAATGAGGTTCATTCTCGTGTTACACAGCACGTTTGAGCTTCAGCGAGAACCAATGAGGTTCATTCTCGTGTTACGCAGCACGTTTGAGCTTCAGCGAGGACCAGTGAGGTTCAATCTCGTGTTACGCAGCACGTTTGAGCTTCTGTAAGAACCAATGAGGTTCATTCTAGTGTTACGCAGCACGTTTGAGCTTCAGCGAGAACCAATGAGATTCATTCTCATGTGTTACGCAGCACGTTTGAGCTTCAGCAAGAACCAATGAGGTTCATTCTCGTGTTACGCAGCACGTTTGAGCTTCAGCGAGGACCAGTGAGGTTCAATCTTGTGTTACGCAGCACGTTTGAGCTTCTGCGAGAACCAATGAGGGTTAATTCTCGTGTTACGCATCACATTCGAGCTTCAGCAAGAACCAATGAGGTTCATTCTCGTGTTACGCAGCACGTTTGAGGTTCTGCAAGAACCAATGAGGTTCATTCTCGTGTTACGCATCACATTCGAGCTTCAGCAAGAACCAATGAGGTTCAATCTTGTGTTACGCAGCACGTTTGAGCTTCTGCAAGAACCAATGAGGTTCAATCTCGTGTTACGCATCACATTCTAGCTTCTGCCAGAACCAGTGAGGTTCATTCTCATGTTAAGCAGCACGTTTGAGCTTCAGCAAGAACCAATGAGGTTCAATCTCGTGTTACGCAGCACGTTTGAGCTTCAGCAAGAACTAATGACGTTCAATCTCGTGTTACGCAGCACGTTTGAGCTTCAGCAAGAACCAATGAGGTTCATTCTCTTGTTACGCATCACATTCGAGCTTCTGCAAGGACCAATGAGGTTCATTCTCGTGTTACGCAGCACGTTTGAGCATCAGTGAGAACCACTGAGGTTCATTCTCGCGTTATGCATCACATTCGAGCTTCTGCGAGAACCAATGAGGTTCATTCTCGTGTTACGCATCACATTCGAGCTTCTGCGAGAACCAATTAGGTTAATTCTCGTGTTACGCAGCACGTTTGAGCATCAGCGAGAATCAATGAGGTTCAATCTCGTGTTACGCATCACATTCGAGCTCCTGCGAGAACCAATGAGGTTTATTCTCATGTTAAGCAGCACGTTTGAGCTTCAGCAAGAACCAATGAGGTTCAATCTCTTGTTATGCATCACATTCGAGCTTCTGCGAGAACTAATGAGGTTCATTCTCGTGTTACGCATCACATTCGAGCTTCTGCAAGAACCAATGAGGTTCATTCTCTTGTTACGCAGCACGTTTGAGCTTCTGCGAGAACCAATGAGGTTCATTCTCGTGTTACGCAGCACGTTTGAGCTTTTGCGAGAACCAATGAGGTTCATTCTCGTTTTTATGCAGCACGTTTGAGCTTCTGCGAGAACCAATGAGGTTCATTCTCGTTTTACGCAGCACGTTTGAGCTTCTGCGAGAACCAATGAGGTTCATTCTCGTGTTACGCAGCACGTTTGAGCTTCTGCGAGAACCAATGAGGTTCATTCTCGTGTTACGCAGCACGTTTGAGCTTCTGTGAGAACCAATGAGGTTAATTCTCGTTTTACGCAGCACGTTTGAGCTTCTGCGAGAACCAATGAGGTTCATTCTCGTTTTATGCAGCACGTTTGAGCTTCTGCGAGAACCAATGAGGTTCATTCTCGTTTTACGCAGCACGTTTGAGCTTCTGCGAGAACCAATGAGGTTCATTCTCGTGTTACGCAGCACGTTTGAGCTTCAGCGAGAACCAATGAGGTTCATTCTCGTGTTACGCAGCACGTTTGAGCTTCTGCGAGAACCAGTGAGGTTCATTCTCGTTTTACGCAGCACATTTGAGCTTCAGCGAGAACCAATGAGGTTCATTCTCATGTTACGCATCACATTCGAGCTTCTGCGAGAACTAATGAGGTTCATTCTCGTGTTACGCAGCACGTTTGAGCTTCAAAGAGAGAACCAATGAGGTTCATTCTCGTGTTACGCAGCACGTTTGAGCTTCAGAGAGAACCAATGAGGTTCATTCTCGTGTTACGCAGCACGTTTGAGATTCAGAGAGAACCAATGAGGTTCATTCTCGTGTTACGCAGCACGTTTGAGCTTCTGCGAGAACCAATGAGGTTCATTCTTGTTTTACGCAGCACATTTGAGCTTCTGCGAGAACCAATGAGGTTCATTCTCATGTTACGCAGCACGTTTGAGCTTCAGCGAGAACCAATGAGGTTCATTCTCGTGTTACGCAGCACGTTTGAGCTTCAGAGAGAACCAATGAGGTTCATTCTCATGTTACGCAGCACGTTTGAGCTTCAGAGAGAACCAATGAGGTTCATTCTCGTGTTACGCAGCACGTTTGATCTTCAGAGAGAACCAATGAGGTTCATTCTCATGTTACGCAGCACGTTTGAGCTTCAGAGAGAACCAATGAGGTTCATTCTCATGTTACGCAGCACGTTTGAGCTTCAGAGAGAACCAATGAGGTTCATTCTTGTGTTACGCAGCACGTTTGAGCTTCAGTGAGAACCAATGAGGTTCTTTCTCGTGTTACGCAGCACGTTTGAGCTTGTTTGGTGATCAATGATTACATTTGAATAAAAGCCTAAATCCAATCTGTTCATCATTTAAATTTATTTTGTCTCTTCAGAAGACATTAAACTGCACGATTAATGCAGATTTATTTTACGATCACTTCATGAACTTTTGAGTGAATAGACTTACAATGGAGGGACATAAATCCCTCAGATTTAAATAAAAATATCTTAATTTGTGTTACGAAGATGAATGAAAGTCTTATAGTTTTGGAAAAACATGAGGGTGAGTAAATTATTTTTTTATTTTTGGGTGAACTAACTCATTAACTGGTGGAGCTTGGTGCTTACAATGGCAAGATCATGGGTTTGATTCCCAAGCGAAACACAAAGGCTACACATAGTATGTATATCTTGAATGCACTGTAGGTCACTCCAGATAAAAGCACCTGCCAAATATCGTCTCGAAAGTTCCTGGTGACATGTTTTGGCGGTCTTGTAGCCACCAGCTCTTCGAGTTTGAGCACGCAACCATCTTCTGCTCAAGCTGAAAGCGTTTCGACACAAGTGCAGAATAATGCAGCCCAGCGCTCTGTTTGTTCCCACTTCTTTTTCGGTCTGCCACAGCCTGTAATTATCTACAGCTGAAAACAAGTGCATGCTGAAATGCCCATTGGGCCATAGAAATGGAATTATAGCCCGCGTCGCTTTCCTTTCTCTGCAGAAAGAATGCTTCTTTTTGTGGCAGAGAATGTGTGTTTAGTTTAGTTTGAACTATTTTGGCAAGGAGGGGGCTCTCGGCAGGCCAGCCGTGCGCAACGTCTTTGTTAAACGTCTTGATGATGGAAAATTGATCAGGCTTGAATCAGAGGTTCAATATATGGTCTCCCTCAGTCTATTGTCTAGGTGAATTGCACATGGTGAAGGGCCACAGGCAGGTTGCTATTAATATGACAGCCTACTCCATATCCAGCTATAATTTCTAATGAAATACCTAATCTCCATTATTTTGATCCAGGCGGGCGATAGAGTAGAAGAAAAGGAGGGAAGAGGGAGAAAAGGCTTTTCTTTGCGCTTTTCCGTACGAGAAATGGCAAACCGATCATTTTTGTCAAGTTCTTTTTTGAAGCCGACCGAAATGCTTGTGGATTGCCACAGTTTAAAAAGGCACCCAGATAAAGCCATTCAAGGCGCTGAATGCAGACGCCATCTGTTTTTTTTTCTATTTCCTCTTTTTTCTTCTTCTTTTTCAATCCTTGTAATCAAATTTGAGCAAAATCAAATGGAGGGGGGAGTTTCAATGAAAGTACCTTTTGTTGAGCTGAAACGAGCAAGTAATTTACAAACTGCCCTTCCTTTGTGTGGGAGGCTAAAGGAAAAAAGAAATCAGTAGCTTTTAAAGCTAGGCCTCGCTGAGACTCCGCAGATAATGAAAGCCGTCTGTGTTGTGGGCTAGAGAGCATTTCAAAGGCAGGCCTGACTCAGGGTTACACTGCTAAAAAACCTGCGTGTGTTTGTTTTGTGGGGAGAGCAGATCCAGTCTTCAATGCAGTACGGACACGGGGTGAGTCGGCGAAGGAGGACACCTTCTTTCAGCTGGAAACCGCTATTGAACGTGTGGGAATCTAAGAGGACTTGAGCCTACTTCCCTTCACAATCCTTATGGATGGAGCCGTTGCTACTTTTTTTCCACTGCTGCTTCACGGTGGAAGATTGCAGGAAGGTGAGTCCCTTGGGATTTCTTCTCCTGATGATTTACGTCAGTCCGCGACTCGTCTGTGCCAAAATGTAAATTAGTTTTTTTTTTAAAGTAAGCAGTGATTTTTGGCTGGGCGCAGGAGTGTGGTGTGCATTCACTTGGCTGTAGAGGGCAGAGCGGGTAACCTCTTACTTCAAGGGCTTTTACCACAATCTGTCAAATTACAACTGAAATTTGCATAATTGTGGCATTTCAGTCACACCGACTATTCCAAATGTCTTCTTCGGTGAGATTAGTCGCAACAAAAATATTTAACAATTAGTATTAGAAAGTTTAGTGGTTGTTGAGAGATCAGACAATGTTTGTTCAGTTGTGTTTGGTCTAGTAGTTTCCTTTTGAGAATGAATTCCCACATAACCCTGAATTATAATTGAAGTTGCAATGAACAAATCATCTTTTGGAGTTGTGTTTATTACATATTTATAACATACTGTATGTTCTTTAAATGGCACTGAGGAATGCTTAATGCATATGCACACTGTGCTACATTCAACTTATGCATGATTTACCTTTTCATCGGCAAAAAGTTTTCACTTATACATACTTTTATTTTAATTAGCCAAGTTTCAAAGCAGTAGTTTCACTCTCGAGCATCCATTAACAATAGACAAACTGTGGCACATTCAAATGAGCCGGCATATTGAAATGTCAAAATTTGCACTGGAACAAAAACCAGGCAAAATTCAATCTGAGTCTGAATAGAATATTAAATAAGTCGACTCTCTACCGCCACCCAACCATAAGCAGCGCCCGCGTCAGGCCGCCCATGGGAGAGGCAGTCAGTCAGGCGGAGTGTATCATTTACTGCTCATTCTGTACATAATGCATTCTGGGATCATTCATGTGTGCATTATAGCAGGTATTATGCAATCTGTATTGATACAGGATTATAAAGCCTGGCCTTTACCCCTCATTTCCATGCTTAAAAAACACACTTTCTTATTCCGGGTTAAATAAGCAAAACAAACACACATGTGCGTAGAAATGCACTTTTGATGGAAGTCTATGTGGCAAATGTCTGTTGTCAACACTGTTTTGTCACTAGTCAAATTTATTGCTTGTGGTGACTGACAATGTTTAAATTATGTTTCAAATATGTTAAAAGACAGAAAGAAAGTGTTTTTTACGTATGTTCCGCCAGTAATAAATGCTGATAAATTAGCGGCGCGTTCCTTAATGTGTGTAATCATGTGTCACCCGTTGGTGTTTTACGCTACCAGCTGAGGTTTATAGGATAAATCTGTCTCAATTATGTGTCATGAACGCATCCCCCTCAGGGGCGTCAATACCAATGACTTAATGGGCTGCTAAAGGAAGGGGGGGTTGTGTGAGTGGATGGGCGGTACTGACCGCCAATTACAGCCCAATGAGCCGCGGCCAGTCAACTGCTGATGATCATAGCCTATTTCCACACGACCCAACGGCTCCAAACCTCTCTGACCCTCCATTCTGATCCAGAAGCATCCTAATGCTAAGTCTAATATCAGGCTAATTATGCAAATGATAATAGATTTGGGTTTATTTGACATCTTAGCAGTATTCTAGAGTATAAATATGCTATAATGCAGTGCAAAGTAATAGATTTGAATGGAATTTACATTTAATGTAATGAGAGTAAAATAAATGGGTAAAATATGCTTAAGACAAAAATGTTAGTCAATTTTAAGATTTTTGGGCTTTTCGGCTTTTGATAACATGTCAAAATGAGTTTTTTCAGCAGCGCTTATATACACCAAAACTTACAGTTTTATTCCCATCTATATTCTGAAGGTTTTTACTGAAGGGTTTGTTCATTTATTATTCAGAGGATTTTATACAGCATTTTATTCCTAAAAACATGGTTAAATCCATAGTTTTTCTGTGTGATAAAAAGAGATTTCCAAAATTCCCTCACTAAAAAACTTTAACTCTAATGTGACAACGAATTAAAACATGAATTTTGAACCTGGCTTTAGCCAGTGTTTAGATTTATGTTCTGGAAATGTATGCAATTTTATGAAATTTGTGCATATTTAATAAAATAATAAATAATAATTACATTCTTAATGTAATGAAGTTGACAACTTAAAAAAATGAGGAAACCCATTGCCTTAAAATTATTAACTAATAAACTGCATGCAAAATTGAAAAAAAAATGTGAACTTGACAATTCTACATAACTCATTTTTGTTCAATTACTCATGCAATTTATTTACTTAATAATTTTAAGGCACGGTGTTTCCTCACTTTTTTTAAGTTAAGTCAACTGATCTTTTTTTTTTTTTCAAGTTTTTACCCTATTTACCTGGGGTGTCTTGTCATAAAAACAATGTCACAATACAAAAATATTAGTGGTCCTTTTTTTGTTAAAGCTAAATATTATATTTGATTGTTTTTAACATGACTCTGGCATGTTTTTATCCCTACTATAGTGTTCTTCAGTTCATTAAACACAGGTTTTAGTCTAAATGGACCACAAACGATCCGTGGCGTTTTGCAGGAGCAATCAGGGGTGCCTGTGCGATTAGACTTAAATGCAAGAACATTGATGTAGGACTAATCTTAGACCACTTTGTCTCTCTCAAAGCTCTCTGGGCAAGATGTCTCGAGCACCTACTTGCCTTAAAACCAGAAATTAAAGCGATTTATAGACAAACCCCAGCAAAGAGGACCCTAACCCTATATTTAAGCCCAGAAGTAGCTCTTCCACCTGGAAAGCTGTAATTAATAGGGCCAAAGACCGTACTGAAGTCTCACCTCTCCGTAATCTTCAAATGTAAATGAGGGCTTTAGCACTGATATTACCGGACGTCCAGGAGAAACTGCAGAATTAGGACCTCAATCTTAGTTTTTCAGCTGACGTCAGGTTCACCTGATACAGGAACGGTGATAGTGAGCGGTTAGCGGGCTAATACGTAGGCTAATACACGTTTGCTACGGCAGCTTAATATTAAATGTACTGATGCTAGCAGTTACAAATTTATCTGCCTTGCACAAAAAATTGTCTATTCCAATTTTGGCACCTGTGATGTTTCATTAGCGCTGTGTGAAATAAGATTTTAACCAACTTTAAGCAGCATGGCATTGCTAAAATTGCAAACAGAACCGTAAGACATGCTGGGCTGACCCTGACATGCTCTAAAGTCTCAGCCGCTCGACTGCAAATGGACTGCTCTTGTCAGGATGTAGGCATTAAGATGGGTACATATAGCACACATTGGTTGGTAAAGCTGTTCAGTTTTTTTCCCTGGAAGAAAGGCACAAATGAAATTGTACGATACTTCAGTGCACGTTAAAAACAACTTGCTGACGACACAAATCTTTCAACCCCATCTCTCCAAACCAGTTTTTTAAATGTTTTGACCATTATTCATGATTCAGTTGATGATAAAATAAAGTGCCACCCTTTTCACTCTGAAAAATATGTCAGATTATGGAAATAAATTGACTTGCAACGAATGTTTGACATCGAACATTCGCAAAGCTTAATTTGTAATCGTTTTTGTAGAAAAAAATACAATAAATGTTTAAGACTAAATTAATATTCTCCCTGGACTCAAAAATACACTTTACACACTAAGTTTTACCGATCTTATTGTTTATACTTATATACTATTATTATTTACATCTACTAATACTATTTATGTAATCATACTAATTTAGTTTACTGTACTAAATGCAACTAATATGTTACTATGTGTGTGTGTGTGTGTGTGTATATATATATATATATTAGTTCTGTCAAATCGATTAATCGCGATTAATCGCATCCAATATAAAAGTGTGTGTTTACATAATATATGTGTGTGTGCTGTGTATAATTATTATGTATATATAAATACACAAACATGCAAGTATATATTTAAGTACAATTTGTTATATTTAAATATAAAATATTTATATTTATTTATAATATAAATTATATAAATACATATACAGTATATACATGCAAATATTTCTGAAATATAAACATGAATGAGTGTGTATTTATATATACATAATAATTATACACAGCACACACACATATTATGTAAACACACACTTTTATATTGGATGCGATTAATCGCGATTAATCGATTTGACAGCACTAATATATGTTTTATATATATTTATATAATGTTTTTGAACGTTAAATTCAACAAAACGTCTCTTATGCTAGCAGAGGCTGCATTTATTTGATCAAAAATACAGTAAAAACTGTAATATTGTGAAATATTATTACAATTTAAAACAGCTGTTTTCTATGTGAATATATATAGCAAAATATAATTAATTTCTGTGATCAAATCATTACTCCAGTCTTCAGTGTCACATGATCCTTCAGAAATCATTCTCATATGATGATTTAGAAACATTTCTGATTATTATCAATGTTGAAAACAGTTGTGATGCTACGTATTTTTGTGGAAACCATGATAATTCAAGGATTATTTGATGCATAGAAAGAAATATTTTGTCACTTTTGATCAATTTCAAATCCTTGCTGAATAAAAGTATTAATTTCTTTAAAAAAACAAAAAACTTCTGCAATAAATAAACAAATAAACCGATTCATTTTCTGACTAGCTCTTTCCCTGCCATTATGACTGAAGTGTAAAATCAGTGATTTCTGTGACTCCTCCCCCTTCAATATCACATTGCATCGTTTTTATGAGTGATGTCATCATGCGCCTATAGCTTTCGTGCTGTTTTACCGCCTCTAAAAAACATTTGGTGATCCAAAGGTGCATTTGTGAGAGCTGGATGTTGTTATTATATAAAACATTAATTAAATATCAAAGGTTAGATGCTTCCTATCTTTGCATGGTTAATATACACCATGATGGCTGTCATTTTGCCAAAAATGAGCAAGTGATGTGCAGTAATGACACACACGAAACATTTTCCTTCCATTTTCCTTGTAGCATTTTTTTGCACTTTGCAGCCATTAAAAGGAGCCATGCAGAGAGCAGATGTGAAAACGTGTCAGAAGGCAAAATATCTGATAAACAGAAGTGCATTTATTGTGGCAGTTGTTAAATAATAATGTTGATTATAGGTTGGCTGAGCACAGATGTGGTAATTGTCTGTCATAGATGTGACAGTTAGAATAGAAAATGACATGCAGTAAACATTGGCGAGCCTTGACATTTTCAGGGAAATGTTGAAATATTGTAGAGCAGTTTTGTAGATGCAATTTATTCTCAACATATTCCAGTCAGAAGTATGAGATGTAATTGTAATATAATCTTTAAGCATTAACAAAGTTTTGAACTGGCATTTTAAAGACTACATTTTAAAAATGTAAGAAAAAAATGAGTATTTTTCATGTTAATTTGACAGAAACAGTAAGACAAAAATGCTACAATTACAAAAATATAAAGAAATATAAAATGTATTATATCGTTAAGATATATCTGAAGTCATTCATAAGGAAACGAGCTGCTTGTACAATCAGATTAGAGCCTTTAATAACAGCTCTTGGAATACTTTATTCTGATTGGTCAAGCACGACATTCCGCAGACAGATATACACTATATTCACAAAAGTTTTGTGACGCCTGCCTTTACATACACATGAACTTTAATGACATCCCATTCTTAATCCGTAGGGTTTAATATGGAGTTGTCCCACCCTTTGCAGCTATACCAGCTTCAACTCTTCTGGGAAGGCTTTCCACAAGGTTTAGGAGTGTGTTTATGGGAATTTTTGACCATTCTTCTAGAAGCGCATTTGTGAGGTCAGGCACTGATGTTGGACGAGAAGGCCTGGCTCGCAGTCTCCACTGTAATTCATCCCAAAGGTGTTCATCCCAGGACTCTGTGCAGGCCAGTCAAGTTCCTCCCCACCAAACTCGCTCATCCATGTCTTTATGGACCTTGCTTTGTGCACTGGTGCGCAGTCATGTTGGAACAGGAAGGGCCATCCCCAAACTGATCCCACAAAGTTGGGAGCATGAAATTGTCCAAAATGTCTTGGTATGCTGAAGCATTAAGAGTTCCCTTCACTGAAACTAAGGGGCCAAGCCCAACCCCTGAAAAACAACCCCACCCCATAATCCCCCCTCCACCAAACTTTACACTTGGCACAATGCAGTCAGGCAAGTACCGTTCTCCTGGCAACCGCCAAACCCAGACTCGTCCATGGGATTGCCACACAGAGAAGCGTGATTGGTCACTCCAGAGAACACGTCTCCACTGCTCCAGAGTCCAGTGGCGGCGTGCTTTACCCCACTGCATCCCACGTTTTGCATTGCTCTTGGTGATGTAAGGCTTGGATGAGCTGCTCGGCCATGGAAACCCATTCCATGAAGCTCTCTACACACTGTTCTTGAGCTCATCTGAAGGCCACATGAAGTTTGGAGGTCTGTAGCTGTTGACTCTGCAGAAAGTTGGTGACTTCTGTGAAGTGATTGAACACCTGAACTCACTGATTTGGAGGGGTGTCCCATTACTTTTGGCAATATAGTGTATATTTCCTGCTTAGCTGTGATACTTTCATGTGTCGCCACACGCTTTTACTTTTCACATAATAAAGTCATTTAAACATAAATTAATATTTAATTTACATGTAAGTCATCAATACCCATAACATTTGTCATAGTTGCTTTTTAAAAGTGGTGCAGTCATCCACAGATCTGAATGAAATAGTGGATTAGCAGCGCAGTAAGAATATTCATAAATTTAACACACGTTTTGATTCAGAAACTGTGACTCTGACTGTCACCCAAATATAAAAGTTATAAAAAAATTATATATATGTATTTTTTTTACATATTGCCCCTGATAATTTGCATTAATTTTCTTAGTGTCCAAATTCCATTCTTCCAAATTCCAAATTTCATCCAGAAACACAGGACTCTTATTGTTCTATCTATCTATCTATCTATCTATCTATCTATCTATCTATCTATCTATCTATCTATCTATCTATCTATCTATCTATCTATCTATCTATCTGTCTGTCTGTCTGTCTGTCTGTCTATCTATCTATCTGAGTTGGAGTGAAATGTAAACTGGTCATGTTTTTCACTCATCTATTGCACATGAGTGCAATAATATACTAATAACACACCTATACTAAAGTAGCCATCACTATAGAGTCCACTCAAAGCACACTCTTGTTTCTGTTCATGGGTAATTTGGTGTCTATCTGGCTGGCCTCTTTCAAAGCCATTTTCCCCGCTGTAAGCACTCTCCACCCAACGCTACCCTCCCCAACCACATATATAATTGCACATCTTTCACCAATTAATGTCAAGCCTCTATCAGCATGTGATTGAAATGAAAAGCCTGCAAGTAGAGGGATCGATCCGAGCGGCCCGCCGTGCCTTTAAATGGACTGCACCAATCATGCCACAGTCAATTTCCAAATGAACCCATTGGCTGCTTCGGCCGTGGTCCCGACTCCAGCCGAGAGGAAGTGTCAGCTTGTGATCTCTCTCTCTCTCTCTCTCTCTCTGATTGTGAGCAGAATGGAATACTAACTTAGTAAATGGTGCATTTTATACTTATAGTGTGTGAAAAACACATTTTGTGATGATAAACATTTCAATTTCAAACACATTTCAAACAGTATTATGCTTCTCAACACATCACATGCACTTAGTAGCGTCCAGTTATTATCTTAAAAATACATAGTTATTTTAAGGTAGGACAGTACAGGTAATTAGGGTAAAAATTTGAAGCTAGTAGATATCACCATACTTTATTAATCACAGTAGATTAAGACAATTGTTTTGTATTACTAAGTTATGTATTTTTAAGTTTTCAGAAAAGTTATGTTATATAAAATAACGCATTATCTAATTAAATATGTACTAATTTGCATATATTTCCAGAACATAAATCTGAAGATTTAGTAAAAAAATCTCGGTATCACTTCATAAATCAGAAAATATTGTCAACAGCTATGGGAAAAAAAAATGCATTTCACCATATTTTTTAGGAATAAAATGTTATATAAATCACTTTTGCGAATGAATGATGCACAGTATGAACAAACCCTTCTATAAAACCCTGTAAGTTTTGGTGTATATAAGTGCTGCATTTTTATAGATATGCATTGAACTTGAAATCTACAGACGCAAATAGATCAAGTCTATAAGAAGACACTAGCCTTAAAGAAGACATGTTATGGAAGCTAAATAGACCATAACCTCAAAAATGACCAGTGCAATAGTTTTGCCTTATTAAATATCTTACATTTTGGTAGTGCAATTAAATAATTAATAAATGTTGCACATTTATGATATTGCTTACTGTTTATTCATCACACTGGAAAAGGAATGTTGAGCCCATTGCGTTGTGAGATACAGTATACATTTATTAATCATCTTTTTTTGATGAATATTGTACGTGACTCTTCTTTAACATTGTGTTTTCCCTCATAAATCCTGTGATTGCACATTTTTTGATTGTGATGCTCTGTCAAATGGTAGAATACCTTAAACAATGAGCAATACAGACAGAAACACGGCTATATTTTGTTGTTTGACTGCTCTTGTCTGCTTTAGCCTAATTAATGAAGCGGTGTAATTAGCCATGATGTATATTAGTATGGATGCAGTGCCCCCTACAGTATAGACTAGAGTAAGAAAGCTGTCGTTTGCCATATTACACACACAATTTGTGTCTGAAACTGTAGAGAACAGTGTGATATTTTATTAATATATATATAATTTCTCCTCATTTGGATAAAAACTTCTGCTAAATGATTAAATGTATATGTAAATATATATATTTACATATTTATTTACATATATATTTAATACTTTTTTTATACTTAATTTTAGTTGAATAACTTTTTGTTTTTCTTTAAATAATTCTAAGATAATTATAGCTATTTTTATTTATTTAACTTTTAAATAACACAATTATATTTTAGTAGGAATGTAAAAACTTTACAAAAAGGTCAACTTTAGTTAATGCATTAACTAACACTTACTAACAACAAACAATACATTTGTTACAGTATTTATAATTTATTTTAGTTAATAAAAATACTACTTTTCGGCGTTAGTTCATGTTAGTTCAGGTCCATTAAATAATATTAATAAAGACTAATAATAATAATGTATCAGTGAATGTTGAAATTAACATTATCTGATATTAATCAAT
This sequence comes from Rhinogobio ventralis, assembly GCA_039654625.1. NCBI lineage: Eukaryota > Metazoa > Chordata > Actinopteri > Cypriniformes > Gobionidae > Rhinogobio > Rhinogobio ventralis. The sequence continues at coordinate 25,786,700 of CM077217.1, read as the reverse complement.
GCTGTAGAAGTATTTTTCATTGTTAGTTCATGTTAACTAATTGGAAAGTGTTACCAAATTATTCACCTAAATTATGTTCTGCTGACATATTTCTATATTTAGATTTATGTCGGTAAGTCTAAATCCACAGTACAGTAACATACTGAACGATGCGCTGTTAAATGTTTTACCATGCAACTAAAAAACTGAATTTGCTAATGAATGTAGTATTTTACAAATACACTTTCAACAATTAATTCTAAATGAATTACCCAAAAAGGTTGATTTATGAATAGTGTTCGCTTCCCTAGCATCACATCAGACTCTTCTCCTGACAGCAGTGTCTTGTTCATCTGGTGCAGATAAGATGAGCTTTTACTCCAATAGATGGCAACAAAACACTAGCCTGCAGTGCAGCTCAACATACAGAGATCCTGCAGCAGCAGCACACACACACACACACACACACACGCATCACTAACGCATGATGATATATGTCTTACCTACATCAGTGCAGTAATTACATCAAACATAATTCCCTCAGTGGAAGCGCTTCATTAGAAGAACTGCTGAAACCGATCGCTTGATAATCCTTACACCAGATAAACCTGGAGTGAAGTAAGAGCAGTTCATGAAGACAACATGCAGTTAGTGCTTAGAAAGTCTGTGTGAAACGCTGGGTCATATTTGACTGTAATGTGTGTTGTTTTTCATTTATTTTTTTATTTTATATAAAATGAAGATTATTGGAGTAGGTTACAAGAAACGGTCTCATTAGTTAACATCACTTCTGTTTACAAAAGTATTTATAAATCTTTGTTAATGTTAGTTAATAAAAATACAAGTATTGTTAGTTCATGTTAGTTCAGGTCCATTAAATAATATTAACAGATACAACTTTTGATTTTAATAATGTATTGGTAAATGTTGCAGTTAATAATAACCAAGAGTAAGTATGTTTTACAGTGTTACATATGTTACACACTGTAGTAATACCATGTAATTAATTAGTATTACTCAGTACTTAAATATATAATTGCACTGTAACAATGAATAATATATTTAAGGATTGAGTAATAATAAATAACTGCATGTGCTTACTATAGGGTTAGGGTTAGGGTTTGGTTGAGGGTTAGTTACATGTAATTATACATAGTTTACTGTTATAACTATAATAACTACATGTAACAAGGACACTGTAAAATAAAGTGTTTCCAAATATAGTGTAACCCGCTTTATTTTAAGGTGTCACTGCAATTCTACATTTAAATACTGAGTAATAATAATTACTCAAAAAAACTACATACACTTATAAATGACTATAATTGGAAAAGTTGAGTTTTATAATGATAAATATGATTGGTTACACTATATTTGGTAACACTTTATTTTACAGTGTCTTTGTTACATATGTTACATATATTTAGTACAGATATAACAGTAAATTATGCATAATTACATGTAACTAACCTTAAACCAAACCAAATCCTAACCCTATAGTAAGTACATAGTACTTAAATATATAATTACACTGTAACAATGACAGCTTAAAATAAAGTGTAACCCACTTTTTAAGGTGTCTTTGTTACACTGTAATAATACATTTAAGTATTGAGTAATAATAAACAACTACTTACTATAGGTTTTGGGTTATGATTGGTTTAGGGTTAGTAAGGTATGTAATTATGCATAATTTACTGTTATTACTGTAGTAACTGCATGTAACGTGTAACAATGACACTGTAAAATAACGTGTTACCAAATGAAGTGTAACCGTATGCAGAAACTAATGTTAACGTGTTACATTCTGCTTTCATGCGTTACAAGCCGTTTCTTTGTAACTGTTTATGAAATTTACTAGCAATTGTGTACTCTCCAATCTCGCTATTTGATATAATTATTAATTCGTTAAATACTGCATTTTTGCTTTTAAAGACGTGTCATTGTAGTGCTTACAGCTTAATAATAGTAATATATTTATAATACAATTCTACACATGATAAACTGATGATTTTGATAAAAACGGCCTTCACAGATGTTGTCTTTTCTCTAAACTACTTTTGTCTTTCATTTCTCTGTCTTTTCTGTGATTTGCCGAAGTGTCTAATGTAATTGAACTCTAATGCATTAGGGATGGTGATTGAAATGCCAAGGACACGTATAATTTCTGTCTTTGTGCTCTCGGCCCCTGCGAGTGCTCTCTGTTGCTCTCTCTCTCGCACCCGGGGCCCCTCTACCTTACGGCACCGCTGACAATCAGCCCTCGTCAGTGTAATTAAATGATGGTTTATAAAGTGTGAGAAGCCACTATGACCAAAAGCAAATAGGTGCTTATCGGCGAGCTGCTGAACAACCCTAATTTTCTCCAGTGGCAATTTCCATCTGTTATCTGGGCTTGGAATCGGCCCCTTTTAGCCCTGCACTCTGTTTCACCATAGCAAGCGCTCGCTCCCCGCTGCTGTGTGTGTGTGTTTCTGAAATATACACACATTTTGCCTTTGACAGAATGACATTTTAACAGCAACGTACACTTGTCTTCACTTCCCTTGGCGGAGTGACATTTCAAAGACGTTGAAAATGAAATATTTTGAGGATAGGCAATTATCTGTGTTTTTTTTCTTTTTTTTTTACGTGTTTTGTTTGTTTGTTGACATGCAAGTGCCGTGATTTTTTCTTCTTCTTTTTTTTTTAATGCATTTTCTCTGTACTGGGAATTGTTCATACTGCCATGATATCTGTAACTCCACGTGTACAGTAAGTTACGGTGATGCTCGTCTGGGTTTCTGCTTTTGAAACGGATAACTTTATGTTTTATGGAATAATAGGACAAATCATTCAACCTCTCAAAATGTTTGCACCTTGAAAATAACCACATTATTATATTATATTATATTATATTATATTATATTATATTATATTATATTATATTATATTATATTATATTATTACAAGCAAAACAAACAAAACAATTAATATATATATTTTTTTAAAGATTGTATATTTTTGACAGATTATCATAAAATATGACTTGGTCTTCATTCATTAAAATATTATATTATATTATATTATATTATATTATATTATGCATTTAAAACAAGCAAAACTAACCAAAAACAATTTATGTAAAAAAAACAATTATTCAATCTGATTGAATTAATTCAAATGATTGCATATGTTTTATACAGATTAACTTTATATCATGTTGCATTTCAAACATAAAATATGACTTGGTCTTTATTCATAAAAATGCTTCAGAATTTGAAATTACATCATGAATTTGGTTTATTTATAAAGAATTTGGTTTTGTTTTTGTGCATTGACTGAGTTATCATATTAGATTATCATAAATGCATGGATATTACATGTTGAATGTTATTTTTGTTTATATTAATAAGCGCATTGCTTGCCTTAACATTACTGATATGTCAGAGAAGACAATGGGCTCGATTTTTGGTAACATTTGGTCAAATTTTGTAGATTTTTGTAAAATAAATATTTGGTTTAATTTTCATCCACTAAAATGTATTTATGCTTGTTTGTTGACATGCAAGTGCTATGACATTTTTCCCTTCTTTTTTATGCATTGTTCTGCCATGATATCTGTAACTCCACGTGTACAGTAAGTTACGGTGATGCTCAGAGAGTAAAAACAGTAATATTGTAAGAATATTACAGCTCACGGTCTGGGTTTCTGCTTTTGAAACGGATAACTTTCGCTGTAATCTTCAAATGTTTTATGGAATAATAGGAGAAATCATTCAACCTCTCAAGTTTTTGCACTTTGAAAAGAATCAGCCGCTCGTGGTATTGGAACACAAAAGCCTAACCGCATTATCTCTCTGAAAGAGGCCAGTTACGCCAATGATTTGATTGAATTAAAGAGAAGGAAAAAAATACCGGCAGTATGCTTTTTAAGGACATATTGATGGAAGGCTATCATTTTTGCCAATTAATGTGTGTCTTGAGGACAAGAATTGATTATAGATAGACCCACACCCTCCCAAAAGTATCCGCGCACCTCTATCAAGATCCACTCTCTGATTATTAAAGAAATATGTGGAAATCAAGATTGAGTGAGACACTTCAGCCCCAAATCCTCTTAACCAGATTATTAGCTCTTTATGATCATACACAATGCCGAGAAAAGCAACCTGAAATTATCAGCCCGGCTGAAATGAGTCTAACCCGTGTCTGATGATTCGAGAGCGTATTCATTCTCATATCAGCATATGTGCCTTTTTATTTCTTGCTTCTGAATAATACAATTTATATTAAAATATCAATGTATTTATGTCTGTTTTTAAATATGCATGTACAATAGAATATATTTATATTATTTATCATAGCATTTATAATAAATTAAGATAAATATGAGAAAAAAAATTTCAGTAACATTTGTAATCAATTAAAAAAGAATAAAATTATTAAAATAATAATGATTTTTTACAAATAGCAAATTAGCTGCACATAATATCCCGCTTTGTTTTCCAACCTGTTATAAAATCAATAACTGTATCCGCTGTGTGTGAGATGTGATATAGAAGCTGCATTCTTACCCTACAGGTGAAGGGCATCAACATCGCGCGAGGTGTTCAACGCTCTGAGTCTATGAGAAGTGTGACCTCACAGAGGCCACAACACACACACACACACACACACACACTCGCACGTGCACTAGATCTCTTTTCAAACCCTTATCACAGATTGCATTCACTAAACACACACGGGCAAAGCTGTGATAACTTTTGTGAGCGCTGCCGTGTGTTTCTGCTTCCTGTTGTTTTTTGTTTAATGAGCATTTAATACTTTATTATATTATATTATATTTATTATATTATATTATATTATATTATATTTATTATATTATATTATATTATATTATATTATATTATATTTATTATATTATATTATATTATATTATATTATATTATATTATATTATATTATATTATTTAGAGATGCACGATATATCGGCCATCATATCGGTATCGGCCGATAAATGTTCATTTTTAATGTTATCGTTATCGGCCTGATAAGAAAATGTAGGCGATATATTAAAGCTGATAAATAATGTATTATTTCTTTCAGCTGAGACACTTCAGATGTGCACTGTTCACCATGATGGGCTTGAATCGCATGAAATATGAAGAAATCACTTCAAAAAAAGAAAATACAGTTCAGTTCAACATGTGCAGTGCAAGTCTGTCATATCGGCTACATACAATTATAGTGAGAACATCATAATTGTGTGTTTGGGACATGGATTTAATGGTGAGACTTTTGTTTTTGTAATCAGGCTCTCAAAAATTATATAAAAATTTGGATTTAGATTTGTCAGACAATATATCGGTTATCGGCTGTCAGATATAAAGAATTATCGGTTATCGGTATCGACCAGAATGTTCATATCAGTGCATCCCTTATTATATTATATTATATTATATTATATTATATTATACTATATTATATTATATTGTATTATTTAGGGATGCACGATATATCAGCCATCATATCGGTATTGGCCAATACATGTTCATTTTTAATGTTCTCGTTATCGGCCTGATACGAAAATGTGGCCGATATCTTAAAGCTGATAATGAGATAAAGAGACACTTCAGATGTGCACTGTTCACCATGATGGGCTTGAATCGCTTGAAATATGAGGAAATCACTTTAGAAAGGAAATTACAGTTAAGCAGCGCAAATCTGTCATAATGGCTACATAAAATTATAATGAGAACATCGTAATTGTGTGCTTGGGACATGGATTTAATGGTGAGACTTTGGTTTTTGTAATCAGGCTCTCAAAAATTATATAAAAATTTGGATTTTGATGTACCGGCCGATATATCGGTTATCGGCTTTCAAATATAAAGAATTATCGGTATCGGTATCGACCAAAATTTGCATATCAGTGCATCCCTAATTATATTATATTATATTAGCATTTAAAACAAGCAAAACAAACAAAAATTATTTATTTTAAAAAATAAGTATATTTGTATATTTTTGGCAGATTATGTCTCATAAAATATGATTTGGTCTTCATTCATTAAAATGTTTCCGAATTTGAAATGACTTAATTTGGTAGATTTATAAAGAATGCATTATTTTCATAAACTGGATCACACTAATAAACACATGCAGTTACATTTTCAATATGTTATCTTTTGCCTGTTTTATATTAATAAGTTTTCTTCAACAATATTGGGTTACACTTTATTTTAAGGTGTTATATTGTAATTATATATTTAAGTACTGAGTAATATTAATTAACTACATGTACTTACTATAGGGTTAGGGTTTGGTTGAGGGTTAGTTGCATAATTTACTGTTATTACTATAGTAAGTACATTTAACATATGTAACAATGACACTGTAAAATAAAGTGTTACCATATTATTGATGTGTCAAACAATGCAAAGACAATGGGCTGGAGCGATAGTAGATTTTGTTTGGTAAATTGTTCATAAACCATTTATTTGTTAAATGTCGATAAATTTAAATGAATATAAAATGTTTGGTATGATACCTAGTCAACTAAAATGTTATTTTCATCAACAAAAAAATCAGATGCCATTTTAGTCAGAATAAAACTGACTAAAATAAATGATAATGACATGACAAAACATTGTCTAAAGCATATTTTCGGCAATATAATGCAAAAAAAAAATTCTTGATCAACACAGGTGACTTTATTAAGCCATAAAGCCAAATCACAAATATGTAGAGAATTATTGGTCATATTCGGTTTATCGTAGAGCAATTGTTTTTATAAAAGATTTGCATTTGCATTGGATTTAGTATGTAAATTCAGCTGTAAAACATAAAATGTTAAGAAATAGTTCTTCAAATCAGCTCTATACTTCATGCCGTGTGTGTGTGTGTGTGTGTGTGATCCGTTCATTTTCATAAACTGGTTGGAGATAAGGTTAGTACCTTCCTCCGCATTTACAGACCCACCCCTCTCTCTCTCTCTCTCTCTGAGAGGGGTAATTTTCTCCCTCAGCCATGCCTCCATTATTGGGGACATCATGGGGGCTGAGCCGCTCCTCTCCCTGCTTGATCGACCATTTGCCTCCGTTTGTTTTTGGCACAGGAGGTTAGTCCAGCACTTGACTGCCGTCCCAGAGGTGCTTTCAACCTAACGAGAGAGTATCTGTTTCCCCAGATCAGTCGCTGTCTTAACTCAACATCCTCCACCATCTGCTCGGGGTTTAACGCTCAACCTCCGTCAAATCCCGATGTTTGCATAGAGCCTGATCCCGGGACCTCAGAGGACCGCAATCCTATAGTCCTCTTCTCACTGATCCAATCCGCTGATTAATCACTTAATCTGCGTTGCAAACACAGGAACTCCCAGAAAGACACAACACATGGATGAACCCTTCAATGGCATGATAGCATCGGGACAATACACAATCTCGCGCCACGTCTCATTGTTCACTTCTTCACAACACAGCCACTTCTGCATTGGCGGCTTGCTAATTACATCAAGTTTCCCTGAAAAAACTAAAATCCTGTAGGCATACATTTTCAGGCTTTTTCCTCTCATTAACCACAAGCCGCTTCCAGTAATCTGTATTTCATGGAGAAAGGAGGCTTGAAAACAAACTGACGCTCAGATTTCAGGCCATGGAGTCAAATTCCTCTGCACATTTTCGCCTGCTACGCTTTTAGCTTTGCTAGCATCAGACGGGTTGAGGCTTTTAAGCTCTCACCTCGGCGTTTGAGACTTAGCTACCTTAAAAGACTTAACATCCTTCAAAGCAATTAAAAAGTCAAAAAGTAAGCGATCCCGCCGCTGAGAAGCGCAAGAGTGTGTTTAGCAACGCTAAGTGCTTCCCAATCTCGAATCACTTGCTGCTCATGTACTGTATTATCTTCACCGCCTGGACAATTGTTTCTCCAGCGTGACTGATCCCGTCCTGGGAATAAACCACCCGAATCGGAGAGCCGAGATGTCAGATGTTACGGTAAAGGTCACTCACCTCCACTCTGGCATTTGGATGCAGCTCGGACATTTGCAGGAAGCGCTGCGCTGAGGTGCGTGTACCTCTGTAGAGACATAAAAAAGTAAAGCGCCTACACGGTGAGCAAGAGGCTAATAGGGTTAATTGTTATGTAAAAAATGCCACGGTCAACTGCAGGCCGGGGACAGCCCCCCTTCTCCCTTCCTGTCCCAGAGGGGAATTCAAGCCCAGATGGCATTTTCCTGGAGGCTGTGACCCACAAGAGGCTGGCGCCCACAAAGAACAAGGTGCATCGCCTCCGTCTAATTAATTTACTATTATAGCACCTGTTTCCGAATAGATAGGCCGGGGAAGAGAAGCGCTCCCCAGACGCAGCGGTGGGGCTTGTGGTAAATGGGGTTTGAGCTGATTATATTAAGCTGATGCTTTGATCATCTCAAGGCGTTAAAATGGAAATATGTTTTCGCTGGCTGTGGGCCGCCGCGAGTGGGGAGCGGCACGGGACGCGGCTGATTAGTTTTGACTGTGGAATCGCACAAGGCCTCTTGCTCTAAATAAGAATATCCCGCTTTTAAGCCTCGCCGCGGCAGAGAGGCTACTTTTCAATCGCTTTCCGTGCTTGGGCTGGCCTGTTGGAGCGTTTCGGTCCTCATCAGGCCCGTGCGAAATCTGCGCCCGCAGAACTACACAGATTTACTCTGACGTTTAACAGCGTTATACGTATATTTCCTGCTTCTTGTTTACTAGATGTTTTCACTAAATTGATTATGCTTATAGTTACCAATACGAGTCTATTCTCCAGTTAACAATAAAATACTGTTGAAAATTTCATCAACGACAACAAAAACAATTATGCTTTTAGCTACCAATAAGAGTTTACTTTCCATTTAACCACAAAATTACTGACGGAAGTGTTTGATTTCGTCAATGATAATGATAACGTGAACGTTAACAATTATGCTTTTAGCTACCAATAACAGTCTACTGTCCATTTAACAATAAAATTACTGATGGAAATGTTTGATTTCGTCAATGATAGTGATTATGCTTTTTTTAACCGCCAACCACGTTTGATTTTGTCTACGATAACGATAACGATTATGCTTTTATCTACCAATAACAGTCTACTGTCAATTAAACAATAAGATTAATGATGGAAATGATTTCGTCAAGAATAACGAAAATGATTATACTTTTAGTTAACATGAAATTACTGACAGAAATATTGTTTTGTCAACAATACAATGCGATGAAAATTATGCACATCATGCCTGAAAAAAAAAATGTAATTGTCATTTTAGGAGCTTACATTTTCACACCAAGGACAGTTTCCATGTTTTTTAAATGTTGATATGTTTAAATTAATATGAAAAATTGAACAATTTTACACTTTCTCATCAGCTAAAATTAGATGCCAGAATAAAACTGACTAAAATTAATAATTATATGACATGAAAAGATATTTTCATCAATAGACAAAACTGACAATAACTGTAAAAATGGGCTCTGTTTAGCACATTTTACCATATTTAAATCCATTCTTCAAATTTTATCACAATATAACAGCGAAAATGTTTCAGGTGACTTTAAGCGAAGCCGCCCATTTGATTAATCAGCGTTCACAAATACGTATAGAATACCGTTTTAGGGTGATATCTGGTGTTAATATGTTTTCACATTGATTGTCATTCCATTTATGAACATTAATGTGATGGCCCATAATGGCCCTGCTCAGGTTACGTGCTAATCCAACTCAAATATTGGTCAAATAAGCGCGAGGCTTTAAATGCGGTTTGGCGAGGCAGTTGGAAAAGAGGGGGGCGTCCGTGGGTCCGTGGCAGGTGGGGGTTGGTGAAATGAAGCATCAATGATAGAATAATAGCTGATGAAATGGAAGCCCTGCTCCAAACACTGGCACTCTGTAAATGGATTTAGGGAATATGCTAATCTTGCCTTCACTCTCACTTTATTCATTTCCGCCCCAGTGCCCCTCAAGGATTAACATAATTTATCACCTGAGAAACACTACAAAACAATTTTTGCTTGTGTAAAAAAAAGAAAGAAAAGTACACCAACATCAGCACAGTGAGAAGATATTGGAGTAAGTTTGGAAATCCCTCTTCCTCAAGGAGCGATATGATGTACGATTCAGGGCTGCTGAAGTCATGATAGTGCTAATCTAATTTGACAGTTATGAATAACGTTAGCAATTAATTGATGTAGGTCAAGGCCATGGAGCACAGCGTGTTATTTCATCATCGATGTTTGCCTCAGGCTTGGCAAAAGCAGACAGGTTTGTCATTTTAGCTGCTTACGGCCGTGAAACACGCCAGTGTAATTGAGACAATGCAAATGTTTGTGCACCCGTCCGGAAAAGGACTTCCCACATATCAATGATTAAATGAGTTAATCTTGACTGCCAATAGGTTCGCTCCATATTACAGGACATTTTTTCCCACTTTTCCCAGAGTATAAAGACTACATGAAATGTATTTTTGTGTTTATTTGGTCTCATTTATTTTGTCTCATTGTGCATGATTCATTGGAATATGATATTCTGCTGAAACGAAGGTTCCTTTTATGGTTATTTTCAGGAAACTGTGATATTTTCAGGATTTGTCATAAAAAAAAGGTTGCTACAACAAGAAGACTTAAGTATCAGAACCATAACTATCAATATGCCCCCCAATATTCAGATTAGTGGTCAAAAAATATTGATTTCCCAATGGCTGATTCTTAAACTCTTATCCATACATACTGTATGGTTGCCATCTTGCGAAGTACCAATGGATATTTAGTTAGTAAACTTAAAGCACAGAATTATTTTAGACTGTCACAGTAAGTTTGGAATTTATATTAACATGAGCCTTGTAATAAATGTTGGTAACACTTTATTCACAGTGTTCTTGTTACACGTTACATGTACTCACTGCAGTATTAACAGTAAATTATGCAGTAACACTTTATTTTACAGTGTCACTGTTACATATGTTACATGTAGTTACTACAGTAATTACTATAAATTCTGCATAATTAAATGCAACTAACCTTAACCACATCCTAATTCTAACCCTGACCCTATAGTAAGTACATGTAGTTCATTAATATTACTCAGTACTTAAATATATAATTACACTGTAACAATGACACCTTAAAATAAAGGGTTACACTTTATTTTAAGGTGTCTTTGTTACAGTGTAATAATACATGCAAGTACTGATTAATATTAACTATATGTACTTACTATAGGGTTAGGGTTTTGTTGAGGGTTAGTTACATGTAATTATGCATAATTTACTGTTATTACTGTAGTAACTACATGTAACATATGTAACAGTGACACTGTAAAATGAAGTGTTACCAAATATAGTGTAACCAAGACTTAGAAAAAGTTCTATGACTTGTATAATGATAAATATGATTGATAACACTTTATTTTACAGTGTCTTTGTTACGTATGTTACATGTACTTACTATAGTAATAACAGTAAATTATGCATAATTACCTGCAACTAACCCTCAACCAAACCCTGATCCTGACCCTATAGTAAGTACATATAGTAAATTAGTATTACTCAGTACTTAAATATATAATTACACTGTAACAAATGACAACTTTAAATAAAGTCTAACCCTTTATCTTAAGGTGTCATTGTTACAGTGTAACTATACAATTAAGTACTAAGTAATAGTAACTAACTACATGTACTTACTATATAATTAGGGTTATGGTTTAGGTTTGGTTTAGGATTAGTTGCATGTAACTATGCATAATTTACTGTTATTACTATAATAAGTACATGTAACATATATAACAAAGACACTAAAATCAAGTGTTACCATATTATTTCTTTCAAAGATTATTTCTTTTTTATATTATGTTTTGTGTTAACCCTGTTACATTAAAAATGTTTTCGAAGGTTAAATGTTACAGGGTTGAAGATCAATACAAATTTTAATAAATTACAGTTGCACTTTATTTTACAGTATGTGCACTTACAACTGACTTAGACAAGAAAGCACTGAGTAATATAAGACAACTGCTTAGACTTAAATATGGGTTACAATCAGGTTTAGGATTAGATTTAGGGTTTGGACCTAGTTATTATAGTATGTACAGGTGATGTTAAGGTGATGTAGTTACATTGTACTTACTAAAATAAGTACTGAGTAATATTAATTAACTACATGTACTTACTATAGAGTTACAGTTAGCGTTAGGTTTAGTTTGGTTTAGGGTTAGTTACTTATAATTATGCATACTATACTGTTATTACTATAGTAAGTACATGTAGTAATGTGTAACTACTTCACCTTAAAATAAAGTCTTACCTAGAGTGCAAAATTGAGCCAAGAATAATATTTTTATATATATATTATGAAACCATGAAACCCATTAAAACGTAACCATGATTCAGATGACAAAACTAAGCATTTGAACATGTTTTATTTTAAGTATAATTTTAATTAAAAGCATTTAATTTACTTATGTATTTGTCAAATGACTTTACTTAGTATTAGTTAACTTCACAAATTACCTTATTTATTTTCTTGTATCACACCCTAAATCTATCAAATTATTTGACTAAGTTCAGTATCCCGTTCATTATATCAGTAGCAAGTCATGGGGACAAAAAATGATGTTTACTAAGAATAACCTCTCTTAGTTTTGGATAGTCTTGTTTTTTCTTATTAAAGACTCTGATTATGCTTAGAAAATGCTTTTATAATGAAAATCAGCATTAGCTCATACAGTAAACGCCTGATCTGTATTTGCATTGAATCTTCTGCCCAGGTTTGATTTGCTTCGAGCTGGTGTGTTTCATTGCATCACGCGTCTTTGACAGCGAGTAGGTAGGGTGTACTGTATGTTGTGATTGCACACATACATCGCGAGACGTCAATGACTTGCCATGTTTTTCTTGGCACGGTCCTCTAATTTGGCGTCAAAAAGAGGGCGCGAGAATTAGACTTGCTCCTCTGCACACCCTATCTTACAAGCCACGGGAGCTGAGTACCTCAACACTCGTTTTTCCAATTTCTCCGTCTTTTGCGTTTGGAAATCAGTGATTACAGTCTAAAGGTTTCCCCACTTACCTTGCTGTGAACAATGAGTTTGCTGTGAATAGGTAGTATTCACATGGTTAGGCTTTAATGGTCTTCCAGGTTGATATGTCGGGGTGGGGGGCGAGCAGGAATATCTCTGACGCGTCCACACTCTGAAACGCATAGAAACGAATGTGCCGGTGTTGGAGGCTAGATAATGACAGGTTTCGGAGCTTTAATCTGCCACAGCAGATGGTTACTGTAACCTGCATTGGTGAGACAGTGCTTACTGTATGAATAATGAAAATATGGAGCTCTAAGTAAAGTATTTAACGCAGTATCTGAAGCATGAGAAGAGGAAATGAGTGGGAGAAGACTAAATGAACGTGAACCAAATCTGCGTTATTCAGTTGGCCATTGTCAAACTGCAAATGTTATTAAATATTACAGTTCAATAATGTGATGCATTAACACTTCAGAGGCGACAGGAATCAAATTAGCTTTGCTACACTGCGAAGATCAAAAAGTTACAACAACATATGTTTTTACATTGCTTTAACTCATCAAAATAATTTAAGTTATACAAGATTCAACTAATTTAAGTCAGTTTTATGTAATTTAAAGGGTACATAAAACACACAGTTTTATGTCTCATGTTAATCTTGAGTCCCTATAGAGTAGTGTTGCATCCTTCATATCTCAGAAGAGTCTTTAGTTTGATCATATTTATAAAAGACAGATACACTGTACCGATTCTTTCAGAAAACAGCCGAGCTCGTGGAGGCGTGCAGTGAGCGGAGCTAAAGAGTCACGAGCACACACACACACACACACACATATCATGGCATTATCCCTGGATAACTTTTGATTCACTAAACGTTGATGTTGTTCACATTATATGTACTTATGCACCGATTGCCAACAAAACACACACATTTGATGCAGTTTCACTCCCGCTTGCAGTTTTAACTCATGACCGGGAACAAACACACACACTTGCAGAACTCCGGGAAAACAAACTGCATCCACTCTTTCCTTAACGCTGGGTTATTGGGGAAGCTGAACAAGATGATCTTTCCCTCACACCAGAAACACACTTCTTTAGTGACATTGTTGATTTTGTGGTCTAAAAACACAATGGCAGCGCCGCCGACGGCTCCCATAACCCGAACGAAGCTCGTTGCTCTCCCTCTGGTGTGTGTGTGTGTGTGTGCGCTCATCCGGGAGAAGTGCCCATACAAGGAATCCCGCCCTTTATGACGTCATACAGGGCCATACTCGAAAAAAAACTTTCCGCAACTTGTTGGAATCCTGAAGGAGTGTATTTGCCACAGAAATACTCCGTCATACGTCCAACTCGATTTTGAGTCATGTTTAGCATGAAAATCAGCTCTTTAACAGTAAATAAGGCAGAATGCATGAAATAGCATTAGACCCCCCCTCTTTAACTCTTTCCCTGCCAAACACAGAATTTTCCGTTATTTGTGAGAAAACGCTGCCCCGCCAAACACGGAACTTTTTCACTGTTATACGCTAGGGGGCGCTGTTACGCATCTTCTAAATGAGTACAGAATCTCCTGATCAAAACACAGGCGAAGAAGACGCAATAAAACAAACGATCATATGTAAGCAGATGCATATGTAAAATAACATGGTCATCAACATTAAACATCATATGAATCAAAACTATCTAATGTTCCTGAATGAAATGACCCAGGACGAGCTTTAGGACTGTGAAGCTTTGGGTGTTGATGGACTCGATCTACTCCATCTGTGTTTGATCATCGCTCTGAATCTGATCTGATGTAGTCTTTCACAAAACGTGATTGTCTCAGCATTTTGTTCAAAATGTTGCTTTTTTTATGAAACTTACCCATATTTAAGTGTTGATAAAAAAGAAATGCATGCATTTTTTTTGTTTGTTTAAAAGCAGAGGTTTGCTCTTTCTTTTGATATATTGCATGTTCAGATATTCATACAACAAAATATCCTATGGGCCATTACATTTTTGTGAAAAACCCTGGCGTGGCTGGCAACTTTTTTCCGCTGGCGAGGAAAGAGTTAAGTTGAAATGACTTAAACATTCAAGTTTATTGTACTTAAAAATTTAAGGCAGCAACTTTTTTTCCCTTTTGCAGTCCTTCAGTCCTTCTCAATTTTTTGAGAGAGCTGCTTTGTGGCCGTGTTTATTTGGATATATAGTTGATAACAGTCATTTCCGCGCCCGTGTAAGACTGCAGTTTGGTTGCGGTCCAGCACGTCTGTCGTCTACGATATGTCTGCGCTTGTCTCATTTACTGTGATTAGACCTCTCTGCGTCGTCAGTCGAACTCTTGAAAGTGGCTAATGCTCATTAACGCTCTCACTTTGGCTTTACTCAAAGTCGTTTAGAGCGATCTTCTTGCGTTATTGTCCAAAGAAGATTAGAACCAAAAATCTTGACTGCTGTTCATGAGGTTATTAATGTGCTTTGGGTAATTGAACACGTCCAGAGATGTTTTATGTGGGATGTGTTTTACCACAATATCATCAGCTTGGCAGTGTTTACATTCAGTAATAACAAGTTCTATCATTCAGGGACCAGCAAATTCACGAGCAATTCGGATTTCCCGTAATCTGCTTCCCACTGGTACGTATTTGTATAGAAAACACAAGATTTCGTCTTTCTGTAATTGCCTTTTTTAATTCCGTGCGGCCCATCACGCCAAGATTGGAAATATCCTGATTTTTTTTGGGACATCTTGGGACTGTGACAGCAAAGATTTCTGGAAGCTTCTGCAAGAACTTGCCTGAATGAAATGGTTCTGGCTGGCCTGCATAGCCACGATAAAACCAAAAAAAAACGAAACATCTCAGTTTCAACCAGCTTGTGTTAATAGATGGTGTACCAGAGACAGTGCTCAGATGCTAAGCTAATCTTCTGCTGGTTATCCGTGGGCGCCGTTGGGACCGTGCCATGGTGGACCAGTTGACTTTAAAAGCAAACTTTGACTTTTCTTTTAGTTTCTCTACTCTCACAAACTCTTTTCTCAGATGATGGAAAGTGTGCCGTTCATTTGCCATGTAATTTTCCAGCATAATGTGATGCCGTTTTCCTCAGTGGACTACAGATTTTTAAAGAAGCCCATTATTTTTGGCCTGTATTTCATCAACTATTCAACATAGACAGTTATTGATCTTTCACTCTTTCTTATTCACTAAAAAATGTGGTGTAGAACAATTTTTAACTCAGAAATTGGTAGTAAATTTCACAAATAATTACAAAAAAAAACAGCAAGTAACACATTGAATTAAATGTGAAATTGTATTTTCTTGCAAAACACTACAATAATCTGTTTTATTTATTATTAAGTTACAATTCATACATGCAATTACTTGAATATACCTCTTCTATGGTAAGAATGTGTGTGTAATATCTGAAGTAAAATTCATTTATATAATAATCTAATATTATTATTTCTTACAAATTTTACATTCACATTTATACAAAAATGTTCAATTGATTATTAACATTAAATATGTTTTGTTTGACAAATCAATCCTGTAGGGCCCTATGAAATCCCAAATTTCCCAAATTCCGCTTTATTTTTCCCAAATTCAGTTTTTTTTTTTTTTTTTTTTTGACTCAATTTTAATGGTTAAATTAAAATTTAGATGTCTCATTAATTGAAATCATGAAACGTATACAATTTATCAACAATTTATTAAAAGTTGAACAAAAATGACGTTTAGGGCCTCTCAAATTCCGTTTTGTTTTACCAAATTCTGTGTTTTCTGTTTTAAGTTTTCTGGATTCCATTTTAATGGTTTAATTACATTTTAATAATCAAAAAGCATGTCTAATTAACTGAATTCATAAAAACAACAATTTATTAACAAAGAAATTCTGTTGTGTATTTAAATTTTTCTGACAATCAAATGAAGGCATAAACCATTAATTTATCTTTCAATCATATGAAATTTTCAAAAAAAAGTATTATTATTACATTGAGACGTGGCTAAATTCTACTGTACAACAGTAATATATTTCTGTCATAATTTCTTTAAGTTACGCTGAACTTTGAGACCTTTGAGTTTGTGTTTATGATATGGCGATAGTTTTTCTCAAATGAAACTGTAAATGCTGATGAAGTGACTCAGAGCGGCTCTGGAGATGAAGTTCATGCATTCATGTCTTTATATAGTGAGACGGCAGAGGCTGAAAACACCGCGAGCGTCACATGTGCTTCAGTGAGTGTGTGTGTGTGTGTGGTAACTGAAACAGAGATACGCAGAACATGCAAGATTCATATTCAAATAGTCTTTTTGTGGTTTAATATTCACAGACACTAGTCTAGATCACGATTTGATTTAAGTTTACACATTTTTACTAAATTTGACAAATTCTGTGAAATTACGCTTTATACAGTTTTTATGACTGGATTCCACAGTTCCGTCCGCATCGCGAGAATCATAGGGCCCTAGTCCTGTCGTGTAGTGCGACTCCCCAAAAATATGATATTTATATTGCTTATTTAGTATACTATATACTTAATGCAGTGACATTTTTTTTTTTTTTTCACCTTGAAAAGTGCACTTTAAAACCTTTCTGAAAATAATGATTAATATGTGTACACTCACTTGTATTCAAGGTTTATGAAAAATGTTTTTACAATTTACTTAATGATTACACCATATGATACTACTTTTGAAAATCATAAAAAAAGTAAGGTTACACTTTATTTTAAGGTGACTGTTAACTTACTCTAGGAAGTACTGAGTAATATTAATTAACTACATGTACTTACTATAGAGTTATGGTTAGGGTTTGGTTTAGGGTTAGTTACTTGTAATTATGCATAATTCACTGTTATTGCGAAAGAAAGAACATGTAGTAAGTACGTCACCTTAAAATAAAGAGTTACCAAAAGTTTTTTTTAATCATTTTTAAACGTGGACTCTTTTACGTCATTGACCCATGAATGTCTGCCGGTGTATCCAAATTCTGGCAAAATAGGACTTTTCCAAGTGTCTGAGAATTTGACGACATTGGCACTGCTCAAGAGATAGACGCCTCAACTAAAGAATCATCTCTTCCTCAAGTGGACGCAAAATGGTGCCATTTTCTTTTTTGATTTGCTCAATGACGTGCTTTGCAGGCTGGGTTCCAATCCTCCCTTATTATGTCTCCATCTATTTTACATCACACCTGTTAGTATCACACAGATGTGGATCTAGCAGGATGCAAAAAAACGAGAATGAAACAAAGCAATCTGAGATAGAATTGAAACAATTACAGACAATTTTGCTAGAAAAAAGGCCATCTGGTGTATGCATTACCTCTATTGAGGAAAGTCCTTTTGTGGCTTGCCAGCTTCTTTTTAGAGGTTCTCATGAAATATGTATGTTTTTATAAAGTGTCAAACAGTTTCCCTTTTCGCTCGTCTTAAGGGTAAACTGGAAGTGGCCAATTCAGTGGAAGTTTGCAATAGAAACTTATGCAAAAGCAGTAAATGAGCCATAATCACTTCATACTCTCACAAGTAATGATGTAAAGTCAAAAGTATAATCTTGCCGTATTCCGTCGCTTTTTCCGGACAGTTGATTGCACGTTTCATTGGTTCTTTATTCATTTTGCCTGCAGGAAAACAACACTGATTATGCTCCCTGGCTAATCTAGAGTGATGACCACTTGAAGAAAACATCAGAATTTTATGATTAAGCCAATATTGCCATTTGGAAGTAAACGAATACTACAGTATTTGTAGAGTTTATAGAGTTTTAGATACCATGCAACTTAATTGGCTCTTAGTGTGCTTTCATGCTTTTAGTGCAGTCTATTTTATGACAGAATCTGATTTGTGTGAAATTGTTTTTCCGAACTCGGATGCACACCAAGGTCCCCTTGAAAAGGTGGTTTGGCGTATGGCTATAATGGTACGGTTCACAATTTATCTGAAACTCAGTAAACCCCTACATTGTGGAAGTAAACTGCTAATGATAATTTACAATTCAACACACTCAAGTATTTTACAATTTGGCGAATTGGTGGTGAATTCGTATGAATGTGTATGATCTCATTTAAATGTTTTTGTACAACTGTCTTGAGGGTTAGGTTTAGGGATGGACCTTCATGGTGATGATTTGTAGGATAAGTTGATTCATTCAAACTGACCAACTTGTACAATATTTACGAATTTTCGTAATATTGGGATGCTTTTATAAATTGCATATTTGCTGTCACACTTACTGTAGTAAAGTGTATTTCTCAAATCTTGCATTTTTTACAGGTCTCTTGCATTGCATCTGGGAAAGACTCGAGTCAAACTTGTGCATTTGAAGTTTGGGTGGTAAAAGTTCTGTTACAAGTACTCACAGTATTGTGGACATAACGTATGGTCCCATATGGTATAATTCAACTCTGGTACGGACTATCAGTTGAACAAAGGCCGTATTTCCACCGCAGGAACTTTCCTCAGGAACTAGGGATTTTGGGCTGGTACTCGGTGTGTTTTCGACCGCAGGGATCAAGGTCTAAATGTTAAAAAGTTTTAAAAAAGTTCCCCCTCAGAAAGTCCCTGCTCATGAGGTAGTGCTTTTTCAAAGTTCAGGAACTTTCTTGTGTGGAACATGCTGATTGGTTGAGTTCATGCAGCATTTTATTTCAACCGCCATTTTTAAGTCTGTTGCGATGCGTGCAGTAAGGGTTGTTCTCTATTCGAATCAACAACGGATTTTAAAAAATATGACCAATGGACCAACAATGAGGTTCAGGCTTTAATATTTCAATGAAATGAATGTACTATATTTTAGTTCAATGTTTTTTTAATTCATATTTTGTATTTTTAGGGGATCTTTATTATCTTGTCTTTATAGACCTTGCTTTGTGCACTGGTGTGCAGTCATGTTGGAACAGGAAGGGCCATCCCAAAACTGTTCCCACAAAGTTGGGAGCATGAAATTGTCCAAAATGTCTTGGTATGCTGAAGCATTAAGAGTTCCTTTCACTGGAACTAAGGGGCCAAGCCCAACCCCTGAAAAACAACCCCACCCCATAATCCCCCCTCCACCAAACTTTACACTTGGCACAATGCAGTCAGGCAAGTACCGTTCTCCTGGCAACCGCCAAACCCAAACTCGCCCATCAGATTGACAGACAGAGAAGTGTGTTTGGTTACTTCAGAGAACTAAATTATATTTATGCTGAAGTTTTGAGCATAGACCTCTAAATGAAATTTCCAACTTGAACTGTGGTAAATCTTGAATGCTTTAGAGCACAGACCGAAGTTTGATCTCTTTTCAAAGAATACAATTGGCAGATTATTGCTGAAGTGAAAAAAGTTTAAAAAAGTAAAATCTTCACGGTACTTTAGATGGAAACGCAGACAGCAACAGGTCTATGTGATGGGCAAAAATCCAGTGGGAACTGGAAAGTCGTGCGCAGTCCTACGTCACCTGACTAATCTTCACGCTACTTTACACCGCGATGGAAATGCAGACAGCAACAGGTCTGGGGTGGAAAACGTTTCTAGGACAAATTGTTTGGGGTAATTTCAGTGGAAGCGGGGCTAAAGTTTGAATGCCTCATATTCAAGAGCCCTACATTTATCATTGGAGAATTGGAGAACACAACCAATGTCGTAACAGAAGCGTCTCAGCATCTTCTCTCCAGGACTGTTGGAGGATACGGTACAGTGGGTCTTATTTAAAGGAATCTGCTTTTGTGATGTGTCTAAATCCCAACACAGGCCACAGTTAACTCCCTCTGGGAAATTGCCTGACCGTGATGGCTTGTGCACGTCTTTCTCCATCACTGCCCCTTTGTTGGGGGCGTCCAGGTGCCCCAGATCAGTCTTAACATCCTATACCTTAATCAAGCCAATAATTAATTTCATATCTTTGGCTTAGAAAAATGAAAGGGTATTTGGTGTTTCCCCAAACCGACTGGCTCATATAATTTAGATGGTGACACTATCTGCAGAGTTGACCACCTTTGGTAAATTGGAGGCAGTGGAGTGGAAGCACTGACTAGCTTCTATTCTCAAAGGACACCATTCAGAGGTTTAACTTTTCACAGCAAATTGTGTGGGCTTGGGGGGTGGAAGTGGATACAGTTTAAGGTCAAGCATGCAGTAAGTTTGAAGTGTTGATTAGCTCTTCGTGCCCAAACTGATGCATTGCCGCTGTCCTCTTTGACCAAGCGGCCCAATTCAACGCTTGACATCTTTTGATAGCTGTTTTGATCAATAAGAACCTAAATAACATGCCTTTTCCATTAGCTTGGAGATGAGGTGTTTAAATTCATTGGTGTGAGTTGACTTGTCATTACAAGGGGATCTATTAAATATGTATGGTCAGTGTGTGTGTGTGTACATGTTTTTCTATCCCAGTGGGAACTTCAACCTGAATGCACACTGAGGACTTGGGGACTTGTGGGGACTTGTCACCTTGGGGACCTAAATTGAGCTTATAAATCATACAGAATGAGTTTTTTTTAAGATGTAAAAATGCAGAACGTTTTGTGTGATGGGTAGGTTTAGGGATAGTGTAAGGGGAGATAATATTTAGTTTGTACAGTATGAAAACCATTAAGTCTATGGAGAGTCCCTACAAAGATAGCTAACCAGACGTGTGTGTGTGTGTGTGTGTACCTACTTAACCATATTTTGGGAACAAATTTGTACCCAGAAGTGAGCAAAACCTGACAAAATCTCCAAAAGCCTTAATTTGGGTACGTCCTCATTTGTAAAACTGGTATAAAAATAAAGTAACTTAATTTTTTATTTTTTTTAATTTAAAAACGCAGAAAGTTTTCTATGATGGGTAGGTTTAGGGTCTGGGTTATGGTTAGGTTATAAAATGTACAATTATCTATATATAAAAACAATAGAAGTCTATGCAATGTCCCCATTTAGATAGCTAAGTAAAGATAAGTATTGAATTTGGTCATCTGCGGCTGGAGCGTTTTCACAAAAATTCTGTCAAGCCCAGTTCCCGTCAGCCTTTAGAAAGTTGTATGTGTGTAAAAGGGAGACATTAGCATGATATTCTAATAAAAAACTACATATGACACAAATATTGGGTCACTTAATCTCTTGCCTTAAGCGATTGCATGCAAAACGGATTTGTTTGTAATATACACTATATTGCCAAAAGTTTTGGGATGCCTGCCTTTACATGCATATGAACTTTAATTACATCCCATTCTTAATCTGTAGGGTTTAATATGGAGTTGTCCCACCCTTTGCAGCTATAACAGTTTCTTCTGGGAAGGCTTTCCACAAGGTTTAGGAGTGTGTTTATGGGAAATTTTGACCATTCTTCTAGAAGCACATTTGTGAGGTCAGGCACTGATGTTGGACGAGAAGGCCTGGCTCGCAGTCTCCGCTCTAATTCATCCCAAAGGTGTTCATCCCAGGACTCTGTGCAGGCCAGTCAAGTTCATCCACACCAAAGTTTGGAGCATGAAATTGTCCAAAATGTCTTGGTATGCTGAAGCATTAAGAGTTCCTTTCACTGGAACTAAGGGGCCAAGCCCAACCCCTGAAAAACAACCCCACACCATAATCCCCCCTCCACCAAACTTTACACTTGGCACAATGCAGTCAGGCAAGTACTGTTCTCCTGGCAACCGCCAAACCCAGACTCGTCAATCGGATTGCCAGACAGAGAAGCATGATTGGTCACTCCAGAGAACACGTCTCCACTGCTCTAGAGTCCAGTGGCGGCGTGCTTTACCCCACTGCATCCCACGCTTTGCATTGCTCTTGGTGATGTAAGGCTTGGATGAGCTGCTCGGCCATGGAAACCCATTTCATGAAGCTCTCTACACACTGTTCTTGAGCTAATCTGAAGGTCTGTTGCTATTGACTCTGCAGAAAGTTGGCGACATCTGCGCACTGTGACCCTCAGCATGCGCTGACCCCGCTCTGTGATTTTAAGTGGCCTACTACTTTGTGGCTGAGTTGCTGTTGTTCCCAATTGCTTCCACTTTGTTATAATCCCACTAACAGTTGAGCGTGGAATATTTAGTAGTGAGGAAATGTCAGGAATGGACTTATTGCACAGGTGGCAACCTATCACGGTACCACGCTTGAGTTCACTGAGCTCCTGAGGGCAACCCATTCTTTCACAAATGTTTGTAGAAGCGTCTGCATGCCTAGTGCTTGATTTATACACCTGTGGCCATGAAGTGATTGGAACACCTGAATTCAATGATTTTTGGCAATATATTGTATCTTTATACTCTATTTACTATATCATACAACAGCAAAAATTATTGTTATTATTTCAAATGGTTTTGTTATATCTGACAGAGACAAAAAAGGGACAAAAAGCCCTTTTTTCTTGCAAGTATATCTAATGTGTTACTTTTCATAAAAAAATAACAATGTCACATAATTAGTTACTTTGCTGTAGCAGTAACACAATCATTTGTATTTATCTGCTATCAGTAAGCTTCTCATTAAGAAAGTAATTCCCAGGGTCTGATCTCAGCTTCAGTTTAGATGTGTGTGAGTGAGAGTGTGTGTGTGTGTGTGTGTGTGTGTGTGTGTGTGTTTGAGTGTGGTCCACAGGATTCTCTATTCACATCTCCACCAGAAGTGGAGGCTTATTTTCCACAGAGCAGCTCAGCCTTTCTTTTTGATGGATGAACTCTATTGAAGTGCCGAGTGTAAAATGGATTTTGTTCAGGTAGTCACTTTGTTTTCATGCTGATAATATTCATTTAAGCCCAGTTATTTCTCTGTCACTTTTCCCTTCAGATCCTCAAGCAGGGAAAATGCCGGAGAAAATGAGTTCCCTCCGAGTATACGCCTGCTGATTTGATCCTGTTTATAGAATGGCTCGCATAATGTACTTAATTCCCAGAAAGGCATCTTCAAGCCTATTACTGTTTATTTCGAGACCCGATCCGAGAGACTAGTCTAATAACCCAACCTTTGGGAAACCTAAGTAGCCATCTCAAGGAGCCGATGGGTACTGGATGCTGCTGTGTTGAATAAACTGTAGTTAGTGCAGACGCCATTTTTATGTTGTCATTTTTGTAAGAATAGACCAGGATAGTTCAGTAGGCTGTACTGTATTAAAACTGAAGTGTGTAATTTTTGTGCCACTAACATCACCAAATTGCAAAAATAATGGTTGTTTTCAAACAGGTTTGTTCCATCTGCTGTTAGTCATCAAAATATAGGGTCCTATCATACACCCAGCGCAATGTGACGCCAGAGTGTTTTTTGCTAGTTTCAGCCCGACGCAGTTATCATTTTCACGTCCAGCTCCACGTTGTTCAAATGCACTGGAGCATCTGTTCACCCATGGGCGTGCTGGTCTGAACACCAGGTGTGTTCAGGCGCATTGTTGGCGTGTTGCTATTTCGAGGAACTGGAAACGACTGCGCCATTGACCAACAAAAACCTGCTCTAAAGTCAATAGAGCAGTATTTTTTGTGTTATTTAAAGGGTGTGTTAGTAATATGAGCCTATAGGCAGTGCACAACACGCAAACAACTCTGCTTATTACAGGGATGCGCAGCAGCACACACACATTTTTAAATACTAAAAATGAATTCCTCTCTGTAGAAGCGTTCAGTCTTTCTGCTCGCAAATTCCTCCATGTAAATAGTGAATCCGCCATGGCTCGAGCGCAACTGGCTTTTAAAGGGAATGGGAGATGAGACTCTGATTGGTTTATTGCACGTTATGCCCAAAACACACCCATGACTCATTAAGAGACTAGGGACAACCCTTTTGGACCATGCTCCTGGCGCGCTGACTGTTTTTTACGTCATTAAACTAGCAAAAGTGGATTCGGACATGCCAAAAGTGCACCTGCGCCGTGAGCTTCAGACCATCAGACCATCATTAAATAGGGCTCATGGTCTCAAAGGACAGTCCAGAATATGTAGAAAAAATTCATCATTATCTGGTGTGGTAGTTTCTTTTTCAGTATATGTATTTGATAGCATTACCATATTGTTCCGAATATAAGACTTCTTAGAAATACATCTGAAAAAACAGGGTCATCTTATATTCAGGGTCTAGACTTTTACATGTCAATAATACACCCTCAACAATAGGTGGCGCCAAATACGCGTAAAACGAGTTAGCCAAGAAATACGGTGTGTCAGAGTGTAATGTTAGAAGATAGTAGTAATGCTCAAAAAGACGCTAACAGTCAAAGAAAAGCGTACCATCTAAGAGCCGCGTGACTGTTTGCGTGCCTCGCTGACGGGACTAAACTTCCCCTGTACGTGATATTAAAACATAAGACGGTACACAGATTTCAAAAATACATTAAGATTTAATTTCTGCTGTTAATGAAATTTTGGTATGCTACATGGTTTTCACTATGAGATGGATAGCCTAATTGTTATATAATTTAGATGGGCTACAGGTTATTTTATGTCAAAAAGTGTTTATTTTTAAATGTGATCGTTTGTACATTTTACCAGTATTTACCATACTTTCAATACAAAAATTTAAATATGAAAAACATGCAATATGAAAATTATTTTCAAATAAAAGCTCAAAATGTAAAAAAAACGGTAACACTTTACTTAAAGCCTTTATGTATAATACATTATAAAAGTATTTTTAATGCATTAATTATGCCTTGCATTATATGGTCTCACGAATAATTGTATATAATTGTATAAAAAATACATCTTATAATGCATTAAAACACGACAAACAACCAATTTCAGATGTAACGAGGAATCTGTGAATATTATAATGCATTTTAACTTTGGTTACAATTATTTATGAATATATATAATGCTTTATAATGTACATTATGAATACCTTTATAATGCATTATACATAAAGGCTTTAAGTAAAGTGTTAGCAAATTTTCTTATATAAAATACAAGATTTGGTCTTCAAAAAGCCTTTTTTCCAAAAGGATCATCTTGAAAGAGGGGGATCGTCAGGGTCGTCTTATATTTGGAACAATAGGGTATACAAGTGTTTAAGTTAAGTTTAACGTTAAGATTAACGTTTAGATTTCTACAACTTTATCAAACAGGATGGGTTTTGTTTGAAAATGCTTACTAATGCTTACTGATCTTTGTGCTGTTGTTTTCCCGGCAAAATGATGTCACTTCCGGGAGTATTATGCTATGAAAGAGCTGGCTTTTGTTTAGTAAGGATGTTGCTAACAGTGTGGAAAGTATACCGAAAACACAAGAACATTTTTCCCATTAAAAAAATATGTTTGGTTTGAAATATTCCAATTAGAGAAATAAAAAGAAACACCACTGAATTGTAATATTGTGATTAAAAAACTAAATTATATGATTTTCATCTTTACAAAATGTTTCATCCAAAATTTTAAGACATACACAATGGGAAAAAAATTTCACTCAGAAATTGCTAGTAAAATTGACACACATTGAATTAAGCGTGAAATTTCAAAGTAGAAAAATTGAAATGGTATTTTCTTGTAAAACATCTTCCAATATTCTGTTTTATTTTTTATACCTTTGTCTTGCTTATATTCGCCGTATTGAAAAGGCAAGGCCTTTCACAACTTGTTATTCAGTAGGAAAAAAATGTCAAGGGACGCACAGTGTCCATACAAGTCAAATATGAGTGCGATCTCAAGGATTTTCTTTCAGACAGGCTTTAGGAGGTAGTGTCAGCTTGTCGAGGCTCACCTATCTCCTCTAGTACATTACCAAATGCTCTAATTTCCTCCACGAACCTGATGTTTATTGTGAAGCTGAAATTGAAAATGGTTGGTAATGGAGAGAGCTTCACAGCCCCTAGACCAATTCTGAATCTAAATTACTTGCTTCTTTTCAATGGCATCGACTGAGGAGAGCTTTGTGCTCCTCGTACCTAATCAACCCCCAGCGTGACCCCGGATCCGCCAGCCCTTCTGGATTAATGATAAAATCCTTGGTTCAAACAATTATTCGACCTGAAATGGCTGTCCATTTTACTCGGAAAATTAAAGAATGTGAAATTATTTTCCCCCCCAAAACTCGCCGTGGAGCATCACTTATTTTTGATCTCTGCCCCATAAACTCTTGAATTTCTTTTTTGTAGCAGTGTTTTTTTGTAAAGGTGTGTGCCGGAGACCTCTTGGTTGTCTTTGATAGAGTGTGACGGGAGGTTGGGCAGGCGACGCTCTCATGGGAGACAGTATTTGCTTCCATTATGAAGTGTCATAATCTATAGATGCAGAGAGAAAAGGAATCGTAAGGTTAGAACAAGGCCGTGCTCAAATGACACTAATTAGTCGATGCTCGTAAAAAGCAGTATAACTGCTGCACACCTCCCCCTGCTCTCCTTTCCTGAACACAGTGTTTTAGTTCATCTTTCAAGCAACATTCACTTGTTATAAGCTGATTATCGGAAATCCTTCCATTTTAAAAATCCTTTGTGAGTTTAACAACTTGTTCACATGCACAGAAACTACAGCTGATGCTTCGTGATAAGCGTCTATTGCAATCTAGTTGAATTCATTAATTAATATGAGGACAAAGCTCACAAAAAAAAAAAAAAAAAAGGGGGATAAATAAAATTACTGTTAATTTATGAATTATTACTAAACATTTTAAGTTTGATTTTAAATTGCGACATTATTTTCATGTAAATTAAGCCCATCTGCCCTTCACATTTTCATTATCACAAAGCATCCAGATGTTTTACATGGGGTTTTCTTTGGTAATTCTAATTATTCCAATATATGATTGTCATTACTGTAATGCAATATTTTTACTGTATTATAGTAAAAATACAAATGTCAATTAAGCACGTTCCCTCACATTTTCATTATTGAAATGCATCCAGATGCAAAGATGTCAATATTCCAAAAGATCACTGTCATTACTGTAATGTAATATTTTGACAAATAATGTCACTTAAGCACATTTCTCCTAACATTTTCATTATCACAATGCATCCAATTGTTTTACTTATGATTTTTAGTGTTTTCATTATTCCAAAACATGATTGGCATTACTGTAATATTGTAGTAAAAACACACATAATATAAATAAGTGAAAGTCAAACTGTTACGGTGGCTCAGGCAGG
Source organism: Rhinogobio ventralis (assembly GCA_039654625.1). NCBI lineage: Eukaryota > Metazoa > Chordata > Actinopteri > Cypriniformes > Gobionidae > Rhinogobio > Rhinogobio ventralis. Next base: position 25,758,683 of record CM077217.1, on the reverse strand, counting down.
AAGGCAAAGACAAGCAAATACATTGCTCAAACAAAGTTTTACTGGGGAAGGTTTCTCAAAACACGCAATACACAATGGCACACACTATACATAACTGAGACCAGACAAGGAGTGAATGAACAAGAGGAACTAAATACAAACACAGACGACTGAATAAATGAAGGGCACAGGTGAAGACTAACTAAACACAGCTGAACAGAACTAGACTAACGAGGGTAACCAAGGAAACACACAAGTGGCAGGAACCTAAGACAAAGGAACATGTGACAAATGCAAAAACACAACAGAGACAGACTAGACATGTGACCGGTCTCTGGGCCCTGACTGGCTGGGAAGTCTCCAGGGTGGCCTTGGCGGGTCAGGAGCCTCGGGCGGCAATGGCGGGTCAGGAGCCGTGGGAGGCCATAGCGGATCGGGAGCCCCACCCACATGTTCCCCACCCATGGGTGTATAGCCCCCCTCCAAAAAATTTCTTGGGGGAATTCAGGGGTAGTATAGAGGGCTTGTGGAATGGGACAGGCTCCTGGGCTGGAGCAAGCTCGAGGAGGGCTGGAGCAGGCTCGAGGAGGGCTGGATCGGAATCCAGGAGACTTGGAGCAGGAACTGGGAAGCCTGGAGCGGAATCCAGGAGACTTGGAGCAGGAACTGGGAAGCCTGGAGCAGGCTTGTGGAGACTTGGAGAAGAGTCAAGGAGATTTGGAGCGAGCTCGTGGGGAACTGAAGAGGCAGGATCGCTCCAAAAGTCTATGAGCCAGCTGTCACTTGCTGGCTCTTTGAGGGCAGTGGCCACCTCAGCAGGGATAGTCCCAGTGGAATGGCATGTGGAGGGCTCTGGTATCGGGTGAGCTGGAAAGTCCGCTGGCTTGCGGGTATGGACTAGATAATGATGCTTGGTGATGCTCTCATTGACCGCATCAACAAGGAAATCAGAACCATTTAGCATGATGACATAATTAATAAAATCTGCTACAGACTTATTGTAAAGCTCAGGGGACAGCATAAGAACAAACAAATCATCATCCAGTCCATCCCGAAAACACGCATTGACCATCGGATCTTTCCAGCTCACCAGGTGGGAATACTCTAGAAATTCCTCCACATACCACTCCAGCTGACAACCACCTTGCCGGATGCTCAAGAGGTGCATTTCTGCCATCTTCGGTTTTGGTCTGGTCTTCTGTTACCGGTGGCTCAGGCAGGAAGGCAAATACATTGCTCAAACGAAGTTTTACTGGGGAAGGTTTCTCAAAATACACAATGGCACACACTATACATAACTGAGACCAAACAAGGAGTGAATGAAAGAGAAGCTAAATACAAACACAGACGACTGAATAAATGAAGGGCACAGGTGAAGACTAACTAAACACAGCTGAACAGAACTAGACTAACGAGGGTAACCAAGGAAACACACAAATGGCGGGAAACTAAGACAAAGGAACATGTGACAAATGCAAAAACACAACAGAGACAGACTAGACATGTGACACAAACACATTTCTCCCTCACATTTTCATTAGCGCAAAGCATCCTGATCTTTTACAGATTTTTTGTGTTTTAATTATTACAAGAGATGATTGTCATTACTGTAATGTAACATTTTACTATATTACATTTTACTATATTACGGTAAAAATAATATAAATAATACACATAATAATACAGATAATGCCAATCAAGCACATTTCTCCCTCACATTTTCATTATTGCAATGGATCCAGATGTTTTTGATGTTTTGATTTTAGTAACATCAATATTACAAAAGATGATTGTCTTTACTGTAATGCAATATTTTTACTGTATTATGGTAAAAAAATACACATAATAATATAAATAATGCCAATCAAACACATTTCTCCCTCACATTTTCATTAGCCCAGAGCATCCAGATCTTTTACTGATTTTATGTGTTTTAATTATTACAAAAGATGATTGTCTTTACTGTAATGCAATAGTTTTACTGTATTACGGAGAAAAAAAAATTATACACATAATAATATAAATAATGCCAATCAAACACATTTCTCCCTCACATTTTCATTAGCCCAGAGCATCCAGATCTTTTACTGTTTTTTGTGTTTTAATTATTACAAAAGATGATTGTCATTACTGTAATGCAACAGTTTTACTGTATTACGGTAAAAAAATTATACACATAATAATATAAATAATGCCAATCAAACACATTTCTCCCTCACATTTTCATTATTGCAATGGATCCAGATGTTTTTGATGTTTTGATTTTAGTAACATCAATATTACAAAAGATGATTGTCTTTACTGTAATGCAACAGTTTTACTGTATTACGGTAAAAAAATTATACACATAATAATATAAATAATGCCAATCAAACACATTTCTCCCTCACATTTTCATTATTGCAATGGATCCAGATGTTTTTGATGTTTTGATTTTAGTAACATCAATATTACAAAAGATGATTGTCTTTACTGTAATGCAATATTTTTACTGTATTACGGTAAAAAAAAATATACACATAATAATATAAATAATGCCAATCAAACACATTTCTCCCTCACATTTTCATTAGCCCAAAGCATCCAGATCTTTTACTGTTTTTTGTGTTTTAATTATTACAAGAGATGATTGTCATTACTGTAATGTAACATTTTTACTGTATTACGGTAAAAATAATATAAATAATACACATAATAATACAGATAATGCCAATCAAGCACATTTCTCCCTCACATTTTCATTATTGCAATGGATCCAGATGTTTTTGATGTTTTGATTTTAGTAACATCAATATTACAAAAGATGATTGTCTTTACTGTAATGCAATATTTTTACTGTATTATGGTAAAAAAAATACACATAATAATATAAATAATGCCAATCAAACACATTTCTCCCTCACATTTTCATTAGCCCAGAGCATCCAGATCTTTTACTGATTTTATGTGTTTTAATTATTACAAAAGATGATTGTCTTTACTGTAATGCAATAGTTTTACTGTATTACGGAGAAAAAAAAATTATACACATAATAATATAAATAATGCCAATCAAACACATTTCTCCCTCACATTTTCATTAGCCCAAAGCATCCAGATCTTTTACTGTTTTTTGTGTTTTAATTATTACAAGAGATGATTGTCATTACTGTAATGTAACATTTTTACTGTATTACGGTAAAAATAATATAAATAATACACATAATAATACAGATAATGCCAATCAAGCACATTTCTCCCTCACATTTTCATTATTGCAATGGATCCAGATGTTTTAGATGTTTTGATTTTAGTAACATCAATATTACAAAAGATGATTGTCTTTACTCTAACGCAATTTTTACTGTATTATAGTAAAAATGTATTTGAATTTACATAATGTCACAATGAAAATAAATGATTGCTCCAAAAAAGGGCTTAATAAAAAAACTATCATTTCTATTGTCCTTGACAGCTTTCACCCATGACAGATCAAAAATGACCAATGTTGCCTTCTTTCTCCTTACCAGATGACTCCCAGTGAACTTTTCCCATCCGTGTCCACATGTGAACCTTCAGATTTACCCACAGTGCACTGTTAATCACAGCTGAAGAATAGAGCAACGATGTGGTGTGCTGAGCGAGATGTCACTGTAATGGCGGATATATAGATCTCATTGACCCATCTGCTTCTTCCCCTCCAGAGACCACTGCACAAGTCATTTCATAATGAAGAGAGCAGGAGAGGATGTGAGTGTTGAAAATAGCCCATATGCAATTTGCCTGCCGCTTTGGCTAGTAGTTCCTGTAGTAAAATGACAACTGAAATGATGTAGGTTTTGATTCACATATTATAAAATGACGCTATGATTAAAAAGTCAATCAAATACGTCTTTCTAACAATCCATACACACAGCAATAGTATATTTGTGAAAACCTATCCGTTACTTTTACACTCGAAGAAATCAAATTTCTAAAGGACGCTCTTGAGAGATTGATTTGATTTTACTCCCTTTTGTGTGTCTTGAAATACAAAGCATGATGGGAAATGTGCTCAGGGTTCAAGAACTCCAGGCGTCTTATAAAAGAAAGAATGGGAACCGCATTACCATGGAAACGACATCGTTGTCTGTCATTCTCGAAGGGATGAGTGCAGACACGTGTCGTTTACAGCTGTTGTCTTCAGTAATCCATTAGGAGGCCAAACACATTTAATTCCTCTGTATGAGTGAATATATGAAGTCTGTTTCAGTTTACTGCTAATTTTGTTGAACTCACTTGAGTTATGAGAATATTTACCGAGGTTAAGCATATTAAAATGCTCATTTGAATCAAAGTTTAGGTCATTTTGTTTCATATTTGACGTACAGCTGCAAGAACATTGTATTCAGATTTTGAATTTGGTACAACTGATTGAAATTATAAGCACGATTATGACGGTTGTCTTTTTGTCCATCTAAATCTATTAAAGTCTTACCATATTTCCTCATGGATGCCACATATTAAGTTATTTGGGATAACCATGGGATGAAAGGTGCTTTTGTTGCATTCTAGAGTAAAACACAATTGATTATATTCTCATGCTGTCTGACTGAAGACTGGAAACAAATCATGGATTGTCAAAGAGAATTTAAGAAATATATGTCACAAATATTAGGAAAGAAATACACTCACCTAAAGGATTATTAGGAACAACAAACAATTTCTCATTAATGCAATTATCTGATCAACCAATCACATGGCAGTTGCTTCAATGCATTTAGGGGTGTGGTCCTGGTCAAGACAATCTCCTGAACTCCAAACTGAATGTCAGAATGGGAAAGAAAGGTGATTTAAGCAATTTTGAGCGTGGCATGGTTGTTGGTGCCAGACGGGCCGGTCTGAGTATTTCACAATCTGCTCAGTTACTGGGATTTTCACGCACAACCATTTCTAGAGTTTACAAAGAATGGTGTGAAAAGGGAAAAACATCCAGTATGCGGCAGTCCTGTGGGCGAAAATGCCTTGTTGATGCTAGAGGTCAGAGGAGAATGGGCCGACTGATTCAAGCTGATAGAAGAGCAACTTTGACTGAAATAACCACTCGTTACAACCGATGTATGCAGCAAAGCATTTGTGAAGCCACAACACGCACAACCTTGAGGCGGATGGGCTACAACAGCAGAAGACCCCACCGGGTACCACTCATCTCCACTACAAATAGGAAAAAGAGGCTACAATTTGCACGAGCTCACCAAAATTGGACAGTTGAAGACTGGAAAAATGTTGCCTGGTCTGATAAGTCTCGATTTATGTTGAGACATTCAGATGGTAGAGTCAGAATTTGGCGTAAACAGAATGAGAACATGGATCCATCATGCCTTGTTACCACTGTGCAGGCTGGTGGTGGTGGTGTAATGGTGTGGGGGATGTTTTCTTGGCACACTTTAGGCCCCTTAGTGCCAATTGGGCATCATTTAAATGCCACGGCCTACCTGAGCATTGTTTCTGACCATGTCCATCCCTTTATGACCACCATGTACCCATCCTCTGATGGCCACTTCCAGCAGGATAATGCACCATGTCAGAAAGCTCGAATCATTTCAAATTGGTTTCTTGAACATGACAATGAGTTCACTGTACTAAAATGGCCCCCACAGTCACCAGATCTCAACCCAATAGAGCATCTTTGGGATGTGGTGGAACGGGAGCTTCGTGCCCTGGATGTGCATCCCACAAATCTCCATCAACTGCAAGATGCTATCCTATCAATATGGGCCAACATTTCTAAAGAATGCTTTCAGCACCTTGTTGAATCAATGCCACGTAGAATTAAGGCAGTTCTGAAGGCGAAAGGGGGTCAAACACAGTATTAGTATGGTGTTCCTAATAATCCTTTAGGTGAGTGTATATTTTATGGACCCTTGAACATTGCACACATTATTACTGTTGAATTCACTTCACAACGCCGTTTCTCGTGGCCACGTAAATGATGCTTTAAAGTTGAAGTTTGGGCTTTGTACTAGAGTTATCATGGTCTAACAATATTACTTATTTTAAACAGCTTTTACCAGTTTTGCCGAGTGTTCAGGTAAACACAGTCGTGTGTCTTAAGTGAAAGCAAACAGTTATGTGTTTCATTGGAGCCGTGCATTAGTTCTTAAAGTGACAGTAGCCTAATAAACCTGCAGCTGGCCGAGTCCTTAATGTTAATTAAAAAAATAAAAGATAAACTGCTCTTGACTGAATAACTTAAGTAGCTTTAATAAGGGTTCATACAAGGGTTCATACAACTCTGTTGCCAGTAAGTTACTGTAATTAAGATTTGCTGTATTATAACCGTATTTCAGTTTTACAGTAACTACATGGTACTGTAATTATGTAATACAGTGCAATTACTGTAAAAAAAAAACCAGGTAATCAGTGCGATACTGTAATTATTTCAGTTGTACTAAATATAAATTACATTTTATAATTTTTATATATTAAATATTATAATATATTATTAACAATATATTATTGAGTAATTGTATTTTTATCTTACGTACATACTGACCTACAATTCAAACAGACACAATTATCACAAAATACCAATAGTTTTTTTATTTTAAACATTGAATATATAACACAGAATAAACAACTCGATCTCACGGTAATTCATACAAATTTGTACGAGGTGGCTAATTCATACGAATTCGTACAACCTCACTCGTACGAATTGGTACGATTTTTGCTAAATCATACGTATTTGACGAGTTGGTCAAATCGTATGATTTCACACGAATGACCTACCCCTAACCCCACCCTAAACCTACCCGTCACTGCATTGTAGACGAATCGTTCTAATTCATACGAGTGAGGTTGTACGAATTTGTACAAATTAGCCACCTCGTACAAATACGTACAAATTGGTCGTGAGATAGCGTTGGAATAAACAGTCTGAAGGCAAATACGGCAAATACAGTAATATACAGCCATTTAAAAAAAATACAGTAAATCTCTGTATGTGGTGTTTGACATCACAGAAAAGTCCCATTATGCAAAGGGAATCACAGTTATTTACTGTAAAGAGAATTAGCAGTATAATACTGGCTGATATATAGTAAATAATTTGATTATTTTATTCAATTTCTGGAGGTATTTCTTACCTGAATACTGTTAGTGACAAACTTAAAGTGTTGTGTACATCATTTCTATCTTTGTTCTATTGTATTTGTTCTTATTTTTGTTTCTTATTTACTGACTGTTAGATTTTAGTCTAAAATCGTATATTTAGTCGACTAAAACTAGACTAAAACAACTCTAAATATAACTAAAATATAACTAAAACCTTTTTTCCTGTCAAAACTAACATTGAAACTGTTACACAGGATGTCTAGTGTCGAACAATGTTAAAGGATTAGTTCACTTCAAAATGAAAATTTCCTGATATTTTACTCACCCCCATCTCATCCAAGATGTTCATGTCTTTCTTTCTTCAGTCGAAAAGTAAATAAGTTTTTTGAGGAAAACATTCCAGGATTTTTCTCCTCACCATTGACCAAAACAAGATCCAAATCAATGCAGTTTCAAAGGAAGGGCTTCAGAGGCTCTGCACGATCCCAGACGAGGAATAGGCTTATATCTAGCCATACCATCTGCCATTTTCAAAAAAGAAATAAAAATAAATATACTTTTTAACCTAAATTGCTCATCTTGCGCTGCTCTGCGCTCGCCAGTGATTGCGCACTCACGTCGAAAACGTCACACAAGACGTAGGCGGAAGTAGCGCCCCAAGCGAACGTGCGAGGACGAATAAAAACGCCCTTTACCAAATCTTCAACTTCAAAATCATCCAACATCATTGTTTTACCTTCTTTTTTTTGCTAAAGGGCATTTGTATTAGTCTTCGCATGTGCGCTTTGTAAACACGGGGGCGGTACTTCTGCCTACGTCTAGTGTGACGTTTTCGACGTTATTGCGCAATCACTGGCGAGCGCAGAGCAGCGCAAGATGATTTAGGTTAAAAAGATGATTTAGGTTCAAAAGTATGTTCATTTTTAATTTATTTTTGAAAATGACTGATCGTTTCACTAGATATGACCCTATTCCTCGTCTGGGATCGTGCAGAGCCTCTGAAGCCCTGCCTTTGAAACTGCATTGATTTGGACCTTCAACATTTGGGTTGCAATTGAAGTCAATGGTGAGGAGAAAAATCCTGGAATGTTTTCCTCAAAAACGTTCTTTTTGACTGAAAATCTACTGTCGCAAATGTTAGGGAGGGACGATTAGGGAAGAGATCCCGTCAGAACTGATGTCCTGTGTAACACATGCACACATGTACTGTAACGTGTTGATATAACGGCGGGAAAACACAGCGCTGTTGAGCTTCTACAGGCTCACGAAACAACGCTTCAGAGCGGCTCAATCAATGAATAACACACATTTATGCCAGGTAACTGTTGAACTAATGCTGAGGAATAATGACAATGTTTACTTTACGATGTTTATATAGTAATATGTTTTAGACGGTCAAAATAAGAGTCAATGTGTATTTCGAGCTTGTTTATAATGAAAAGTCAAGCATTATTTATACAATTTTGGTAGCACAATAAACTGTATTTAATTTCATTCCCATTTAAGTCATAGTCAATTAATGCATTACAATTTAACTAAACTCTACTGAAGATTTAGTCGACTAAAATCTTATGATATTTAGTCGACTAAAACTAGACTAAAACTAAACACAATTCAGGTGACTAAAATATGACTAAATGGCATTTTAAGTCAAAAGACTATGACTAAAACTAAATCAAAATTTGCTGTCAAAATTAACACTAGTAACCAACCAAACTCGCCTCATTTGACTAAAGCTTCTGCAGGTAAAAAAAAATACATTTTGGTACAATTAATCTGATTGGATAGGCAGCTTAAAAATTAAACAAAATTAATAATTAAACTGCAAGATTGAAGTTCCAACCAATTCTTCATCTTTTTTTCCACAGTTCCCAACTCATTACAATGTTATTGTACATGGCAAGTATACTAAAAATAAAATGTTTTTTTCCCCCTGACCTGTTATTGTAGCTGATTTTCTGTTTTTCTAACCGCCACCCCCCAATCCAGTTCCTCTTTCAGTTAAGGGAAGGTAACAGCTAGTCATCACGTGCTCAGAAGGCAGTTCCTTCATTATGCAGGGGAAACAATAGTATGTTCATGGCTGCACTAATTATTATTCTGAGAATGTACCAATTTGTTTGGTCCAAAGTGACTGTCAGCTCAGGCTCTGAAAGGGGCAGCATGCCAGCCATTGCAGTCAAGTGAAAGGAGTCCTTTCATTCAGACTAGTGGGACAGGAATGACCCTCTCGCATATGTGGGCAGGAGACGGGCGCTATGCCAGCCTTGATAGTCTGCTACCAACTCACATCCCTCAGTCCCATCATGACTTCAGTTAATGTCAAACCGCGGCCCCCAGAATAACGGTCACTGTTGCTAGGATCGCCAAACGCGCCGTCGGATGAGGTCTTGGAACCTCCGGCTCTGGAGTTTGGCGTATTTTTAAGCACTTGGTTGAGATATGAATTTAGCAGTGTTGGGGGTTTTGCACGGATAAGGCCTTGTGTTGTCGTCTTGGTGACTGTTCAATGGGCTGTAAACTAAACCCGTTGTTTTTGATCCAGGTCCATTATTTTTGTCTGTTTTAAAAATAGCTCATGCAAGAACCTCCCATAACGCCACTCTTCTAATAAGACGTTGGGAATAACATCCAATAATTATCATTTGGCCAAAATGGCAGGGAAATATGACAGGTGGCTTGAGGTTTTTGTTTGTATGGTAGTGTTGATTTACAATAGAATCTTGTGATTAGCATCGTGTAGACTTCTTAAAATTAATTCACTTAATTGAATTTCATTCACTGGTGACAGAGGTGATATTAAACAGGGATGCACAAAATATTAGTAGTTTCGGCTGATAAATGTGACTTTTTAATGTTATTGATATGATCAGTAAAATTTTATTTCTAGATGGCAGTGTTGTTATGAGTAACTAAAATTAATAAAAGAAAACTATTAAAATCATTTTGGATTGAAATAAAATCTAATATAAATATTAGATGATATTAGATAAAAATGATTAAATGAAATTAAATATGTTTAAGTAGAAGTACTAAAATGACTAACACAAAAACTGAAATAAAAAAAAAAAAAAATAGGAATATAACATAAAACTACTAAAATGCTAATTACTAAAATACTACTAAAATAACAAAATATTTCAAAATACTAAATACTATATAATACTAAAATAGCACTGCTAGTTGGCCTATGAAATATAAAATATTAATATAATAATATAATATAATATTGTTAAAATATAAATGTTTACTTAAAGGCTACATTTTATTTGGTCTGTGGCACAGGTTTAGTTTCTTTATTCTTTGTGAAATTTACATTTTCTATTTATTTTTTATTTAAAAATAAAATGTATTTACGAGTGAGGTTGTACGAATTATATATTTTTATAAAATGTTATGTTATAATTTTTTACATTTTTTACATTTTTTATTCCAATGGTTCTTGTAAACCTTCATTTATTGTATTATAAGAAAAGTTTTAAAATAAACAAATAAAATAAATTAAATTATTTTCTGTTTTTATTTAATATTTGGTGTCATTTAGTGCACATTTAGTGTATTTTTTAGATTGAATGTATTGATATCTAATAACAGCCAATATTGGTTATTGGCTTTAAAATATAAATTATTATCGGTTATTGCTCTCGGATATCAATCTCTAATTTGAACATTATAAATGAAATACTAACTGCTCTAAAACCCTATGAAATTGTTTGACGAGTGCAGTGTTGACATATTTCCTATTGAAACAGGAAGTTTGGGCGGGGCATACTGAATAGCCAATAGTATACACAATTGGTATTAGGGGGAGGAATATTCATTCTAGAGAGAATGTGATTGGACAATGATCTGTTTAGTGCAGGATGAGTCATCAGTATTTTCTGCCAGTTTTCCCTAAGGACAAGGACTGCACATTTTAAGTGTGTAAAAGTGAATTTCTTCAAGATGCATAAGAAGTTTGCAGGTCTTTCATAATATCTTGTTTGGGACACGTCCCACTCAGCTGTGCGTTCAGTCGGGATGTATTTTGAGCTGCCTGGGTGAACAAAATATATATATTGGGTTCTGGTGGTCATAGTGACACAGAAGTATGATACTTGTCTGAAAACAGAAGCGCATTTGTTGATCTCCTTGGCTTGCGAGACAAACATTTCTCTAATGAGGCCATAGAGGGCAGTATCCGGCAGCCCAGATACTAATCTGAGTGTATCTGAAGCACTTCTGTGAACTATGACACAGTTCAGCCCTCATTAATATTCATACAGACTCCCGTTTGAGAAGGTCCGCTCTTTAGAGTTCTCACTGGCGGACATTGTTAGCTTTGGTCTAAGAAATGTGTTGTGGCGGTGAACCAACTCTAGCCCAAGTCATTCCTGAGACCAGACTCATTATGACATAATCCCACATTAATCCCGCCCACTATTAATAGTGTGTAACAGTGGATGTGATTCAATCAGTGACCCCGAAAAGGTTAAACTGTTCAGAATAACTGGCTAGTTTTTACAAGTGGTCTCAAGCTGAGAAGATGACATGCATTTGATTATAAATACAGAATATCTTATGTGCAAGTTAGTAATATATATATATTTTAATTTGTACTGTATGCCTTTGAATTGGTTGTAATAAATAATGGAAATAATATTATAGTCACACTGCAAAAAGCTTTTCTTACTTAGTATTTTTGTCTTGTTTTTTTAGCCCAAATATCTAAAAATTCTTACATTAAGAAGCATTTAATAGACAAGCAAAAGTAATTGTCTTTTGGAAAAAATTTTTTCTCAAAATTAAGTAAGTTTATGCTTAAAATAAGCAAAATAATCTGCCAATGGGGTAAGAGAAATAATCTTGTTTTCTGTTTGAATTAAGATTATTTCTCTTACCCCATTGGCAGATTATTTTGCTCATTTTAAGCAAAAACGTACTTAATTTTGAGAAAAAAAAATTTGTCTAGTAAATGCTTCTTGTTTTTAGAATTTTTAGAAGTTTGGACTGGAAACAAGACAAAAAAGTAAGAAAAGCATTTTTTGCAATGCAATTCAAAGACATGCAGTACAGCCAAAGTCAGATCATTCAAAAATTATTAGTTTAGGTTGTAAAATGCCTTATGTTATTACTTTTTACTTGACGGTTACACCACATGACATTTTTTGAATAATTTAATTTTTTTTTTTTTCTTTTAACATTTTTTCAAAACCATACGAAACCAACATGACTACAAATAACACAGTTTTAAACTAAATTAAAAACATTTTATTGACATCTAATGTCATTGATCCATTTTTACTTTTATGAGAGCATATTATTTCTAAGATAAACATGTTATCCATTTATTTCAACTGAAATAATCCATTTAATTCTATATTCATAACTACAGTAGAATAGAATATCATGATATAACAAAAAATGGTACAAAAAAGTAATTCTCTACAGGGGCATTTTAAGCTCGCACATTTTAAAAATCTGCGCATTTGTGTCACTTTCACTGCCATTTTTGCCTCAGGCCCTGATTCATTTCGGACCCTTGACCCAAGCCTTACCTTAAGACTAGGGTCTTGACTCTTTCTAGTCCTAGGAAACACCTTGCGATCGCCTTGCAACCACCCACAATACCCTATATTAGTGGTTCCCAAACTGGGGTGCACAGAGATATGAAAAGGGGTGTGTGACAAGGCTGAGGGATAGTGTACAGTCAGCGATTATTATTCAAAAGAAACCTCTGCAGGGTGATAAAAGACTACACTGCGTAATTATCCCACTTATTGTGCGGCTACTTGACAGATAAGTAAATAATTGCACGCAAAATATTAATTTGACATATTTTTATTTTCTCAATGATGCAGTAAACACTTAAACGGTCTGTTATCAGTTGTAGCGGTTGTTGTCGCGCAGAAACACACCACTAGATGGCGCAATTGAAGAATCGCTGTGAGAAATATAAATGAATGATGCACGGTTCTGTACTAAGCATGAAAGGTTAACGTAAAGCAGATGATGAATAGCCTATGCTTCAAATTCACAAATACCAAAACAATGCGTCTACACCAGGCGCGAGCGGCGTGATCTGTTACTGTACGCGTAAACTGATGCCCCGTTCAATTTCTGATGAACTCCAGCGCTGGATTTGCAACGTTCGACATCCAGTAGACATCAGCTGTTGCGGCCATCGCGTCTGGTGCGGTAAAAAGACACGAAAATATGACAAGGCATATCTTGCCCTCGGATCCACCAAGGTGGGTGATGAACCCGAACAAGTTAAGACACAAGTAGCCTAGTTAAGTAGAGCTAGAAGTATAAATTAATCACAGTATTTCAAATCATAATTTTGCAATCAAGGTCATGTCTGAGAGTGCCTTTTGGGTGCATGTGTATTCATCAAATAATCCTAAACAATTGTTTCCTCAAAAATATTAAGCAACACAACTCTTTTCAACATTGATAATAATCAGAAATGAGTGGGAATGCGCACAGGATCGTCTAGCGATCCCAATGCTCCAAATAGCAATTAAACATCTAAAAGTGTCTTTATTTGTACGTTTTCTGAGAGGAGTACCTTTCCTTTGTCCATGAAAGTTGCCGTTTTTCTCTGCTTACTTCTCGACCACTGGCACTTCCGCTCAGCACAAGTTTGGTATTGTTTTTTTTTGGTATCAACTTTATGAATATTCATAGCGAATTCTCGATGGCATGAATGAGTCTGAACCAATGAAATGTGATTTTCATTCTGATGTAAACAAAAAAATCTTACTCGCACTGACTGATAGATCTGAAGCGTGCGCACAAAGACTCTCAGACAGCGCGCAATCCTGATATACACAGAATTATAGTATTACAGCCAATGAGATGCTTGCTCAACATTTAAATAGTCTGGTTCAGTGTTTGCTGTAAGCTAGTCCTGAAGCTGAACCCCTCCACCTCCCCCAGCTCCACCTGTCTACATGTGCTACAGGATTTATGTATGTCTATTTATGCAGCAACAGATCTTACATACTTACAGCAGCATATCTATTAGAAGTATAAAGTCCATACTTGCTCCTCAGGAGCAGCGTAGCAGATCTAGGGCCCTATTTATCGATCTGAGCTCATGGCCCAAGTGCACTTAGGGCGTGTCCGAATCCACTTTTGCTAGTTTAACGACAGGAAAAACGTCCAAAAGGGTTGTCCCTAGTCTCTTAATGAGTCATGGATGTGTTTTGGGCATAACGTGCAATAAACCAATCAGAGTCTCATCTCCCATTCCCTTTAAAAGCCAGTTGCGCTCGAGCCATTACGGATTCACTATTTACATGGAGGAATTTGTGAGGGATAAGACTGAATGCTTCTCCAGAGAGGAATCCTTTTATTTTTAATGATTGGCATGTTTGTGTGCTGCTGCAGAGTGTGTGTAATAAGCAGAGTGTTTGTGCGTTGTGCACCCGCCTATAGGCGCACATTACTAACACACCCTTTAAATAACACAAAAAATACTGTGCTATTGACTTTAGACCAGGTTTGTGTTGGTTAGTCGTTTTCAGTTCTTCAAAATAGCAACGCGCCAACAATGCACCTGAACACACCTGGTTTTCAGACCAGCACGCCCATGGCCGAACAGATGGGCACCAGTGCATTTGCTATTTAAACAATGTGGCGCTGGACGTGAAAATGATAACTGCATCGGGCTGAAACTAGCAAAAAACACTTGGTGTGAAAGGGCCTTTACATTTGCCATTACATTTTTTTGTTATTAAAAAACAAACAAGCAAGTCCAGCACAGCCCAGGTGAGAAAACGTAACTCAAAAGTAATGTAATGCATTACTTCGCATAAAAAGTAACTAAGTAACGCAATTAGTTACTTTTTAAGGGAATATTGTAATGCATTACTTTTAAAAGTAACTTTCCCCAACACTGGTTGTAAGTAAAGGCAGGCTCAAACTGCTGTCATGTGGGTACGGTTGTGAGGTCAGTGAGTTGGCACTAGAGGCTGATGCACAAGAGCTCATCCCCTGACTCACTGTTTCCAGTAAGTTCCACTCGTCTCCTTCCCATCAACACATCCAATTCAGTTTATAGTGACCTCAGTGCCATCAGTGCCAAAAAAGAAAAAGAAAAGGAAAAACATGTCAGAAGCTTCAAGCTGAGAAGTGTTGTTAGTGAGCGACTGGCCCAAATGCCCTGTCATCCTTCACGTTCCTCATCATACGCTCCGCAGATCCAGAGCATTCCTGACCGCTGAGGTTGTGAGCGGATCCGCCGGGCGTTGGTGAAGCAAGGCTTTTGTTTAGCACCCAGGCGGGTGTGAGTCAGAGGCAGACAGAGAGACCTTTTACGGCGTCCCCTCGTGATGTCTTCCGCCAAAGGGGAGGAGAGTTACCACTGCATTGATATCAGAGCACAAAAGTCTTACTTCATCAACCAGACTCGACTCAAAGTCTTGAGTTACACCGGGTCAGCCAAGACTGTGCCAATTCATACTGCAGGTAGTGCTGAGGTTTACGATTGCGTTCACACATCATGAGAATATGGTGTCAATCCTGTTGCACCCTGACTGGTCTGTGGCTATGCAGCCCCATACACAACAAACTGCGATGCACTGTGTATTCTGACACCTTTCTATCAGAACCAGCATTAACTTCTTGAGCAATTTGAGCTACAGTAGCTCGTCTGTTTGATCGGACCACACGGGCTAGCCTTCGCTCCCCACGTGCATCAGTGAGCCTTGGCCGCCCATGACCCTGTCTCCGGTTCACCACTGTTCCTTCCTTGGAGCACTTTTGATAGATCCTGACCACTGCAGACCGGGAACACCCCACAAGAGCTGCAGTTTTGGAGATGATCTGACCCAGTCGTCTAGCCATTACAATTTGGTCCTTGTCAAACTTGCTCAAATCCTTACGCTTGTCCATTTTTCCTGCTTCTAACACATCAAATTTGAGGACAAAATGTTCACTTGCTGCCTAATATATCCTACCCACTAACAGGTGCCGTGATGAAGAGATAATCAGTGTTATTCACTTCACCTGTCAGTGGTCATAATGTTATGCCTGATCGGTGTATAACGCACTACAGTTAAAATTACAATAAAACGAACATCAACACATCAAAATAAGTGTACTTAAAAACATACTTAATTTACTTTAATGCAAATCTATTAATTTGGCATTATTACAAAGTGCACTTTTTAAAAGTGAACTTAAGTGTGTTAAACATAGTCATGAAAGTGAACTCTCTTTAAGTGCACTTAAGTGGCCTTTTATTTTATTAATATGTTGTTTGCAAGTACAGATTTTTAAAACAATTAAGCGCACTTCTCTTTCACATGGGATCAGTTGTTATTTGCCGTATTGAGGAAACTGTCTACTTAAATACCGTAAATAAATAAAATAGTTTAAGAAGCATTAGAAAAACAGTTTGACAGATACATTAAAAGTGAAATGTGTGCATTTTGAGAAAATAATTGCATAAATACTCACCCAGTCTACCATTGTTTTGACAAACAGCTAATCTCAGCTACTCAAGCCATCGGTTGAGTCATTACGTTGTTATGTTTGGTTTACCTTGTGGTATATACCTTACTCATTGTCACTATGGATACAGGCATTATTCAAGGCTATTAAGAGGTGAGATTGAAATCAATTACCCTTCCATACAGCCAGTAATTGTTCCTGTATGTACAACACAAATAAAAGATATATTGATATTTTTGGGGGGAAATGTCAGAGTCAAAATTGTCAAGGTGAAACAACTGTTCAGATAGCAATACAAAGCCAAAAGCCTCATAAAAAAAAAGAAAAAGAAAAAAAAAAAAACATTTTTGAAAAGAAAACCTTATTAACAGTGAAGACACTGATTACATGTAATCTGCGTAATCAAATTCCAAAAATTAAGTACTTGTAATTATATTATGTTACATTTTAAAATACTCATATTCAGAGTACAGTTATTTTTCTATTGATTACATGATTACATGTTATTCTTACAATGGCAGTCAAATATTCATAATTCACTGATTCGCCCTACTCCCTCCCTACTACTCTTTGAATTGTTATGCAATATAATACAAGATTATCCTATTCAAATCAATGTGATAAGCGATTTAGATCAAAAAGTAATCTAAAAAGTAATCAAAAAGTAGTCCAAATACCTAAAATGAGTAATCTAGATTAACTACAATTTTTGTCATGTAATTTATAATCAGTAACTGACTACACATAACATGACAACATGACATGACATGACATGACATGACATAACATGACATATATAACATAACATGACATGGCAACATAACATGACATAACATGACATGACATGACATGACATAACATGACATAAAACATAACATAACATAACATAATATAACATAACATGACAACTTGACATGACAACATAACATAACATAACATAACATAATATAACATAACAAAACATAACATAACATAACATAATATAACATAACATGACAACTTGACATGACAACATAACAAAACATAACATAACATAACATAACATAACATAACATAACATAACAAAACATAACATAACATGACATAATATAACATAACAAAACATAACATAACATAACATAACATAATATAACATAACATAACATAACATAACATAACAAAACATAACAACATGACATAACATAACATAACTTGACATGACAACATAACATAACAAAACATAACATAACATAACAAAACATAACAACATGACATAACATAACATAACATGACAACTTGACATGACAACATAACATAACAAAACATAACATAACATAACATAACATAACATGACATAATATAACATAACATGACAACTTGACATGACAACATAACAAAACAAAACAAAACATAACATAACATAACAGAACAGAACAGAACATAATATAACATAACATAACATAACATGACATAATATAACACAACATGACAACTTGACATGACAACATAACAAAACAAAACATAACATAACATAACATAACATGACATGACAACATGACATGATATGACAACATAACATAACATAACATGACATAACATGACATGACATGACATGACATGACATGACATGACAACATAACATAACATAACATAACATAACATAACATGACATAATATAACACAACATGACAACTTGACATGACAACATAACATAACAAAACAAAACATAACATAACATAACATAACATAACATAACATGACATGACATGACAACATGACATGATATGACAACATAACATAACATAACATGACAACATGACAACATGACAACATGACATAACATAACATAACATAACATAGCATAACATGACAACATGATATGACAACATAACATAACATGACATGACATAACATAACATGACAACATGACATGACATGACAACATAACATGACATGACATAACATAACATAACATAACATAACATAACATAACATAACAAAACAAAACAAAACATGACATGACATGACGACACGACACGACACGACACGACATGACGACATAACATGACATGACAACATGATATGACAACATGATATGACAACATAACATAACATGACATGACATAACATAACATAACATGACAACATGACATGACATGACAACATAACATAACATGACATAACATAACATAACATAACATAACATAACAAAACAAGACATGACATGACATGCCATGCCATGACATGACATGACATGACATAACATGACAACATGACATGACATGACATGACAACATAACATAACATAACACAACATAACATGACATGACATGACATGACATGACATGACATAACATAACATACCATAACATGACAACATGACATGACATGACAACATAACAACATAACATGACATGACATGACATGACATGACATGACAACATAACATAACATAACATAACATAACATAACATAACATAACATATAACATAACAACATGACATGACATGACATGACAACATAACATAACATAACATAACAAACATAACATGAAATAATATTATATTATATGTGTCAAGGCTAGTAAGTCTTTTAAAATTTCACAGTTTTTAAGGCAAAAATGTTATGTGGTGCAACTCCCCAAAACATAATTATATTTATGAATTAATAATTCATAATATTTGTAAAAAAAAAAAATAAAAAAAAAAAATAAATAAATATATATATATATATATATATATATATATATATATATATATATATATATATATATATATATATATATATATATATATATATTTATTTATATTTTTTTTTTGTTATTTTTTTTTGAAATAATGATTAACTCACATGTATTCAAGGTGTAAGGAAATCAATTTTACTTTTTGCTTAATGGTTACACATTTTTCGAATCAATAATTGGAATCTTGAAAATGGTATAATAATAGTAAATAATAATAAAAAGTTCACAGTTCTCTGATGTTGGTTAATGGTCACATGACAGGTAAACAAATATTTTTTAATATGTTTTAGTAAATGTGTTATTTTGGTTGTTTTTTATCTTTATTGATTATATTTATTATTTATTCATTATGATTTAATTAATAGCTTTTCATAAAACTCAGCAGTATAATTCAAATATTATCGTATTAATTCAAATATTATGAATTATTAATACAAATATTTTTGGAAATAATGATTAACTCATTTTTTATTACCTTTTACTTGATGGTTACACATTTTTAGAATCAATAATGGATCAATTTCTTCAATACCATCATTTCAACAAGTACATTTCTAAAAATTCCCTTTATATTTTATACTCTTTCACTCTTATAATTAGTAAAATGGCTTGTGAATGCTGTTGACGTTAATGAATTTAAGTTGCTTCACCTTGAACAAATCTAGATTGATCGTGGCTGAACCGGTCGGCCAATTTTTCTTGAACGAAAGGCCAAATTTGAAAATGGCACCGCAAGTGCTTAAAACACTGATGTCTTTATCATTCGCAATCTAAATTTTGATTTGACGGGTAAGCTTAAATGTTATTGTGCCTCATTTTGGGATGCATTTAAATGCAAGAATTATCCAGGCTAAATGTTGACTGATTATTAGCATGCCGCTAAATCTATGTGTGCTCTACTGTCAGCTTCTATCAGAGCAGCCACACAATGGCTACAGAGGGGAGCATCTGTCGGTAACGCCGGCCGCGAGAGCGTAATTTCACCAGTGGGCCGCTTTTGTGTGCGTGGATGAAGCCGCTGCCGTGGCGAGAGAGAGAGAGAGAGAGTGCCGTGTCGGCAGGTGCATGCCACCAAATTACCGCCTGCAATTTGCATTTCCCTTCGCTAAGAAGCATGCCATTATCATATCAAAGGGAACTCACAGCAACGTCTAGTTTGGAGAGATGTGGCACTGCTTCAATTTGAGCAATTAATGCAGGATGAAGACACTTGTCATGCGTCCCAGAGTCCCGCTGCATCCATCTGCATTGTTCCTGGCTGTGGAAGACGAGGCATTCTCCGAGGATACACACACACACACACACCTTCGTGCACACAGTGTAGTCTTTTACTCAACCAGCCATCGGAAAAACAAATGGATTTGCATGATCTTTACCCAGACCCCTTTTCTCCACTCCGAGGCCTTGATATCTTTATACGCAAACGCCTTCCTTTGGTTTTATTTCATGAATAATGAAACCGATGAGTATTGCATTAATGGTCTTGCGTGGTCGAAAACATCACTAAGTGCATTTCAGAGCCTAATGAAGATATATTAGGACTAGTTCCTCTTTGATACACTCTATTTCCCATCACGTTTTACCCCACTGTCCTTCATTTGTTTTGTCGCCGACTCTGACACGCTACGCCATTCAATTCGAGGTATGCCTCAATCAGGCCTATTATCATACACCTCCTACCGTTAAGACACAGTCCGTCATTTGGCTTTTGAGGAAAATCTCCTTTTTCCCCCCTTGCTCTCAGCGAATTGTTCTGAAGCACTCTACGTTTTCTTTGGGGCCAGCACTTACAAGATGGTATTAGTCACAGCTGTTCACTGTGATTTCCATTCCTTCTCTGGCGCGGGAAGGCTTGCCAAGTGTCTTCGAGAGCCTCTTCCCATTCATCCGAACCTCCTGTCAGATCGCTGCCTTATTTCTATGACAGTCAGCTGTTCCTAACCAGCACTAAATTGAATTTGATGGAGCTGTTCCCTTCCAAAGCTGCCTGAACAGGGTAATAATTCTTGATAATGCATCATACCAGGACATGGCATATTGAGAATGGGCATGCAATGGCGATTAAGAGTTACTAAGGCAGAAAGAATTGTGGGAAATCCAACGGGAGCTACTATTTACAGTCTTAACCCTCTGGTCATCATCAAAAATTTTACGTTTTGAAAATGTTTATTTTTTTGCTTCATCTAAATGGGATGACACCTTGTTGCATTAACTATGTGAACACACAAAAAAATCATGGAGATGATTCGGATGTGTTAAAGGGATCGGAAAAAAAGTAGTTACACTTGGCTCCTTTGCGGTCAAAAATGACCGACATAGGAAATGAATGGGAAATACGCAAAAATACAATACTTTTGGTGATACAAACCACAAATCAGCCATGATGCAGAAAAAAAGTGCACAACAATGAAAGGGTGACACTCTAAAATATCAAGAGTGCAAAATAGACCCCCCCCCCCCCCACACACACACACATATATATATATGAACTAGCGTGACTATAACACAGAGCACGTTTTTACAAATGTGTTTTTACAAATAATTCAGCCACAATGCAGTAAAAAAACAAAACAAACAAAAACAGCAAGGAAAAGGTTACACTCTAAAACATCAAGAGTGCAAAACAGACACACACACTCAGCCAAAAGACTCAAATAAGAGGTTAAAATCAGATCAGACCCAGATTTATTAAGCTGTGATAAAACATATCTGTTAATTTTTGTTAAATTTTTATTATGTCCAAAATGTTCTCTTCTCTGCTCAGGTTTGAATGTAGTAAAATTAATGCAAAAACTGACACTTCAAATCAACATAAAAAAAATCTAAACCTTGGAAAAAAAGTCGTCTTTGAGAATGTATGAATCTAAATGCACAACTTAATAAAAATAAGTACTTATGTCTATAAAACTCTAGAGAATTTATAAGCCACTTTATATAGAGTTATATAGGAATCGAGTGGTCAATCCATGGCATTACATCAGTTTTTCTTTTTTTACTCCCACCAGACGGCCCTAATCTACCTTCAAAAATTGGATTTTAAATGCCTTGTCTCTATTTTAACATGGAAGACTGTTTTAATTGAAAAATAATTTAAAAATATATCAGAATTTTTTTTTTATTATTTTCAATGGGGAAAAATAGCTAATAAAAATTGTATAAATATTGCATAGTATCATAAAAAATTCTCAAAATTCTAAAGAATAATCCAAAAATATTATTGAACTAAAGTATATTATATTGGTTTTCCTGGGGGGGGTGGGGGGGGGGGGGTTACATTTTAAGGCTTCGGTCACTTTTGATAGCGAAGAAGCCAAGTGTGACCCCTAAATGAAGAGGACCAGAGGGTTAACAAATGTATTTAGGGTTTTATGATGTCACAACAAATATATCTTGAGCTAATGGATCATCTCTGCTTCCGTTCACTTGGTAGCTTCTACCGAAACAAGATCTACTCAAACAAGATGTAAGATGACTGGAAGAGTAGTTTATTTGTCGCACTGTGGGTCTCCGTGATTGCTTGTCACAAATGGCATTTTCCCCCAACTTTTCCATATGATTCCCGTCTTCCCCCTGGCCTTATCTTCCACACTCCTTCCTTCTTTTCCTGTGGGTTCACAACGATCCTTGATGTTTGTGACAGGCCACGATAGGTGGAAACCCTTATCGCCGCGGGGTTCGGAGGCCTTGCTAAATTGAAAATTGCAAATGAAATCCGTGGGGTTTAAATTCATCAGCTATTATGCCAGATGACCTTTGGCAGCTGCTGATAAAAATGAACGAATGTTAGCTGTGATCCAATTTTCAACACTATCCACTCCTTTGACTTCATTCACAGTCAGACAGCCGACTCACAGGAAGTGAAAATGATAGGGTTTCAAGAGCGCGCCATTGTGTTGCAGATTAAGATTTTTTCTTCCTATTTGCTGGGGTTGGCCTTGTGGTACGCCTGTCTGGTATTCCGCCATTGTCCAATCAGTTTCAATATCTGCTCCGGAGGACATGTAAGTCGCCCTCCTCAGATAAACACTTACAGAGGGAATGTTGGACTTAATAGTTTCGCCTCAGAGGTGATGGTGGTCACTGTGTAGCGAGATCGACTGGCACATGTTCGCTTAATCTGACAGTCTTGTGGCATGTGGAAGTCTTTTCTCTTCTTTCTCCTTCCAACATGTCATCTCTCTGCTATTTAATTTTCCACGGGTTTGACAGAAACCATGTGATGTGTTACTAGGGTGTACCGCAAATAATTCCCAGTCACAGAAGCATGACTTTACTATTTAAATACAATAGAAAAGAATACAATATGAAGAAAAAAACGCAACATAATAGAGGACAGCAGAATAGAATAGAACAGAATAGAATGGAGCACAAAAGAATACAATGGAGTCCAACAGACTAATGGAATTGAATTGACAAATACACTCAATAATATAATAGATTAACACAGAGTAGAATGCATAGAAGAAAATTATAAAATAATGCATAGCAGAATAGAATGAAACACAGCAACATAGAACACAATTAAATAGTAATTAGCCCAGAAGAACAAAATAGAATTAAGTGTTATAGAGGTACAACAGAATATAGAATTACCAAATGAGAACAGAACAGAAGCTACACAGAATAGAATAAAAACACAAAAGTGTCATATAAATAGAATGAAATATAGAAGTATCAAATAAGAACAGAATCGAAGCATAGCAAAGTAGAATTTAACACAGAACAATAGAACTCGATAGAATAGAAACTAGCCCAGAAGAACAAAATAGAATGAAGTGTTATATAAACAGAATGGAATATATGAGTATCAAATAGGAACAGAACAGTAGCATAGCAGAATAGAATAACACATAGCAAAATAGAACAGAATTAAATAGTAATTAGCCCAGAAGAACAAAATAGAATTAGGTGTTTTAGAGGTAGAACAGAATATAGATTGCATGAGAACAGAAGCAACACAGAATAGAATAGAATAGATTGAAGCGTGACATCAAAATAAGCCCAGAAGAGCCGAAAAGCCCATAATAGAATGTAATAATATGATAGAACAAAGCAGATACAAGAATAGAATAGAATAAAATGAAGTGTGACATCAAAATAAGCCCAGAAGAGCAGAAAAGCACATAATAAAATATAACAGTATGATAGAATAAAACAGATACAAGAATAGAATAAAATAGAATAGAATATAATAGAATAGAATGAAGCGTGACATCAAAATAAGCTCAGAAGAGCAGAAAAGCCCATAATAGAATATAATAGTATGATAGAATAAAACAGATACAAGAATAGAATAGAATAGAATGAAGTGTGACATCAAAATAAGCCCAGAAGAGCAGAAAAGCACATAATAAAATATAACAGTATGATAGAATAAAACAGATACAAGAATAGAATAGAATAGAATGAAGCGTGACATCAAAATAAGCCCAGAAGAGCCGAAAAGCCCATAATAGAATGTAATAATATGATAGAATAAAGCAGATACAAGAATAGAATAGAATAAAATGAAGTGTGACATCAAAATAAGCCCAGAAGAGCAGAAAAGCACATAATAAAATATAACAGTATGATAGAATAAAACAGATACAAGAATAGAATAAAATAGAATAGAATAAAATAGAATAGAATGAAGCGTGACATCAAAATAAGCTCAGAAGAGCAGAAAAGCCCATAATAGAATATAATAGTATGATAGAATAAAACAGATACAAGAATAGAATAGAATAGAATGAAGCGTGACATCAAAATAAGCCCAGAAGAGCAGAAAAGCACATAATAAAATATAACAGTATGATAGAATAAAACAGATACAAGAATAGAATAGAATAGAATAGAATAGAATGAAGTGTGACATCAAAATAAGCCCAGAAGAGCAGAAAAGCACATAATAAAATATAACAGTATGATAGAATAAAACAGATACAAGAATAGAATAGAATAGAATAGAATAGAATAAAATAGAATGAAGCGTGACATCAAAATAAGCCCAGAAGAGCAGAAAAGCACATAATAAAATATAACAGTATGATAGAATAAAACAGATACAAGAATAGAATAGAATAGAATAGAATAGAATGAAGTGTGACATCAAAATAAGCCCAGAAGAGCAGAAAAGCACATAATAAAATATAACAGTATGATAGAATAAAACAGATACAAGAATAGAATAGAATAGAATAAAATAGAATGAAGCGTGACATCAAAATAAGCCCAGAAGAGCAGAAAAGCACATAATAAAATATAACAGTATGATAGAATAAAACAGATACAAGAATAGAATAGAATAGAATAGAATAGAATGAAGTGTGACATCAAAATAAGCCCAGAAGAGCAGAAAAGCACATAATAAAATATAACAGTATGATAGAATAAAACAGATACAAGAATAGAATAGAATAGAATAGAATAGAATGAAGTGTGACATCAAAATAAGCCCAGAAGAGCAGAAAAGCCCATAATAGAATATAATAGTATGATAGAATAAAACAGATACAAGAATAGAATAGAATAGAATAAAATAGAATAAAATAGAATAGAATAGAATGGAGCGTGACATCAACATAAGCCCAGATGTGCAGAAAAGCCCATAATAGAATATAATAATATGATAGAATAAAACAGATACAAGAATAGAATAGAATAAAATGAAGTGTGACATCAAAATAAGCCCAGAAGAGCAGAAAAGCCCATAATAGAATATAATAGTATGATAGAATAAAACAGATACAAGAATAGAATAGAATAGAATAGAATAGAATAGAATAGAATAAAATAGAATAAAATAGAATAGAATAGAATGGAGCGTGACATCAACATAAGCCCAGATGTGCAGAAAAGCCCATAATAGAATATAATAGTATGATAGAATAAAACAGATACAAGAATAGAATAGAATAGAATAGAATAGAATAAAATAGAATAGAATAGAATGGAGCGTGACATCAACATAAGCCCAGATGTGCAGAAAAGCCCATAATAGAATATAATAATATGATAGAATAAAACAGATACAAGAATAGAATAGAATAGAATAGAATAGAATAGAATAGAATAAAATGAAGTGTGACATCAAAATAAGCCTAGAAGAGCAGAAAAGCACATAACTATATAACTATAGACTATAATATTATACTGCTATTGTATATACTTGAACTTGTTGCTCTATTAACTGTCTATATTTTTAAAAATAGAAACTGAACAAAAATTAAGAAAAAAATAGTTGTATAGGTTATAGGTGTTGCTCTTTTGTTGTTATTCTAAACTGTTTATGTTGTTTCAACAATTACTTCACTTTTACAGGTTGTGATGACTGTATTCGTTTAGCATTTATTGAACTGCAGTCAGAGGAGACCTGTGCTGTTTGCCCTATAGCTTACATATCCATTGTCATTTGTGTGGATACTGTATAGTGTATTATATACAGTATTTCCTCATCTGGTTATCTGATATCGGGATGGTTAATACCTTCCCTGAAAGCTGTGATAAAAAGCCTCCATCCTTTCAGGACAGATAGAGTAGCCGTCAGCAGGTCAGGTTTGACCTCAAGAGTAAACACAGATCCATGAGAGACGGTCCCAGGACGACACTGTGTGATGTGATTAAATGTGTCATGTGTAATTGTAGCACGGTGAGAAGCGCTCACAGGAAAGGTGCAGATGGGATTTGGAAGAAGGACAATGCCAGGTCCCTGTAGGGCCCGCAGGGGTTTGGCAGTGGATCTTCCACACACACACGCACACACCTCAGTGTCACTCGCAGTCACCAAACCACACTTACAAGGGCTTGACACGTACTGTATGTTTAGGAACGAGCAAATGTTGTTGTGTCCGGGACTAGTTG